>CM053506.1:23383941-23657331 GCA_028627145.1 Eidolon dupreanum
TTGCAGGTAGCATTTACAGCATGGGTACTAGATAAAGGGCTGATTCATGTTCCAGGTGGGACAGGGCAAGATTTAATCACACTACTCAGAATGGCAAACAATTTAAAACTTAGCAATTGTTTATGTGGAATTTTCCGTTTTGGACCACAGTTGACTGTGGGTAACTGTTAGTGCATAAAGTAAAACTGTGGGTGGTGGGTGGGGACTACAGTTGTTTGCTGAGTTTTGACAAATGTACATATTTATGATACTATCACCCAATTCAAGATATAAGACACTTTTCAATACCCGAGAATGTTCCCTCATGCTCCTTCTTATAGACAATTCTGCCCCTATTCTGATGTTAGCACCATAAATTAGATCTTCCTATTCTTGAATATCATAAAAATGGAAGAACACAGTATGTACTTGTCTACCTTCTTTCACGTTTCCGAGAGTCATTCATGTTGTTGTATCAATAATTGATTTTTATTGCTGAGTAGCATTCCATTGTATAATAAATACCATAATTTACTTATTCATCATCCTGTTGATGGGTATTTGGATTATTCCCAGTTTTTACTATTACAAATAAGCTGTTATGAACATTAATGTACAAGTCTCTTTATGGACACATGCCGTCATTTGCATATATCACTAGGAGTGGAATTGCTGGGTCATATGGCAGATACATGTTTAGTTTTATCAGAAACTGCCAAACACTGTTCTAAAATGGCTGTATTGTTTTTGCATTGCTTCCAGGAATGTTTGAGTTCCAGTGCTCCACTGCCTTGCTAATCATCTGTCTTTTTAATTTTAGCTATTTCCAAGTATTGGAGTTGGATGGACCACAAAAGTCCTAGTTCAATCTCGCATCAAACACAAAATCCCTTCCACAGTATTCCTGGAGAAGGTGAACCTGCAACTTACTCTTTTAGTACTTTCAGTGATGGGAAACTAATTCTCAACTAACCTAACTTTTTATCCTTACTAGGTAACTGTTGATAACTGTTTCATTAAGTTAAATATGTACTTTAAACTTTGACCTACTGGTCTTCTTTGGAGCAAAAAAGATCAATATTCTTTGTTGCAGTATTTGAAGGCAACTCTTATGTTTTTCTTTTCCAGTCTAAACACTTTCAGCTTTTTCACTCATCTTTCTTATCAAATGACTTCTAGACTTCCTATCACCCTAGTGGACCTCAACTAAATAAGCTTCAGTTTTAAAAATTCATTAAAAAAATACTGAGAGTCTAGAATAACAATAGATTCTCAATGTGATTTGACTGTGAAAGTATAATGCATCTGTTATTACATTTGCTCCTGACACCATACTTCTACTACTGGCATAAAATTATGTTAGCTTTACAAGCAGTCACATCACAATTTATATTGTATCCTGGCCATGAAAAGCTGCTGCTGCATGTTTGCTGGTAAATGTCAGCTTCTGCTAGCTAGACCCTTTAGCAAAGGTTGCCAACAGACTCAGCATTGCCCAGGACCTCTGCCTTCTCTATCTACTTGCTTTCTCCTGACTTTCCTGAACTTGACTACTCTGGTACCTGTTTGCACCCTCACCTTTGCTAACTTTCTCTCTATATATGACCTCTAGTCAGCGTCCCACTCTCATTTAGTAAAATACTAGGTCTTAGGAAAACACCATTCAGTTGTCTGCAGAAGTACCATTGCAACCTGTCTGATGTTTCACTCTCATTTACATAACATTCACTCTCATTCCAAAGAGTCTGCTGAATTCAAGATTCAGGTTTGTAACAAACAAAAGCATTACTGCTATAAATGTATAACATTACACCTATATTATAAATTTAAACAGGCTTATGGGCTACTCAGAGTACCTAATCATAACAAAGTTGTTTCTGTGGGAAAATGTATTCTGTGGTAGCACATGCTCCACAGGAAGTGTAGGAGTATTGGAAATAATGTCCTCTTTCTTTTCCCATGACAGCTGCTCATAGAATGAGGAAAAATATTAAAGAAACAGAATGGGTGCAGAGTAAGAGAAATCTAAAAAGTATGGTCAAATACATAAATAGAGACTAGGGGACAAAAGGAAATGGGGATGGGTAACATTCTTGGATCCACTCTAAGGTGAACATATATATTCTATTCTCATTCAATAGGGAGCAAAACAAGGAATTTCTTGCTGGGAACCTGCTTGTTAAACGATAGCCACCTAGCATACTAGAAGATGTAAAGCTTACCAAGTGAGCCTGTTCCAACTCAAAGTACAACTGGATAAGTCTTGCAAATGTATCTGGTGGTTTTAATAATATACAATTTGCTGAAAATTGCTTTCTAATATTTTCAAGTTTTGAAACTTCACCTTTGTCCACAAATTACAGAATCACTTAATCTGCTATTCACAAGATGGTAGGGCTACTACATTTTAAATCTTATGGTATCTCAAAAATCTCAAGCAGTCAGATGCTGACTTATCTTCAATCATCTACATTTTAGAATAATTATATATAATCTTCTATCTACCAAGCACTAAAAACACATAAAAAACAGATATACTATGTATTTCAATAATTTATATAATTATAAAAAATGTACAAGAGAACTAACCTTGACCAGAAGTTCAGTTACTTCATAGTGACCATAAGAACAGGCATTGTGTAAGGGCACCAGATCACTACAATATGAAGGGGGGGGGTAGAGAAAGTCTGTTATTACAGATTCCCTAGGCTTGTTTATTGAATTTTAATTAAACTTACAGTTAGATTTACATAGCAAGTGGCTTATGTGACTTTCTAACAAAAATGCATAAAATTTAATAACATCTATTTGAACCCTAAGTCCTAACAATTCTAACTCCCAAGTCTCTTTCAAATCTATCTTTTTTTCCCCTCTATTGTTTCTACCACTGTCTTGGTTTGGGCCTCTACTATTTATCCTTGTACTACTGAAATAACCTCTCACTTCAATTTCAGAGAATCTGGTTACTCCTTGTTTTCATGTCCTTCACTGGTTCTTCCTTGCTTTTGAAAGACAGTGTCTATTGCTTAGCCTGGCATATAATGACTTGATCCTCTCTAGTCTGAATAATAGTATGCCAAACCATTTGCAGTTCCCTGAATGCCTTTATACACATTATCTCCTAGGTTCAGGAAAGATTTCCCTTCCTCCTGGCTAACTTCTACATATCTTTTCCAAACTCAGAGCTCAAACATTGGCTCTTCTTTGAAACTTTGAGATTCTGTGAGGTAAATTGCTTTATTCTTAATAAACCTGAAACCCAATTCCTTCAGAATGGCAATAGAAGAAAAGCTTCCAAATAAGAAGGTACAGTAGAACCTTAAAATCTTGACATCTTTTAAGCTATTCCTTCTTGGGGACCACACGCAATTAGTTACCACATACAACATTATGATGGCCTCTAGTGAGTGATGGCCACCCATCACTTATTCTTTAGTTCTATTTGTCCTCTCTTTAAAGGCTCATGACTTTCCTTACCATTTCTGGTTTTATGATTTCTTACTTACTCAAGAGCACTAATTTCATTTCCAACTATCTACTAGCTATCTCCACTTGAGTTCCCACCATCATCTCATAAAACCAAGAGCTCTAAAAGTGAGCTCAATGTTTTCCCCTAAAAGAGCTTCCTCCCCGTCTCGGATTTTAGTGTGTGTATCGTTGGCTCTCACTCATTCAGCTTCAAAATTTGAAATATAGTTATCTTTTTATTCCTTTCTCTCATCACATCCAGACATCCAACAAATCTTATCCATTCTTACTCTGTAATATCTCTTGCATTGTCTTTTCAATTCCATTTCCTCTGCCACCACTACAGATCCTCATTATGCCTGAACCCCTACAAAACTCACTTTCCTAACTGCTCTTTTTGTCTCTAGTCTCCCTCTTCAATCTACCCTACACATTGCTGCAAGAAAATGCCTTCTAAAACTCCTTTTAGAATCATCATCCTCTTTGCTTAAGGTCCTTCAATGGCTATAGTGGCTCACAGAATGAGGTTTGAATTACTTATTATAAAATATCAAGTACTCTAAAACCTGGTTCTTACTCATTTCTCCAACCCCAACCTTCATTTCTCTTCTGTGTGAAAATCTGTTTCAGCCAAGCTGATCTAGTCATTGTTTTCTTAAATATGTTATAATATCTGCTTTAGCACCTCTTCACACCAATTCTCTTGCACAAAGCAGTGATGTTTTCTAAACTGTCTTCTTGAAGTAAGTTCAGGTCAAGTACCATCTGCTTCTGAAGGATTTCCCAGTCACTATAGCCATCACTGAGAATTCCCCCGTGGGAACTCCTATAATATAAATAGCATGTATCCCAGTATATCACCACACACTTAGCAGAGAACTTGTATTTGTTAGGTATCTTTTCATGCTCCCTAAAGAGTAGCGTAAGCTCTAAGAATGGTGCCTTAATGTTTTTAACTTGCCATGTCCTTGAAGCAATCTGCATACTGTAAAAGCTTTATAAATGTTTATGCTGTTTAGTAAAAAAAATATGAATTTTATAAGGTTACAGAAATTATTACAAAGACAATAACATTTAAGAAACTCTCATTTTTGTTCTGATACTTACCCTTTATCTTTAGCATGGACATCAGCTCCATGTTGCAATAACAGCTGTACAATCTTTACCCTATTGTATCCTGCTGCCAAATGCAATGGAGTTGACTGAAATATTAATCAGAAAAATGAATGAAATTCAAATACTGGCTAAAAAAAAGTGAAGAAAACAAAAATTCCAAATATAAAACCAGAAATCCAGAAAATACTTTATAACTTCACTGTCTAAATAGTTACCAGTTTGGTTTTATAAAATCTAGCATATACACTCAAGGCATAGCATAAAAGTTTATTAGTTCATTATTGCAAATAGGAAGCAAACAACTAAATGTTTATTATCGATAAAGTTTTACTAAGTTTAACTTTATCCAAAAGAAAATATCACCATACTCATTAAATGTTTTAATTTATAATAAGATATGTGTATTTTCATGTTACCAAGAAATGAATACAAACTTAGTTGCAAAAAGAAATACCTTTCTACCATCACTTGCATGGCAGTTGACATTTAATGGTGTGAGCAGAGCCATCATTTTTTCCTCATTGCCACTCCTAACAAATACACAAAAAATGTATTAGCAATTTCTAGTCTTTAGTAAAGACATTTATGTGAACATTAAAAAAATTCATTCTCTTTTAAAGTTTGCTTATTGTAAAAAAATCATTTAAATGGTGAAGTATTCATGGTACATATTTATAACACACCTGGCACTTTCCAAGAGTTCATCTTTCTTATATTCACCTGTGAATTAAGGGAACAAAGGCAGAAATTTAAAAACTTTAATAACAAAAGTAATGACAAATTTACGCACAGAGATGCTTACTGAAATATATTTAAGTAGATAAATTTGGAAATAAATTCCCAGTAAACAGAAAATGGTTAATCAATAGAATACTGTGCTGTTTAAAAATATTTACATAGCAAATTACCTGTTATAAAAGTGAAAAAAAATTCAATTGTTATATATTGAAGTGTGATCACAATTACACAAAAACAATATGCATAGAAAAAAGAAAGCCAAGAAGGAAATATACCACAATTTGAACCAAGTTTGTCTTAGGTGGTAGTTATGGGTAAGCTTTTCCTTTTTACTCCTTAAATTTTTTAAAATCAATATGCTATTTGTTTAACACACAAAATGCATCCATAAATTCATTCAAAAACAAAAACAAAAAAAAACAAAATCCAATATACCAACATTCAGAAATGACAAAAGCTAATCTATAGCATCACTAATTTAAACATAATCATTAACATTCCTGTGAATCTATATTTTTTCAACATTAAAATTGTTTTTATTACAACGTTATTTTAAATATAGTCAGCCCTCCACATCTGTAGTCTTTGCATCCACGAATTCACCAACCTCAGACTGAAAACAGTATTTTTATTCTACAGTTAGGAATATGTGGATGTGGTGGGCTGACTGTATGCATTATTCTATGGCCACTGTATATAAGGAACATGAGCATTCACAGATTTTTTTCATTCCACGGGGATCCTGGAACCTTAGATATCAAGGAACATCACTATGTACAAATAAAAATGATTAAATATAAACTTTTTAAGCCTGTAGCTCTTGTATTTACAATGAATACAAAAAAAAAATAAAAAACCCTTTAAAATTAATACAATTTAAATTAACATAATGTAACATACGGGTAGTGTTTGATTTGTTGAAATGAAATCCAAACTGCTGCCCACAATATGAATTGTGTACTGACTGCTTCTTTGAGCTCCCAAGATTTTTTGTAAAGATAAAAGCAGGAAAAAGCATGAAATAGTGAAGGAGGAGTACCAATTTAAAAAGAAAAAACAAAAGCTTTACCTTTTTTAGATAAGAATCAAATGCCAACTATTCAGATGTAGAAAAAAATATCAACTGAACTAACATTACTTAAGATATCTAGTTTAGGTCATTAACTGCAGGAAGCTGACTACCTAGCAAGCTCATTCTTTATATTCTTCCTGGAATACCTAGAGAGTACATAGACTTACCAGTCAGTACTGCTTTGGCAGATGGGTCTGCTAAATCCAATGCTGTCCTTCCATCTGTATTTCGGATGGTTGGCTCGGCTCCATGCTGTAAGAGCACTGAAAAATAGCAACATTACCTTTTTTAAGATGGTAATCATGACAGATTGATTTTAGTAAATAATTTTCTCAAAAATTCTGTATCAGAAGTCTCAAGGTTATTTAAGGACTTTCATATCCTGATAGTATAGTAAACATATTTTAAATGTAAAAATATATAAAACATTCCGTTATTTAATGTATTATACACATTAAATAAATGTCCTCTAAGGTCAAGGTCAGATTTTACTTTGCCAGACAAGTGACTAAGGACAGATAAAAGTGTGTAAGGGAATAAAACGAAAATTTACTTGAAAACTTATTTTCTCATTCCAAATGAATACTGCCAACATTAGAAAGATCGTTCTATCATAACAGAAATGAAATTTCTAAGGCTGTGGATAGTCCAGGAATGGGGATCTGTGGAATTAAAAAAAAAAAAAAAAAAATCACGCAGGTAAATTCCTTAAAAAAAAAAAAAAAGAAAAATACTCTCTGTAGCGTTAATAAATCCCAAAACTGCTACATTATAATCCAAAGCATATAAAAGGAAAAAACCTGTGCTATACTCTGTATTGCTATTTGTTATATATAAAGGTATTCCAGCATACTCTCTAAATAAGGAGATGGGGGAAAGTAGGCAAATACATGCAGAAAGTGAGGCCCAGCTCCTGTTCTTTGACAGGGTTAACGTTCCTTTTACTTTACTTCTAAACTGTATCAACACAATCCAAAAGAAGTAAAAATGAAGCATTAATGTGACCCACATATGTAATTTAAAATTTTCTTGTAGCCACATTAAAAAAAATAAAAACAGGTTAAATTAATTTTAACACATTTTATTTAACCCACTATACCTAAAATATTACCATTTCAACATTTACATTTATATTTTAACTTATATAATATTAGATATTTTGCATTCCTTGTTTTCATATTAAGTCTTTGAAATTTGGTGCATTTTCTCCTTATAGTACACCTCAATTTGGACTAGCCACATTACAAATCATCAGCTATCATACTAGATAGTGCAGAACTGTAACTATATTTGGAACACCTTCATTATTAAAGCTAATTATTTATATGTCTGAAACTCAGAAATCAGAAAAGGATTATGAGCAAAAGGCAATAACAAAATAACACATATAGGAAAGGAGAATTGGGCAGAGATTATTGGGTAATGTATTTTACATCTTTATAAATTACCTAATTTAAACTAAGATGGTAGCTTTTGTATAAATAGTGATTTGGGGTTTTGGAGGCCAGGGAAAACAATATAAGCCCAGCATAAAGCCCCTGGACTTTTCCTAGTACACAGAACTGGTTTTCTTTCTGCCTCAAGGACTTCAACTGTACCTGTTTTGCATTAGGAAATGAAACTAAGGTAGCAGAGTCCAAAATCTCTATGTGAGGCTCAGAACTGTACCAGGTTAATGAAAACTCTCAGATAAGTAGCTTTCTCACATAAAATTTTCTGTCAATGATCAATCTGTCAGGTAAATCCTATCACATTCATTAAAGTATTCTAAATGATTGATATTTTTTCCTTCAAATGCTTCTTTACTTATCCTGCCATTTCTATTCTTCTACAATAACCCTAGCTCCTGCCCTCATCAGTTCTCATCTGGGTTATTCTACAGTTTCCTAGTTAATCTCCCTGATGCCATCCATTCCACCAGCCTCCTACCAGATCACTCTTTCTAAAATATATCCTTAAAAGTCTTCAATAATTCCACATGACCTACATAACAGTATCAAGCTTCTTAACCTGGAATTCAAAGCTCTTTATAAGAAAGTCCCTGGCAACCTTTACAAAAACTTTTCTTCCACTAATTCCTGGAAAGACTCCTAAAAGGAGTGACTTGATTCCAGTTAACTCATTGTGCTCATTATCCTCTAACACAGTTGTTCACTTCTTCCATGCTTTTATCTGGTTCTTTGTGTATCCTAGCTCCCAAGAGAATCCAAATTTCTAGGTGACAAGAATCTTGTACTGTATTCTCTAAAGAACTTAAGCCCAGAACAATACACAAAAAGATACTCTGTAAATAGTAGTTAGATTAAAATGAAGTGTTCCTAAGCACTATTTAAATTCAGCCTGGTAGAATTTGATCATATTAACAAACGAAGTCAATTCAGATTCAGAATAGTTACAAACCATTTCAGGAAAATGATGCAAAGTAAACAGTCTTACCGATGCAAACATCAATCTTTCCTTTAATTGCAGCTTCATGGAGAGGAGTGTAATTCCAATTATCACGAGCGTTTGGGTCTGCACCATGTCGCAAAAGGAGATTGACTACTTCAGCATGACCAAAAGAGCATGCGTTATGAAGAGGAATCAGGCCCCCATCATCACGTGCTTGGACATTTGCACCATTCTGAAGCAAATATTCAACTACATCTTTCCGCCCAAAACCTAGAAGAAAACAAATTATCCACATTTAAGTCCTCCAAATACCTCAATTAAAATCAGTATGTAGAAGCCATGCTAAAATGTTTCTGAATGGAAAATAAGAGATTCAACAAATCAAAAATTCACTGATAAAAAGGTGGTCTGAAATAGATCACTAATTTATCTTGATGAGAAGGCCAAAGGGTCTCTCCAATGTCTTAGGAGAAAGGTTATGAAATAAGTCACTGAAAGCCTAAAGTTCAATTATTTCCCACCTTGTGGAGTTAGATGAAGAGATTAACTGATTTATTAGTTTTGTTTTAATACTGATAGGCTCTATGTCACAAAGACAGGATCTTTGTATCTTTGATTCTCCCTATTTTCAAACAGCTCACAGTTTAAGATGAGGAGAAACAATAAGAACCAATAATTTCAACACAGTATAATTGCCATAATAGGGGTATATATAAAATGCTATTAGTGCTCAAAGAAGAGAATACCTAAATTGGAGGAAAGCAGAGAATAGGAAGGTCTATTCCAGAGGACATTTCAGCGATGACATCTGAGCTGAAGGCTTACAGAAAAATAAATGGGTCATTAGAGAATGAGAGGAAAAGAGGGTGGGAAGGAGCAGAGCAAGGGAAGAGTACTGAAATCGAAGCAGAAGAAACAAAATGTACACAGGCACAGAAGCATGAAAAAGCAAATCTTTCATGATAGCCAGGACACAGAATGCCCAAGAAGGCAGATGCCAGATGTTCTCTGTATCTATGAGTTGTTGTTGCTGTTTTTTTTTTTTTAAGATTGCACATATAAGTGAGATCACATAGTACTTGTCTTTCTCTGACTGACTTATTTCATTTAGCATAATGTCCTCGGGGTCTATCCATGTTGTCGCAAATGGCAAGATTTCATTCTTTTTTATGGCTGATAATATTCCCTTGTGTATATATATTACATTTTCTTTACCCATTCATTCATTGATGGACACTTAGGTTGCTTCCATGTCCTGGCTATTTTAGATAATGCTGCAATAAACATGGAGGTGCAAATATCTTCTCAAGTTAGCCATTTCCTAATGAAATCTTAGAAATCTTATATAAAATCCCAATATATGTCATGTTCACTGCAAAAATACCCAATACCTGGTACATGGTTGGCACTCATAAAGTTGCAAATTATATGAATTCAACTTAATGAAATTATTCAATTTGAATCCCCCCTTTTCCCTCTCACAAAGACCAAAAGGAAATTATCCTTGTATTCCTGAGGCACCTCTTAGAAACAGTATAGAAAATACTGCTACAACATGTCAGTGGTCATTAAAGGGCAAGCGAATATCTAACATTAAAAACAAACACTGTCCTACAACTCCCTTTTTAAAAATCTAATAGTAAGTATCCTAGAAATCAACTCCTATGTACAACTTTTATTTGTTGGAAGTATCACAATTTAACTAGTTTTTATTTTCATGGATACTAAGGTTGTTTCTAATCTTTTACCACTGCACACAATGTTGCCAGGACTAACTAAAGAGAGAAAACTGAAAGCATCTGGTAGCTTAATGAATTTGGAGAAAGGAGAAAAGGAATGGGAATGACTATCAGATTTCTGAGATATAAAACAGAAGTTTTGTGGGATAAGGTGATTTGTTTTTGAAAATGCTTAGTTTAAGGTGCTTGTGGAACAAATACCAAGTAGAAGGTTCTGTGGATTTTGAACTCAGGAAACCAGTATGAGGTAGAAGCTGACATTTTAGAGTTGTGATCGTAAAGATGGTATCTAAAGCCATGTGTGAGTATGAATAAATTTGTCTAGAGAGCACTAGTTTTCTACCTGTTTTGTTGAAGGAAGTATAGTTTCTATCAAAGAGCAATCCCTTCTCACCTTACACTGTAATTCTTTCTCACTTTCAAGGTCTTTGTCCTTTTCATAACCCCATCAATCTCTCTCCTCTCTACCAGACTTTTCCTAACCGTATGTAAACACGCCCTACATCTTCCATTTTATAAAAAATATTCCTGAATTCACTTTTATTTCTCTGCTCCCCTGCATAACCAAATCTCTAAGGGTTGTCAGTAATTTTTTATCTCCTATTTGCTCTTCTTCCAAATTCAATCTGGTGTCTGTTTCTTCCCTACAAGTGCTTTAATTGAGGTCACTTACAATCTCCATGTTGACAAATTCAAAGGAATATGCCTGTCCTCATTTGACTAGATCTCTCAGCAACATTCAACAACTCACTCACTCCCTCTTTCTTGAAACATCCTCTCCAAAATTTCCATGACATCACATATTCCTAGTTTACCTTGTCTCATCCATTCATTTAACAAATGATCAGGGAATATTTACTAAGTGACACTTTTCTGGGTGCTTGCCTAGAACATACTAATGAACAAGATAACCAAATCCCTGCCTTTGAGGAACTTATATGGAGGTGGGGGAGATGAGCAATATGTGCAAAAAATGTCAGAAGGTAATTAGAAAAAAGAACAGAATAAGGAGTGATCAGAGTGTGCACATAGAGGTGGCACTGTAAAGCTGAACAGGGAGGTCACCATAGACCTTGTTGACAGTGACATTTGATCAAAGACTTGAAAGAGTGGGAATTAGCCTTAATGGCCAACAGTGAGGAGGCCAGAGTGACTGGAGCTGAGAAAGAAGAAGCATAGTAGAAAATGAGGTTATAAGTGACAAGGGCCATATAGAGAAGATTGAGGACCACTGTAAGACTCTTTTACTCTGAGGAAAATGGAGAGTCACTGCAGGGTTTTGCAGTGAGAAATTACATGACGTGACTTACATCTGGCTGTCATGTTGAGACTAGACTTAAGGGGGTTAAAAGTAAAGTAGATGAGAGATTTTGATGGTCTGGACCATAATCTAGTGATATTTATCAGAATAATAAGTGGCAGATTCTAGATAACTCTAAAGGTAGATCCAGTATAGTTTCCTCATAGACTGAATGTGGAGTGAGGTTAAGGGTGAGAAGATGAGAGAGGGCAAGAATGAGAGAGGAGTCATGGATGATTCCAAAGTTTTTGGACTGAGAAATGGAGGGGTGGAGTTGGCATCAATTCAGAGAGGGAAGGCCACAAAAAAAAAAAAAATAGGTTTGTGACGGAAAGTGAAGAGTTCAAATTTTGGACATGTCCTAGCTCTCTGAGGGTTTCCTGTTTCCTCCATCCTATTTCTAAATGCCGAAATTCCTCAAGACTCAGTTCACTATTCTCTTTTCCCTTCTTAGATGATCTCATTTACTCCTATGGCTTTAAATACCATCTAGATATACAATCCGCAAATTTAAGTCTAGACTTTTCAACTGAATTCCAAACTGTTTACTGGATATATCTCCACCTGGGTATTTGAAAGCCACCTCAAACTCAACGTATTTCCCCAACTTCTTTGCATTTTCACTGACATTTCCCTAACTCAACCACCATTGTCTCCAGCCTGAACTATTTGCAACAGTCTCCAAACTGGACCTCTCATTTCCACTTCTGTCCCCAATGACCTTTTAAAAACAATCATCATATCATACCCATTTAAAAAAATTCACTGGCCTCACACTGATGCTCTTAGAATAAAATTCACTCAGTCTACTATGGCCTAAAAGGCTCACTGCATGGAGTGGTCCTTACCTACTTCTCTAACTGCATTTCCTACTACTCTCCCCTTTCTGAACTATGATCTAGCTTTCTTTCCATTTATCAAGTATGACCACCTTACTCCTGGGACTTGGTACATGTTGCCCTTCTGCCTGGACAGCTCCTACCTTGTTCTCTGCATCTCTCACTTCTACTCATTGTCTAACCTGTTTAAATGTTACCACCTAGTCACCTGATCAAGACAGCCATCCCTGATTATACTATCTAAAGCAGTCTATTCTGCCCACCCACATTATTTCTTGTCTTAACATTCTATTTATTGTTTTCCTCTCTTTTCCACTAGAATGCAAGTCCAGGAGAACAGAGATTTGAGTCTTCGTTGTTCAAATCAGTATTCTCTGGCACTTATATTCTACCTTAGTTCATCATTACTTCTCCAATGTCCGTCACACTGTGTGGCATGTAGCAATATGTTGATATTTGCTGAACAAATACATCGTGGTATGAGAAAAGGAGACTAAGAAGTAAAACTGAAAAAGAATGGCATTGCAGAAGCAAAAAAGAAAAATTTCAAGGAGGGAAAGGCCAAATCTGTTGCCACCATGCCCTGACTTGAGTCTTTCTTTTCACTGCCTGGGCATTGTTGATCATATTGTTGTCCCTAAGTAAGCCATCCATTGTTGCCCCAATCAATGGTTCTGCTAACCCAGCTGTTCAGCACTTATCTGGAGGAAATGCTTTTAGAAAAAACTTCTTAAATTGGAGAGTAAGAAAAAAGGAATCAGAACAAAGGGGAAAAAATTAGTAAAGGTCCCTCTTCCTTTGGAAAGTTACTTGATGTATCCAAGCACTTTTATTAAGAAGGATCTTAAGTGGTGATCAATACATCTGAAGTAATCAAAATGGTGACTCACAGGCTAACTTCTCAAAAAAGGAGAGTGAAGTGGGCACAAAAACAGCTGTATTAGAACATTTAGTTGTTACAAGAGATAGTGTCAATTAGGAAGATATCTGTTCCAAAATATTGGCAATCTAGACAAAGAAAGGTCAAGGAGTCTTTTGTGAAAATGTCATGGGAAGAGAATAGAGTTGTGTAAAACCAAAGTTAAAGAAAGAGAGACTCAATACATACTCAATGTACGACTAAATACTGAAATTGAAGTTTAAGCTGGGGAGGAGATACGGGTAGAAGGGTGAAGAGATTATATCTATATATAGATATACCAAAAGTCCAAGACACAGCTAACACCTATTCTGATTTTGTATTAACATGATTCCCTAGCTATTAAGAAGTCTGAAACCTGTCTGGAGACTGACAGCAGAGATCAGCATGTTCTCACAGTCACATTGTAAGGACTACAACATATAAGCAGAGGTCATGCTGCCATCCTGAGAGAAGAGATGAAGAGTCTGAGATTTTGAATGTCTGAAGCCAACTCTTGGCATAAAAGGAAATTATTTAGAGGTGGGGTCAGTATGTAGCTATTTAAAATCTAAAAATCTTCTGTTAGCAGCTTGGTGAAACTTTTATTTTTTGAGATGCTTCCCAAACTCTGAGGGCTAATCCCTGATGAAATTCCCAATCTTATGGTCTAAAGAATAGTTCAAAGCCATCTGTTAAGTACTCATTTCTTGAATAAAAAAATAGCTTAGCAGAATATATTCTGATCATGTTCTCACTGGCCAGGTACAACATAAATAGGCCTATCCAGAGAGTTAATGCCAATCTCCATATCCTAAGGGTCTCTTTACAAAGGAATCAAAAGCCTAAAGTTAGTAGTTATGGCTGCTGAGGATATATTGTAGTTTATTTTATAATTATGGAAGAGCACATATCCTCAAATACTGCTCTATGTGTGAAAATCTGTATGAAACCTAACACTGAGTTTGAGTACAATATAAAACACTGACTATAAAGTGAAACAAAGTAGGCTTATTTGGAAGGTAAACTTGCTTATCAATAAACTGTGTCACTTAATGGCAGGTATTGTGTCCTGCTATTGTGTTCATGTCTGTTCATTGGCCAAGACCAGGATCTAGCATATAGGACTTAATAAACATTTGTTTAATGCATATCTAATACTTTGTTGGAATAGAACATGGAGTTAATTATTTGTGACCACTACAAAAAGCAGTCTAGTTGATTTCTCTCTTGTCAAGTTTCATTACTATCCAGGTGCCATCAGTTTCAGCAGTTCTAGGGACTGTCTTGCCACCCATGACTATTGTTAGCAGTATCAAATTTAGCTGCTATATTGGAAACATCCTTTCATCTGAATGACTTCCAAAAAGCTATAAAACAGTGGAAGTCACTACAGAGAAACCAACTTAGACTCTTAGGAAGTTTCACTGAGAGCCACCACCTCCTCTTTTTTACAGTCCAAAGATGGGCTGGGCCATTGATGATACAACTGGTCCAATATAAAATGACAGTGACGTCTTGCCAATCTAAAGGTAAGCTGCTTTGTCAGAAGAAAACTTTCAGAAACAAAAAAAAATTTAATAAATGCTATGAAACAGAGAAGGCTCCTATAGTCTGGGAGATGGGATGTATAATCAAGCAGCCTTTAGCTTTGATTTATGTAGCCAAGACTGTCAGATTTTTCTGAGGGATGTCACTTAAAACTTCTCACTTACCAGTAACTTAGTTAACAAAGATCCAGAAAAGGTATTTCCCACATATATTTCTTTAGAATGAGGAATACGAAGAAAAGATTTTGCTCAGTTCAAGTTGGGACAGATACATTATCTGTCTGGTCAGACTAGGAGAAACTTGGAAAAGCGTGCCATGACATTTGGCGTGATGAAATTCTGACAATCTGAATGGGGAAGTAAATAAACAAGAACTACAAACTACTTGTTACTGAAGTTGATCTCCTATCTCTAAGTTCGGCAAGAGTGTAGCTCAAGTTTTTGATATACTAAGTCAAGAAAGATTCTGAACTCTTAAATATACTGTTTGTTTGATATTGGAGTTTTCTGATGTAGAATTTAATCACACTCAGAGCAAATACCAATCCTGGAAACAATAAACTATAGTTCTAGTCCTAGGTAAGGAATGTGAGTACATTTTGTGCATCTCCCATAATTATGATGTTGGCCTATAACCAAAAGAAGAAAATGTTATTGAAACATTATTGGAAGTCTTTAAAATAGCATTTTGGGAAAGGGTAGAATGGAAATCACAAAAGCTATTATATTTTTAATAGCTGAGTTGTTAAAACCTTCAATTGGGGGGAATCATTCCATTTTTTATACAGTCAGATTTTGACCTGTTGGTCCAAATGCCCATCCTATGCAGAAATCTTTTCTACAACATCTCTGAAAGATGCCGATCCAGCCACTGCTTGGATACTTCCAGCCAACTCCACAGCTGAATAGATGGTTAAAGGTAGTCTGATTTCTTGTAACCTTCCATTTACTGGTACTAACTAGTTTTGACTACTGAAGCCACACAAGTTATATCCACTCTTTTCTACTGGACTGTGATCCACATAAGTGAAGACAATAACAATGCTTAACTTTAATCTTCTTTCATATCTAGAATAAGTAACTCTAGTTTTCATGTTACTTGCTTAATAAATTCCAGATGATCTAATCCCACTTCCCCTCTCTTACATGCAATCCAGAACAGTAACGTAGCACTCTACAAATACAAAACAAGTGTTATCTTGTTTAGCTAGAACTCTACAATACAAGCTCTTTTCAACTTGTCATTATTCAATAACATATATACACATATATACACACACACATAGATCAGCCATCTCTTTCCACTATCTCTACATTTGAATTCCTTGAACCTAATAAATGATTTTACATACTTCTCTACTGAATGATCTCTCTGACACTCCCCCACCCCACAATATTTAAGATTCTCAAGCCATGGAATCCTATTCTACACCCCCATCCCAGTTCAAAGATTCTAGAGAATGCTATGTAATTCTTTCTTTGGCTATGATGGACAATAAGATGACTTTCTCCCAAAGTTTCTGTCCTTCTTTTTTATTTTTCAGAAACAAGTTCAGAGAAGCAACCTCCTTTACTGAAATCTGCTGTTTTCTAGGAGATTACACTGTCAAGAATTTTAGATGCTATTGCTTTTAGCGAAAACAGAGCTGCAGCCTCCCTACCACCAACTTGCCTCTACAAGTTTTGTGATGTGTCACAAAAAAATCATTCATATCCTGTGTGGGGAGGAAGGTAGGGGGAAATGGGGAGCTGGCAGTGGGGGGCGGGGATTGAAGGGGAAAACAATTTTTCTCAAAAGAAATGACTTCTTTAAAGCATACCTATCTAGAAGAAATGTAATCTAGTTATATAATAAGCACCTAATAGAATAAAAGTTCCAGTTTATGTTGGTTACTTTTCTTCATTAAGAAGAGAACTCCTTTGGGACTGGCAACTGAATGATCATTCTTTTAATTGAACTATATATTTTAGATGAAGACAGAAAAAAAATTTTTCTAGTGTTCTATCATAATCCACTTTCCTTGGTCTGCACTGATCTCTCATTTTTGTTCCTTAGAAATCAAAACAAAAACACAAAAACATGCCCCCTTCTCCAATAAAACCTCCAAACTTTAATTGGCTTAAAAATGTTTTGCCCCCATAGTTTATTCTACAGTATACAAACACAAGAAACTGCTAGGTCAGGCAGCTGCAGAGTCCCACCACTTATGCTGAGCTTCCAATGGCATGTTTACATGCACATGAACATGACTCACCATCTACAAAAGACATTGTAAAATGTATTTTCCATATGCTAAGAGAAAATGCAGGAGGATGCATTTATTTAAAAATTAAGGGTGGTGACAGAAAGAAATCTGTGGTGACAGAAAGAAATCTATCTATGAGAGGTGAACACACAATGTAAATATATATATTCTTACTGTTAAAATGTACAGCTAAAACTTACTGGATTTCATAAACCAATGTCACCATATAAATTAATTTTAAAAAATGAAGAAAATCTCAATAAAGTATAAACTTTAGCTAATGATAAAAAAATTTGAAGACAAGTTCTCTCATTAATTTAATTAACAATTTAGATAGAATTTACAAAGCTAATTAAAAATAAGGGTTTTTTTTTTTAATGATTTTGCATTTGCAACTTCTACATAATTTTAGTCTTTGTGACTTTTAAAAATTAAAAAAATTACATTAAAAAATGTCAGTAACAGCTGACATTAGTTTTAGGTGTACAACACAGTGATTAGACATGTACATAACTTATAAAAGTTACATGCCTAGGTTTAAATGCAGGGCTTTAAATACAGACCATTAGTAATTTTTATTTTATTACTCATTTTACACCTTAATCTTTTAACCTTTACTTGAAAATATAGGTAAATTGTGAGGGGTGTGTCTGCTCCTAAAATAAGCTGTCCATTTCAGTCTGAATGAACCACATGAAATCTACGTAGAAAGTACTTTGAAATGTTGGGACATAACTGGTAATGATGGGGGAACAAAATCAATAAGATGCTAATTCCATAACTTTAAACCTCTAAAAATTACTATTTTCAGATATGAATTCATTAATACACCAGATTCTTCAAAGGTAGCAACTAAGATCTTCCTTGGTTATTTTTATCCCACAGATCAAGTGAACAGAATCTAAGTAACATTACCCTTTGGATTACGTATCAGTTGGTTATGATGGTTTGCCAAATCAATTAAATGTTGACTACGTGGTCAAATAAGACAATCAAAATTAGCTGAAGAAAGGCAGCACCGAACATCAAAATTTTAGGCAAAATGGTTACTAAACAGGTGAGATTTGACTTCAATATTCTCCCTTTTCTGCTGCCCACAGTAGGTTTCTAATTTGTCCACCACAGGTCCCTTTAAAAAGGCACCCAATGGGAATCCAACAAAGCTGTAATTGATCAAGAAAGCATATTTAATAGTAATTACATTTAAAAAGAGACAGGTTAAATAAAGCAAACACATCTCCCCTTGGTAGGAAGTGTAAAAGCAATGTCTGTGAACAAGGAAATCTTTCTTACAGCTCCGTCTCTGCTCATCATTTCTACTCCAAAGGAATGAAGTGCTTTAAAAAATCCTTCTGCTTTTTCAAAAAAATTAAACAATCATGTAATACACTAAATAAAAAACCATGATTATCCGAAGTATGAGAACCTACTCCCATTTTCAATCATGCAAGGCTAACTTGATAGTCATAATCTTCCTTCAAAGTGAAAAGTATATGCTTTATAGAAATAAGCTGAGTCTCATTTCTACTTCTTTTAAATTCTTCAATAAAATATGCTTATATCATAAAGAAAACAGCATATATTTTTTAAAAAGTAATCCGAACGATCTAAATCTCAGAATGAGGCGAGATTAGTCCCAGTTTAAATTCTAGATCCAAGTGAAGTACTTGTACTATTTTTCCTCTCTTCCTACTACTTTCTACCCCAACTTGTGTGTGTGCCAGAGACTACAAGCCCGAATCTAGCTTAACTCAGATCTGTTCTCCTAAAATTGATAAATTCCAGTTTTAGTCTCTCCAGAAACTTGCTAATGACTACCACCTAAACAAATTAACGCAAATTAATGCATTTTACAAAGGCCTTAAAACCTTAATCCAAAGGATTTATGAGTTACAGTGGAACCTGTAAGAACGACAGATTTTGGAGATGACTGGCCTTTCACATCACACTATATTCCCTACTTTTTTTTTTCTGTGTAGAGGCCTCCTAGGGTAGCAAGACCGGAAGTTGATACAGGTATTGTTGATAGAAAACAAAGCCCCTCCCTTCCCGCAAAAAGACCTTCTAGTAAATGTGGCATGCCGCCCCCTAGCCCCTACCCTAATCTCCTCAATTACCCACTTGACGAAAGCGAGAAGACCAGGACAGGAGTCCCAGGGGGAAAGGCCGGAGCAGAGAAGCCCTGTGTTTGGTTTCGAGCCTAAGAGCTCCGGTGCGCAGGTGGGGTCTGGCGCGAGTTGATACGCGCTGTCCCAGTTACCTGCGGCGAAGTGGAGCGGGGTGGATTTCCTGCCCGCTGTGTCGCGGCTGTTCACCTTCTCAGGCGTCACCAGCCTCTTGACTCGCTCCACGTCCCCGTTGCGGCACGCCTCGAACAGCTCGCGGGCGGCCGGTTCCACTGCCTCGGCCGCCGCGCCCGCGCCCCCGCCAGCACAGCGGCGGCCCGACATGATCCTGGCCGCCGCCGCCAGCAGCAGCGCCAGCAACGGCAGTAGGAGCCCCGGCCCCGCGAGCAGGAGGGCGAGGCCCCCGGGAAGAGACGAGCTCAGGGCCCGGGCCGCTCGGCTCCCTGCTGTCACCGGGCTCGTCGTAGTCCCATGGTCGCGCCGCCGCGCGCTCCTCACTCGGCCCCGCGACCCCCAGCTGCCCGGCGGCGGCAGAGGCAGCGCGAACCCGCCGTTCGAGCCCCGAAGCGACGCGGCGGCGGAAGCTGGCAAGGCCCCTCCTGCCAGTTCCGCGGAGACCTGGGAGCACACGTGACGACGCGCCGCGCCGCGCGTGCGCGGTGGACGGAGACTCGCGGGCGGGTTTCCACGAGCGTGGCCGTGCGGAGGGGCTTGTGGGAAATGTGAAGCGAGAGCCTTGGACTGCTGGAGAATGGGCTTCGTCCCACCGCCATTTTTGTGGTGGGTTTTGCTGAAGTAGGGGCGGGAGGGGCGTGGGGGACTGTTTATTGTCTTTTAAAAAAGATTTCCGGAGCTGAACTTCTTTACTGTTATTAAACCGAAAAGAGCCCTTGAAAGTTTTCCCCGATCTTGCATATTATTTTGGAATTCTTAGTGTGGAAATTTCCATATTTTCAGCTTGCACAATCCCTTTCTCTTGGGCGATTTCTGTCATCTCTTCTCTCTTCCCTTCCCCCACAATGATTATTTTGTTGTTTCTTGTAAGCTGCTTGTCGGAAATGAATGAATTGCTCTCCACTTGACGGGAAGTTTGGATGAATTGCCCCAAGATCATTGAAAGGAAATTAGGAAAGACATGAAAGTTTGTTCCAATTCTCAATAATTGAGAGGGATGATTCTGATTAATTACACTTTACATAGTCAGGTTATGAGTCCGGGGCTAACTAAAGGGCCTATGCGTAAATCAATATTTTACTGACTTGGTTGGCTACATGAGACAAAGTTTAATGAGTTGCAGAAAAAAATTTTTTTGACCATTGAAGTAAGAAAAACAAAATTCTCACATTTAAGGTAGTGATGTAGCTGTTTATGAACATTCCTTACTCCACTCCCTGGCCTCAAGAAACTGATTAAAATGATACATGCTGACCTTTGGCAAGCTGACAAGCGTTTTCCCCCTGTTGCCTAAACCTCTTAACCTGTCTTTCAGGAAAATTGTTTTTTGTTTGGAAATGTTGACTCACTACTCTGCTAAAAGGCAGAGGAAGTACACTTTCAGGAGCATTTTCATAAATATGTAAATTATGACTATATGTACATAATAGTATATTTAGCATAAATTTAAATTATGCGGCATGTTAATAAAATGAATGTCCATGAACGCACCTAAGAACTAGAACCAATGCTATTGCATCTATCTTTTTCTTCCCTGTTTCATCGTTGCCAAATGTATTCCCAAATTTATTATTCCCTGCTTACTAATTTGTACTTTAATCCTTTTCCATGTGTGTATCCCTTAACAACAGTTTTGTTTTTGCATTTTATAAAAATATTGGTCTTTGTGATCTTTTTTTACTTCAGATGTTTGTAAGACTCATGCATTTATTTCATTGGTTTATAGAGTTACCACATTACCACAGATATACCATAAATTTACATTTCTATTGGCCATTTGGTTTTCAATTTTTTTGTCGTTAGGAACAACAGTGCACATAGGAAGTAATTCAAGCGCACACCAGAGTAAGAGACAAAAGGAAAATTGATTAGAGAAAGGAAAATGCTCCATAGACAGAGCGTGGTCCCCTCTGAGAGACAGGGAATGAGAGCTGAGGAGGACTGAGAAAGACAAGAGAGAGAAAGAGACCTTGAGTGTTTAAGGAATTCAGTTTATATGTCCTTCTTAGATTCTATGAATTATAGATTAAAGAGTTTGTTTACTTGTTTTCCTTTGATGGTCTGGGCATGTGGCATGAAAGGCATGGGTATGTGGCATGAAAGGCATGCTATCAATCTCAGCCTTTCATCTATAGGTTCCCTACAGTCTGGCCACGGAGAATGAATGGTTGGGTTTATTTTGTGTAGAGTATGACTTAAAGACTTGAAGACTCTGTTTTTCTGTTATTGGTAATGGGTAAATGGTTTGTTAGCAAACCCAAGCAGGAATCTTCCTTTATTCTGTAGGTTCCTGGCAGCACATTGCAAGCTCTGAATACAGCTTGATTTAGCATTTAGTTCTCATGCCTCTTTCCTGCATTACTATGAACATTTTTATGCATTTTCCTGATGCCGAAGTGCAAACATTTGATATGAGAGTCAGTCGGTGGTTGGTGGCACCAAATAACCCCAAAAGGAATCCCCAACTTGGGGTGCTGTGAAGAAAGAAACTATTCAGTGCAAACAACTCATTCATGATACAGCACGGCTGTGGAACAGCTCAATAGTGTTACAGCTCAGTTATGAAGCAGCATGGCTATAGAACAGCATGGTTGTGAGGTAGCCCTGGGGCAGCAAGATGGTCCTGGGGCAAGACACCTCTCTATCTAGACAGCTCTGGTCTGCTCTGCCCTGGTCTGCACAACTGGCTCTTGTCCACTCTGGTCCACTCCAGGTCGCTCTGCTCTGCCTTGCACTACTTTGCTCTGGTCTTAGATATTTCACCTCCAGATAGGAAGTGCAGTCTTTAGAGGAAAGAAAGGGAAAGTGTGCTTTTTGAACGAGAGGGTACCTGATATGTAGAGAAGTGCCCATTCCTGGTCCCTAAATCGATCCATCTTCATGCAAATGAGGACTCTAAATCCTCACAGTTTGATTGGTTGAAAAAGCACTGTCTTGATTGATTGCAATGGAGTTGCTCTGATTAAATGGTGAACATGCTAATGGGGATATAGCTATGCAGCTCAGATTAGACAGGGAAACTCTTAGCCCTATTGGTTGAAATGCGATTCCAGGAATTCCTCTATAAGGGTTGGCTCAGATGGCAAGAACACAGTGCTGGCAGGCAGTTAGTTGGAAAGTAAGCACGGCTTGCATGAGAGGCCCCTGTTTAGCAAAGGCTGCTAGGCTCTGTGTATAAATTTGAGTCCAGTTCACTACCAGGAGCGCTTCTCAACAGGTACATGTATTACCACCATTAGTGTTGAGAAATGCAGTTGGCGTCTTCAACTGGTAAACACACTCACATATATAAAACAAAAGTTTCATGAAATAATAAAACAATATTCACCTCTCCAATGTTTAAAAAAATGCTAATTGTGACTAGGTAAATGGATTACAGGACTCATAAATGAGTGGTGAACCCAGTTTGGAAAACACTGCAAGAATGGACTACCTAAGAGCGGAATAGCTGAGTCATAAGGAATGTGAATGGTCATTTTACAAGGAAATGACAAATTATTTTTCAAAGTGTTTGTTAATAATGTATATGCTCAACAGCAGCATGTAATTTTTTTTTTTTTTGAATCTTAGCCTCTATCAATCCTTGGTATTAGCAGATTAATTTTTCCAATATAGTGGGTCTCTATGGTATCTTAAAGAGGTCTTGGTCTGAATTTTTAAAAATACTAAATGATCCTTAGAGAAATGCAGATCAAAACCACAATGAGACATTACTGCACATCTATTAGGATAAGTACTATCAAAAAAGCAGAAAACATTAAGTGTTGGTGAGGTTGTGGAGAAATTAGAACCCTTGTGCACTGCTGGTGGGACTGTAAAATGGTGCAACAGCTGTGGAAAACGGTATGGTGTTTACTTAAAAAATTTAAAATAGAACTACTATATGATCCAGTAGTCCCACTTCTGGGCATATACACAAAAGAATTGAAAGCAGTGTTTTGAAGAGATATTTGCACACTCATGTGCATAGCAGCATTATTCACAATAGCCAAGAGATAGAAGCAACCCAAATGTCCATGAATAGATAATTGGATAAACAAAATGTGGTATATACATACAACAGAACATTATTCAGCTTTAGAAGGAAGAAAATCCCATCATATGCTACGACATGGATGAAACTTGAGGACATTATGCTAAATGAAATAAGCCAGTCCCAAAAAGACAGATAGTATATGATTCCCCTTATATGAAGTGTATTAGTTTGTTAAGGCTGCCGTAATAAGATATCACAGAATGGGTGGATTAAACAACAAAAATCAATTTTCTACAGTTTTTAAGGCAAAAAATTCCCAGATGAGGGTATTGGCAGGTTTGATTTCTCCCAAGGCCTCTTTCATTGATTTGTGTAGATAGCCATCTTCTCATTGTCTTCACAATGCCTTTCCCCTCTTTGTATGCATCCCTGGTGTCTATGTGTCTAAATTTCTTCTTCTTATAAAAGGACATGAGACAGATTGGATTAGGGCCCACTCTGTGGCCTCATTTAACATTAATTTCCTCTTTAAAGGCATTATCTCCAAATATAGTCACATTCAGAGGTACAAGAATAGGAGAACTCAATATCCTTAAGATAGCAATTCTCTATATTATATATACAGCAATTGCTCTATATGACTTTAGTTCATAACTTTAAGCATCTAATGTAGATAGATAGAAAGAGAAGGCAGAGTGATGGTTACCAGGAGCTGAGGAGAAAAGGAAATGGGGAGTTTGTTTTTGAATGGGTATAGATGTTCAGTTTTGCAAGATGAAAGAGTTCTGGAGGTCTGTTACACAACAACATGAATATACTTAACGCTACTGTAAAAATGGTTAAGATGGTATAAAAAGTGCAAATAAAGTTGAGTATCTTTTCATATGTTTATGGTCTATTTGTATTTCCTCTTCAGTAACATGCCTACTTATATCTTTTGCCTATTTTTCTATTGGGTTATTTGCCTTTTGCTTCTGAATTGTTTGTGGGCATTCTTTATATATTCCAGATACTAATCCTTTCTTTGTTATATGTGTTGAAAATATCTTCTCCAAGATTATAGTTTGCTTTTTTACTTTCCCAATGGAAAGATGTTTCAGTTTTAATATAGTTAAATTTATAAATATTTTAATCTAGAATTTATGTCTCTGTGTGTGTTTAAGAAATTCTCCCTAACCCTAAGGTGGTAAAGATATTCTTATTTTCTTTTAAAAGTTAAAATTTTCTCTTTTACACTTAAGTCCTTAATTTTTCTGGGCTTCATTTTAGAGTATGGTATGAGATAAGTGTTCACTCTCTTTTCTTTTTCTTTTTTTCCATATAGATAACAAATTGTCCCATCACTGTTTATTGAGAACTCCTTTCTTTCAGTGCCACTTCAAGCTCCCATGTATTCATGGGTCTGTTTCTAGACTCTGTGTCATTCCATTGATTGATTTATATATTCTTCCTCCAATATGTCTTAATACATCCTTCAATTCTTAGTACAATTTTGTGATAATTTTTGATAGCTCGTAGGGCAAATCTCAAACCTTATTTTTCTTTGCTTTTTTTCAAGATTCTGCTCTCCCATATAAATTTTAGAATCAGAATTTCAAATTCCTTAAAAACCCCTTTTAGATTTTAATGAGACTGGCACTGAATTTATAGCTTAATTGTTATATCTATATCTATATGTAATATAGAGAATTGCTATATTAAGAATATTGAGTTCTCCTCTCCTTGAACATGGCATATCTCTCTATTTGGGTCTTCTTTAATGAATTTCAATAAAGTTTTGTAGTTTATATAGGTCTTTCATATTCTAGTTTTATTGCTATTATAATTCTATTCTATCAATCTTGACAGAAGATTGACAAAGTTTTTAAGAATTTTATACCAGCAGAAACACAGCTGGCCTGGACTGAAGGAGACAGAGACAGAATGAAATGAAGCAAGAATGATTCTAAGGGCACAGCCATCAATGCAGAAGCCAGAGAGGGTAGTGCTGCCATCTCAGAGGACAGAGAGGACAGAGTAGTAAAGCCACAAAGGATTCCTACTAAGCCTTGAAATCTAATAGAGTTTGCCCTGCTGGGTTGTGAATTTGCTTTAGAAAGGCAATCTCAGAGAATTTTGCCTCAGATGGACCATACCTAGAATTTCTGATTTAAATGATAGGATTTGGAACTTTTTTTGAGTTGATAATGTTTTGGATTTAGATTTAATGCTGGAATGAGTCAAGCTTCTTTGGGTGGGGTTCTGGGATGGAGTGTCTTTTGTGCATGGAGTGGATATGAGTTTTGGGGAGCCAGAAGGCAGACTGTGCTGAGTTGAATAGTGTCCTCTCTTAAAATCATGTCCAGTTTGAGCCTCAGAATGTGACCTTATTTGACAATACGGTCTTTGCTAATGTAATTAAGCTGAGGTCATATTAGATTAGAATGGGCCCTAAACATAATCACTGGAGTCTTCACAAGAAAAGATAAGGAAGGACGTCCAGACACAGATACAGTCACATAGGAAAATAAGTCCTGTGAGGATTACTGGCAACCACCAGTAGCTAGAAGAGGCAAGGAAAGATCCTCCATAGAATGTTTCAGAGAAAGCATGGCCTTGCTGACACTTTGATTTCAGACTTTTGGCTTCCAGAATTGTGAGAGAATAAATTTCTGTTATTTTAAGCCACCCACTTTGTGGTACTTAGTTACAGCAGCAGTAGGAAGTTAATACACAGAGCCCCTTAATAATTGTGAGAAATGCTTGTCAAACATAAGCATGTGTAGGATTGAAAGCTCACAAGAACATGGCAGACTGGGCAAATGGATTAAATTAACAAGTGATGAGGGAATACGGAATAAAAAAGGGTTACTAAGTGGCCTTTGCTCAAGTGTGATGGTGCAGGAGCTTGAGAATGAGACAACTGCAAAATGATATAGTGAGGAAGCTTTGGCTCAGTGTTTAACTTGCTATCTAATGTGAACTGGTCATATGCCTTATTTACAGTTCATCTTTTGTATCCCTTTGAATTTACATAAATAAGGATAGTATTTTGGCTTTTCAATTTCTATCATACTTTCAGCTATTTTATCTTTATGACCGAAAATTTGGCATGTTTTGTTATTGCTAACTAAAGCTGATAGAAATACATTCTCATCTTATTTTGTAAGAAAAGAACTTTTATATCTTTTCTTTTCACGAAATGTTTGTTATTTTTCCTCTCGGGAATTTTTACTCCAGAGAAACTCTGCACAGATGCACAAGGAGACATGCACAAGATGTTTATTGCAGTTGCTTATGTTAGCCAAGAGTTGGAGACAACTTACATGTCCTTCATAAAAGAATGAATAAGGAAAATATATAAGCATATGATTAAATATGGTGCAATGATTAGAAGAAATTAACTGGATTTTCTTTTTTTCTTTTTTCTTTTTTTTTTTTTTTAGGCGAGGCAACCCTTAGTTGATTTCACAGATTGCAAGGATCTTGTCAGTTTACAATCCTTTTTTTTTATTTTTTACGCCTACAGCACCTGGTCTTCCTAGGTGGTCTCCCATCCAAGTACTAACCAGGCCTGACCCAGTTTAGCTTCCAAGATCAGACAGGATTGTACTTGTTCAGGATGGCATGGCAGTAGATGAGCTGGATTTTCATAGAGCGATATGAATAGACCTTATAAACAAGATTTTACATTAAAAAAATGCAATTGATAGCACAGTTTCCTCTATGCAAATTAAGAAGTACACAAAATAGTACCACATATTTTCAAGGATAAATGTATGTATGAAAGGTAGATGAAAGAACATACATTAAAAACGTGAAAGAGAGAGCTTTTGATGGGATGCAGAAAGAAAATGGAATTGGGGACTGGGGATAGAGATTAAGAAAAAAAAGACAATAAATACATTAAAAAATTTTTTTGATGGGGCTTAACCTGGATGGATAATAATAACTTGCCATCAAATTAATATTCTCAATTCAATTCTGTACACCTGAGGTGAAAAAAAAACGCTTCTGCTAATAATTCACAGGTGTAACATTTTTGAAAGAATTATATTTTTATTTTGTAAATATTCTATTAGGTTATCTATACCAATGTGAAATAAATGAAATAAATTTAACATTTTGCTTCAATTTTTTAAATTGCAAATTATTTTATTAGGTTAATGGACCATACATTTACATAATAAGAGCATTTCTATTTTTATGAAAAGCTTACCAAGTTTTTTTGCTTCAATCTTAAATAAAATTTGCTTTATTAATTGTATATTTGTTTTTAAATTTTGTATATTTATTTTTCTAATTTGTTTTTTTACGAAATAGCTCTATGACAAGTTCTCTTCATTAATTTAATTCACATTTTGCCATAGGGTGCACTAATTACTATACAGTTGAGGTTTAGAGACCATTATATTCCTGATTTTAAAAATGAGAAACTCTCTTATTCAGCAATCTAACTTCTCGAAGCAAAACCAATAGTTTCACTGAAGAGGAAGCTCTAAAACTCTGTGGTTAGGACTTCTACTTTCGCATGATAGGGTAACTTAGGGCAGAAAAATGCACACTTTAAGAATAACTGCAGAAGTTGGATTAAAAAATATCTTTAATCATTTTTGGCAACTTCAAATTCGAGATGTCAAGATTGTGGAGGGGGGAAAACCATAAATAGCTGAACTAGCATTCTGCAGCCATGGTTTTCCATAGGGAATTTCACAATTCTGTGCTCAAGGAATGTGGCTGAAAACCCAATTAAGGTCTTGGGAAAGGGCTGCTGCTGGAAGGCAGAGAAACCATCAGAGCATTTGGCAATCCTGTGGGTCTAAAGAGACACAAATTGAAGGCTGGAGATGCAGAAGAAAACTGAACCTAGTTGGTCAGGTTTCTTTCTGAATCATTTTGCTGAATTCTGAAGCTGTGAAGGGCAGGAGGCTAAGAAGCTAGGCAGAAAGTTTCTGAAAAGCAGAGTGTATTTTCTGGCTGTCTCCCAGGCTACTGAGGAGTCAAGGATTAGAGTTCAAGATAGGTCATGGAAAGGGGGACTAGGGAACTACCCAGGCTTTTAGTTGGAACTCTGCAGGCTATGTTGTATGGTGTATGAGTTCTGAAGAGGCAGAAAGAACTTTAGGAAAACTGCACCCTAATCTTGAGTTAGCTCAGTCCCTGATTGGATTAAGGTGATCATCTCTAACTCTACCTGTCTAGCACAGGAAATGGTGGATCTTCTCAGGAGATTCATTCATCATTCAGAGCTTCTACAATTTTCAATATAATATCTAAATGTCAATCAAAGAGTATCAGGCATACCAAGAAATAAAGTGATCAAAAACATAGGAGGTGATTCAGAAATATAAATATCAGCCAAATTTTTAAATATAATTATGACAAATATATTCAAGAAAATAGAGAAAAAGGAGAAAATAGATTAAGAAAAACAAAATTTCACCAGAGACAAATGGGTCATAGCCACTCGTTCTAACATACATTTAATAAAATTTCCAGCAGATAAGGAGAAAAAGAAGGAGCAAATGCTGCAAAATGTTTTGAAAAAGAAAATGCAGAAAAAAGTGAAGGGCAATGAAAAAGCTAAACATACGGGTAAATATGAATGGATTTTGATTGTATAAAAGAACAATAATGTTCTTTACAATTTAAAATATGTAGAATTGAATGCAGAAGAAGAATACCACAAATGGCAGGAAAAGGTAAATATAGTTAGTGTTTTAAATTCTCAACATTGTCAGGGAAGTAGTAAAAGTAATCATTAATTCTAGGCTGTGTTGTGTGTTAAGTTGTGTTTCTCCAGAAGGATATGTTGAAATTCTAACCCCCTACACTCAGAATGTAACCTTATTTGGAAATACGGTCATTACAGATGGAGTTGGTAAAGTAGAGATGAAGTCATACTGGAGTAGAATGGGACCATAATCCAATATGGTGTCCTTATAAGAAAACAACCTTGTGAGGACACAGAAGCATAGAGAGAATGCCATATGAAGATGTAGATAGAGATTGAATGATACATCTATAAGCCGAGGGATGCCAAGAATTGCTGGCTATCACTAGAAGCTATGAGAGATGCATATAATAGTTCTTCCTCAAAGCCCTCAGAAAGAACCAACCTTGCCGATACCTTGATATTAGGACTTCTGGCCTCCAGAACTATGACAGAATACATTTCTGTAGTTTTGAGCCATCTAGTTTGTAGTACTTTTTATGGCAGCCCTAAAAAATTTACAGACTGTAATAAATTATAGTATTAGGTTAACTTCTAAAAGAATAGCTAAAAAAGTATAAATAGTTAACAGATAGGAAACAAGAATAATGTAGCATTATTTAATTAACACAAAAAAGATAATAAATAAAAGATAAAAACCATCTGGATGAGATATAAAACAAGTAATAAGATAGTAGACATTATCATTATATATTAATCATTACATTAAATGTACACTTAATAACACTACATGTAAATGGATGAAATATTCCAATTAAAAAACCATCAGATTGGATACAACAAAACCCTCAAAACCCTACTATGTACTGCTTATAAGAAACATGCCTTTATATAAGAACATAGAACATTTGAAAGTAAAAGAATTAAAAAGTATATTGTACAAATGGTAATCAAAAGAAAACTGATGCATCTGTATCAGTATCAGATATGAACACTTTAAGGCAAAAAATTACTAGGAATAAAAAGAAATATTTAATAATTTTACAGAGGTGAATACTTCAGGAAGATGTAACAATTTTATACCTATTTACATCTAATAAGATGGCTTCAAAATATTTGAAGCAAAATTTGACAGAATTAAAAGGAGAAATAGGGAAATCCACAGTCATAGTGGGATATTTTAACATGGCTCTCTCAATGGCTGATAGAACAAGCAGACAAAATATCAGTAAATATAAAGAAGAACGGGACAACATAATTAACAAAACAACCTAACTGACATACATAGATCATTACACATACCAACAGAATGCACATTCACTTCAAGTACATGTGGAACATTTATCAGAATTGACCATATGCTGGGTCATAATGCATGTCTCATTAAATTTTCAAAGGTTTGAAATCATACAGAATGTGTTCTCTGACCATCTTGAATCCAGTGAGAAATCAAAAACTGTTAACTAGTCTACAGCCATACTACCTGAACAAGCCCGATCCTGTCTATCTCGGAAGCTGAGCAGAGTCAGGCCTGGTTAGTACTTGGATGAGAGACACCTAGGAAGACCAGGTGCTGTAGGCATAAAAAATTAAAAAAAAAAAAAGGATTGTAAGCTGACAAGGTCCTTGCAATGTGTGAAGTCAACAAAGGGTTGCCTCGCCTCATAAATAAATAAAAACTGTTAACTAGAAAAGCCTAAAATGTTAGGAAATAAAGTAACATAACTCTAAATAAGTCATGACTCAAATAACGAGTCACAGTGAAAACTAATAAATAACCAAGGATGCGAGGGGAGGAAAAAATTTCATTGATGATCAGAGTAGGAATTGTTGGATATGACAAATTCTACTCAATAGATTATATTTTAACTTAAAAATACCTTTAACACCTGGAGAAAAGATGCAAAACAAATGTCAACACTAAATAGAAATAGCCAATCTCTTTCCCCAAATATTGAACACTTAATTTTTATAATCAAGTATTTTTTGACCTGAGAATATGAACAATAATTACAAAGAAATAATTTTTATGTATGTCTTTCAGACTTTCTTCTGGGTGAAGGTCCTTATTTCTTTAAGAAAATTTTCAGATGTTGTTTAAGGCTACAAACTTGCAATGAGTAGTAAATAAGTCCTAGAAATCTAATGCACAGTATTGTGAATATAAACAATAATATTGTATTATAATCATCAAACTTGCTAAGAGGCTAGAACTTAATTATTCCAGTTACTAAAAATAAATGATAATTATGTAATGTTATAGAGGTGCTAATTATCACTATATTGACAATCACATTATAATATATAAATGTAAGTAATTAACATTTTACACTTTAATTTACACAATGTGATAGGTCAAATATATTTTAATTAAAAAAGAAAAAAAGAATTTCAACCTAAAATAAAATTTCTCTTCTATTTTTTAAAAGCTCATTATACTTTTAATATTTATTGACTTTTTTAGTAAGTCTACCAAATGGCCGCATAGATACTTACTTACCTCTGTAAAAGATAGAGTTTAAAACTTGCAAATTACCACCAACTGGCATAGTTCTTATAGTTCTTGGTAAAGACAGCCATCTAGTGGAAACAGTTCTGATTTTTAGAGACTGGCAAATTGAGTATGAACCTGCAGCTCAACTGCAAACTGCAATGCTGGTTTAAGTCTTTAAAAAAATATTTTTAAAAAAGTATCCAGTATTTAGATACTTCCTTATCTTATGTCAAGATCTGGAAGTAAAATGGGGGAGGGGGAAGGGGCATGTTGTGGGGTAGTGAGAAAAATTGGTGCTTTGTACGCAGTCCAGGGAATAGAGTGCCATTAAAATAAGAGAGCTCTGGACTCAAATGGGCATTGCTTTGAGCTACATTGAAAGCTCTCTCAAGGCAGCAGGAAGAAGACAATATTGTGGAAGGAAGTTTCTCAGTGACAGCTGAACACCTAGCACCTAGTTGTGATATAGGAAGTTCAGTTAGTAGCCATCAATTCAGTTAGAATTCCGGGATAAGTATTTCTCTAAGTCGATGGTTTAAATAATTAAAGCATTGTGCTATACCAAATGCACCCAAAAGGCTCCAATTCTGAGAAAGAATGGTATAAAGCAGAGTCTGAATTAGGGGTGAGAAGACCTGAGTTAGGTCAGCTTCTGATGTGTACAGTTTATGTGACTGTTCATTTAACTTACCCAAATGAAGGATTTTTTTGTTTATAAAAATAGTATAATACAGTAATAATACCCATTCCCTTGACTCATCTAAGAAGAGAATGACTCTTGTCTTTTACTTTGTACCTAAAACCTGTCTGCTACTTGTGAATCAGTGTTACCCAGAAGCACAGAGAAAAATACCTTGTCATCACACTTATCATCAATCTGTGTTTCTCTAACTTTTGAAGTCTATAGACTACTTAATGGATTTTTAGAGCATATGCAAATCACCAATTTTTATGTTGAAAATTCTATTAGCATTAAAAAAATAAAGCATGTTAAAATTATTAATAACAATCTCTGACAGGTTCGATCATGGATGACCTGACCTGTATGTCAGACTTTATGCAAATGTTTTCTTTCCTTACTCTTTATTTTCTTCTAAATTAGAAAATGCTAATTCACAATTATAAGTCATCAGAAGTGAGAATGAATGTTTGCAGACTTTGTCAGATAGTTTTGGATGTTTGGATTGAATACAGATCCAAAGTGTCAGAAAGATTTTTCTCTGAACAGCACATTTGGTTCTCTTCAACGGTCAGATGCTAATGTTTCAAATATGTCAAACATTTGGATGTCTAATGACACACTCTTTGGTTGTGTGTGGCTCTAAGAAATATTTCTCAATATTCTGTTGCAGCATCTGGTTCTTTTAAAAGAGTAATGAGATCAAGCGTTGTCAGAGTGATATCTTGACTATTGAATCATTTTTACTACAATTCAGTTTTCTTATGAAATCTTAGTACTTTAATTTCAGCATTATAAACATCATGATATTTTTACCTTAAACAAGAGGTTCTGGCTAGTCAAGATACTAGGTTTATATCTGAGATATGCAGCTCAAGGAAGCCATTTGAAAAATTTAAAATGGTCTTTACATCATGATCAGAATAGATCATCCTATTCAGAATAGATGGAAGAACATTTTCTTCTCAGTCTTCATTTTACACACTCGTGTGATCACTTGGCATACTTCAGCATGAAAAAATACAGTTTTATTCTTTTCAAAATTACTTCTCCTTGCAAATTTAAAATATTTAACACTGATCATTGTCACAAGTGTCGCTAGTCTTTCACATTGAGTGAGGACCAGGTGCTATATGGAGATAGCCTACTGTGCTCTGTAACTGACAACAGCAGCCTGTGGATTGACGTTTAGGTGCCACAGCCTTTATTTGCTTAGCAGCACATCCCTTGCTCTAATATATAGTGGTATTCCATTACTACTAAATCCACCATACATTTTCCAGTTAACATCATGAACTCATAAAATAATTGTTAACTATAGTCTCTTCTTTATAGCATGCATTTTTAATGATAAACCTATAAAGCCATTAGGTGCATCTCTATCATTGAATAGAGATGTAGGTAATATATATATAATGTATAATGTATTATGTATATTATCATTTAAAATAACGTTTAGTTGATTAATAATTTCAGTGGTTTTGAGCAACTATTCAGTGAAGTATCCTTCAGACTGGATATATGACCATAATTGCCTTCCATAGCTATATTCCAGATACACAGAATTCAATGCGTTATTTGATAAAGGAGTTTTCTTAGTAGCTCATTATGCTTTCTTTCTAAGAGAAAGGCATCAATTTTATTGATTTTGGCTCTTATTACACTCTAACACCTGCTTTTACTACAAGGAATGAAACCTTGAGTAATGCCTCTGTAATGTTAACTTTTTTTTTTTTTTTTTGCCTTTAGCAACCAAAATTCCTCACTTTAAGAATGGAAAGCATTATTTTGTGCATATTTGGCTTACTGGAGAGATCATGGTACTTTAATTAAAAATAACCCTAGCGTTTCAATGGCATGAAGTATTTGACAAATTTCCATAACAGATAATGCTCTGGACATTGAGAGAAAATGGGTTGTCAATTCTTAAAAATCTTCTATTCAGACATCAATCATCATACTTAGTTGTACTTTTCTTTTGCAGTTTTTGTACAGAATAATCATATTCAGAGATGTCCCTAAACTATTTCAAGTTCTGTATTCACCCTGTAGACTTGTGATATAATTCTTAATTATAACATTTCTGTTATAATTTTTATCACTATTCATATTCCTTAATGAACCACTATTGAGCTTTGATATATACATATGTACATATATATTTCCAGCTTTATTGAAATTTGATTGACAGATATATATTTTGAATCATAGATATAACTGAACATAATGGTAAAAAATTACAAATTTTACCAACATGAAAATTGAGGCCATATGATGAAAAACAATAAGTTCATAAGAGCTTTACCCTATTTACTGAATTTTATCTGAAATATATTAACACATGCCATCCTTAAAGCATATGAAACTATTAAGATAGAACAGTTTTTAAGACTGGAGTTGGCTCGCTGTGAAAAATATAATCTAAACTTCAAATTTATTGTGTGAACAAAATACTTTCATTGTTTTTTTTCCTCTGAAACTGCCAAACTGCCTCTTGGGTGCCAGTTTGAAAACTGCTGTCACAGATTCCGGTGATTTTAACTTCATTGTTTTTGGAGAAAAGGAACATAAACAGTGTTGGTTTTTGAAGACAGCTGGAAAACACTCAATGGGAATCATTGACATTGAGATGTATTCCTTGAAGCAATTCAGTTGCTTTTCTCCAAGGATTAGACAACATAGGTGGTATTAGAAACCCAAATACTCACTTTTATGGGAGAAGTGAGAGTAATTTAAAACAATTATAGCAATCCTTAGAAAGGAACTTCTAAGAATGGAGGGGTGTGTGTGTGTGTGTGCGCGCGCTCACAGTCATGCATGTGTGTTTACATTTTTTCAGTTGTTTATTGAGGTAAATTTACATATAATAAAATACATAAATTTTAAGTATACAGCTCAATGACTCTACCCATGTGTACTTTGTGAACACCACTCAAATCAAGACCTTAAACATTTTCATTCTCCTAGAAAGTTCCCTCATAGCCCTTCTCAGTTATTCTTCCCCTTACCTCCGCCTTGCTGCACCCACGTTAACCATCTTAGATTATTGTGTCTTGCTTGTTTTACTCAGCATAATGTCTGTAGATCACCCAAGTTGTTGGGAGCATCAGTAGTTCATTTCTTCTTATTATGGGGTGGTATTCCATGGTACATACCACAATTTGTTTATCTTCTCATTGATGGACATGTGGGCTGTTTCCAATATTTTTGCTATCATGAATAAAACTGCTTTGAAGACGTGCACAAGTCTTTGAGTGGACTTATATTTAAGTTTTTCTTGGTTAGATGCCTAAAAGTAAAATTGCTGTGTCATAGGATGTATATGATAAATGTTATTAGAAACTGCCAGTTTTTCAAAGTGGTTGTACTATTATACATTCCCAACTAGCATGTGTATAAGAATTCTAGTTGCTGTTCATCCTCACTAACACTTGATATGCTCATTTTTTTTTAATTTTAGCCATTCTTGTGAATATGTAATAGTATATATTTAAATAAAAATATATTTAAAATATTTTTATATGTTGCATTTATATTTGTTTCTACATTCATTTTTTGTGTGTGCATTCATTTTTGAATTATAAGACATCCTGGTTATACAAATGCGATATTTTGATCTATTAATTGTTTTATTCCTAGATATAGCCTGATTGTTGTTGAAACTAATTTTAGTTTTTAGGGATATATACATGTATATTTTATAACAAAAGTAGATATTTACATAGCTATATAGGTTAGCACTAAAATGTTCACTCTCAAGGGTTACCTGTGGGAGTATCTAAGGAATAGTTATTTTTAATAGCACACGATTTCTCTTATTTTCAGTTGTATTTATAATAGCATGAATTTTAATAGAACCTTCTTTATTTAGGAATGAAATTTAAAGATAATTTGCTCCATGTTTGTTTAAAAAAATTAATTTCCTTTCCACTATGGGCAAGCTGTATATAGTAAAAATATAAAACAGCATCAGTAGTTTTGGGAGGGTAAATTTTACTTTACAAAAATTAATTTTTAAGAGCTTTTATGTTAAATCACAAAATTTCATCTTGTTAATTTTGCATCAGAAATGGCTTTTGATTTAAAAGTAGTTTTGCTTTAAAAAAAAAACATAGCTTTATTAAAACAGGTAGGTAAATCATTTCTAAACACCATTTTACTATGATGCAGTCAATTTTTTTTAAAGTAACATTTTAAATCTTACATTTAAAAACAAACAAGCAAACAAACACACAAAGATTGTGATCTCTCACCTCATTTCCCTAATCATATCAATTACCTAGCCACTCTAGATCCTCTAGGTTTGCTCATGGCTCAGTCAGTTTCATATCAACATCCTGTGTATATATACCTTTCTTCATAGCTTTTTGGCTGTAATATACATTATAATTCTTCTTATTTTGCAATTAAGCACGTATTTTGTAGATTGATCTTTCAGAGAGCAGCTCTTAGCTTCCCTCTTGAGGCAGAAACTAGAAAAGAGCTTATAGCCCCATAAAATATTTCTACAGTTTTTTTTTTTATCAAATCAGGAAATGATTTTTCAACCTTTAAAGAAAACTGAGATAAAAAAAATACTTTACTTTTGCTCTCTTTCTTTGACTGTTTGCTTGTCATGGACATCTGCAATCTTTTGGTAAAGTTGTCCTGAGTATGTCTCCTTGATTGAATGATTTAGTATTATAGTAATTCAATAATACAAAAATTAACATATAGGTCCAATGTAATCCCAATAAAAATTCCAGTTGAATATTTTGAAGAATTTTATAAATGTCTGAGGTTTATATGGGAGAATAAAAGCCCATAAGTAGCTAAGACAATAATCAAAAAGAAAAGTAAAAAAAAAAAAGAACTCATCCTTTGATATATTAAGTCACATTATAAACCATAATAATAAAAACAGTGTGGTATTGGTACAAGAATTGAGAGACCTAAAGAACATAACTAAAAGCTCCGAGAAAGACCCATGTATACTGAGATTTTAATATGCAATGAAGGTGACACCATAATTTCATATGCAATGAAGGTGATCGGTTTTATTAGCAATGTTGTTGGGAAAATTGGCTCCATATATGAAGAAAAATAAAACTGGATCCCTACCTAACGGTAGGATTCCAGATGGTTGAAAGACCAAAATGAGAAAGGTAAACTATAAAACTAGTAGAAGAAAATTTAGGATAATTTTTTTTTTTTTTTGCGACCCAGAGGCAAGGGAAGATAACAAAACTCCAAAAGCATAAAGTATAAGACAATGATAGCACATCAAAATTAAGGATTTCTACAAAGGAAACTATGGACAAAAATAGTAGATGATATAATGAGAATATATTTTCAAAATTTAAAATTGACAAAGAATTAATATCTAATATATCGAAGAAACTCCTACAAGTCAACAAAAAACAGACAATTCTAATAGGAAAATGTGCAAAGGATATGAACATGAATTGCCTAACCTACAGTACAGGAAACTCCAATAAGCAAATTAAGAGACATTTAACTGTATCAATTATCAGAGAAATGCAAGTTAAAACAATAAGATACCACTTTCCATTTATTAGAAAGCTATACCAGGGCAAGTTTAAAGTTATAGGAACTCTCGGGTACTGGTAGCAGGTGTAATTCAGCAGTACTCAATAAAATTAAAGGTACATATACCTTTGCTATATATATATGTAGCAAAGTTGCTCCTGGATATATATACCAAAGAAATTTCACACAGGTAAATGTGGGAACTCGTCTAAGAATTTTCATTTCAGCATTATTTGTAAGATAGTGGTTGGATGCTCTCTTGAGTGTCTATTACTGGGAAAGTGACTGGGTAAAATGTAGTTGAATACCATGAGAACAAGGCAAAAATTAGAAATAGCTAAGTAGATTTACAGTGGCAATATAGATGAGCTTAAAAGCATAGTGTAGAATAAAAACATAAGAAATGGAAAGATATAGCATAATACCATTTAAGTAAATTAAAATTATCTTTACATAAAACAACATGTTTTACTAGTACCATTAATAAGCTAAAAGATACCCATTCCACTCATTAGCATGGTTGCCTATGGGGGGATGAAGGAGAAAGGCACGAGAAAATAGGAACTAATGGGAATAAATACATAAAATAAGGGTGAGGCCTTGCACAGAACAACAATGATAATGGGCTGTGAAGTGCAGAATACAATGAACTCAACCCTGTGGACTTGGGGCAACCACACCTCCTGCACCTACCTCTGCCAAAAAAGAAAAAAAAAACCGAAAAAAAAAAAAAACCTCCTGCACTCTTTCATCATGTATTTGCTTTTCATGTACATCTAATCTCTTCAGATAAAGTTATTCCAAGCAAGTCTGGGCATACCTGACTTAAAAAAAAATCTCACTTTTGAATTTGCCTTTGAAAAGGGGCTATGAAGAACTCTAACAGATTCTACATTTTTCCCAAACCACAATAATAAACAATAAAGAACTTCAAGCCTCAAACCAAAAAAAAAGGACTAAGAAATATAATGAAATATATAATGCTATTAATGCAAATTAGAATTACATGCACATGATATTTTGCAAGTACATCTATAAACAAAAAGATACTCATTTAACTTATTTCTACAGAAGGATGAAAGGGATGCTCACATATATCCCTATTGGCTTATAATAGTAAGAATGGAAGTTTAGAGATGGGAGGGGGTTTGAAGGAAGTTCCCTAGATTCTAGGCACTGAACTAGGTATTTCATATATATTCTCTCATTTAATCCTCACAACAGTCTTGTGAGGTGGGTTATTATCTCTATTTTACAAATGAGAAAACTGAGACCCAGAAAAGCTAACCGTATTTTTAATGTCACATAGCTCTTGACAGTAGAGTTGGGACTCAAATATTGATTAATTCTTAGGAAAAGGTTAATAACAAAACATGGATTTGCTTGAATCTGTTTGGCCTAGTCTTCACATTAAACAACCAAAGCTTAAATAATATAGAGGGTGGTGGAAGTTATTTATTGTTCCTGTAGCTCAATGTCATATTATATCCTCTTGAGACTCTAAAGAAAAATCAAGCCCAGAATATGAGAGTAATTTAACCTGTAATTAGAAGCATTTATTTTTTCAATTCTCCTATGTGATATTTTTCCATGGCCTTTTTAAAACATATTTTTTACTCTTTAACTGTGTTAAAAATAGAAAAACCAGTGGTCTGGTTTGTACATATCATGCTGCAATCAAACCGAGATCTTTCTCTCCAGCTAGTTACTCATTAAGTAGAGCATATAATAATCATAGGTTTGACATTGGAACTGATTAAAGTTGAAGTTGGAGCTCTGGATTGCCTATTAAATTAATGTTATTAAATCCAGTAGAAAAAAGTTTATAGTAGTTCAATTGTTACCTTATTATAATGTGACACTGGCATAATTTGAGTGTGTAACCTTCCAAAATAGAAGTTTCCTGAGAAAATGTTTTACATTTCTCCTTAAAATCACTTTATAACAAACACTAAACACATCTGTATTCAGATTTATAAAGAAATAGATAATCTATTGAGTCAAATACTATTTATATGCAATTTTAACAAATTGACCTTAAAATCTCAATTACTGATTACCCACAATTCAGTTTAGTTTTAAAAATTTCCTTTGTTTAGGTAGAGGACAGGAAAAATGAGGCCAGGAAACAGAAAATGGAAAATGCAGTAGTTAAGTGGTGACAAAAAGTGTTTCTTTACACTGAGAGGGGTTAAGAAGATAGATCAAAAAGAACAGTAAAAGTCTGAATGACTTGCCATTGGTAAGGGGACAGCAGGAGTATAAATTTGGCTCTTGCTTTGTTAAAAAGATATTTTTAAAAGTGAGGTGTCTTTGTGAATGTGGGGGTGCAAATTGAGAAACAATTAGAAGTTTGGGTTTTTGTTTTGGATGATATATTTCCAAGACTATAAGCCCATCCTGGAAAAGGTTACTTGATGTGTTGTCTGCCAAAGACATAGCTAATGAATACAATAAAGAAAACAGGCAGTGTCCACATTTAGAGAAGAATTTTGTCTTCCTTTTACATCATAGTCTGGCATCCTTCTAAAATCAGGGTGCCAAAGTTCCTCCTCCCTTCCCTTTGGCATGTTGAGGTGGCTCATGGAGAATATCTTTGGTCTGATTTCCAAACAGAGATGGAGTAAGACAGCCCACTAACAATGGAGTGGAGGAAGAAGCATGCTGGCTATCAATTTTTGTCACTGAGCCAGATAGCAGACTATCAGAGGGCCCCAGGGTGATGGGCATGTGTTGGTATTCAATTTTGGTATGCCATAAATGCTGTAGGTTGCCAATCTGTATTCTGATTTAAAACACCTATTTTTGATTTGGTGTTGGGGGTAGTAATGGTTCTGAGTGAAGGTGGAGGACTACAACTGTGTGAGAATGGTTAATGAGTTATTGTGTGGTTTTTCCCTTTACTATTAGGAAAGACTTTGCAAGGAGCATTTGGTTAAAGTTGCAGAATTTCCTAAAGGAGGATTTGGTTCTCCATTTATTGATGCTGCTATAATATCCTGCCTTACAACTTAATCCAGGATTTATCTTTAGCCTAATAGCTTGTCGATAACTCATGAAACATAAAACATTTATATTCAAATATTCACTTGCACGTTGATCATGTAAACTGGCAGGACAGGGCTTCTGTATCTTTCCATTCAACATCAATTCATTGCATACTTACCGTTCTAGTTGCAATGTGGAAGAGTAAAAAAAAAAGTACAATGTATTCTAGAGAATTTATTTGTGAGTAGGCAATTTTGAGTCTAATAAGGGGAATAAGCTATAACTCACATAGAACAGTTTATAATACTGTTTGATATACTGCATGTATGTGTATACACACACACACACACACACACACATATATTTAAGTGAAAAATTGAGTTTAAAAACTGTAAAAATTTAATTTAAAAGAAGACCCTACAAGGTCTGCAAAGGTTACTTGAAGATTAGATTTTGACATGGGCTCAAGGGATGGTAAAGGATTTAGGTAGGAGAGATGGGTTTTAAAAGGTAAGTGCTTAATAGGTATAGCCACTATGGAAAACAGTATGGAAGTTCCTCAAAAAACTAAGAATTGATTTACATATGAACTAGCAATCCCTTTACTGGATATTTACCTCAAGGACTTGAAAATTCACATCTAAAAAGATATTTGCACACTGATGTTCATAGCAGCTCTATTCATAGTGGCCAGGAGATGGAAGCAACCGAAGTGTCCTACGATAGATGATTAGCTAAAGAAGCTGTAGTACATATATATAATGGAACATGACTCAGCCATAAGAAGAGATGAAATACTGCCATTTGCGACAACCTGGATGAACTTTGAGATAATCATGCTAAGTGAAATAAGGCAGACTGAAAAAGTTGAAAATCACATGATATCACTTATGTGTGGGATATAACCTAAAAGTAACAAATGAACAGGACAAACGAAGACTCAGGGACATGGACAATGGACTAGTGGTTACCAGAGGGTAGTGGGTGGGGGAGGAGGGAAGAGTTAGACAGGGTAAAGAGGGTCAAATATAGGGAGTTTGGGGGAGAGTGAAGTGGGTAAAGGGGATCAAATATATGGTAGCTGAAGGAAACTGGACTCTGGGTGGTAATCACATAATAAAATATATAGATGTCAAATTATAATGTACACCTGAAAATTACGTAATTGTTACCAATTTACCAATTTACCCCAATAAACTTAAGAAATAAATAAATAAAAAGCCAGTGCTTGATATAACCTTTCGAAGAAAATATATTATGTACATTTATCATACTTAATTTAGAATAAAACAATTCTAAAATTGTAAAGCACAAAATTTGCACATATGATAAAATTAAAACAGTTTATTCCAGATTTTCTGATTGGAAAATTCTGAATTCTGGGTAAGTCCATTATAGTTGAAGTGCCTTCTCTTGCTCTTTTTGCTAGGGTTTTAAATATCTACTTACTTTGTCTGTTACATTATCCAGCAACCAGGGACCATGAGATCGCTAGCTTAGATGTAGTAAGGAGTAAGAGGACAATAAGAAGAGTTTGTTTTTATTTATTTGAGCAGGAAGGTATAGATTAGAAAATGGTGAGAGGTAAATTCAATGGATTGGTGTGACTAGATTTACAATCTTTGAAAGCTAACAAGGTCAACATAATCTGATAGATTATAAGAAGCCATTAAAGGTTTTACAGTTTGGTGACAGATTTATGAAAGCAGTGGCTTCATTTATGATCCTTTTATACTAGTAGAAGGAATGAGACAAAGACAGAGGGGAGGGGTTGAGACTAAGTGATGAGTGAGAAAGATATTAAATATGTATATGTTCTTTGCTTCCTGATCTGTCTTGTAATTCAGTCAACTTCTAGGATTATTTCATCCACAAGTTAGTTGAGTTGTTTCTCCTTTCCTTCTCTCCCTCCTTCCTTCCCTTTGTTCTATATTCAGGATGTTCTACATAAAGGACGAGACATTTGTCTTCAAAACACATTCATACATAAAATAATTGAATTAATTAGAATTTCATTTGGCTATTAATAAAGGAAAACCTAACTAACAATAGCTTAAACCATAAGAACATTTACTGTTTATTTAATAGGAACATAGGAAGTGGGCAGTTCTAGGTTTAATCACTGGCTCAGTGATGTTATCAAGGACCTACTGTCTTTCCACCTTTCCATTCTGCTGTCCTCATTGAGTTGACTTTCAGTCTTCATGCATGTTATCTCTTGGTTATAAGATAGCTACCACAACCCTAAATATTATATCTTCACACCTGTATCCCAAGAAGGAAGAGACAGATATTAAAGACTAGAGACTTCCAAAACTCTGTCTTTTTATTTGAGAAGGTAAATCTTTTCATTAACTTTCCCTTTGACAAAATTAGAACACATGTTAACAACCTGTGGCAAAGTGAAATAGCATTGCCATGATTGGTTTAGATGAATCATGATTCTTTGCTTGGGACTAGGATAGATTGATAGCTCTATGGTTACCTGAACTAATCAAAATTTTATTGCTATGGAAGTGGGGTATGAGGTTTAAGTGATGGGTAGACAATGAAAAATGTCAGCTATAACTATTAACTTAGGAAAAGCAGAAGAAATAGTAAATAATAGTAAATTAGTATAACTCAAGTTTAGGCAGAAGTCTACAGGAAGTTTACTAATTCAACAAACACAATTATTGAGCTTCTACTACATGCTAGGCACTTTTTTAGGTGCTGGGGATGTAGTGGTAAATAAAATAGTGTATGTGTATGTGCATACTTGTGTGAATGAGTATATTGGAGGGACAATAAAGAAACAAACCAATATATATTAAATATGAAGTCAAGTAGTAATGTGTACAATGAAGTAAGGGAAGGCAACAGGTAAAAAATGATGAGCAGCATGCTATTTTAGACATAGTGTCGGGGGAAGTTGCCTCTGATAGGGTGCTGAACAAATGAGGGGGAAAGTATTTGGAGGAAGAGTGTTCCATGTAGAAGGAACAGCAAAAAGAAAGGCCCTAATAAGGAACATTTTGGCACATTTGAATAATACCAAGGAGGCCAGCAGTGCTGAGTAGAATGAGCAAACAGGAAAGTAGAGGAAGGACATGGATGTTGACGAGATAGCTGGAAGTCAGATCATGAAAGGGCTTGCAGATTATGGGAAGGAATTTGTACTTTATTTTGTTTAAAGACATTGGAAGTTTCTGAGGAAAGCAGTAATATGATGAGGTTTGCATTTTTAAAAATGTAACTTCAGCTGTTCTTTGGAAAATAAGTTATAGGAGGCAAGGATAAAAGCAGAGATATTATGTAGGAGACTATCGCAGTGACCCAGGCAATAGATAATGCTGACTTAGACCAATACAGTAGTGGTAGAAGTGGTGAGAAATATTTGGATTTGGAATATACCATGAAAGCAAACACAGATCCCTTTCAAACACATTCTAATGAGTAAAAGAAGCTTTCCACAAAATGATACATACTGTATAATTCTGTGTAGATGAAGTTCTAGAGTGGGCAAAACAATCAATGGTGGAAAAACTGAGAAGAGCATTTGTTTTTAAGAAACAGACTATTTTTCAAAATGGTGGTACCACGTAACATGTCCTTCAGCACTGTATGAAAGTTTTAGTTTCTTCATAACCCTGACAACACATGGTCAGTCTTTGGAATTTCAGCTATTCTAATAGGTCTGTAGTGATATTACATTATGGTTTTAATTTGCAATTTGATAATGACCAGTAATGTTGAACATCTTTTTATGTGCTTATTTGCCATCCATATGCATTTTTTGGTGAAGTGTCTGTTGAAATATTTTTGCCTATTAAAAAAAATTGGGTTCTTTGTTTTCTTACTATTGAATTTTGAGAGTTCTTTATATATCCTGGATATGCCTTTTATTAGGTATATGCTTTGAAAATATTTTCTTTCTATGGCTTGTCTTTTTATTTCTTAAGTGTCTTTTGCAGAAGAAAAGTTTTTAATTTCAATGAAGTGCAATTTATCTATTTTTTTTTCTTTTATAGATTGTACTTTCATTGTCATACTTAAGAAATCTATGCTCAACCCAAGGTTACAAAGATAGTCTCCTGTGTTTTCTTCTAAAAGTTTTATACATTTAGGTTTTACATTTAGGTCTATGATCCACTTTGAGTTAATCTTTGTATATGGTGCAAGGTATAGATCAGTTGTTGCTGTTTTTTAATATAGAGGTATTCAAGTTTTCCAGCATCAATTGTCAAAAAAACTATTTTTTTTTTCCTGTAGAATTTTTTCCCCTTTGCACCTTTGTCAAAAATAAGTTGTCCATGTATGTGCATTTTTTTTCTTCTGGATTTTCTCTTCTGTTTCATTCATTTTTAAGTCAATGCTACACTGTCTTGATTATTGTAGCTCTTTAGTCTTCAAATCAGTTAGTGTTAGTCTTCAAATCAGTTAGTGTTAGTCTTCCAACTTTGTTCTTTTTCAGAGTTGATTTGATTATTCTAGGTCCCTTGCACTTCCATATAAATTTTAGAATTATTAACTTGTTATTTTATTTAAAAATAAATAAATAAATACATACATACATACATAAATAAATAAATACAACTACTGAGATTTCAATTGAGATTGTGTTGAATCTACAGATTAGTCTGGGAAAAATTGCTATCTTAACTACACTGAGTTTTCTAGCCCAGAAATATATATATCTGTCAATACATTTAGTTCTTAAACTTTTTCCTCATTATTTTGTAGTTTTCAGTGGACAGGTCTTCCACATCTTTTGTAGGATATTTCTCTAAAATATTTAATTTTTTTGTTACTATTTTGAATGATATTATTTTTAGAATTGAAATTTTAATTGTTCATTGCTAGTGTATATAGAAATACAATAGATTTTTATGTATCGATCTCATATCCTACAATGTTGTTAGACTGCCTTATCAGTTCTTGTAGCATTTTTATAGGTTCTATTATATTTTTATATAGACAAACAGGCCATCTGTAGGTAACAACAGTTTTACTTTTTCCTTTCCAATTTGGAAGCTTTTAATTTCTTTTTCTTGGCTGTCTCACTGGCTAGATTCTCTAATACAATGGTGGCTAGAACTGATGAGAGTAAACATTATTGTCTCGCTCCTGATCTTAGGTGACAAACACTCAGACTTTCACCAATGAATTTGATATTAGTTTTAGGTTTTTCATAGATATTTTTTATTGTGTAGAGAAAGTTCCTTTCTATTCCTAGTTTGCTGAGAATTGGATGTCAGATGGTTTTTCTGTGTCCTTTGAGATAATCACACACCTTTATATTTTTAGTTTAACATGGTGAATTACATTAATTGAATTATAAATTAAAGATATTCTAAAAACACACTTCTGGATTATAATTTTTAATATTTTATTTAGAATTTTAAGTCTCTATATGTTAGATAATTATGTTATTTTGCATTTTTTCAGGTTTGGTAAAATGAAATGGGAAACATTCCTCTTTTTTTCTGTGTTCTTTAGCATATGTTATGTATATGCTAAAGAACAATCTTTAAGATTTGCAGGAATCAACTTGTGAAACCACATGGGGCTATGACCTGATATCTATGGGGGAATATTTTTTTACACACTAAAATTTTTTCCTCTTTGGTTATTATCCTACTAGGCTTATCACCTTTTCATTAAAAATTTTGTAATATATAAATGTAGTTTCAGGAAATTGTTTAATATAGATTTGAAATTTTATTTGTGTTTGTATGCTCTTTCTCATTTCTTATGTTGTACATTTATATTTTTCTTACACTGATTGAACTTGTCAGAAATAAGTTTTACTGGTTTTAAAAATGAACCATTTCTTAAACTTGATTAATTTTCTGTGAGCTGCTGCATTTCGTATTTCCTTATATTTTCCCTAAATTTATTTTTTGATAACTATTACAGCTTCTTGAAGAAAGTTTATTTAAGTAATTTTTATTTATTTTTGGTTTAATATAAATACTTGAGGCTTCACATTTTCTTCTGAGTACTTTTCTCCACAAGTTTAGATATATAGTGTTCTAATTATTTCCTAAAGAATCTGTAACTATAATTTTATATTTTTTTGTGGCCCAAACAATTTCATATCGTGTTTAATAATTCCAAATAGTTTACTTTTTGTTTGTTTTCTCTTTTATTAATTGTGCTGAGGTTAGTAAATATAGGCTGGACAATTTTTAGCTTTTGGAATGTGTAGAGATTTTCTTGTTGACTAGGATGTGATACAATTTAAAGTTTATGGGATTCAAAGTGTGATATTTAACTCAAGCTTTCAATTATACTTTTATACATTAACTACGTTTTCTTTTGTTAACTAGATCTATTAAGAAGAAAGAAGTATATTAAAGCCTCCTATTATGGTTGCAGTTTTGGACTTTTTCTATATTTCTAGAAGCTTTGGCTTTATCTATTTTGATGTTATGTTATCTGGTGCATAATCATTCATGACTGTATTCTTAGTTAAATTTTCCATTTTAGCCATATATCCTAATATTACCTTCCTCTTTGAAAAAAAATTTTCCATTAATTTCTTATTTTGTCTATTATTAACTTACTGGGGGTGGGGGTTGGGGGGGGAGGGTGCCAGCTGAGCTTCCATTTTTTCAGACATTTTTAGATGAGTCTGACCAGTGAGATCAGGTATGTCTTCTGCCATAGTGCCTTCTGGTATGTAGGTGGCATCTTCCCTTGATTTCCAACAGTAATGTAAAATGTTTCATTTTGTATTTGCTTGATTATTCCAATGGGAATTGGTAAGTGAGTAGTGCTTTGATTTCCATTTTGCACTAGAAATCTCTGCTCCTGAGCTTGGCTTCTTTTTGTGTAGCCCATCCTCCATATGGATCCTCAGGCCTCTTTCTAAAATGCAATTCTGATCCTGTCTCTCCTCAAAGCCTTTAATCATTTGATGTCCTTCTTTGCATACAGCGTTCTACTCCTGACCACTAAGCCTCACTGGCACTCCAGCCACCCTGAATATAACGCTTTGTTGATGCCTGACCTTTGCACAGGCCCTTCTCTCCTTCTAGAGTGCCTTGAGACATTTTCCCCACCTTAAAAAACAAAGTCTTCATCTGATCTCAGAAGTTAAGCAGGGTCGGACCTGGTTAATACTTGGATGGGAGAACACCTAGGAAGACCAGTCCTTCTAACCATTTATCCTTGATCCAGCTTAAATGTATGTATGGGATGAAACCTTTCCACTTCCCTCAGGCACAGTAAGTTCCTTCCTTCTGTGTTCTCTTATTATGTACTTTATACCTCTGCAGGAGTGGTTAAGAGAGGGGATTCTGGGATTAGACTCTCCTTAAACTAGCTATGTGACTTTTGGGGAGTTAACCTGGCTAAATCCTCATTTCATATGGTTGTTGTAAGGATTAAATGTGATGACACATGTAAAGGTTATACAGCGTCTGGCACATAGCAGATACTGGGTAAATATTAGCTTTACTGTTATTCTGAATTTTAATTTATCTGCTTATATTTCAATGTCCTTCACTGTCTGTTAGTCTGTCCAGGGTAGAGGCTCTGTTTTATTCTCCTTTGCATCCTCCAATGCCTGGTACAGCACCTTAAAAATCATTGGTTGGTTAAATGATTACTTCCTACATACTACAATTTTGTGTGTGTGGTGGGGGGGGGGTGTCAATCTTTTATTACCTAAAACTCCCCCTCTCCCCTAATTATACCTCAGTAAATGTTCAAGTTTTGAATAAGCAAGAGTTCCCATTGATTTAAAAAAAAATAGTGGCATATTTAAAAGATCTGTAGTTTTTCTGGAATTCAGCGTTTGAATTTAGATTTCCTGTTCTCAAAACAGCTGGAAATGTTTATTTTCCATTTTAAACATGTAATTTATGACAAAACATGCAATTAAATACTTGGAAAAATGCAACATAGTTTATTTAATTATTGGCATTAATAGATCTGGCACTTCATAGTTTAGCAACAATATAGAGGACAGCTTTTTGATGAAAGGTGTACTTTGACACAAAACTATACATAAATACACAGTTCTTCCTATACAAGGATAATACCACTAGAAATTTGATTTGACTGATTTTTAAAACAATGGTGATGGGTTTAGGATAAGCAGCCCATAATTTTTAATCCATATTAAAAAATAATGAAGATAATTATAATAGAAACAATAGCTGCTATGTACTGTATGCCTACCACGTGCTAGAGATTGAACTAGTATTTTACATTTGTTAATTTTTGTTATCAACACAGCTCAGAAAGGCATATATTATTATTTCTGTTTAAAAGATGAGGAAACTGAGGCTTAGCAGGTGTTTTGGTTTCTTGTGGCTGCTGTAACAAAGTATCACAAAGTTGGTGGCTTAAAGCAACAACGATTCATTCTCTCACAATTCTGAAGTCCAGAGCCTAGAATCAAGATGTCAGCAGGAGGCTTCCTTTTGGAGACTTCGTGAGACTGTTCATCCCTTGCCTCTTTCAGCTTTTGGTGGCTGTTGTGTTCTTTGGCTTGTGGCTGTATCATTCCAGCCTCTATCTTCATCTTCATATTGCTTTCTTCTCTGTGTGTGTGGTGGCTAATTTCCATCTGTCTGCCTCTTCTAAGGAAACTTGTGATGGCATTTAGGGCCCACTTGGATAATCAGGATAATCTCCTCACATTAAGATCCTTAATCATACCTGCAAAAACTTTACCAAGTAAGGTAAGATTTATAGGTCCCAGGTATTAGGATGCAGACATATCTTAGGAGCCATGATCCATCCACCACAGTAGGGTTAAGTAACTTGACAAGAATCCATAACTTACAAGTGGCAGTCATGAGAGCTGAATCCTGATCGACTTGGCTTCAGTGTTTGTACTCTGCACTATTTCACAAAGAAGGCATTTTCAGGATAGCTATCTTGTCAGGAAATGGTGGTAGCGGGGCAGAGTTCTGAAGTGGGGATTCACAGTAGCAGGATGGAAGACAGTGTGGTAATCTAACTTCTCTCAGCCTCAGTTTCTTCATTTAAAATGATGACTCTGCAGAACAAGGTGGGTGACTATGAATGATTAGTGCAGGAGACTGCAGCACAGGAAGAGAGCCAGTTCCTCTGGGGAGATCCCTTGGGTCTCACATAAAGGGTCACCATAAAAGAGCCTAGAGGCAGGAAGGCTGGGTAGTCCCCTCAGTTTTGGCAGACAGGTAGTGTTCAGCGTCCAGAAGGGCTGGCAGTCACAAAGGAAGCACTTGTGACCGTGGTGGCTGGCACGATTCTATAACATAGACTGTTTTTCTTGCTGCTCTCATTTTTTGTTTTCTATGGAAAACAGTTGGCCCTAAGACCAGGACTTCAAAGGCCCGAGAGAAAAATTCTTTCAGGGACAAATACACTATAATTGTCTCCTAATGTCTGGTTTGGATTACGATTAAGCCAGTGACTATAAAATGGATTTTTTTTTCCTGTTGCAATTCAAGAAAGCTATACAGATCCTAAAGAGTATCTTATGGCCTGATTGTCATCTTGCTCTGTCCAGTAGGCTGATATTATAAATGCTTACAATTTTAGATTCTTTTTAATCTTTTAAAGTAGCCAGTGTCACAACTGCCCGAAAAAGTAGTTTAAAAAATTCTACACTATGAAGGAAAAAAGTTGAATTACATTGAGCACCATGTAGATGGAAATAGTTAAAGGGAAATAACATAACTTAAAAAAGTTACTGGTAATGTCAGCTTTAACTATGGAAAGTTTAAAAAAGCATGGAAAAAAGGCGCATACACTGTATACAAAATAATAGTGTCATGGAAACGTGCACCTTCCTTTCCCTGACAGGAAAGAAAAGGTCACAATGTACTGAAAGTCACTGTGAGGCATTGGGGGAGAAAAATAGGAGGAAATTTTTCTTTTTACTATTGTCAAGTACTAAACACTTTGGGTGAATCATTCCTATTCAGGATAATTTTATTGCCCAAACTTAAGGACATTTCAGAATATTTGATATTGAACTTTTACCATCTGAAGGCTATATCAAAGAGCATAGATAAAAACAAAAACTTGGGGACAATTTATAAAATTTTAATATTTAAACATTTGCATAGTAGTTAAAACCTTTGGATTATCTATAGACATATTTTTCTAGCATTTTCTAATGAAAGCTTTAAAACATATAGAAAAATTGAAGGAATTATATAGCAAACATCCATATACTCATCATTTTGATCAGGGGTTGACAAAGTACGGTCTATGGGCTAAATTCATTTGTTTGCCTGTTTTTGTAAATAAAATTTTATTGGAGCACAACTATGCCTGTTAGTTCCTGTATTGTTTCTGGCTGCCTTAGCCACCACACACACAGAGAAGAAAGCGAGTTGAGTAGTTACGATGGAGATTGCAAAACCTAAAGTACTACCTATATGACCCTTTACAGAAAAGTTTTTCAACCTTTAGTTTAAGTGATACAATTGTTAAAATGTTGCTGTATTTGTCTTATCACATATCTATCTATTAATCGATCCATTACAAACTTAGTGTTAACAGGGAAAAAACCAAAATAATCATTTGGTGGTCAGATTTATTTCTCAAATAATCTTAAATTATTACTAAAATTTGCAAAAAAAGAGAGGTAATTCAAAAAGGCAAAAAAAATCAATTAACTTTACTATTTGCATTATAATTAGGCTTATTCTCAGCTATCGTGTAGATAAAATTAGTTAAAATGTCAAATGCAAAAATCAGATTAGCTGAATTTTTGAATTTTAGTTTATTTCTTCTTTAATCACACTGATTTGTTTAGGTTTTGATGTCTCTGAATCTAGTACTAGGTAGCTTTTATCAAGGCATTACTTATGTTCTGAGAGACAAACTTCCTCGATATAGTTGAATATAAATCCATTTTTTACTCTTTAATAGTATTTAACTATATATTGTTGATTAGTTGTTAATGAAGTTGTATATAGTTAGGATTGTTATTATTTGTGCATTAAAGTCCACAAGAACTGTTTATTGAGTCTTTTCTAGGTAGTCTGGGGGATGTGAAAGTGAATCAAAGATTCTGCCCTCAACAAAAACACTAGCTCGAAAAGATATCTGAACCCCCCATGTTCAAAGTAGCATCATTTACAATAGCCAAGACATAGAAACAACCTAAAAGTCCATCAATGGAAGAATGTATAAAGAAGTAGTGTTGTGTGTGTGTGTGTGTGTGTGTGTGTGTGTGTGTGTGTGTGAATGCATGTATCTATATTCACATATATTTATATACATATACATATGCGTCTCTGTGTGTGTGTGTATATATATATATGTATATAATATTATTTAGTCATAAAAATGAGGAAATGGATAGACACGGATGGACCTTGAAGACATTATGCTAAATGCAATAAGTCAGATAGAGAAAGACAAATACTATATGATCTCATTTATATGTAAAATGTAAACAAAACAAAACAAAACAAAACAAAACCCAACAAACTCATAGAAAAAGAGATCAGATTTGTAGTTACCAAGGGTGGGGGGATGGGAGGAGGGGAAGTTGGAGGAAAGTGGTCAAAAGATACAAAACTCCAGTTATAAGATAAATGAGCACTAGGGATGTGACATACAACATGATGAGGATAGTTTACAGTGCTGTATGGTACATAGGGAAGTTAAAAGAGTGCATCCTGAGTTCTCATCACAATGAGAAAATTTTTTTCTTTTTATTGTATCTACACGAGGTGATGGATGTTAACTAAAACTATTATGGTAATCATTTCACAACAAATGTAAATCAAAACATCATGATGTACACCTTAAAATTATCCAGTGATGTATGCCAATTATTTCTCAATAAAGCTGTAAAGAAAAGATTCTGTTCTCAAAGCAGATAGTCGAGTATGGGGGAATCAAATATGGGCACAACTACTGTAAGACACAGTGAAAAGTGCCTGATATAAGATTACCATAAGAGCTATGGAAGAACAGAGAAAGGCAAGATTTGCTATATTTTTCTCCTATTGAGGTGAGATCCTAAAGGAAATGGCATTTGATTTGGATCTTTACAGATGGATGACATTTGGAAACATAGAGAAGGAAATGAAAAGCAGTCTTTGAAAAGCAAGGTTGAGAGAATGTATGAAATCACCTAACTAAATTGGGCTTTTCTGGTGGGATATGCAAAGCTTGTAAAATTTAATTTCACTTGTGAAACCCATGTAGAGTTTTCATTTTCATTGGCTCCTAACCTCGCAATCAAGGGATGATTTTTAGTAAAACAAATAGTAATCTTATGAAATTGTGGTTTGCTGGAGGGTAGTTGCTAACCATTCTCTTCCTGCTAGCATAGTAGCCAATTTAAATAATCCTTTCCTATGTAGTACACTGGCTTAAATGAGTTAATACAACTCCCCCATAAAGATATTTCTATGAATGTATCTTAAGGAAATAATAAAAGATGCAAATAGATGTTTAAGTATGATGATAATCATCATAGTATTAGTTATATAAAACATTGGAAGATATGTCCATGTTCAATCTAGAGTAATTGTTAAATAAATTACTACACTTCAGTGATATACAGGTCCTAAAAATTAATTTTTGGATGAATTTTTAATCCAAATACAGGAAGTAGTAATTGTCTAAAGTTTCAAGATAAAAACCATACACAAAAAGAGCAGTTTATAAAATTGTATATACAAACTATGCCTAATTTTGGATCCACTACTTACCTTTAACAAAGGAATTTCCTCTGAGGAAATGAGCCAAAGTGATTTGGGAAATGGAAATACCATTTACAAAATACCATAAATTTTCTGATAAGAATTTTGCCAAGATAATATATGCTTTACGTTTAATAGGAAAATTTATAAAAATATTTTTTGCCTGGGTTTTGGTAAATATGGCTTACTGACCTACCCTGTGTTATCTTCTTTCCTCACTCCAATAACATGTAAATGCAGGACAAAATATTGTAATAAAAAATTTAAATGCAATAGCCAAGCTAAAAATAAAGAAAGAGAATTTCCTGAGTGCCAAAACCAATGAGTAAATGTGAGGCCAGATGTGTAACTTCATAATCTCATGTTACAATGGCTCGAGAAGATACAGATCTGGAAACAGACTGAAGGGGCTAGTAGCTGGGGATTTAATATTTATGTTCATTTGAGGACAGAAGGTATGGCCTTGGACTCTAGTAACATAGGAAGATCCCTGAGACCCCTCCACAGAGAATACCTAAAGGGAGCTTCCTTTAGTGAAATGAGTTTGTCTGCTCACTTAGGGAAGTGATCTCTGCCCTTGAGAAATCAGAGACTCAGGCTTGTGACTTGTGTAGGTGGAGTTCAAGTGTATATTTACCCAAGTAGTCCGAGAATCTTCAATCTAAGGACATAAAAAAGGTAACAACTCAGTGAAATTTGTAGTAGCAAATCTCTCTGTAGCAACACTTCTTTAACAGGATAGATGGGATTTCCATAGGTACTCCCCTCCCCCCAAAAAAGAATCCCTGTTAAAAATATGATCACAGTGAAAAACACAAAATCATTAGGAAGAATTACTCTGTGAGGGAGAGTCAACATACTAAAAAATACAATTGGTAACCCACATATTTGAGCTCAACAAGCTGAAGGATACTATGAAAGTATTTTTACAATTAGAAAATAGACAATAGAGATAATAAAAACCACAATGAAAGGACAGCACAATATGGAGAAAGAACTTTTTGATTTGAAATGGTTCATTGGGGTAGTTTAAATATTTTAAAACTTTACATTCTAGGTAACAACACAGATGATTTCATGATATTCAAAGATCATATTCTGAGTGGGCTTTCCAGGAGTTGAGATGGTCTATGTTGCACCATCTGTATGCTCCTCCTCCCCCCCCCGCCCCCCCGTCCCTTTCTTATCTTTATGTAACCAATGACATGAGTATGCAGGGAAGACTGGTCAATACTGAGAGTGAGATGTTCTGTTTTAAAAATAGGATGGTTGCTCCTCTGTCCTTGATCTCTTCAGCACTATTTTAGAACTAGTTTGACAAACAGACTCATGACACATGGACTAGAGACCAGTGGTTACCAGAGGAAAGGGGGTAGGGGGAGGGGGGAGGCAGACAGGGTAAAGGGGATCAAATATGTGGTGACAGAAAGAAATCTAACTATGGGAGGTGAACACACAGTGTAAACATATATATGCCTTACTGTTAAAGTGTATAGCTGAAACTTATTGGATTTTGTTAAACAATGTCACCATAAAAAAAATTAATTAAAATAAATAAAAATAAATAAATAAATAAAACTAGTTTGATTGAATAGCCACAAAAGTGGTTACTTATTTAGTACAGCAATAACTTCAATAAAAATAGTTTATAAACTGAGCAGAAACTCTGTAGAGACAGAAAATTTGAGTTACAAAGTCCAGAGATGTAAAATGAGAGCTGGGCGGGGGGGGGGGGGGGCAAATCCAGCCTGCAAATGTGTTTTATTTGGCCATAGAGTATTAATAAAACAATTTTTGAATTAGTTGTTTGTTATTAAAACCTGGGAGATTTCACATAAATACACCAATTTCTGTCTTCACTTAAAAAGGTGGATTATCTGGCCATGTTGAGAATGGATACTTCCGGTTGGCAACAATGGAACTAAGCAACAATGGCCCCTTCTCCAGTTCTATCCAGATCCTTCTATTCCCTATTGAGTCTCTGGCACTGGGACCAGTATCAGTGTTGTTTATCACCACCTTTGGAGTGTATGGTTGTACAATTCAGATCACCTGCCTTTTCTTGTTTGATCCACAGGGATGCTGGGAGTCAGGATAAATACATGATTAAAAGCTGGGATAAAGCTGCTGCTGGGCTCGGGGCAATAGCACAGGCATTGCAATCTGACAGCCTGACCCACTACTGAGTCCTCAAAGATTTAATGCATCATTCATTCATTTGTGACACAGTCATTGAGCAACTATGCTGTGCCAGGCACAGGGACCAAAAGATGCAGGGCTCGCTTCAAGAAACTCAAAATTTTGTAGGGAAGATAGCGCCATGGGGGATGGAGAGTGGGGAGGTTAGTGATTGTCTCTATACTCTGGGCATGGTTGCCAGATTCAGCAAATAAAAATATAGGACACCTACTATATTTGAGTTTCAGATAATGATGCAATATTTGGGATATATTTATACTAAAATTATTTATTGTTTTTCTGAAATTCAGATTTAACTGGACATTCTTCTTTTATCTGGTAACTCTAATTCTAGGGTATCTGAGTCTCTGTCTAGTCAGTGACTTGGCTGGTAACCTGAATTGTTTGCCCCCAGAAAAAGAAAGCAAGAGGTGGTCTTTTTCTCTTAGATATTTCTGGTTAAGTCAAGCTTCTGAGTAATGTTTGGCCTGCTTGATAAAATCCAAACATAGATGTTGGTCATCTTAGAATCTAGTCATTACCCAGAAAATGGTAGTCAATAGATGGAGATCTGTTAATTATTCTAAAGTATAAATTGTAAAGGATACAGCATGAGAACTGGCAGTAGAACACATGGGACCATAACACTTGTTTTTCCAACAAAGTACAAGTCTACTAATACTGGGCAAAATTGTTTGAGTCAAAGGTAAGGGTATATCTTCTATTCTGGAAGAGAAATAATTAAAGCTTAAACGTTTACTAAAAGGGTTCTAAGGACTGGTAATTTGCAGGGAATGTATTTGTGAAGTGATAGGTATGACATCAAATTTAGAATCTAATATTTATTTGTTTTTGAGAGACATTTCTTAACTTTACAAAATGTCATAGATAACAAATGAAAATAACAATCATAAAAATTCCCATTTTTTATTGAATGATTACTAAGCTGTGGGCACTTTGGCAGGCATTTTACATGCCTTATTCCATCTAATTCTTATAACCCCTTGCAGTAGATTCCATTATTCATGTCATAGAGATGAAGAAATTGCAGCTTGAAGGGACCAGTCCTCAGAGCACGGAGGTCTTTCCAAGGTCACATCATAGGAAGTGTTGGGCTTGGTCTTGAACTCAGACTGAGGTGTCTTACCCTGCATTCTGTGTCTTACCTACTCAACTGTGTCAGTAACTTAGTCCCATTAGTGGGAGGACTCAACAGTAAAGTTGCAGATGAAGTCTTTTGAGAGACTGAAGAGAGTGGGTATTTTTGATGCTGTTAATATCTGCGGATTCTTTTGTGAAGAACTGTCTTTTCAGAAGAAATTGAATAAGAGCACATTAAGTATAACGAAGTTCCCTGAAAGATGCAGTTTTTAGACTCTCTTATCTAAAAGATCTGTATATTAATAAGCCTGCCTAACCTTCAATTCTCTAGCTTTTTAGATTTAAATAATTAAAATTTTTATTGTAAGAAAATAAACAACATTTACCACTTGCTAAGATGTATTATTTCAGTTATGTCATTTCTCAATGGAGCTTGCCCTCATTTTAAAGGTTTTTTTCTTGGTGACACACTGGGGAAACTGTGATCTCTTGGGTAAAGAAGTGTTCTGCCAGGGAACTTCTTTTCCTTTTTGCTAGCGACATTGGTTCCCTGCACTTCTACCAGACTGATGCTTTATTAAGCTGAACTCAAAGGAATCTTTGAAGGACAAAGTGCACAAACGAGTAATCCATTTGGAAAATTTTAGGCATAGTTAATTTTCCAAGATCTAGCTCAGTATGAAACAAAACAAAACAAAAAACAAACAGACAAAAAATTTTTCTAAAACAATTATTGGTCATTAATATTAATTTTACACACACACACACACACACACACACACACACACGCACACGCACACACACGCACACGCACACAAAATTTGTTCATTTAGTCATCAACAGTCCCGGTCACTGTTTCAAGTGCTAGCATTTACCAATGAACACAACAAGGGCTCTGCTCCTAAGGCAATTACATACATCATAATTGAAGAAGACAGAAAAGAATAAGAAAAATTATACAGAATGTTAAAGGTGATAAGTGGTATGTAGCGACATAAAGCATAGGATGGAGAGAGGTTTGCTATTTTAAAAAAGGTGCTTGGGGAAGGCCCGAAGGAAATGAGTGAATCGACCATGAGTATGTCTAGGGAAAGTGTATTCCAGGTAGAGGGAACAGCAAGTGCATAATATGAGTACGGAATCTATGATGGTTAAAAAAATTAAGGACTATACAAGTGTTTATAATGAAAAGTAATGGACTCTTGTTTCACCCTGCAGCCCCACCACTCAAAGGCAACCATATTATTTCTTTTTAATTGCTTCTGTTTTTAAATTCTGTTGGTTACCTCCAGGTCTCTAGTTAATATACTCATATAACTCCATCTTGATTTATCAACTTGATGTTATCTATTAACCTCCAGCATCAGATGAGGCTCTAATTTACACCATCACACATTCCTTTCTGCTCCTCCCAATATTGATAGATATATATGATTATTCGGTCATGACATTAGTTTCTATCATAACTTTATTTAAGACTATTTATGGTTTCATTGATTTGGGGGAAGAAAACTGGAAGTGCAGACAGATCCATGGGGTTGAGCAGAGGTCAGAAGCCTGGATGTGGGCCCAAAGTCCAGAGTCTTTGAAGAGGCACACAGAATTCAAAGCTGGTCAAAGTATAGATCAGCCTTCATGGACAAAGATGATGAAATGTGAGTACCATTGGCCAAGGTGCAAACAGGTTAATAGTACAAGTGGATGTGAGGCTGGTGTGGGATACCTATTCATGGGAAGACTGGAGTTTAAGGGCAATAATTTTGAACATCTGGAGAGACTGAGGCACTGGGTTCTCTTTCATGAACAAATGGCAAAATTCTAGCTCTTTGCTGGTGTGCTGTGCCGTTTGTTTGCTTATTTGATCTGAGATCCCATATCTATCTACTCTATTCTTCTCTAAATCCCAGCATGACTGCTCCTGTAGACTGCCTTTGCTAAGCTTCCTGGTTAAGTGGCTTCTGTCTACATTTCACCAATGAAGAGACCAGGAGGGATATTGGGGGAAAAAAAAGAAAAAGAAAAGGAAAAGCCAGAATATTTTATCCCTTCTTTCTCTGCTTTGGGACTATCTTGAGCTTCCAGTTTCTACCCTGTTGCACTGGTTTCTGGGTTTTGATAATATGATGTAACAACTTCCTGCTGCTGCGAATCTCTGGGTTATCTCATTATCCCTTTTTTAGCCCTCTCAACTTTTCCAATACCTTTATAACTGATTTCCTGTATTTACTCATCTCCATGGAAACATCTAGCATGAGCTCTGTTTTCCTGAGAGAATGCTGATTAATATACTCTAAACACTGAAGACACTTTCCTGTTACTGAATTAAGTCCCATTGACTCCTGACTAGTAAATGAAAATGATATTGAATTATAGGAAGATTCCACATTATCATAACTAATTTTTTTTAACTTAAATTTGATTTTCCTTCCTTTAGTGGCATCTTCCCCTATACATTATTATTATCTAGTGTCTCTGAGACATTTTAGCAATAGCACTTCAGATAAGTTGCTGGACTTTTAAATTACTTTTGGTAGCTATCATGCTGGATGGTGTATGTTAAATGATGATACATGCACAAAATGTTCCAGAACAACATGATAAACTTAGATGTAAATAAACCATTTGAGTATACAGCATCTACCTAGCTGTTTCTGGAGGTAAGACTGTATAACCACTGGCTAAAATATAAAGCTTAAAATTACTAATGGTTACCAGCTAACTGGTGGATTAGCAACATATATCTTTTAGGAAGTTTCAGAGGCAGCCGTGGGAATTAACAGGCTGGTAAGTTATTTGCTGGTAAGTTATTTGGCAATACAGGGCCAGTAAGCATAAAATAAATATAACTCATTGTGAAAAGGTACTTAGTACAGAAGTTTACATGTAATAGACACTAAAAAAACAGGTATTGAATATTGGAGAAATGTGCTTTTTGAGGGGGTACATCTGTGAATGAGCATATGTAAACCAGTGAACAAAATATATTTAGACATTCAAAAAGCCTTTGACATAAAGTATTGAGACATCATTTTGCTCTATTCAAATTAGAAAAGAATTTTTAAAATCATGATATTCAATACTGGAGAGAAAAATAGGCACCCCAAGGGTAAATTTCTGGAAGGTAATTAATCAATATATATCCTATGTCTTGAATGTGTCTGACTCAGAATTTTTACTGCTAGGAATTTATTTAATGGAAATAATCATGGATATATGCTTTGATTTACCATCACAGTTCATTACAATCTAATTTATAACTGAAAGGGGGAAAAAACTACATTTCCATCAAAAAGGACTTGGCTAGGTAAAGTAAAATATATCTATATAATGGTATAGTGGGCAGTAATAAAAATGATGAGTCAGAATAATGAATAGATAGGGAAATGTCTATGACTTATTGCTAAGTAAAAAGCAAATTATAAAGTAGTTTGATCCCATTCAACAGTTATTCACAGTAAAGTAAGTCACCAAAATGTTATGAGAGTTAGATTAGGTGATTTTGTAAATAGGCGAATATAAATACATATTACAACACTTGTCTTGATTTCTATTTTTAAAATCTCAGCAACTGATTATTTTGAAATTGGTAATTATGGACTACAGGACATGTTTTATCTTGGTGGTGAACTTCATCAGAGATTTAAGCACCCATAGTATTTCTTTACAGTGTACTAGGAAACAAAGGGTATTTTAAAAAGCGACTCTATTATGGATGGAGGATTAAAACTTTGATAAATGTATTTTCTTACATAATTATATAGAAAATTAGGAAACTAGATATGTTAGTCCCATTGATTTCATAGACCATTGTTACTGGCATCTTCGTGAAATGACTTTCACTTTTTTTTCAGAATGAAAGTTATAATGCAATTTTGCATTGCATCTCTTAATACTATACTGCAAGTCTTTCCCTATTGCCGTGGGATTATCACAATATAACAACTGCATGGTATTTCACCATGGGGACAGTTGCAGAATATTCATTTACTGTTGGGATTCTTTTACTGATGAGATAACTTAACGTTCCTCAGTGATATGGAAGAGGCCCTTACTTCTGGTTTTCACCTACTGCGTGGGGATGCTGTATGGATAACAAGCCACAGGTGATCCACTGAAGAGGCTTCTGGCAAACTGTGTACCTGGGTGGCACACTGAGTGAGTGTTAGCATGGATGTAAGACTCTGCTCATGATGTGGGTTCCGTGACCAAGGGACTTCGTCATATGATTGACTTTCCAGGAGGGACACTGCTCATTTTCCCCTCTGTCTGGATTATCCTTTCTCACTATTTCTGCTGTGAATTCTTCCTAACACCAGATGCCTGCCATAACATTCCTTCCTCTGTGCATCTGTAAATACACTTTCTTGTTATTCATAGTTATGGCTGAATTGTGTCCCCCTATCCCCTCACTTCATATATTAAAACTCTAACCCCCAGTACCTCAGAATGTGAGTGTATTTGGAGATAAGAACTTTAAAGCTGTAATTATTAAAATGGAGTCATTAGCATAGGCCCTAATTCAATATGACTGGTGTCCTTCTAAGAAGAGATTATTAGGACACAGACAACATAGATAGAAGGATGACCATGTGAGGACCTAGTGAGAAAGTGGCCCTCTACAAGCCATGGAGAGAGGCCTCAGGAGAAACCAACCTGTTGACACATTGATCTTGGACTTCTAGCCTCCAGAACTGTGAGAAAATAAGTTTCTGTTTAAGCCACCCAGTGTGTGGTATTTTGTTACCGCAGTCCTAGCAAACTAATACATTTGTGGGAGAAAGGACTAATAAATGGCTCAAGTGAGGCATTGATGGCAGCAGAGTGATGCCCATCCGCTCCCCAACCCCCACTTCATCTCTAAAATGGAGCATTTGGACGAGATGATCCATCTGCAAGATCTCTTTCAGTGTAGATATTCCAAGATTCTGTGCGTCATTCACAATTTCTCACCCAGATTAAAGCAACAGCCTCTTAATAGATTTAGATCCCCTCTGATCCATTCTCCTGAAGCATCCAGAATGTTTCTACAAATCTGATAATCTTACATTAAAATTCTTCAGGGGCTGCCCATCCCCTTCAGTGCAGAGCCTAATCACCTTTGCATGGCATACATGGTCCTTCCTTACCTGGCCATGCCCTTCTTCAACTCATCCCCCAGAATGGTCCCATCCAACCTGCCCTCTGGCCATACTAACCTTCTCAGAGTTTCCCATAAGCTCTCACGCTCTGTGTTTTCACATGTACCACACTCTCTGCCTAGAACTCTCTCTCCTCTCTGCCTTCCGGGCTAGTCATGTTTAAAGACTGGCCCAGGTACTGTTTTTTTTCTTGGAAGCCTTACCTGAACCATCTCCCTTCCCCTCCACCCTCACTCCCTTTTGGGTTAAGTACCGTGGGTCCCCTTAGCTGTACCAAAGCCTTGATCACATGCTTAGATAAAGGGGGACTCTGGCATTATTTGCACACATTAAATACTTTCTGGAAACAATGCTGAGAGTAGTAAGAAATAGATCATATCAGGGTCTCTAAATTGGAAAGGGTGGGATTATTTGTTGGAAATTCAGCCTAAAATCAGGTCTTAAAGAGCATATGAACCAGAGGGCAAATGAGACAGTGAGTTAGAAAACAAGCAGATAGCAGAGCTTCTAGCAAGTGGTCTAACATATATTGAGTGTTGTTGTGGGCATGGCTCAGTGCTAGGTGTTGTGAGAGACGCTTGCAGCCCTGGCAGGATGTCTGGTGCTTGGAGCAACAAGGTCATCAGAAGTAGGTGTGGACTTGCACACAAGGACACACTGCAGGGAGGGTGCACACGCCTGACCTATTCTGGGACTTCTTGCTCTAGGGACAAGGAGAAGAAAAGGAGAAGAAATAGCTGATAACACGGTGGTGGCCGTGAGGCTGAATTTGGGGGTTGGCTGTAGTTTGTAATTACTAACTTCATAGTAACTAATAATAATAACAAAGCCTGCTTTGTGAGAGAGAATAATAAAAAGTCATGGAGACAAGGGTGGGAGATGCTAGCACTTACATTCATCCCCTCTCCCTTATCCGTGTTAGTTAATACATTTCTAGACTCCAACTCTTCTTCCTAACCGTCTCTACCACACTAGGCAGAAACTGAGACTTGCACTGAGATGCCACTATTTAGAGCATCCACAGCCGGCTAGAAATAGTGTGACCCCCGTCTCCTCCTTGAGAAGCTGGGGACCAGGGGCAGAAGAGGCATTGTGAGGGTCAGCCTCCCATGCGTGGGTCACATAGGTCATGGCTGCTGGTGAAAATGGTTCCTACCTGGAGCTTCACGTGCTCCAAATCCAACATTGGCTGAAGAATGAGGGTGGATGGGGCAGGTACAACTCAGGAGAACCAAGTTCTGTTTCTGCGTCCGCCACTGGTAGTTTTATGATATTGGGCAATTAATTTAACATTTGGAAACATTTATTGTAGCTGCCAGCCCCCGAAAGACACACGGACCACCAGAACTCAGTGAGTTATAGGAATCGCACTCTTTATTCAGCCAGCTGGGTCTGCCAGGGGTACGCAGACCCCAAATTAAGCAGCCCCGAAATGTAGAGGTACAGGGTTATTAAGCCCAAAATCCCATTCTTCATTCTGTCTGAACACAAAGGTCTATTTTTCTTCTATTCACTACCTGTCAACCCACAGGTCGGGTGTGCAAGAGGGGGTACAGAAACAGAAAGCTTATTGTTAGAATGTTGTGTTCCTATGGGTAATAGCCTATGTTCCCATGGCCAATAGCCTCTGTTCCCATGGGCTATAGCCAAGCAGTAATTTCCTATCCAGCACACTTTAGGTTTTTTTTTTTTTTCCTATAACATGGGGCTGCTAGTATCTACCTTGCCTATCTCTCAAGATTGTTGTAGCAAATGAGAAAATGCCAATGAAAGAGCTTTACAAACTAAGACATCTGAGCACAAGAAAGGCATTACTAATGAGGGGTTATATCCTGCAGGGGTAGGCACCCGCCCTGGCCTTCCTGGGCCTGCAGGGGCAAGCAGGGAAGGGGCTGTTCCTGGCCAGTGGGGTGTGTGGGCATATATTCTGGCAAAGGACATTGGCAATAAAATTGTGTTTTCTACTCTTTCTGAACACCCCTCTCAAGAATGATCTAGTGGGGCTGCAAAAAATCCAAGGTAGGGGAAGTGATAAAGGGAAGGGAATGACTTCTAGGAGAAGATACATTGAGGAGATAAGGATTCTCACACACAGAAAGATCAAGACGGAGAGATTATGAATGTATTCATAACCAGCAGTGGTAGAATAGGATTACATAGTAAATAGTAAAGTTCAAGAAGGATTTAGATATTCATGGATGATAAAATTGAAATGATTTATTGAGCAGCTTTGGAAATGTTTAGGGGCAATTTACTATCATGAGACTAGGGTTGGATAGCTCCTAAGTCTGACACCTATTTTCAAATTCTCTTTATTAAAGAATTGAGTGGAGAAATGATTGAAAAAATGTTCTTTTTCTTGCTACCTGGACTTCCTTCCTTGCACCTGTAACTACTAGTCTGAAATCTGTAATTCTTGCTATGTGAAAGCTCTATGAGGACAGGAATAAGTCAATCTTATCCATAGCTGTACCCTATAGCTGGCACACAGCTCCCAGGATACATTGGTGCTTAATCTGTACTATAAATTAAATGCCATTTTCCCAAGAGAGAAGCTGCCCCTTTAAGACCCTGGCCCGAGCCAATGTAAGTATTCCAGAATTTCACACAGAGATGTCGGGCCTCTGTAAAGTTTGCCATGAACCATCCACACTAGCCACTCAGGCCAGCCTGCCTCTGTCTGCTCCTTGTCTGACTCTAATTGCCCTATAGTTTTTTGCTTTCTTTTGCCCTGTTTGTGGTTGTAAAGCTTCTGTTTTCCACTTATGAGCACAGGTAACTCTCTAAATTGATGGCCCGTCTCCTTGATTCCGTTGTTAGTCACCTGATTTCTTAGGCCTGGCCATTTGCAAGTTTCTCTCTTGGGCAGCCCAAGTTATTCCAGCCCCAAGTCCAGGTTTTGGGGTGCTAGCTTCCCTCTGGCTTTGAGTGTAAGGTAAACGCGTGACACACCGAGAGAAATTTTAAAAGCAAGCCTTTATTGGGAGGGGGCTCCTGGGCGAGGTTCTCTGGTCCAGAGAGGAGAGGGGCCAGAGAAGTCGCACCCTGGGATGGGAGGGCGCAGTTTTTATGGGGATAGGTGGGGGTAGGTGGTATAGGGTGGGAATGTTAATCAAATGTTAGTTGAGCATCCAGATTAGGGTAGTGGTGCCCGGGCTTTAGGGTGAGTCCTTTGGGCGTTCAGGACATAGAAGTCTGACTGGAAGGTCAGGATTCTGATATCAAGCTGGGAAGCCTCCAAGCTGGCATCTGGCTGACCCTTCGCCCGCTGACCTAACATTGAGGAACAGGGGCTTGGGGCTGGATGTTATCTTGAGGATCAATGTCCCAGGGGCACCAGGGTTATTGAGGAGAGGAGATTGAGAAGAACCAAAGTCAGTCCCTTCTCTTTGCCTGAAGGAGGAGTTGTCTTGAGGACAGATTATGTTTACTTGATAAGGCGGTGCGGTGGGGGGTGGGGGGGCTTATAGGAGAATTGACCCCTGTCCTGGGTCAAGCGTTTCTTTTCATGTACCACTGCTAGAGTCAAAGCACAGCCTTCCCTCCCTTTTCTTTTTCTGGATCCCTGAAATTGTTATAGGCCTTTGGACCACCATTGCCCTAGGGAGGCTGAGAATAGAACTTCTCAGTGTTCTCAGCAACGGAGCCAAGAAGTTGGTAATTGTTAATTCCTACAGGAGCCCCACATGTGAAAGCTATGCTAGGCTCCTGGCCAACATACCCCCGCAAAAGCCTGCCCTGGCAAAGAGTATAGAAGGGGGCAAGATGTGGGCAGGGCTTTTCCATGATTTGAATGCCTCAAGGTGGCTGGGCCTGGCCAGTGGCCTACAGCTTGGCCCCGAGCAAGGATGTCCCTTGCTTGGTTCTATGAAGGCCTGGCAGGAGCCTCTCTGGGATGAGCTGGCTTAGACCTTGGGGATTCTGATGGGAAAGGAGATTGGCCACCAAATGAATTTACTCATTGATTCTCACACCAGTGCTGCCTCCACTAGAGCGTCAAGCAGCTTTGTATTAGTCAGTTTGCTCTGCTCTGAAAAAATAATGCAGATCGGGTGGCTTAAACCAGTAGTCCCAACCTTTTTGGCAACAGGGACCGGTGCCCCTATGAGAATCTAATGCCTGATGATCTGAGGTGCAGCCGCAGTGGTGATGCTAACCCTGGGGAGTGGCTGCAAATACAGATGAAGTTTCACTTGCTTGCCCGCCACTCACCTCCTGCTATGTGGCCCAGTTTCTAACAGGACATGGACCAGTACCAGTCTGTGGTCTGGGGACTGAGGACCCCTGGTTTAAACAACAAACATGTATTTTCCACAGTCTGGAGGCAGGGAGATCCACAATCAAGGTGCTGACAGATCTGATGTCTGGCGAGGGCCCACTTTCTGGTTTGCAGATGGCCGTCTCCTTGTTGTGTCCTCACATGGTAGAAGCAGAGGGAGGAGCAAAGTCTCATGTCTCTTCTTATAAGGGCACTAATCTCATTCACAGGCTCTACTCTCAGGGCCTAATTACCTCCCAAAGGCCCCATCTCCTCATACCATCAACACAGGAATTTTGGGGGGACACAAAAGTATACTCCATAACAAGTCTTCAGCCAAGGCTGGCGGGGCCAGGTTGCTTACCTGGATTCCTGCACCTCTAGGAAAACTTTATAGCTCTGGGCTTCAAGAAGCTGCATCTGTGAGGGACTTGACAGGGAAAAGGAAATCACTTTGAAAATAAGGTGGTTGGCAGCCCAGCTGTGTGCTCTTGTTCTCTTCATAGCACCCACATATTTCATTGCCTGATGAGGAATGGTCTTCCTAACCTCCAGAACCAGAAAAGGAACAACAAAAAATAACAAGGTGAACATTTATCACGCATTTCCTATCTGAGCTGAAATGTGAACAGAAACAGCCTATGCTCTTTACCACTGTGCTACATATCCTAGTCAGAGCCCCACTGGGACCCTACTTCCCCCAACCTACACACTTTTTCCTCTTTATTGGAATGAATTGCCATTTTGGACATAATCAATTTCTCAAAAACTCAGAAAAACATGCATTCTAGCAGGCCTAGTCTGAGAGTCTAGTGTACATGCTTTCCCTCCAGATGTACCAGAAGGTCCTTTGGTTCTGAAGTGTTGGGGCCACTTCCAGCCATTGAGAATAGGCAAGGGATGTGGAGACTACGGGCTGCTGCTTTCAGGACATCCTACACTTCCCTATTCTTCTGCTGGATCGGCTTCAGATGCCACACCTGGGGCTTCTGTATATTAAAGGTACCTGTTCCCAGCCTGGATGTAAATATTTTTAAGGCTCTTGTTATTTATCACTAGATTTCTGAAAAGAAAGGTTCTATATTCTTGCCAGTAGAATATGGAAACATTTTTCTTACTAAATACTTCATTAGCATAGAATGTTATTTTAAAAATCTGACTTGAAAAATATTTCATTATTTTGATTTGTAGTTCATTATTAATGAGGTTAAATACTTTTCACATTCATTACTCAGTGAAATATCTACCTTTTGTGCATTAACTCTTTACATCCTTCAATATCTACAGTTTTAGTATTTTTTTTTTTACTAATTTGTAGTTCTTTATTTATTAAGAATATTGTCATTGTTGCAAATATTTTTCCAATTTGTAATTCAATTTTGTTAATGGTATTGTTTTGAAGTATAGAAATTTAAAAATTCAGTGTAAACAAATCTGTCCATATTTTCCTTTATGTTTTTTCCCACTGTTTTTATGTTTAGAAAGTCATTCCTTATCTAGCAATATGATAAAATTTGCCTATATTTTCTTTGATTTCTACATTTATCTTTGTAGTTCATATAGAATTTATCTGTGTATGAGGTGAGGCTCTAAGCTAACATGTTCCTAAATAGTTAATTTTTTGATTGTCATATATTTAATAATTCACTTATTTTCCATTGTTTGTGATGCCTTGTTATATATTATTATTTTTTTAATATCAGCACATGTTTCTGGGTTATTTACTCTGTTTAATTGATCTGTGATAATTCCTGTGCTAAGACCACATTAATTTGATTATGTCAGTTTCATAATATATTTTTATGGCTAGTAGGGCAAGGCTCTCTCTAAATACTTTTATCTTAAAAATTTTAAAGCCAAATTACTATTGTTTTATATAAACTTAAATTTATTTGCTCAAAATAAAATATTTCTCATTACGTTTTGATTGTAAGTCGGAGAAGAATTTTTATCTTTATAATAGCCAGGGATAGCATTTTTATTTTTTAAATCAAAAGAGTGCTGATGCCCTCTATTTGTAGCTTTAGTTTATCACTTATTTCAGTGTGAATTAATATTCCTGCCATAAAACTATGATGTATATAGATTAAGCCCTATGCACCTGAATGTACACTGAGTCAAAAAACTTTCCCTGTCATGTTTTAGTTCATTAAGTAGCTTCCTAGTTCCCTGCTGACATTGGAATCCATAATGATAGAATATTATCTATTGAGCTCCACATATATAACAAACATATTTATTCATTTAACCAAGCAATAATACTGACCATCCTGTGAGATAGAAAGATGAGAAGAGTCTCTGCAGATAATTTATTGTCAGTATAGGATACAAGAACTTTGTAAATAATCATAAGGTAAAGCAGAAAGAGAAAAGTCCTGTAAGAGAAAAAGAAGGTCCACAGGAGTTCAGATTATTTCCAATTGAAGTGACCTAGGACAGTTTCATGGAGGAGGCCACAGGTGAGTTAAACCCTAGGAGATTAATATTTAGGAAGCAATAATTCAAGAAAGTACAAAGCTTGAATGGATTTGATTAAAGTGAAGGAAGATGAGAAATAAACCTGGAAAGATGGCAATTTGACCACATAGGACAAAACTCTAAACAAACCCACCATGATTTTCCTTGATTTTTGCCACAAATATCTAATATTGTATGAATGTATTTGCTCTGGCCAGAAGTTCTCTGGAAGTCAACACAGAAGAACAAATCTATATCATTCTGGAGGAGACATTTCAAGAAGACCAGGCTCTCCATTTCTGTGTCAGGAGCCTCATCTAGATACTAGACATACCATCCTGGCTATTTGGAAAGCAAATAAACAAAGAGCAGATAAAAACTCTTGCCAAAGTCACCAAATAAAAGAAGAGATGAATGAGTGTGTGAGTGTGTGCGTGTGTGTGTATGTGTGTGTGTGTATGAAGATAAGCTGCAATTATCTGTAATTTATCCATTAGCTTGGGATGGTTCAGTTTGATGCAAGCTGAACTGCTATGGAGTGGCCTGGATAAAGGATGAAGACTAGGATCATTGGCCAACCATTAGCACTACCTTAATTAAATATCATATTGAAAAACAGTGGTGGATGATGGTCAAGTATAGTGACTTTGCCCAGGTGGTTTCTGCTAACACAAGAAAAATTAAACTAGTCCAATCTGTAGGGCTATTTAAAAAATTTTTATACTTTTTAGGTTTTGATTTGCTCTTAAGATATTTGGGGTTATTAGTTGCACTGGGCAGAAATTATACAAAAATTTTGATGAACAAATCCATCATAAAAGTGGAGAAACTAACTTAGACTTGGTTAGTAAGCTAGATCATGTACCTAAATGTTAATTAGAGATTTATCAGATCAGGCGAATGATGACAAAAAGTATCAGAAAGATAAGAAAGACTTTCCAATTTCTGTGTGCACAACAATTACCCAGGGTATTCTAAACACACAAATATATAAAACAATACATTGTCTTCTATGATGCTAAACAAAATGTTATCATGAATGGCTGATAAAAGGGATTTTCACTTAATCATTCATCTCATTTTATTTTCTCCCAGAAACTACAGAAGGGAGTAATCCTTTTTATATGTAATTGTTATTTATTTTTGTTTTTATTTTGCTTTGACTAGATGAAAAGTCATAGAATATTAAAAGTAGATCATTTGATCTCATTTATTCATTCATTAATTAAATGAATATTTATTGAGTGCTGACAGTGTGCCCTGTGCTGGGTATACAGTGAAGGTTCAGATGACCAAAAGGAGATTACAGTCTAATGGAGAGCACAGACTAAGAGAAAGTGAAAAGGTAAAACAATTACAAATTATGTTATGAAAGAGTCAAACAATGAGATGAAATAGAGGAGAATGGGGGAAACTTTCTTCAGGAAAATCAGGAAGGGGATTGAGCCACAGCAAGATGAAGGGGCCTGCCCAGGGTCTTCAACAATCAGCAGCAGGGCCAGACCCCTGTCTCCTTACTCCTGGGATCTTTTGAATCTTCTCCAGTATTGTCTGTTTTAACATAGAATCTGCCTTTTCTGCTTTGGCAACTTGTATGGGATACCTGATGTTTTCTTGGCTGGTTTCCAAAAGCTGATGGGAGGCTGAGTTGTGGGGAGAGGAGAGGTTTATTAGCTACGTGCTGCTACGTGTCTCTGAAAAGCTCACAGAGAAGGAACTTGGCAAACTGTCCTGGAGATCTATAGCATGATGTAAGTTATAGCAACAGAACATGAGTGTGGATATGTAGAGGGTGGGTAGGGGCTCCTTTTGGCAAGCATTGTCCTGGCTTTGAGAACTGAATAGAAATAATGCATGGTCATGGCTGCCTTTTCTCCCATCTCCATAGCCACTATCTTGAGGGCCCACTTCTACTGGTCTCCTTCTGCTGGTTTAGGCAAGAATGCTTGTCAGCCTTTGGATTAAGCATTAGGTAAAATCATAGTGAATGAGGCCTAGCTCAAAGAAAGTACCATGATGAATAGAAGGATTGTACTAATAAAGAGAAATTTCATAGCTGGTAACATTTCATAAAAGAAATTGTATTTTAAACACAACAGGCTGAAGTGGTGTTTTTCTAACAATGGGGGTTTCCTCTAATGAATATAATGACTTTTCAAATGATAATTTAAAAACTGCAACAGCTGAGTCCTTCTGGGGTTTCCGGCCCAGACCTATGGCAGACAAAAGTTCAAGGACAAAGCAGTCAGGCAAGAATAAGTTTACTGGTTCCAGTTACCACCCCAGGAAGTCGGTAAGTCTGTCCTGACTTACCAGTAGAGAGTGGGTCACAGTGTCCTCTGTCCCAGATTAAATCTCTGGCACTCTGTAAAAAAAATTCTTATTTTCAGAGGACATGAGCACTATGTATAGCACCGTAATAGGAGAGTTTTTCCTGCCTGACTTTGGGGAGAATGACATGTGTTTGTCTGAAGCCTTTCATTTCTTAGTTCTCTCTGTCATCCTAATGGACACTTTCAGCTGAGCCAGAATATACCACAGTCTATAAACCATTAGACCACCTAGAATAATTCTTAAACCACAACACAGCATTTTATATTAGATAATCTATTATTTTAGATGACTTTTTAAGTACTTGAACAACTGCAGGCATGGATGAAGTTCAAGTGAGATTTCAAAATAAAAAGCCACATCTTAACATGAAACAGTATAAACACAAATCAAATTAAAAAAAAAAAAAACTTCATATAACCAGTGGCAATCATTTTCTCAAGAAAGGTAATGGAAATACATGGGATGAAAATTTTCTGTTTCTTATCAAAAGGCCAAATATCATTGGTTTTCCAGGCCCTTGCTTGACCCAGTCCATTTTGTGGATGCAGAGGTTGAGGTCCAGAGACAGCTTACCCTATGTCCAGGGTTAGCAACAGAGACTCGCTGGGTGCCTGGAATTCTGTGGTGTCACAGGTACAGAATAAATAAAGATGATTGAGGCCTCCAGGATGGGAAAAAGTACATCTTTTCTTCCCAATTCCTATTGGCTCCCTGCTTTAGAATTATACCTCCATCCACTTTGCTACAGTTGACACTGTGTAAGACAGAGTACTACCCCCACTCTATTGATGTTGATCTTGGTCACATGACTTGCTTTGGCCAATGTAATGTTAGCATATGTGATATGACCAGAGTATATAAATGAGCTTGCATGATTTGGCTTGACTTCTTTGTCCCATGATCTGACATGAAAAGAGCACATGTCTCATGTACCTCCTGGTTCCAGAATGAGGAAATGTGTAGAGGAAACCTGAACCCTGCAGCCTACAACCAAATTGCTTCGTGAATCAGAGCTGCCATAGCTGATCATGAAAAAATAAAGAGCTGTTGTTGGAGATACTGCATGTGTGTGTATGTGTGTGATACAGCATTATTACTAAAGCAATAGCTGATTAATACAGTAAACATCTGTGGATCAGGCTACAGATTTCAACTAGGGTGACCACAGTCTGGAATTCACTTATTTGTCTTATGTGTATTAAACTGTTCCTTTTGGCAAGCGTTGTCTTGGCTTTGAGCATTGAATAGAATAATACGTGGTCATGGATGGAGGAGCAATGACAGTCCTGTAACATAACAGATTCCTAAAAAGTGCATGAGGGTGACACTAGGGCCTCATGTCATGAGCTATGGCCACACAGCATGCCTGGAGGGACTCAGAGAGTAACACGGAGGGTGACATTTGCATCCACTCTTCAAGGATGAATTGCATTTCATCAACAGAGGAAAGAAAGGCATTCTAGGGAGAAGGAACAATGCAGAGGCAGGGCCACCGGAATGTTCACAAAATAAAGAGTAGTTCACTGTGGCAAGGGAATGAAGGGGAGTGGTGGGAAATAAGGTTAAAAAGTTAGACTGGGGCTAAGTTGGAAGGGGCCAAGACAAAGGAGTGTGGACTTTATTTAGTAGGTTTAATTTGTGAACTTTTAAAGAAAACTCTGTTATGGGTGACGCAATCAGAGTCATGGTTTAGAACAATGTTTATTAAGGTATGATCCCAGGGCCAGCAGCATTGGCATCATTTGCAAATAATTAGAATGCAAATTCTTGGCCCAGATCAAGTAAACCAGAAACTCTGGGGTTAGCCCAGCAATCTTTAGTTTAAAAAGCACTCCAGGTGATTCTAATGCATGCTAAAGTTTGAGATTCACTGATTAGGACAATCCCCTTTCAGCTGACAGAGGTTGGAGTGAGGGACTCTTGCTGGAAAGAGTTTCTGAAGAGCTGCAGTGGATTCAGGAGGCTCCCCTCTTGAGGGTAAGGAAAGATGGGAGATTCCTACCTCTTTCCTGGCCCCAGAACAACTAGATAGAGGTGGTCAGAACGTAGGCAGGGTAAGCGTTCATTTATTCACTTTTTCATTCATTTGCTCAAAAAGACTTTTTTTTGGCAATGACTATGAGCAGGCATTGAACTGGGTCCTGGAGGCAGAAATCTAGAAAAAAGATGTTATTGCCCTGTAAGGAACTCACACCTAGTGGCATCAGCCTTGTTCTGGCTGGAGAAAGACTCCAAATCCTTACTAACCTCCTTCTCTTTTTATTTAGTGGTTAATTGACAAACTTTTAATTTCAAGGTCTCTGATGATTAGGATGATGATATGGGCTTTTACTGGTAGAACACTTACTGTGTGCCATACCCTGTCCTAAGCGCTTTGTAGATAATAAATCTTCATGACAACTCCATGAGCTTGGTCCCACGTATATTCACATTTCACCGATAAGTGAAGCAAGACATAGAGGATAAACATCTGCCTAATTTTATACAAACCTGTAAACCTGTAAGTGTAGAAATGGGATTTGAACCCAGCCAGCCACTGTGCTGATGATGTCTTTCAACCTACTGGGCTAGCAGAATTCCTGGGGAGATTAGGTATATGTTACATTGTGAGAGAACTCTGAAGATTGTACAGAAAACTCAGCTTAATTCTTTTCCCTACCTCCTGCTTGCAACTGTTCTGTGGAGCTAGTTCCCTTCTGCTCCCTAGGTATGTTTAGGGCAGGTCCCCTGACTTTTCTAGTCACCTGTGGATAATTAAAGGTTTTCCGGTTACTTGCTGTTGGAAACATGATGCCATTTCAGTAATAAAAGTATCCAGGCATAGTGGTTAGTCAAAACTCTACATTTTATTTAAAGTTCTTTCCGGCTGCTCCAGCCTGTTCCAGGCCTGGAAGATTTGGTGGCGGGTAGGGTATGGTTGGCTTCCTCTTGGAAGCAGATGTTTTCTAAAGTATTTGAGGGCAACAAAGGGATAGAGAAGAGAGTTAGACTGGCAGCCGGCATCCCTAAAGATGACATTGCTCTCACCGTGCTTGCACATGAAAGCATCTGTCTCTGATCATAGCCACCTTGATGGGAACAGGCACATCCCAATGTCCTGCTGGGAGTATGATCTGTTGCTGAGTCCCTGAAAAGGATGCCAACCCAACAGGCATAATCTGAGGAATCAGAGGAAGAAGAGAATCAAGCTTGAAGATAGAAATGCTTTAAAAACCCTCCCCAGATCCCATTCTCAAGGAGGTGGTGTGTGTGTGCGTGTGTGTGTGCAGAATTCTGCATTTGTCTCATGGCCCCTGCTGACTTTAGTTTCTGAAGATAAACATGCATTAGAAAGTATTTAGTTGGGAAACACCTGGTTCTTTATCTTTTTCAAATATTTATTAAGAATTTTCAGGTAGTTCCCCCAAATTTTCAAGCATTATGAGTCACATAGTAGGTGCTCAATAAATACTCATTAAATTAATTAACAAGAAGTTTGCTCAAAGGCAGAAAGAAAATAAGTTGGTTAGCATTTGGGGGCTTTGCCGTTACTCCTATGTTCCTGCTACCTCTCCGTCCTTTACTCAACTCTCTCTGCTCTGCTAAGTAAGTCAATACCTGCTCATCTTTAGGGTCCGCCTGTGAATGACAACTCCTGTAATGGAGTCTTCCACTAAGTCCTTCTATGGAATGAAAAATGGTCTCTCTGGGCTCTCACTGGACTCATACATGCCGCAGTCTACTTTACCAACCACACTATAATAGATTTGTTCTTTCACTGCACCTGTGCTGGGCTCTCCTGTCTCATTCATCTCCACTCCTACAGTGCTTAGCCCAGTGCCTTCCCAGGGAGGGTTAGCAGATGGGTTTTGAGTGAATATATCCTACTGTCCTTATCTCATACTAATTGTGCGCAATGTTCCCTCTAGGATATGCAGAGCTCTATTTCTGACAGATTTCCCAGCTTCGAAGAGACACATTTTTCTTTTGTGGGCCAGTTCAAGCTCACATTGGGCTATGCTTCCTGGCACCTTGGCTGGGTGCCTGACACCACCCTCTGATGCTGCTGCTTTTTTGGAGGGGCTGGGGCAGAATCAGAAACCTCAAGGGATTTGGCATTACTAGTTATTAGGGACAGGGAAGCTCTCTTGATTCTTAATGTGAGCGCTTTGAGTTGAGGAACTGCATGACTAAATAAAGGGCAACTCTGCAGCATAGAGAAAGACTCACTCGTGGGACCGCCAACATCCTCCTCCAGAACTTGTATCACTTTTCTCTAGAGCAGGAGCAAACTGCACGAAGAAGACAGGCTATCGTTATTCTGACCTGAGGCCTTTCAGAGAGCCTGGAGTTCTTCCATTTTTTGGAGACTCTGGAGATATTAAAAAATGGTGAGATGCCAAGTTTCTATGCTGAGATGAATGCTTTTAGCCCATAACATGACAATATAATCATGCTGTTACCAAGGATTTCTTTTTAAAGACAATTACTTCATAGTATAGTAGTTAGGCAGAGGGACTCTGGAGCCCAGACAGCCTGAGTTCAAATCCTGACCCAGCACTTAACACCTGTGTGATCTTATGAGCTATTTGATCCAGGGTGTGTTATTTAGTCTTTCTGTGCCTCAGTTTCTAATCTGTGGAATGGGCATAGTAGTACCTCCTTACAGGATTTTTGTAAGGACTAAATACAATTCTTAGGTGAGTACCTAGACTCTTAGAACAGTGTGCACTTTATAAATGTCAGCCATTATTATTATTGTTCTTATTATTTTAATGCATCCCATCTGGTAAGAGGATACTAATTTAAAGTTTTATCTTGAATATTATTTTCTTCCACTCTTATTAGGGTATCTCAGTGACTCTATATAATTTCTTTTGTAGATCATTTCAAAATTCTAAACCAGAGGCCCTTCATGAATTGAGGCCAAGCCCAGAAGGTTCCTTGGCACTTCTTGTGAAATGAGATGCCTGTCCCTACTTCTCTTAGAACCTTCCATTCGAGGGACAGGTCCCTTCCTATCCCTAGTGGCATGCACTCAGCCTCAGGACTAGGGCTGTAGCTGGGCTTCCGTAATGACAGTTTAGTGACTCAGGGTGAGGTGGTACGGTGAGCCCCAACAAAAGGGTCAAACACACAGGTTGCTGGATTCAATTAATCAATTGTCTGGCTGACCACAGGGTGAGGCTCTTTAAATCTCAGATGCTGTTCTCTCCTTGGCTAAAGTTAAAAGTGATTGTGTTTCCAGTTGGCATGAAACAAGTTCCAAATTGCTAATAGGCTCCCTGGCACAATGCAAAGAGCCCTTGTGCCAGTACTTGCAGTACCCACAGAGGGCCGTGCTCATCTTCTTCTCTAAATATAGTTGTGACTATCACCATCCAGCTTGCGAGTGGTGTGCAGTCACCACCTGCATACCTTACAAGATTCAAATGTCACCTAACACCTTCTCGTTGCTACCCTAGCAAGAGGCTGGTATATACGAAGAGTGGCGTGAAAGTGGCGTGAAAGCTGAGCAAGCGGGAGCCAAGGCAGAGGCAGGATGTCCTGACATCTGAGGTCACGTGGAGCTGTGTGGTGACCTTGGCACCTTCCCAATGATCTGAGTTCAACTGCTGGCACCAAAGCCCTACGTTTAGGTGCCTGCTCTGCCTCCAGCCAAATCTTGACCGTGTTCCAGTGCCACCAATGATCTCTTACCTAGCAGCAGTGAGGTGGCAGTCACAACTCAGAGGTGTGGGGGTGGCTGTTCTGTGCTTCTGGGTCTGTGCTGCTGGAGAACATTGCTGCAAAATTTCTGCCACTCTCCACCTAGCAGAAGGGGAAGTGGCACCTTGGGAGCTTAAAGGAATGACATGCAAATGAGAGGAAGGAGTTTATTTTCAGCTAAACATTCTGAATCATTCTGATGGCTGTGAGCAGACTTTACTAAAGCCTTCTGGGACACTGGTGTGCATCATTAGCTGCTAGCAAGTGTTCCATTACCTCTACCTAGAAGAGGTGGGATCAGGCGTAAGAGACCCATTGATTTAATTATTTCTACGGCAATTGTTTTCTTCTTTTCCTGCAGGAAGAAAATTACCCATGTCTGTAGCATGTTTGAGTGCCCTACATTTCCATTTTTTTTTTTTTTTTTTTTTGCTTGGAGTGGGCAATGAGTACTACTTAGCACCTGGTGAGGAGAGAAGGGAGAGTGGAGGGGTGAACATGTTCAATCCCCTGGGCCCGCAGGAGGGGTGGTTGGCCTTGAGGTCTTCAGAAATCTACCTGGGAAGGACACAATTGAACATTTTCATTCTGAATATTGAAAAGACCTCAGTAGAAAAAATTTGCTTTCCTCTAACCCTTTCACTCTGTACACAATAAGGAGAAATTATCTAAAAAAATGTTTTTCAAACTATGTTTATTAAATCAAAGGGACATTTTTTTTCATGTGAAATCTTATGCTACATCCCAGTGTATAAAACTGGAACAAGTACAACCTCCCTCTCTGTTGATTACTAGGGGTGGCACCAACCCTTTTTCCCTGGGAACCTTGAAAGTGGCCCCACAGATTTCCAGCATCCTTTGTTCTGCTAAACCTTTTCTTGGTTTGATTTTACAGTCATCTGCCTCATGCCCAAAGCCCCCAATTTGATCTCTCAGATTTGTGAGGGAGGCTTTGGGAACCTATGGGGACAATTGGGTGTTATCAGTGAGACTTTGATGCAGAAGGTATTTTATCCTGCATGATTTGGGAGCTGAGAGATGGGTACGTGGAGACCCAAGGTTCCTCTCCTCATATGACTTTGCCAGTGCTTGGCAAAGATTTTTAATTTGTTGAATTATTTGACATTCAACAAATATGAATTGAACATCTCTGATCTATCTCATGGATTTTATTTTCCCAAATGGGAAGATGAAATAAGGAAACAAGCAAGCAAACAAAAATGATTATTTCTGCCAGTGATAAGTGCTATGAAGCAAATAAAGGAGGTTAATAAGATAGAGAGAATGATTGATCAGCTAGAGGTGGGGGTGGGGATGGGGGTATAGTTCTTTAAACTGGGTGTTTGAGGAAGGCCTTAACAGGGAGTGACAGTTAAACTGTGATCTGGGTGGTGATATGATACCTAGCCAGGAGAAAACCTGGGGAAGAGTATTTCCAGCAGTGGGAACAGCAAGGCCAAATTAATGAGAAAGGCATACAGTTTGCTTGTTTCAAGAGCAGAAAGCTGGCCAATGTGACAGATACTCAGTGACCAGAGAGAACAAGATTTGGGGCCTGATCAGATAGGCCAAGCATGGTGTTTGGGTTTTATTTTAAGAGTAGTGGGACTGCAGTGGAGGATTTTAAGGATTTCTCCCACTCAAGTCTTATTCCCTTCTTCCAGTTTTTGAAATGCAGTTCATACCCAGAAGATGAGAAATGTTATCTTTATCTGTTAATAATGCTACTTTATCAACAATCAAAACCTATGAGTACCTCAAATTAAAAAAATAACTGGGTCTCAAGGTACCAGAAATACTAATATGCATTTAACAAATATGAATTTCTTTTTGTTGATACAGAGTCTATACTAACAGCTGTGTGACCTTAGGCAACTCACTTAACCTCTTTGCCTAATTTTTCTCATCTATAAAAGGGGATGGTAATAGTACTTCCTTTATAATGTTTTGAGAATAAAATATTTGCAAAATTCTTAGAACAGATGGTAAACATGACATCTGTTTGCCATTTTTATTATAGCACATGCAAAGTTTCAACTGATGGATATATTTGTTTATTTCACATATATTTCTTGAGTACCTACCAAGTGCTCAGGACTAGGTGTTGAGGATACAATTGTAAACAAAGCAGACTTAGTTTCTACCTGGCACCTAGCTTCCTGCAAAAAGAGGCATAGAATTGCTCTTACTCCATAAAAGGAGGCATGGAATTGCTGAGGAGAGACTCACCACCTTGGCCAATGTGTGTGGAAGTGGTGAGAAAAAGGTGCAGGGGCTTTTCCATCACAGCAGGAGTTACTGGGGGTCCAAACCAGGTCCTGTCCTCTGGAAATCCCTCTGGACTCTGCAGATAATGTTCAAATATGAAGAAAATTCCCTTAGGGGTAGCATCGGTGGTGTGAGTGCTGGCACCTGTTGGGTCCTCAGTCCCTCGTGCCATCTAGCAGATAACATAGTATCATGAAACCCTAACCCTGAATCCTGAGCCTTAACCTTTTCTCCGTTCCAGTGCTTGCTCCCGGCTTCTGCTTGAATTGGCAGCCAAAACGAATTGGATGCATGTTTTCCTGACTTAGGTATACCCACCAGGCAGGACCCAAGAGGACAGAATCAGACATGTCAGACATGAATGTTCAGTGAGCCAAGTTAGCTTCCCAAATAAGGGCAAGAGTTATTTTTAGGCTCCTATCAGCCTAAATTCAAACAAGTTATTGTTATTAAAAAAATTGCACCAAATCTAACACTCGATTCAGTGTTAGAGCAGGAAAGGTTAGAGAGCTCACCTGGGGAACAGCATCTTAGAGATCTTTCTGAACTACAAAAATTCTCACTGTGCTCCTCCTTTAAGAGGCTTCTGTGCTCCCTGTTGGTTTCCGGGTGACCTACATACCCTAATGCGGAAACCTCTTGAGGCGGCTCCTGCACACACACAGTGGCCTCGTGTCTTCCTCATGTTCCCCATCACACTGCACTGTATGCCCTGGCCTCCTTCCCTGCTCCTCCTGCCACCCTCTACCCAGATTTATTTTCCCAGGGACACCTCTGAACCTTTAGAAGTCATTCGAGCATCACCTCCTTCAGGAAGCCTTCCTTCCTCCTTCAGCACTGGATCAGGCACCCTGTCTGTTCTCTCCGGGCCACACCACTACCACACTTGAATGGGTAGGTTGTCTCCTGTGTGCACCTTTCAGTAGACCCGGGGCCTGTTAGAGGAGAGGTCTCACCTTTTCATTTTTGTAGCTTCCCTGAGCTTAATGAATAAATGAGTGAAATATGCTAATTTTTCCCTATCGTACCATTGAGAATCTCTGTAAGTACTTTCATATTTATCACTTCCTGTGTGTTCATTTGGGGATCAAGGAAAAAAATACAGTCATTATACCTATATAAGGCCTTGGAGTACTGAGAAACTGTCTTGTGGGATTTTTTTCTGTGATATACCTTTTGTGTATCAAATGATTGATTTTTTTTCTCCGAGGCACGTTGGGAAGAATATCTTATAATGACAGCTATTTAAGATGTCTACCAAGGTATTATATTTCCCTAATTTTTGGATTGGGGCTTGAACCAAAAGTAAAATCAGAAATGCCTTATAATTAGGTAAGTGTAACAGTTATAATTTTAGCTACACATAACAGAAACCACCAATACAACACTGGCTTAAGTAGAGATTTAGTCCTCTTTCACATTAAAAAAAAAAAAAAACAGACTGGAAGTTGGCTGGCATCTTCCACTTCCTAGCAGTGAGAACTTGGGTAAGTTCATAACTTAAAAACCCTTCAGATATCTGTAAATTAAAAATAATGTTATCATAGGGCTTCTGTGAATATCTAATATGATGAATCTTGGCCTGGCACAGAGTAAACTTTCAGGAAATGTTAGAAAAAGTAATTATTTTATTATTACTGCTAGTTATTAGCTCTACTGTCTCCTTAGGTTTGCTCCTTTTTAGTAGAATCAATAAACTTCCAGGGATTGGTATAATTTTTCAGACAGTAGCTTCAGGCATCCTTGTGCCATTGTTCACTGTAAACATTTGTTTTAAGCATTCTGAGAGGAACCCTGACACAACATCATCATCTTCCTGTCTTCAAAGAATCCTGTAGAGATGGTGTTTCTTGTGGAGAAATAAGACTATTGTGGGAATTAGAATAGCCCAGCCGCATTTGGGCCCTGCTCCCACAGCTCAAATAAAGTGCTGCCATTGGCATCCAGGGTGATGGGTTATGTGATTCTGGAAGATGACAACCATCATTCTGTTTGATTTGAATTTAGCAATTAAAATAAGATGATTCAGTGTATAATAATTCATCAGCATGTTTTTAGACAAAGTATTCAAATATAGATTCACTTACTTTGTCTTAGTCTTGGCAAGAAGGGTTTACGTGCTATTTTTTTAAATTAGGGATTGTGGGTCAGGGAGCAGGATAGAGAGTCAAAGAAAGTGAGGTAGGGAGAGAGAGAGTGCCAAAAAAAGAATATGTTATTGAGTTGGTTTCTGCTAATTATTTGATCCCATAGGACCATTATCAATGTCCTGCAAAAAGCCAAATAAATTCTATCTGAATAGTCCATTGGAGAGAAGAAAGGTAGAAGAATTTGTTTATTGATTCCTGTCTTCCATTGGTCAAAGTTATACTCCATGAGGTATTAACTCCTCCATACTTCTGTGTTGCCCATGCACGGTAGGGTTAACATGGTGCCTGGACTTATCTTGAAAGGGAAGCCCCAAGGCAAAAAGTAGGATGTGTGGGGTGCAGGGAAGACATGTCCTTTGTGCCTGTGTGAAGTTGCTCAGAGCACTGATCTCTGCAGCAGCTGGAACAAGAGATAGGAGAGGTTGATAGAAGGTGAAGTGGCACTAAGAAGTATCTAATACATTTTCATTCAAAAAAGAGTTATTGCAGACCTGCTGTTTGCCAGGTATAGTAATAAGAGAGAGTAGTGATTCAACAGTGACAACACGACCTCTACCCTTAGGTAACTCATTGTTTTGGGGTTGGGAGCTTAAAAAGAGATAAGTACTTAACATAAAGTAAGCTCTCAATAGTCATTACCTGTTAGTTTTACTTTGTGGGTAATACACCTGGTCTAGTTCCTAGAGATCTCTATTGGTGACTTGATCACAAGCCAGGACCCCAAATAATTCTATCATTTTTTAAAGGAATAAAATGTATCTATCATTTATTACACTGAAAAATTCTGAGTGCTAATGAACAGCAGCAAAGAGAGACAATTGAGACCACATATCCAGCTCCTCAGTAAACCTTCCTCTTTAGTTTAAACATTCATTGAGGATTCTTGCCCAAACCAGTCTACATATGTGGTCATAAACTCTCCAGTTCCACCCTCCCTTCCAGTGCATTACTTTTACGTCTTCACTGGAGAGGCTGAGCAGTGGGGGAGACAATCCTCTACTCATAATAAAACAATGTTGGAAACTGCCATGAAACACACAAGACAAATGAAAAATGTCAAATCTTTTCTAAGACTCCCAGGGCTATAAATTTAGAAGTACACAAAATTAAAAGGAATCATGCAAAAGAAAATCATGCTTTTTGGCTTAATCCTCCTTTGAATTCAGAACATTAACTAACAATACTTTGAGTACAATTAATATGTTACCCTACTACATACAATGGTTGAGGAATTCTTTTACATAATGCATTTTAAATTCAACATATTATATATGTATAATTTAGAGGCAGCCTGAAATGTTTTTAAGCAGCAGAAGTATACAAAACAAGTATAAGTGGAAACGGTACTGGCAAAGTACCCTGTGTTTTAGCCCAGAGCCAAAGCATAGAAGTCTCGGGTTGTTAAGAAAACTTGGAAAATGCCATTTTGTATTTTAAGAATCATGTATTTTGGGGAGGGAGAGAGAGAGAGAATAACAGCTTTCTCTTTGGATTAAAATACTCAACGATTTGCAGTCAATTATTACATTTACTATGAGAAGGGAGCAGCGTCTAAGGTAGTTTGTTTTCCAAAGAGGGAAATCCAGCATGGAAGCAAACTACTGCTATTTCTTCATTCAATTCCTGCACAATGTTCAGCTGAAGATATTCCCACTTAGAAGCTGCTGAGGTCATTTTTATTTCAAAAAGGTAGGCATTTGGTAGTATGAATGGCTTTTTCATCTTACTAAAATATACAGTAATTTGTGAGATGTTTTTCCATTTTAAAAACATGAGATTCTCCATATCCCAATCCACATATCCCACCCTAAACCAGGCTCCTTTGGGGGTCTGTGGATACCATCTTTAACCCATCAGCCTATGAGACCTATACGCAGGAAGCAGGAGGATGTGGAGTTCAGCTGTCAGTGGAGCCGATTACGGTAACTGTTCCACCATTACTTACAATCACCAATGTGCTCTTTCTCCTGGTTTTCTAACCTCATTGGAGGCTTTTCATTGACATCCTCTAAGCACCTTTGGGGCACAGCATATTGGAAAATTGCAGGCAGGGAGTAAGAAGCATGCACTCACTTGCCTTTATTTTTCAGAAACCCAGGCTTGTTCAGCGTGAAATGGCAACTGTCTGTGTCCTAGGAAGACTTTTCCCATGGAATTCCACTCACTGCTTTCATTTTCCAGGCCCTGGCTGCAACTCTGGTCCAGGAGGCCAACACAGACTCCAGGGAGAAGCTGCTGTTACAACAGTGTTAACCCCCTCAAGGAGAGTGGTAGGCTCTTCCAGGGTAGGCACCCCCTCCTCAGGGGCGGGAGCCACATCCTTTTTTAGATTTTTCCAGAGACCTTTTCCCCTTGTTTACTTTCTTTCTTTCTTTTTTTCTTTCTTTCTTTTTTTTTTTTTAATGATCATGTCTGGATTTTGACGACCTCCTTGTCAATGACAGGAATATTCTTTTGAATTGGGTAAGCATATTCATAGAGGCAGTTATATGCATCTATTTCTATGCTCAGCTTTAACTGATGACTCCAGGCCCCCACAATGTCTTGGTAAAGCAGGTTGGTGGCAGTTTAGAGGGTAACAGAGGAGTAGGTATTTTCTTCTGAGATTTTAGGCTGTTCTTGCATTTTGCCTTTTCCTAAGGACAGAAATCCTTCACAGATCATTTTTATTTGATTCTGCTTGCTGAGGTTCTTGATAAAACCAATGTGCTTGGCTCAGAGCTTGCTATACCTCTTCAATTTCCACTGATGTGGGTTTGAATTTGAGAATCATGTATTCTTCCCCAACTTCTCTGTGGAGTTCTACTCCTTGTCTTTTGTATTCTCCATAGTCTGAAGAGATGATATTGATAGGAAAGGAAATTCTTCTAACTTTCTGGCTCAAGATTGCTCTTTTAGAAGTTGCCTCTTACTTCCTGCCACCCAAAAGCAATCTCAATTCCATCATTCTTAAAATGATGTATACTTAATATATACTTATTAGAAATGCAATAAGATGTTTTATTCTAGGTAAATCAATTTTTAAGTCCTTAGAGTACAAAAAAGATGACAGAAAGAATAGAACACCTGGGCAGTTAAAACAAGTCTCAAAAGGGAGTTTAATTTTAGGAGAGCTGGCTCTAAGTGACATGAACTTGTTCCCCTAGAACACCTTACAGAGTGATAAGAACCACTGACCCTCACATTTTTACTGATTGATTGAATCTTGCTGTAATAAGGGTGTGAATTCAGGTTCGAATTCAGAGTATCTGCTGACATGGCAAAACTGAACCGAGGCTCCACTCTCTCTCCTGCTGTGGCCCAGATCCCCCCCGCCAAGGGGATACGTCTAGCAAAGCACATGGATTAAAAAGCCTTCCAGACCTGGGTTCAAATTCTGGCTTCATCATTTTATAGCAATAGATCTTGGATGGGTCCCTTAACCTTTTTTAAATTTCCTTATTTATACATGAGGGTTGTTGGAGGCATTAAAAGAGGTAAGTACTTAACATAAGACCTATGAAAATAAGTATCAGTGATCATTAGCTATTATTAGTTTTATTTTGTGCTAAAAATAAAGAATGTATCTATTAGTTCCTCTTTCCCAGGGATCTCCACCAGGGGTGAAAGGATGAGCACATGAATTAGTTATAACGAGTTAAGCTCAGCTGTAACAACTGAAAAAACATTGGCTTCAACACAGTAGAAGTTAATTTCTCTTTCGTTTTAAAGCTAGGACATTGGCTCTGCTCTACAAAATCCTCAGGAATTGGGCGCCATTTCCAAGGTCAGCTCATGGTACAAGATAGTGGCTGTAATTCCAGCCATCTGTTTTTCATTCCAGCCAACAGGAAGGAGGAAGGAGGTTGAGACAGGAAAAGGGGGATGCCAGCTGTTTGTTAAAGAACGTTCCTGGAAGATGCTGCATGAGTTTGTTTATATCTCATTGACCAAAAAGTTGTTTCATGGCTTCACCTAATTGCAAGGATAAATGTAGTGTTTATTCTACGTAGCCACATTTCCAGCTAAAGTTGCCATTACTATGGAAGAGAGGAAGAATGAACATTTGGGGGTAATTATCATTCTCTGGTATAGAGATCCACTCTCAGGGGAAGTCAGAGGTGATTGGGGAATCTGATGGAGCTTAATGGCACAGGAGAAAATAATTATTAAAAATAGTTGGTGCTGTTAAATTAGATTTGCCTTTGATCTTATGAAGAAAGTATTTAGAATTGCTGTTTGATAAGGTAGTCACTAGCTACATGTGACTATCAAGTACTGGAAATGTGACCAGTCCAAACTGAGATGTGCCATAACATACACACTAGATTTTGAAGACATTACAAAAGAGAATGTAAAATACCATTAATTTTTTATAGCACCTACATGTTAAAATGATATTTTGCATGTATTGAATTAAATAAAATGTATTTAAAATTAATTTCATCTGCTTTGTTTTTCTAAATTTAAAATGATATATGTAGCTTGCATTATTTTTCTATTGGAAGCACTGATCTAGAATGTCCTAAATCTGATAGAGCCTGTCTCCTCAGAGGGGAGATACGGTATAGTACCAAAAGAGATCGTTCCCTGAATGACTAAATGAACGATGAATTCTCTAACTGGGATTCAGAGAGCAAGGTCTAATACCAAACCTGAAGTGTTGTCCAAGGGAGATGGTTCTGTGTTCCTTTCTCTTGACAGACCAGTCCCCTTGGGGATAGAACTTGATGTCACCGCACCCTAGAAGCACCCATGTGACCTCCACCTCATTCTGTGTGGTTTTAGTTCTGTGAGCCACTCCACAATTCCATTTTCAGATTACCCTTAGTGTTTCTATGACTATTGTCACACAGTGAGACACTGAGTAGTAAGCCAAGTGATCTGCTCGGGAGGAGTGACATTTCTGAACTTCAATCTGAAAGGTCGGAATGCTAATGATGAAGTGTATTTGCCACCAGAGAGTCTTTACATCTTTATTTCTCCTGTCAAACATCCCTCATTATCTAGGACAGTGGCTCTCAAAATATGGGTTGTGAAGCAGCCGCATCAGTATCGCGTGGGAGCTTGTCAGAAATGTAAATTCTCAGGCCTCACCCCAGACCTAATAAATCAGAAACGGGTGCCACCCAGCACTTGGTATTTTAGCAAGCAGTTCAGATGATTCTGGTGTTAACTAAAGTTTGAGAACCTTTAGTTTAAAGTCATAATTTTCATGACAAATAGCTCTTCATCCCAAGATGTAGTTTTTTTTTTTTTTTTTTTTTTAAGGCACATCCTGTTTATTCTAATATATAATGAAAGGGAACATATACAGAATTGTTACCTTTAGACTGTAAATAAATGTGATTATCACATTTCTTGCTGGTTTCTGAGTGAGTAAAATTTGATAAGAAAAGGAGAACTTTAAAAAAAAAAAACCTGAAAAATGTCAGGGGCTGGAGGCTGTTGTTTGGGATATGAGTCTCCTTAGCTCACTTTTTCCAAATGTCACTGCTGAGACCCGTTCCTTGGTTTCCTAGAATTCCTCCAGGAAAGCAGTCTGGCCTGGGGAAATCTGATGGGTCCACGCTCCCCGTGCTGGCTTTGTTGGTTGCCTGGTCTTCCTGTCTGCTTCCCATCTCAAGCCTCATCTCCATCTCTGAGTGGTGATCTTTATTTTCCCAGACATCTGTTTTCACTTCTCCACTTTTAATCTTTGTAAGCAATTTCACCCTGTAAAGACTTTCTACATTTCTAATCCCTTAATAGATCTGCACTTGACTCTACAGAAATCTGAACCCAGTTCTCCCAAGGCACACAGTTCTACTCTTGAAATCTGATGCATGACAGGTTCAGCCCGCAGCAGTGGGGGGAACATGTAGTACTGTCCATCACTAAATTCTTGGGAACATGCAAAGATGCCAGACAACCCCGACAATTGGCCAACCTCTTTGCTTGTTGAGTAGCTCAAATACACCCCAGGGCACTGACCTTCGTCCTGGAAACTCTGAGTACTCTTGCATTTCTTGAACTGCTGATAGAAGTTCATGATTTCAACATGGCCCCTCCCATCATCAGATAGTTCCCTTTAGGGCAGGGATTAGGTGGGATCAGGGTAAGGTATTACTGGGTCTAAGAGCTGATGATGACTTGCCCTTTCCAGCTCTTGCACAGATAGGCACCAACAATGTGTATGGATTTTATAGTTCTATTAGATACCTTCAGTTTCATCATTTACAAATCATCTCCACCTCTCTAAAAGGGGAGCAAGGAGCAATTATCATGTTTTACAGATGAGATAGCAGATCATGAGATAGCAGATGGGAAGGTTGCCATCTTTCCTTAGGTAACTCAAACAAGAGAAGGCAAAAAGGGATTATAGCCAGTTTTTATGTCAACTTGATCTTTAGTTTACCAACTCCTTCTTGCTCAGTGGATAAAATCTCACTTAAAAAAACCTCAAGGAACATCTCAGTGGCTTATTCAGTGAAGATTTTACATAATGAATGCATTTATGGAAATCATTTGTATTCAGTTTAAAGTGGTAATCATGTCCATTACATTACCTAGTCTCTATAGTGAGCTTATGTGGATGCTTTTATTCTTCTTACTTCACAGGTGAGAAAAAGACTCAGACGCAAGGAGGATGAGTAACTTGCTCAAGGTCACACAGCTAATGAATGTCACCCTGTTCTCCCAATAGACAGAGGTCTCCCAACCTCTGTCTATTATGTTTAGCTAACTCCTCCCTATAATTTTAGCTATAAATTCTAAACTGAAAAGAAAGGAGATGAATACAGTAAGCCATTTTTGTTTAGAAATATTAAGACTTGGGGTTCTCCCACCTACATCCATGAACTCTGAAGCTCTAGGAGTGGGAGCAAATGCCCAAGTGATGCTTCTGATTGGTGGAGCCTGGGAAATGCTACGTCAGGAGAAAGATGCACTGCAATTAGTTTCCTCTAAAAGCCTTGATTCTTTCATAGGTTGTTTCCTTTTGATAGATGTTTTAGGTGAGCCTTTGGGAAGGAGGTCTTTGAGAGGTCTTGACCACTAATTCTTTTACTTTATTCTTTATACACAATTTTCTCCCCATCGGAGGTTTGGCTTCCCTGGTTAGCAACAGTGATTGTAATTAAATTTCATCTGATGAAACATTGACCTCGTTAAGATAATTTTAGATTCAAGTTTCATCTTCTAAGGGATATCCATCTCTTCTGTCTTGCAAATCCTGTGTCACAGTTCTGAAAATAGATATCTGTTGCTTAATTGGTTCTTAAATATTCCCTGTAAAGGATTCCCATGTCAAAGGACTCTAGGCCCCTCAATCTGCATCAGCATCATCTGGGAGTCCATTAGATATGCAGAAGCTCAGACTGTGCCTCGGTTGTACTGAATCAAAGTGCACATTCAACAAGGTGCCCCAGTGATTCTTATACATTAACATTTGAGAAGCACTGGTTTAGGACATCTTTCTTTTTTGTAGTACTTACTTGTTGAGTACCTACTCCATCTCTGAGGGAAGAGATATTATTATTATTATTATTATTATTATTATTATTATTATTTTAAATCTAGTCCTCCCAACAACTCTTCAGGGAAAGGATTATTATTTCCAATCCATGAAAGAGGAAACTGGTTCTGAGAGACTTAACCACTTGCCCAATTAGTATTTAGTTAATGACTGAGATGGAATTAAAACTAGGTGCATTAGAACCTTCTTGGAACACTTGCTTTAATATTTTTACTTCTTTCTCTTCCTCAAGCTTCTCCACTCAAAGTAGTTATTTTTTTCCCTCTTGCAAGCTCTCCAAGTCCTTTTCAAGACAGCATGGTAAAGAAAGAAACAATAGATAGAAAACCAAAAATTTTTGTGAATAAAAATTCTATTAACAACATTAAAAATCTGGAACAAATATATATAGTTTTGTATTTCTATTTGTAATACATATGACCAAAACATTGATAACTCTAATATAGAAATAGCTTTTATAAATCAATAAAAGTACTTCAATAAAAAAGATTTAAAAAATAGTAGACAAAGGACTAATTAACATGAAAAAGTTCAACCTCACTATAGTAATAAATATTTTAAAAAGAGATATATTTTAATCCCTTAAAGTAGCAAAGGTTTAAAAGAAAAGATAAAATTCAGTGTAGGTGGGATTGGGGGGGAAATAGATCCTCAAATATTTCTGTTATTAAAAATGATGTTTCAGAAGAATACTTAATGAAAAGAAATAATGCTTACCATATATTAGTGAGTAGAGAAGGTATATGGAGAATGCATATAAAATTAAAATAGAATATTATTTTAAGTTGAAAAAGCTTCTATACTATGTGTAAAAAAAAACCTTGGAATAATACACTTCAAAATGTTAGCAATGTTATCTTTGAATAGAGAACAACAGCCTCACTCCCTTTAAAATGGAAGTTGCTTATTTTCAGAGAGAAATGAAGATCAAATTAATGTAACTTAAGCCTTAATTTCTCTGCAAAAAACTTAGTAGAAGAGGGAAACATCAAGTGGTAACTGGCTGACTTTTCTTTTAGGGCCAATTTACTTCCAGTTGAAATTTCAGTACTGGCTCATTATAATTAATAAGCAACCATGCTTGGGAGGATGGGGCTTCTCTGTTAATAAAACATATAATGTTATTCTTAGTTTAAAATAAATAAATGAAATTAATCATCAGACAAAATGTCTGAAGAGTATTATACAACGTGCAGCTCAATTCTGAAAGTTCACCATGGAATAGTTTCTTTTACTGTCCAGCCAAGTTCTATAATACTCTGATATTTTCTCTGAGATTTATCATTAATTTACAGTGCTTCTTTTGGTTTACATTTATTCATTTATCCATTCATAAAAAATGAATTGACTACTTATCATAGGCTAAGAAGAGTCAATTCCTGCCCTTGAAGAGATAAATTCAAAAAGGAGAAATTGATGGTTTTTCCAATAATATTTTAATATGAAAAATTTCCAACATACAGAAGAGCTGAAAGATTTTATGTATAACCTAAACTCTAAAATTAATATGTTGCTATATTAGCTTTGTCACATATCCATCCCTCACTTATTCATCACTCCATTTTGTTTTTATTTTGAATTTCAACGTAAGTTGCAAATATTGTCACACTTTATCCCTAGATAAATATCATTAACTTGAGTTCAATGTTTCTTTATGGTTCTTTTAAATTTTATAGGTAAAATTGTCAAACAGCAAAGTACACAAGTCTTAAGTGTGACATTGGATGAATTTTGACAAATGTATACATCAGTATAGTCTAAATTTCTATCAAGATATAGAACATTATTCTCACTCCAGAAATTTCTCTCCTGTTCCTTTCCAGTTAATCCCTGTCCACCTGCCCTTCTACTCAGAGGTAACTACTGGATTAGTTTTGCCTGTTTTAGAACTTCATATTTCTTTCAAGTGGAATGATACTGTATATTTTGTTAAATGTAAAGCTTCAGTCACTTAACATAATGTTTTTGAGATTCATCCATGTGTGCACATCACTATTGAACTCTTTTATAGCTGAGAAGTGTTCCATTGTATGATTAGACTATTTATCCATTTTCCTATTGATAGCACCTACTTTGTTTTCAGTTTGGGGACATTTAGTATAAAATTGCTATATATATTCTTTTCTTTTTGTAGACACAGGATTTCACTTGTCTTTGACAAATATTTAGGAGTGAAATTGCTGGATAATAAGGTAGGGAATATATCGAATTTTAAAAGAAATTGCCAGAACTTTTCCAAAGTGACTGTGCCATGTAACACTCCTACCAACAAGAGTTCCAGTTGCTCTGTATCTTCATCAACATTTAGTATTGTTGGTCTTTTTAATATTAGCCATTTTAAAGTTAAAATTTAGTATCTCGTGGTTTTAGTATCTTGTTTTGCTTTGCATTTCCCTGCTGACTTAATGTGGAACACTTTTTCATGTACTTATTGGCCCTTCATGTATCTTTCTAAAGTGTCCTTTCAAAATCTTATGCCCAATTAAAAATTTGGATGTTTGTCTTTATTATGGAGATGTAGTATTTCTTTATATATTTTAGATATAATCTCTTTTGTCAAATATGTTTTGTGAATATGAGAAATTGACTTAGAAGTAAAATGGAAATACAGGTAATACAAGAGGAGAGAATATTGCTTAGAAAGTCGGCTTTTCCTTGAAGCTTAGTTTTGCAGAAGTCACTGCTGAACTTTGCTTTTAACTAATCAATTATTCTTTATTTTCCAACTTAGGTTGTTCTTATCTAATTTGGGAGATAAATAAATTTTTTCTGACATCAAACACACCATCAAACCTAGATTCCTTATTGCCCTGAAAATCCCCTGCGCTCCAATTATTAATCCCTCTTCCCTCTGCCCTCCTCCCCAACCCTGGCAACTGCTACCTTTTTATAGTTTGATTTTTCTTTATAATAAAATAGTGATTCTTGTACATGAAAGAGAAGTAGAAAAGAAATAAATAACAAAAAAATTGAGGGTGGTATTTTGTCCAATTCTCAATTGTATCTTCACTATCTAGAAGAGTGACTGGGGAAATAACCAGAGAAAACCTCTTTGCATTTTAACATATTTCCTTCCATATATGTGATTATATATATATGATTACATATATAGTTAAATATACAGTATCCTGTGTATAAAAGGACAAACCATTTATGCTAAAATTTATTAAATGTTTAATATGCTTCTCATATTCTACTAGGTACTTCATATATACCCTCTCTTAATCTTCACCACAAAAAACTGAGAAATTGAGATAAGCTCAAAATGCTTGCTAACTTATTGTAGGGATTTATAATCTAATAACAATAATATTTAATAATGGTCATTTGTAGTTTGCAAAAATTTTTTTCACATGAATGATTATACTCACAAAATAATCTTTTTAATTATGAATTATTAACTTTATTTTGCTGTGAGTTTAAGTGATGTGTCCCAAAACCAAACCTAGTTTTAAGTTTTCTGACACCAAATCTTGTACCATTTACTATTAATTTATACTGAGCTTGTGGCAAAGCAAATTTTTTTTTCCACTAGCCTCAATGTTTAATCATGCTCATCCTTATCCTAAACTAGTACAGTAGTTGAAATTCAGAAATGTGTATATTTTTCTTTCAATAAATGTTCAAAAATATTTTCTAAGCAGCTACAATTCTGCTGGGAGCTTCGTGTACGTGGATGAATAAAACGTATTTTGGCTTTGCTTTTGTGGGGTCTATAATCTGTTCAATTCACACTTGTTTGATTGACTAGGTTGCAGTGGTGAATATTTTTTTACTTCCATTTTGCCATTAAGCTATCAGATGTACTTTTGCATCATTTGCAAATTCAGGAACCACATGTTTTGTTCTCATGCACGTCTTTGTATTTCTGTGTCCAGTCCTTTATTTTCTTTTTTGATGGGTTTAAAGAAAAGGGCTAAAAATAGAGCTCTTTTTGATAAGGTCGTTCAGCAAATTCTGTAGCTAACATTTATTTATCTTCTTCACAGAGATATCATGAAAGACTTTATTAAATGATTTCTGCAACTTAAAGTTCACTGTGTGCCCATATTTCCTGATAGCTAGTGAGTAATTGCAGGGACTATGGAGCCTGGACACCTTGAGTTCAGATCCTAACCCCAGGACACATGGAGTTCAAATCCTGTCTCCGCCACTTATTAACTGAGTGATTTTGGACTTGTTATTTGATAACTCTATACCTCAGTTTTCAATGTTTATAAATACATTTGTAAATCCAAAGCTTATTAATAAATTTTAAATTGATAAATTTTAGTAAATCTGAAAGTCTAAACAATATGATTTTCTAGAAAAATATAAATTAACACAATTAGTGCAAGAAATATTAGAACCAAAAGTGATAAAAGAAATAGAAAAATTTTTAAATTCTCCCTGTAAGAAAAATAAAACCTACTTAAATTGCTTTACTACTGAATTTCATCTAACCTTTAAGAAAGAGTTAATTTCTATGTTAATCAAATTATTTCAGAATCTAGAAAACCGTGATTAATATAGTACAAAACGCTTCTGTAGTTCAACTTATAAATACACATAAAAAATTCTAAATAAAACTTTAGCAAGTTCATTTGAAAGGTAAGAACAAAGTTGAGTATTCACACTATGTGATTTTAGACATACCATAAAGTCACAGTAATCAAGATAGTGTGATAATGGCAAAGGAATAGTCTTATAGAACAATGAGATAGAATAGAGACTCCAGAAATAGACCCAAACACATATAAATCAATTGAATTTTGACAAAGGTGCAAAAAATAATTCAATGGAGAAAAAAGATAGTCTTTTAAACAAATGGGGCTGGAGCAATTGGAAGCCAAATGTGAAAACAAAAACAGAAGAGTCACAAAAATAAGGATAACAATAAAACCTTAACCCTTACCGCACATCTATTAAAATACTAAATTGAAGTGGATTATAGACATACATGTAAAGAGCTAAAACTAAAAAACTTCTAGAAGAAAACATAGAAACATAGGAGAAAATCTTTTAATCTTGGATTAAACAAAAACTTCTCAAACAGGATATAAAAAATATGAACCATAAAAGAAAAAAATGGATAAAATGGATTTTGTCAGAATATAAATCTTCTGTTCTTTGAAAGGCAATGTTAAGTAAATAAAAAGTAGGGCATACACTGGGAAAAAAAAACAACATGTTTGTGAAATATATATCTAATAAAGGACCTGTATCCAGAATATATAAACAATTCTTACAGCTCAAGAAGAAGTCAAACAACTCATAGACAATTTCAAATGCTGGCAAAGATATAGAGCAACTGGACCTCTCAAACCTTCCTGGTGGGAATGTAAAATAGTACAGAAGCTTTGGGAAACAGTTTGGTAGTTTTATAGGCTTAAACAGACATTTATCATATGACCTGGCATCTTACACCTAGGTATTTAATCAAGGGAATCAAAGCATTTGTTCACATAAACGCCTATATCTAAAACCAATAAATGGGAAAAAAGATTGAAAATCTATCTACTGATGAATGGATAAACAGACTGTGGCATACTCATACAATGGAATATTATTCCACAATAATAAAAAAAGAGAATAAACTGCTGATACATGCAACATGGATGAATTTTGAAAGCATGATGAAGAGTGATAAAACCATTCACAAAAGCCTACACAGTGTATGACTTTATTTATAACAGGACATTCTGGAAAAGGTGAAATCAGACCAGTGGTTTTCAGGGATTTGGGGTAGGACAGGGGATTGACTGCAGAAACATTTGGGTGTAATGGAAATGTTTATGTCTTGATTATGGTCATGGTTACATGACTGAATCTATTGTCAAAACCCATCAAATTATATTCTTTAGAAGATTGAATTTTACCATCTCTAAATTATACCTCAATAAACTGGACTCACAAAATGTAGTAAGTCTAGTACTGGTTTTGAAAGAATAATAAACTCTAACTAAGTATATTTTAGGAATGTTAGAAAGGTTTGCCATTAGGAGATCCAACAATATAATTCCCTACAGCAACAACTTAAGCAAAAAATATGTGATTGTTAATTGCCAGAAAAGGTTTTGATACAATTAGTAGTCATTTCTAATTAAAACTTTAATTAAACTATTGAATGTATAAAAGAAACTCTTACAAAAATATACTTAAAAACATACATCAGAAAATTCATAATGGAAAGCTAGGAACAACCCAAATGCCCATCAACAGGAGAATAATAAATAACGTGTTTTATTCACATAATGTACTATTATATGGCATTGAAAGAATGACTCACAGCTACACATAAGAATATGGATGAGTTTTAGCAATAAAATCATAGAGTGAAAATGTAAGTCCCCAAAGGTTACCTTCAGCTCGATACTCTCTTTATAAAGTTAAAAATAACTAAAAGGACTTTTGTTTCTGGTCATCAAGGACTTACCCACTTACCTTAAACTGGACAAAATATCAACTATTTTTATACACTAACAATAAGCATCACAAGACTCAGAGAAGGAAAATAAATGAAGTGACGCTATAATTACCCTGGTTTTCTGCCTAGAGGCACATTCTCGATCACAGAGCAGGAGCAAGAATCTCAAGCATGGTGGACTCCCTCAGATGAAAAGATAGAGACTGAAGTTCAAGCAGTCTAACATGGCTAGAAATTGTAGGATGGAGTTCTGAAGAGGAGAGAGCTATATAGAAAAATGACTCCAGAAATCTGCATGGGGGTTCGAGTCTTTGCTGAATACAGAGACTTGAATATGTAGAGTAAAACCCTAGGTGGTATGGGCAAAGAGTGACTGGAGAGATCTGGTCTGGAAAAGTTCTAGAGCTTAAAATAGGACTGGGATCACTGAGTTCCCACAGGCCAGAGTGGAGAGTTTTTGCTGACCATTCGGGGCATTCAGTAGAGACTCCAGAATGTGCTGTAAAATTTAGAGCCTTTATCATGTTTAAAAACCCTCGGTGTGATTTAGCTTCTTATTTGCCCCCTATATCAGTCAGCATTCTGGCAGGAAAATAGCATAAATAAAATTAGTAATTTGATGAGTGTCTATCAAAGAGGCTATTTACAAGAGTGTGGGCAGTAGTGCAGCAAACTAACAAAGGATAATGCAGTCCTCTGGGCATAATAACTCCAGGAAGCTCTACCACCTCTAAGAATGAAGGACAAGGGGAGGGAGTGATCTCAGAGCTGATAGAATAGCTACATGGAGAGGCAGTCTGACAGAAGTCAGGGCTGTGGGCAGACGGTTGAAGCCAACCACAGCCCATGTCAGGGTGGAAGTTGGGGGAATAAATTCTTTGATTTCTTTCTCCTTCCACCCTCTGCTTTCCTGCTTGTGCCTCTCCTTGGCCAAACCCAACCAGAAGCCAGAGGACACGGGGGCCCATTGATATAGTCCATACAGACAAGCTTCTCTAGGCACAAAGTATGTTGCAAGAGTATGACAAATATTTCTGGAGGGCCCTTGTGTGGTTTTTTCTATGTCACCTTTACCTCAAATATTCAGTTTCCTTCTGTTTTCCCATGCCTGTCCCTTCACCTAGGCAATACCTGCTCTTCACTCTATTCTCAGCTTGAATATCACTTACTTAAGGAAGAAGCCTTCCTTGACTTATTCCAGTTTAAGTCACATCTCTTCATCACATGCTCTCACTGTACCATCTAGGTATCTTTTGATATTCATGTTAAAATTGCATCATTAATTATACATTTATTTGCTTAAAAATAGCCTCTCTGATAGACTGAGACCAGGAGACCTAGTTGGTCTTTTTTTCTCACAGTATCTCCAGTTCCTAAGTACAGTGGCCTCCATAGTAGAAGCCCAATAAATATTTGTTGAATAATTGAATATTTAATACCCACATTGTCCAGCCTTCAAATTTCTCCTTGTATGTCACCCAGCTTTGAGTAGGTCTTATTAATTTTAGGTGTGACCTTGACACTTTAATGAGCTGATAGGACTATAGAATATTTCAACCAATATTTTTTGAGTGTCTATAATGTTTTAGGTATTGATCACTGCAAGAGATTTAGAGATGAATAACATTCGGTATTTCTCAGGAGTTCATAGTCTAATAGGGGAAATAGTAATGCAAACAAATAAATATCAAATAGTACTACAAAAGCTATTCTAGATGTCTAAATAAGTTTGTCTCTGGAGCACAGAGTTAGAGAATAGAATATTCTGTCTCTGTCTCTAGGGTTGGAGAAAGTTTAACATTGGATATTTGAGCTGGACCTTGAAGGATAAAAAAGGTTTGGCCAGGTAAAGGTCTTCCACACAGAGGGAATGGCAGAAACAAACAGGCAACATGACACATTGTCATGGGCTTACGTGATCTGTATACTTTCCACAGTTAGAGGTGTAAAATAATCAGCAGAACTTTCCAGGGGCTTTTAAAGTCAGTGGTGATTTTATACAAACTACACAGTGAGGAACAATAACAAGTAGGCATTGGAAGGCAGAGGAGAAAGGAAACAAAGAAAAGGGCAAGTTGAACAACAGCCAGAAGTAGCAAGGGAGAATTAAGGTTGACAAATGGTTTAACAGATATTCATAGAATTCCTGATGAGTTACTGCTTTTAAAAAACTCAAACCTACAAACTCAAGTCTATGAGTTATTGCTTCAAAAAAACAAAGTTTACCTGGTCCTGGTGTCTGACTTGTGATCCGAAAATAAACCTGCCGTGTCCCAGGACAATGTGTACTCTTGCTCAGGCTCCTAAGTGGGGCATTGGGTGGTTTGGTTAGCATTGCACTGTGAGACTTTTGAAATAACTTGTCCCCTCGATTGCCAACTTAATGATACACTAGCTTCATTTAGGATTTTTGCCAACACTCTTTTCTAGATTGGTTCTGAAAGCTCTTTAGACAATTCAAGGTCTTGTCACATTCTGATCCACCAATTCACATCATTTCAGTGTCATCTTCTCATTTTCTCTATTTGTGCCAAATTCTGAAGCCAGTGATCATTTTCTTAATTAATGTATCCCATTTACCCAAGGGGTATGTGTTGTTTATACTAGATACTGTGCTAAGTACTGGAGATTCATAGATGAATAAGATATTATCCTTGCCTTCAAGGAGCCTACTGTCTAGCAGAGTAGACAAATGCAAAACAGATCTTCACGTTACTAAGAGATAAGTCTTAATTGTTCCCACCACAAAAAAGAAATGATGATTACGTGGTGTGATACAGATGTGAAGCTCACCCTACAGTGCTAATCATGTTGCAAGATATAAATGTATCAAATCAACACACTATATAACTTAAACTTATACAATATTATATGTCAACTATATCACAATAAAATAATTAAAAAAGAAGAAAATTAATTACCAGCAAAAAGAAAAGAAAAAAAAACATGTCGACCTTTTCAGATATTTTGCTAGAGGGTTCAAAATGTTTTATCTTCTAAAAATGTCCCATAATATTCTTCCCTAGGCAAATATTCCTCCTTTTTAAAAAAATAATTTCGAGATCTGGTACTTTTTTCATGCTCAAAATCATCAGAATTCCCATGAGATCATTTTTCCTTATTTTTCTAAAGACTTCTGTGTGATAGGCAACATTTATCACCTTAGATGAATAAAATAGAAATTGAGAAATTTAGTTATCTCACTACCTTTTTAAAAAGAATGGAATCTCTTTTCTCTTTTTGATTCTTACACAGTGGGCAATTGTTAATATTCTATGGATAATAATTATTACATAAAAATAAAAGTATCAAAATAATAAAGACAACTGAGAGATCTCTTTGCATAGGGATAGTGTCAACAAAACAAAACAGATTTTAATAAAAGTAGATGATAAGTGAAATGATAGTCACAATGTCTTGTGGGAGCACATTGGAAGATCCCTGAGGCAGGCTGGGAGGAGATCATGGAAGGTATCTTGGGGAGATGACATCTAAGCTGAACTTTGAAAGAGGAATAATTAGCCAAGCAAAAGTCAACAGAGGGATGGCACTCCAGACAGGACAGTGTATGAACACAGGGAGAGCTAGGGAATGACAAATGGGGATGAAGTTGGTGAGACAGGGATTATGGAGGGCTATGAATATCAGTAGTTTGCTTATTTTTGGTAGAGTTAGATTATGGGCAGCCATTGCAGGGTTTTGTGATCAGAGCTACATTTTAGACATCTTGTTGATTGTGAGAAAGATGCATTTGAGTGACACAATATAGGGTGGCAAAGGCCAGTTAGAAGGCTACATAATAGTCCAAGTGAGAGGTATTGAGTGGCAAGGCATTGGAGGAGAGGACATGGATTTTGAGACATAAAGAGAAAGCAAAAGCAGGCAGGAACTAATTAAATATGAGAATGAGGAAGAGAGATGTCCAACAGAGGGCTCATGCTCAGATATTAGTTTAATACCTGTAAATGAACCAGCTAGTTACTTAGATTAAGGTGTTCCCACCTGAGGTTAGCTCTTGGCATTGAAGCCTAACTCCATCACTTAATAGTTTTGAATTCTCCTTTAGTCATTTCCTTACTGAATCTCAGTTTCTCCACCTCTAAGATGGAACAATGATGAGTGGCTTCAGAAGGTTTTAATGAGGTTTAAATGAAATAAAGGATATGAAGGTATTTGTAAAGTTGAAAGGACTAACATTTCACATGTGAAATGTTATTGCTCAAATGCAGTCCCTGTGATCTTTACCAATCAAATCTTGCATTTCAGCCTGTGATTTGCAAAATAAGAACCTTTTCTAATATCAACCATGGAGAAGATTAATTCTATAGTATCAAAAAACATTGCATCAAAAAACATTGGATTTGAGGGTGGGGCATGATGGAAGCAAGATAAGAGAAAGTAGTACCTAATCACTTTTTATCCTGTTTTAAACAATAGTCCTGTTCTTCTTTTTAATATAATAGCATTTAATTTAAAAGAAGCATCATATGGTAACAATTCTGTAGCTAGTGAGTATGCCATAAAATATCTAAAAGGGTCTAACAGTGCTAGACACATGGTTTGTTCTTAATAGTGTTAATTTTTTTCCTTCTGTCCTTTCCTCAGAAATAAATACTTCTGTTTTAATCACTAATTGTCTGAGCTCCAAAACTCTGTAACAACAAAAGCTCAATAATATATACAGGAAAGCAAGACCTAATGCTTTTTTTTATTTTTGCCCAACATTATCATGTCCTACTACAGGTGTTTTTTTTGACAGGAGAGGTGAGGGAATTTGAAACATTTTGTCTTTCTTTTGGTGGTTTCAAATAATCGCCAATTTTAGCAAGTAACTTAAGAGTTTAACCATTGTTCACTTTTAAAAATTTAACACCTTCATAATCATGAGTAAACAAAGCTTGGAGAAAGTTAGCTTTGAAATGTGTTTTAAATTTGGCTTTAATGCTGGCTGACATTCTAGAGGATTTACTGCACTTCAAACAAAATATTAAAACTCTAGTGAAAATGGTTGACTTGACAGGATCTGGAAAATTGCTTGCCCTCCCCAGATTCCCTCAGATGGAACTTTTCACCACTTCTTAGGTATGTAACAGCTAAACAGAAATAGTTCTCTGACAGACGCAAAACCCAGATCCAGTTTCAGTGTCCATGGTTAAGGGAGATAATATAGCATTGTAGCTTAAAAAAGGGAATACAGCATTTGAACATCCTACTGGAGCAAGTGGTTATTAACAGTTATATCCAGAGTTGGAGGTGGGGTGATGTGATCTGTTTGTGTATATATGGCGAGGGTGGGAGGAGTGGACAAGTTTAATTTTGTCACATAAAAAAGAAATAGTGTGGTACCTTATAAATGAGATATATGATTTCAGCTTGGATTCCTCCTGCTAAAGCTGCTTTAAAACTCCTCCAATAGCCACAGTTCATAGCTGAGTCCAGAAACCAGATTACAAAGCAAAAAAATACTTGTCTCTATACAAAATGAATAATGGTTAGACAGAGAGCTGCTGCATTTTAGAGGCTTCTGTGTTTGCAAGCAAAGAATAGAATGCAAAGTCAACAGTTTGGAAAGCTAAGATCTAACAAAATATGGGACTGAAACTAGAGGTGTGCATTGTGGCCTATAGAAAATGACAACATGTACAGAGCATGAGACCCACGCAGCACTGATGAACCCAACGAGCCATGCCCATGAAGTCTCTTCTCCAGCTTCTTAGAGAGGAGGAACTGGAGATAGAGGAGAACAGAAATAAAGAGTATGCATTACATCAATTCTCTCTTACTAAATATCAGATTCAGTCATTGCCCAATACTTTTTATCTTTTCCATAAGCCCCGAGTTAAAAGGAAAACTCTCCAGGTCACAAAAATTATAGTGCCCAGAGCAAGTTGTACCAGCCAGCATTCCCCTTGCAGTATTCCCTTCAGAGCTGCCTTTTTTTGTGCACATTGTTGCTTGGTCAAAGCACTTTAGTCCCCCTCCACAGAGGCATAAACTAAATACAATTTCTTGTATACATTCTGCCCATTTATTGAATAATCCATTCTTCCTCTCCCTTTATTAGACATGCCCACATGTATCATATAATAATATTTTATATGTAAAAAGTTATGGACTCTTTAATCTCACTGATCTGATTTCCTTATTCATGCACCAATACCAATTTTTAAAAACACTCTATAAATTTTAAGCTGATAGGGCCAGTATGTCCTCATTATTCTTTTTCAGAATATTCCTACTCATTTTGATTTTTCCTATGTTGTTGTTTTCTATGATCTTTAGTACATTGGGATTAGTTCCTTTTCCATCCCCTGCACAGCCAATTCCTTCTTATATCTTCCATAATTTTTATATTAAATTCTTTAAAAAAGCTCTTCATTGTGGTTTAAAGATTTCTTCATAGGTTCTTTTTAACATAATTTTCTTCACCCCAATCCTTCCATGAATATGGATAAATTGCATTTGAGAATGATTTCTCCTCTACAGTTAGATTGTTTCATTCTTTGTTCATTTATTTTGTGGCACTCAGATCTCTAATGTTCAAGATAGTCCAAGGGACTTTAAAAATAAATTTTAACATTTAAGATTCTCTCTTCTTTGTCCTTTCTCCCTAATACTCGGCTAGGATTACAGCTACAATCCTCCTCTTGACTCAAATTGCTTTCCTTGCAGTTACCCTACATAACTGATCTTCTTTGGCTGTCCTGGCCCCTGGAGGCCTCTCCTGTCACCGAAGTCCTGACTCACATGTAGCAAATGTGTATAATGTTTACACAACCTATTTGCTACTCAGCCAACCTTGTATGGTTACTTGTCTTTTTACCTCTACATCTTTCTTTCTAGTGGATTATTAGAGAGGCAAAGTGATCATCCTTTTTTCCCTCTTCCCTCTCTTTCCTCACATCAGTGGAGACACCTCATAAGTCTCAGGTGGTGTCTTGCACTTTCTTTAACCACTTACTGTTGGTAACAACAATCGTGCCTCCACACCTGGGCCTAGTTTGCTCTCTTACAAAGGTGTATTAAAAGTGGGGTAATGTAGTAAAAACCGAAAAATTTCAGGCAATGAAAATTACACTTGAAAATTCCTTCAGAGCAAATTGAATGGCTAATAACATGGTCTACTTAGCAACACTTTTAATTTTCTTCTCTTTCTTTCTGGGATTATGTCCTTCGAAAAGAATGGTGGGCTGCTGGCACCATTTCAATTGTGGTCTCATTTACTCTCTCATTGGTTGAGCCCCACAGCTGGATTCTTACCATCTAAATCCCCTAAAGATGATACTCCAACATATTTAAATGCTTTTCATTTTCCTGGCCTTCCTAAGTCTCATTTCCTTCTTGAAGCTTCCACAGATATGCCACAGGGAGCCCTCCCCTTTCTGAATTTCTCTGGGTTTCTGCAGAACTTCCTTTTGGTCTTGGTAGGTACCTGTGTGGGCTTGTCTTTTCCTGAGCAACTCACACGTGGGCCGTGGACTCCAGAGGGGTTTTAAACCTAATAACTGACCATCTGCTAGCTGTGTGATCTTGTGCAAGTTACTTATACTCCCAAGGCCTCCTCAGTTTCCTCATCTGTAAAGTAGGAATAATCATTATGGTTTCTACCTCATAGGATTCTCATAAATATTACATGAGTTAATATTTGTAAAGTGCTTAAAACAGTGCCTGATCCAAAGGAAGCATGGTGTGTGTGTTTTCAAATTATACTCCTTCACCTAATATTTGTGTTCCCATCCAACGTGGGTAAAGAAGAAGGAATTAGTGTAAGAGCTTACTATTCACATGTGAATTGACTCCTCTCTGCTCTCAAAAACAGAAATCCCAGTCCTTTTAATTAAAATGAGCAGTTTTCAACCTCACCGACTCCATGCTGTGGGGCATGAAGGTCGGTTATTAGGTTTGTCCTGTTACTGCTAATTGGGCTTAAAGTACTGACATTGTAATATTAATAATGTAAGGCTCAATTCTCAAATGGTGTCTTGATTGGTCACTGAAAAAAAAAAAAAGGCAAGTTGCAGAAAATGAATCGGCAAACTTGGACCCCCTACAGGGTGTTTTTTCCCACAAGGTCATATCTCTGGTCACATGTTGGATGAATGTCATGAGAGACCTACTTGTGCAAGCCACACAATCACCAGTCCCCTGCTTAGCAGCTCCTTAAAATGTTCCCTGGGTATTTCATGAATTTAAACTTTTTAAAAAAATAATAATAATAAAGATTGTAACACATCTGTAAGGTCAAAGCACTGTGACTTTTGAGTCCTTGTAACCCCTGACATGGCTGGAAACACTGCACAGATCAATAAGCCCTCACCAGTAGATTTATTGTTATGATGGAGATTGCCAAACTACAGTGAGGGAAAACCTACAAATAATAATAAAACTCTCCACAATTCCTAATCCACATCTTCATTGGTGCAACTCCCAACTAAAAACACTGATTCCATCCCAATTCCTCTCATCCCATAAGGAAGGGCAGTAAAAGCCACGAAGGAAACAAGTGAGGGGTCTGATTGTGCTGGGTGAAATAAGTCAGATGGAGAAAGACAGATTCTGTGTGATATCTCTTACATGCAGAATCTACAATGGCCATACTCATAGAAATAGGGAGTAAAATAGTGGTTACCAGTGACTGGGAGTAATGGGTAGGGGCAATGGGGAAAGGTCAAAGAGTACAGGCTTCTGGGGTTCTAACATACAACATGTTTAATAATGTATCATATCTTGAAAGTTGCTAAGAGAGTAGATCTTAAATGTTCTCATGACAAAAAGAAATGGAAATCATGTAACATGATGGAGGTGTTAGTTAATGCTCTGGTGGTAGTCATTTTACAATACATAAGTGTATCAAATCAACACATTTTACACCTTAAACTTACACAGTGTTATATGTCAATGAGATCTCAATAAAGCTGGGAGGGAAAAAGAAGTGAGGGACTGGATCACCCAGTTTATTGAGTGTTGACTCCTCTTAAGAGAGAAGCCTGTTTTGCCGATCTTTTATTTTAAGGAGTTGAGAAAAAGTGGATTTTATGGCATCAGCACCAGGGGGCAGGAGAGGAAGCAGTATGAGTGGAAACAAAAGCAAACTCAAAAGGATTATATGAGTAAATAACGTGAATATGTGGTACCAACACAGTTCTTGTCACCTAGTAGGTAGGCTATCCATGTTAGTTCAATCTGAAAGTTTTAAAGTCATTTAAAAATGAGTTCTTAATTACAGAAATCCATGTTCATTGTAGAAGAATTAAAAAAACAGAGAAGCAAAATGACAATTTTTTAATTACTCCTAAGCTCACCATTCAAAAACAAGCACTGTCAACATTTGGTAGACTATATTCTATTTACTGCGCATGCACACCTTTCCCCCCAAATGGGATCACAATACATTCTTAATATTTTATGTTTCTGTAACTTTAATTGGTAATATCTACTTTTTAAGCTCAAGATGTGATCATGAGTGGAGGAGAAAAGTCTACCCAATGTTCTAAATTTGGCTCTGACCTAACCAATCTCTGGCAAGCAGCACAGCTTCTTTGAGTTTTAGATTCCTCACTTGTGAAATAACTACTTTAAAAGCCAATGATACCTAAAGCACCTTCCACTTCTATCATTCTAATTGTTGATGGATAAGTAGCTTGTGTCAAACCCAAAGACTATGTCCTTTCAGCTAGTTTTGGTTGGGTTGAGGGGCTAGTGAACCTGCGATGGTTGGATTTTTTATTTCAAAACTCAAGCCCAAGCATTAAGTATCTTCCCCAGTGACTCTCAGCGTGAATTTCTTCATTCTAATAGCTCTACTTTAACAATTCCACTGTTTGACAGTTACTTAAAAGACACAGGGAATATTGTATATTTTAATCGACTTCTGGATATCTAAGTTAACAGAGCAGGACTAGGATGTGGGTTTTATAAAAATAATTCATACTCGACTTAGAAATTTAATTGTATGGTTGTAACTGATGGTCTAAAAACTCCCCAAACTAAGCAAAATAACGAAACCTCAGTGAAAGTAATTGGCTCGGAGAGTCATGAAACTTACAGTGTGATATTTTAACATTTTGGTTTCCACATCACCGCCAAAGGACGTCAGAACTGAGTTGAGGGATTTGGGTTGACCACAGGCTCTGTGGCTGACCCACCACGTGAGCGAAAAAGGCCATTTCATTTTTGGCTTTAGTTTTTCTCTTCTGGGGAGAAAAACTGAAGAATAGGTCGAAATACAAAGTGCCTTTTAATTAAATGTCACATCACTATTTTATAGGGCTAGCATGCTTTATTAATATTTGTTAGGGAATGGTTAATTCCTGGCAGCCTTCGTCTACTGTTTGGTGCATTTGTGAATTCATCCTACCCCAAAAATATGCAGCTAGCTTCTGATTGCTCAGACTAAGGTAGGGGAGAAAATGCGCAGATGCACCAAGCAATGAACAATATAAACATTTGAAATAATATATACATTTGGAACGAGCCGCAGCTTTCTGTGTTCAGATTTAACTGCACAGACGCCTCAAGATGCAAAAGGCAGCTCCTTCTCGGCAGCCGGCTGAGCTGGCTCCCTGTCTGGGTGAGGTCTGCGGCTTTCTTCCCAGGCCAGCATCCGCTACGTGCGGTATGGCGCTGCCTCCACGCCCCCTCGCCCGGGGCTTGCTCAGTCCGGCGGGCGGGGGTGTCCCGGAGCACTCCGCCCCAGGCCCTGCAAGTCTGGAACCACGGCGGTCACGTACTCCTGGCGAGGGCTCGCGCCCCAGCAGGGCTCTGGTTGGTCCTAGGGATTGGGTCACGTGGTCCGGGCAGATAAGGGGCCTTTCCCGAGCCGCACCCGCAATCCGGCCGAGCTACGGCCCAGCGCGGACGGCTGGGAGCGGCGCGCGAACTTGCGCAGGCAGCGAGTGTCGGCTCTCTCGGCCCGCCGCCCGGTCTCTGCCTAATGAGCTGCACTAGGTAGGTTCACTGCAGACTCTCGGCCCGGGACAAGAGGGGTGCGTGCAGCCGAGGGGAAGTTGGGCTGCGTTTCCCTTCGGTCCTCTCCTCAAATGGAGACTCCACGCGAGGGCAAGTTGACTGACTGCTGAGTTGAATCTGGCATCCGGGAGGCCTCGGAGGTGTGGAGATTTGCTTTGTACTTCTTAGGCAGAGCTGGTTTTGGTAATCCGCACCTTAGATCAGAAACTGTTTTAAGGAGAGTCAGCTTTAGTTCTTATTCCATTATGAATTGCGACTGTAATCTCTTGGTCCCTCACAAATGTCCCAAGGATTCTTAGCTTGTGGGAACAGCACTTTGACATTGCTGGTTGGATAGTTTAAAATGGGGGGGAAACTACAGGATGATGATTCCTGCTCCTCCACTCTTCTTATCACGGTTTGCCATAGCAAACTCAGTCTCAGAGTTTGAGCAAACGATGATTTTGAACTCTTGGCTAGGACGTAAAATTACAGAAAAATCGCTAAATTCTAAAACTGTCTATAAATGCTTAAAGTAAAAAAACAAAACAGACCTCCTACAAAATTACTTTAAATAGCTTCCTCAGACATAACAGCAGAAGACATCTAAAAATCCTGTCTGTTAACTATTATTAGACCCACAAATATAGCTTTAGCTTTTATTTATTTTGTTCTAAGTTTGTATGTATTCCAGAAAAATCCCAGGAATAATAAAGTAAATTCTGTGAATGTTCTTTTATTCATTCTGTGATAATGACTGTTTGCCTATGTGCTTAGAGCTGCTGTGAAGAATTACTAAGAAATGTCATGTACTCTATACACACACCACTTATCTGTAAGGCGAAGATAGGGAAAATTAGCCCATAAGCTTGGCAATATGTACTAGGGGCTAAGGGCCAGGAAAAAAAACCTTGATGGACACTTCTTAATTTAATATTGCTGAGCATAGTTACGTTTAAATTTTAAAATAGTTTTATTCTTTCTATTTATAAATATTCATTGCCAAAACATTAGAAAATACCAAAAAAGTACAAATATAAAAATAGATCACCTATAATTCTGTCACTCAGAGATAATTAACTTTTCGGTTTATTTCCTGTTAAGTTTTTCGATATTTCTAAGTTCATATATATAATTTTCAGGTAATCAACTTTTCCACTTAAATGTGGACTTGTCATAGATGTCTTTCTATAGGAAACATGTAAAGTTTTTCTTTAAGTGCATGCATTGCTAGCTTGCATTTCGGTTGGTTATGTGTGAAAAATGAGGAAGAGCATGATAGCCAAAGTGCAAAGATAACACCAGACTTCACTCTTTCCAGCCTTCTCTCAAAACTGTTTCATGAGAATTTTTATTGCTATTTTTTTCACATGGGTTACCTTTTCGGAGACGTGTAATCAGTTCACCAGCAAAAACAACAAAGTAGCCAGAGGGAGCACAGGGTCTGGAACTGTGCTTGCAGAACCTGTCTAGTCATTAGCATCACCTGGGAAGCTTTACGAATATATGTACCTCTTTGTCCCCACTCCCGGAAGTTTTGCCTCAGTGGCTCTAAGTCCCAGGAATCTGCTTGAAAGAGAAAGAAAACCAACTCCCTAAGCTATTGTGACCAGACAGGTTTGAGAAGCACTGGTCCAGAATAGAACCAGTGGTTTTTAGAGCTATATTAAAGATGATCTGATCCAATCCTTTTATTTCTCAGATGAGGAAACTGAGACCGCCAAGTGTTTTAAGCAGTTAAGCAGTTAACCCATGGCTTTGTGACTATTAAAGAGTAGAACCAAACATATCTGATCATCTAATACTGTTTTCTTTACTGCATTTGATAGCACCTCCCTGACACTGTGCCAGCTGTAATTTAGCCAATACAAAAACAGTATGTATATACTTGAGACCAGGGGAAGAGCATTCCAGATGCAGGTGATAACAGTCCCTCCTCTTCTTATATTCCAGAATGATCCAGGTTTTAGATCCACGGCCTTTGACAAGTTCAGTCATGCCAGTGGATGTCGCCATGAGGCTCTGCTTGGCTCATTCGCCACCTCTGAAGAGTTTCCTGGGCCCTTATGATGACTTTCAACGAAGAAATTTTGTCAACAAATTAAAGCCTCTGAAACCTTGTCTCCACATAAAACAGGAAGCCAAATCACAGAACGACTGGAAGCGTTCACACAACCAAGGCAAGAAACATGTCGTGTTTGCTGACTCCAAGGGTCTCTCTCTCACCGCCATCCATGTCTTCTCTGACGTCCCAGAAGAACCCGCGTGGGATCTGCAGTTCGATCTCTTGGACATTAATGATCTGTCCTCTGGCTTAAAACTCCATGAGGAGAAAAACTTGATTTTAGATTTCCCTCAGCCTTCGAGTGATTACTTAAGTTTTCGGAACCACTTTCAGAAGAACTTTGTGTGTCTGGAGAACTGCTCTCTGCAAGAGCGAACAGTGACTGGGACCGTGAAAGTGAAAAACGTGAGCTTTGAGAAGAAGGTCCAGGTCCGTATTACTTTTGATACTTGGAAAAGCTACACCAATGTGGACTGTGTCTACATGAAAAATGTGTATGGTGGCTCAGATAGTGATACCTTCTCGTTTGCCATTGACTTACCCTCTGTTATTCCAACTGAGGAGAAAATCGAGTTCTGCATTTCTTACCATGCTAATGGGCAGGTCTTCTGGGACAACAACGATGGTCAGAATTATAGAATTGTCCATGTGCAATGGAAACCTGATGGAGTACAGACACAGATGGCATCCCAGGACTGTGCATTCCACCAGGGGTCCCCCAAGGCTGAGTTAGAGTCAACGATCTTTGGCAGTCCAAGGCTGGCCAGTGGGCTCTTCCCAGAATGGCAGAGTTGGGGGAGAATGGAGAACTTGGCCTCCTATCGATGAATTAAACAACCTAGTGACTGGTCTTGACTTGTCATATTCCCCATGTAATCCCCCAGGTCTATATTGCTCAATATTAGGAAGTCTTAGCTACTTTCCTTCAGTAGGTTTAGGTTTGAGCTTCTGGGACCTGGCTACAAAAAAGAAAAAAAAACGATAGCTACTTGAGAATTTAGTGTTGGGATCTATATCAATGATGCTGCCCAACTTTGCTGTGGAGGATTAAGTAACAGCCTGGAAGCTCATTTTTATAAAAGTAATACTTTTTAAATGCCATTTCTCCTTCCCTCTCAATTAACTAGCTTTCATGGTGGGCAAAGAAAGGTTGAGGAAGGACAGTTGATGGTGATGGAAAGCTGTATTAATGGTATGAGGAATGTCTGAAAAGTGTTCACAAAGCTCTGTAGCTTGAGTCAGAGTAGGAGCGAGAGGTCTGATACTTAACTATTGGTGAGAAAATGTAAGGTTATTTTGTGTTTTTAAGTTGGCTTTACAGTTCTCTCCTGGGGGAATAATATGTAGAGGGGAGAAAAAGATCTATATATTCCTCTGGAGAAAAACCAAACAAACTTTAGGGGTGTTGGGTGATGCTGAGGAAAGGTGAATTATAACTCTGGAGAATCAAAATTTTAAGTGAAGCCTTTCTGTTCAAACATGATTTATCAAAAACCGTGATTTGGGGAAATTTTAAGCAAATCTAGCTTTGCAGTCGTAATGCTTTGTGAACAAAGCATCATGCTTGGGTTCCCAGAGAATGCTGCTTAACCAAAAAGCCATGCCATCATCAATGGCTAACAACTCATAGGGACTCTAAGTCGTGTCAAAGACAGCTCTTTGCAAGTGCCTTGATTAAACTAGAATATTGTAGTTGCTTAACCCAAATATCTGAAGGGTCATCTGATAACTCATGAGTGGCCTCATGAGAAGGCCTATCCTGTATGCTGGCATTCCTCCTGCAGTACTATTGTATCTTAGAGAGTGTTGTCAGTGTACACAACTCACATCCTTCATATTGAAGGTGACTTATTTTTTTCACGACACTTTTTCGATGTGATGTTGGAAGTGAGGACTGACACTGATTCTCAATTCAAGAATCCAGTACCTTGCACATTAAAGTAGCAATCTGTTTCTTGCTTCTATTTATCTTGTTGTTTTAAGTCTTTCTACCAATTTCTTTGAAGTCAAAATATATATATTTTAGAATGAATGTGAATTGTTTTGGATGTGTTGTAATATATTTGTTTTGAGGTATGCATAAATCCATTCTGTAATATCTCAAGGAGAATTTGCCTCTATCATGTGCATGTCCACTGAGAGGTGTTCAAAGAATGCAGTTAATTTTAACACGTGTGATCTGCCAGGCTGGAAAAGTACTATTGGAATAACTCTACTGTGACAGTATTTGAAGTTTGGCTAGCACCCACATTTTTCTACTCTCAATATTTCACTCTCCTATAGCTATCCGTGGTGAATGTCTCACTGTAAGAATAAAAATGTTTGATATAAGATCTAAGTGCGTTTTCTTTGTCAAAGCCATAGTTAAATAAGAAACCATGAACAGATTCTCCCATTTTGTTTAAGGACAACTAAGCAAGGCTAGTTTGAATCTGGAATTGGATTCAGCTGAGGGCATTTACATGGTCACAGTCTTGTGAGTGACTTCCTACCATGATGATCATTGGGGCTGGGGTTCAGGAGCAGTGACGAGCTGCTGCGACTGGCCTTTCGGACTGTCTCCATCTGTGCTGACTGCTCATCACACATACGCAGCTGGGTCAAAGTTATGGGGGGGTGAGGCACTTAGCTTTAAAATGGTGTGGGAAGAGCTAGAATGGCTTCTGCCTCTTGAGCACCAGCACCTTACTGAAGGGGCAAAGCTTGGAGCTGCACAGAGGGCAGAGGGAGGGGCCGGTGGGCATCAGCCCCAGACCCCAGGGAGAGGCTCAGTTCCTTGGGGTGAGAGGCAGCGGGTCATTGAACCTAAGCTGTAGTTTCAGTTCTTACTTAAATTTCAGAAATGGCTTCTAAATCTTAGGGGAAATAAGTGACTGACCTACTATAAAAGCCCAGTTATGAAGAGTAAGTCATTGTATAACATCCTCTTTATCAGAAGTTGTAAACTGCAGGCCTGCAGGCTGTATCTGGCTGCAGATGTGTCTTGTTTGACACGGGGATTTTTTGTTCCTTTTTCCCTTTTTTTAAACAGAACATATTGCCAAGATTAAACAATCAGCAGACTTTATTTTTATTTTTCGAGAAAAATTGCAAGATCTTTCTTAATGGTAATATCTACCTGGAGTTGAATAGCAGTCGCCCCTTTAGATGAGGCATGCATCCCTTCATGGAGTGTCCTGCCTCATGTCACAGTTCCCACCCATTGCATCATTCTTTTAGACTATCTGCATGACCTCTGTAGCTGTTGGAGTTGTTACTCTTGTTTCCTCTGGCTTTCTATTCATGCTGATGTTTATATGGAAAACACCCTCTTCCAACAGGACGGAGAACAATAAACTTGGGTTCAACAGGGACCCTGAAGACCATGTGACTCCAATGCCTAACTTTATAAAAGAGGGGAAGTGACTTGTTCAAGGTCCCATGCCAGGTTGAATCAGGCTGAAAAATGAATTCTGAGCCGGACAGTGACTTTTTGTTAGTGTCCTTCTGCTTCATACTTCTTCCCTGGTGACCCTCCTTTGTAGTTGTTCCCTTTCTTTTAAAGAATATTAAAACTTTTAAAAATTACAGTTGAAATATGAGGTATTAGTTTCAGGTGCATGCCCCCTTAAAGAGGGAATGCTTTCCAGGCAGGCATGACACTGGTCAGCTCTTGCTGGTTGCCTGTGCCAGCTTGATCTAGTGCTGGCTTGTCCCCAGGCTGCATGTGAATGACTAAAGGAGAGTTTGGTCAAAGAGCAGGGTGTTCCTAAATGTTTTCTATGGAACGGAATCATACATATCTCACATTCTGATACCTCACATAATAGAGAAGCTACAGGGCTTTTAAAATTGAACATGAGAGAAAGGCTTGAATTTGGGGTGCATGATAGTTTGTTCCAAAAAAGTAAGGTCTAATTTAGTTAAAGGAAGGACTGTTATTTTCTAAATTTATGGCTCTCCTTTCAGTTTATTCCCAAATTGAAAGTCTGAAAATCCCTAGTGTGGTTAGTGAACTGTGCATCTTCATCAATGTGAGTCCAAAAGTTTTGTTCAAGTTTGGGTGGTCCTTCAATCCACAAAGAGAGAGTCCCTACTTCAGCTTTCATTGCCACGTGATGCACAGTTTTTTAGTGACTACTTGGAGTTGTGGCCTGAACAAACCCTCTTGTTAGTGGGCAGGGACCCTGACAGCAGAGTAGTCTCTCATGTGCAGTCTTGCTGACTCTTTGCCTCCTGACCTTTCCCTCTTTCTGCCAAAGAGTGAACACCCACCACTGGGTTTACAGCAGCAGTCTCCAACCCCTGGGCCGCAGACTGGTATCGTTCCATGTCCGGTTAGGAACTGGGCCACACAGCAGGAGGTGAGCAGCAGTGGAGCTAGCGAAGCTTCATCTGTGTTTGCAGCCGCTCTCCAGCACTAGTGTCACTGCCTCAGATCTACCTCAGATCATCAGGGATTAGACTCTCATAGGAGCACTGGTTCCTCATGCCAAAAAGGTTGGGCACTGCTGGTTTAGAGGATCCCTTTAGGTCAGTGATCCTCAACTCTGGCCGCATGTTGGAACCATCTGGAGAGCTTTAAAAACTACTGATGCCTGCCTCCATGCCCCCTAAAAGTTTCCCAAATTCTGATTTAATTGGTCTGAGTTGTGGCATAGGTACTGGAAGTTTTTGAGAGCTTCCCAGTTGTTTCAATATGCATAAAAGTTGTGGACCTCTTCTGCTTGAAGCTGTGTAAAGTGTCTTCAACTGCTCCATTTCAGAAAGAGAGTTATATATGGTTCAGAGGATTTCTCCACCCACTTCTCTTTTACAGATGGTGAAATAGAGGCCCAGAGTGGTTTAAACTCACTCAAGATTATAGAAATGGTAGAGCCTTGTTCCCTGACTCTTTTTCCAGACACCCCATCCCTGTCCATATCATTTTCTGCTAATGACCTGAACATAGACTTCTTAGTTTTACCAACCCAGTCTCTCTTTTTCTCTTCTTTGATCTTTTGTATATAAGGGTATGTTAATGAGGATGTCTTTGGTTGCAAGTGACACGATTCTCTGACTCAATGAGTTTAAATAATAAAGAAAATTTATGATTTCATAACATGAGTCCCAAGGTAAGGTGTTTTCAAAGTTGGTTAATTCAGTTGTTTTAAACTTAGATTATTTTCTTTTTTTTTGTCCTCCAATTGTTATTACTTTTGACTATACCTTTGCTAACTCACTTCCTAATTACAAGATGGCTGTCACAGTTTCCAGACATCATATGCAGACACACCACCACCCAGGAAAAGAAAAACCCCACCTCTATCTTGTGTCACTTTTTAAGGGTGAACAACCTTTTCCCATAAGTTCGTCCCACCATCCACCAAAGATTCCCTCACCCCTGCCACCATGTTTTACTGATCAGAATTAAGGCACATGCCTGTATATAACTCAATCCCTGGAAGGAGGATGAGACTTTATGATTGGCTCAGACAAGTCAAGATCCCCACCTTCCTCTACCTCATCCCAACCAGGGGCTAGAGGAGATCCAGCTTCTGAAAAGCGAAGTCACATGGAGGAGGGGATACTGGAACTTCATGATTTGCAAATATCTTGAGTGAGAAATGAGCTGAGAATCAGGTTCAGTTTTCTGCATACCCCCTCGCCAGAATATTGACTTCCAAATTCTTAAATCTCTATGTTTCAATAGAATACAGAACATAAGTGAAAGTGAATGGCAGCTACTCCTACCCAACACAAATGAATCTCACAAACATAAAATTGAACATAAAAAGTAGGATGCAGAAAATACAGTATGACTCATTTATGTAAGGTTCAAAACAAATCTATCTATGTCTACATCTAATAAGGGAAAGCAAGAGAATAATAAGTAGAATTTTGCATAGTGATTACTTCTAGTGGAGAAAGACAAAAGGAATTGGGGAGCGGTACAAAGAAGGATTAAAAAATATTGCTAACATTTTCTTAAGCAAAATTTTCTTGTATATGCATGAAAATTTGTATATACATATTATATATATATACATGTATTTACAACAAAAATTTTAATCAGGTTTTATTATTACCTATAAGCATAGTAAAAACTTTCCCATTTGCATCCTATATGAAATTATTTCCTTTTCAATTTTTTTTTTGGGGGGGGAGTAGGTGTGATCTCTCCCCTATATAATCATCAAGAATGAGGAATTGTTTTGGAACATCTGAGTTTTGAAAGCATTGTTCTGCCAGCCTTTATGATGTAGTTTGTATTCATAACTCTGGACCATTTTTGTGTGTTTCTCCAACCTTCTTCAGTTGTGTCAAGCTGAGAAGAAGTTTTCTTTATGTTCCCATTGCTGCTGCAAAAACAAAAATTAAAGCTAAATCCTTGGGTGTTTCTGTTACGGACTAGCTATTCTCTACATTTGGTGCTTGCATCTGGGGTTCTAGGTGAGAGAAAGGGAGATCCTATTTTACATGGTAACCACCCTCTCTTAACATTCTAAATGGCACCTGTGGAGTGGAAAGCCCCTTGCTGGTACCACCACCCAACATCTATAGGCACCTATACCACCCTGCCTTTCTGATTCCCGGCACAGTCTCCCAGCCCTTATTTATCTGCACTAAAAGTGTATCTAACTTAGGTAAAGAGAGGTACCCTCCCATCTTGGGATCAGTTCCAAATGCATTATATCATCATCTAGTTTCAGCATTCTTGGAAAATAATGATCAGGTTACACCTATGCCAGAAACTTGCCATTACAGCAACAAAAAATATAGATGCTACATATCACAAAAAGATACAGCCATAACAATAGCTAGTGGGGGCGCCTGGATGTTTGCTGGTATAGCTTCTCAAAGCCCCTTTGTCCTACTCATGCTCTGATAATGGATCTAGGTATTAACAGCTCAGGACAGTATGAGTCCACTGAGTCAGAGGAGCTGGTGAGTCACACACACCTACTCCCTCAAGAAGATGTTTTGTCCCAGCCTTTTAAAATGCTAACCAGATTCGGAGTAATTAAACACAACTGTAACCAGACACACAAAGACACAAATGTCCAGTTATGTATGCTGTTAGATAGATATGCAACCTTCAGAATTAATCTTTGGATGTACCCTAGTCAATAGTCTATAATCAGACCTAGGCTTCAGCCGGAATCTTTATTGTTGCTACCAAGGTACTGACTGACAACTTTAAAAAATAAAAAGAAACACCCTAAGCAAACTCCTTGTAGCAAACAACAAATATTCCATGTACACACTTAAGCTATTTTTATGACAACTGGTCATTATTGTAAATTTGTTTTGGGGTCTTAGAGCTTTACAATGCAGGTGTATACTTGAAATCCCATATACTTGAGCTGTCATATGTTTATGAGGCTGCAGCCACTGGATGCCTTCTGTTATTTAAGATATGATAGGAGGGTAGATTATTTTATTTACTGAAGGTGGAGACTGCTATGAAATGCTTTTTTCCCCCCCAATTTTCACAGTCTGACCTCTCATCAGAAATAGGTTTTATTTTTATACACACACGCTCACAAGCACACACATACACATATTAGCTAAGGGGACTCAGAGATAAACTGCGTATTGGGGAGGGTAGAGAGGGGAGAGTAGAAGATGGTAGCATTGTTTTAGCTTGGGAATGGGACAATGATGGTACCACACTGAAGTGGGGAAGTTTGTCAAGTTTGCGAGAAAGACTTTATTTTTTTATATACTGTTAGAGGTGACAGTGTAGCATCCACGATTATTCTATGATTAATTGGTGATGAAGATGAGTTTAGAGCTGGACATATAATTGTAGGGGATGATGAAGTGGTTTCTCTAAGGAATATTCTTACTTCTAACTCTTATCCACTTGTCCCCTTCTACCTTTTGGGGTTAATAAGTGTACGACATCATCTTCAACCCCCCTGCTCTTGGCCCCTGCATTTTAGAGGGTCCTTCTCTGACTCTCCTCTAGCTGTATCCTTCCCCAAAGAGTGAGAAGTCCATGAGGCCTAGGGGATGTGCCCACCTGGAACCCATGCACGCCCCCTCCCTAAACTGTGCTCATGATACCCCTGCACCTAGATCTGCTTCCCCATCTGAGCCCGCCTCCAAGGCCATGCCTGCCTCTGCTCCGAGTGTGTCCTCCTGAGGGTCGACAGCACCACCAGTGGCTGCACCCTTGGAACACGGGGTGAAAGAGTTCGCATGGACCGCACTTGGACTAGACGTGGGCTGGAGTATTTACTTCAAAAGAGTGAGGTCCCCAGTGGAGGAAGATGAAGTTTGGGCAGAAAGAGAAGGAAACTGACTGAGCTGGGGCCTCCATGTGCATTCTTGCTCTCTGGGCCCCGTGAATCTCGGAAGGCTTTAACTCCACGTACTCTTCCACATCTCAGCCCTTTAGTACCTTGATTGTCAGAATCTTTCTTTTGATCTTTATTCACTGCTCTTTTCATGCATGGCTGCTGTGGTGAGAACTCTCAGCTGGTGCACTCTGTGATAGGGCAAACCCAGCCATGTCTTTCCCCTCTGTCTTTGCTCCCATGTCCTTCCTCAACTTGCTTCTTTGTTCTAGCTGCGCTCCAATGTGTCTCTCAAAAGGTAGGGTGGGGACACTATGCTGTCAGTTACAGGAGGGCATAGAGAGAAGGTCATGGGTGTGCTGGACCAAGGCCAACCTCTGTAGAGTTTTACAGGTTTCTTGTCCTGAGGTGATATTGTGAGAAAGTGCAGATCTTTCTTTTTTCCTTTTTTTTTTTTTTTTGAGGTAAAATGATAATCTTATTTTTGATATATATCTGAGATGATGAAGATCCTGCATTAGAGATTTTCTATTGTCATAAGTGAAAATAAGACAAGGTTAATTAGTAGTAGCACATTCAGAAATTAGTTTTTTCCCTTTAAATTTTTTTCAATTACAGTTGACATTGAATATTATTTTTCATTAGTTTCAGGTATACAGCATAGTGATTAGATATTTGTATAATTTACAAAGTGATCTTTCCTCTGATAAGTCTAGTACCCACCTGGCACGATACATAGCTATTACAATCTTGCTGACTATATTCTCTATGCTGTACTTCACATCCCCCTGACTATTTTGTAACTATCAATTTGTACCTTTGAACCCCTTCACCTTATTCACCTAGGCCCCCAAACCCCCTCCCATCTGGCAACCATCAGTTTGTTCTCTGTATCTGAGTCTGTTTTTGTTTTGTTTGTTCATTAATTTCGTTCCTTAGATTGCACATATAAATGAAATCAAATGGCATTTGTCTTCCTCTGTCTGACTTATTTCACTAGGTCCATCTATGTTGTCACAAATGTAAGATTTCATTCCTTTTTATGGCCGAGAAATATTCCATTGTGTCCATGTACCACATCTTCCTATCCAGTCATCTATTGATGGACACTTAGGTTGCTTCCATATTTTGGCTATTGTAACTAATGCTGCAATGAATGTAGGCGAGCATAAATATTTTTATATTAGGGTTTTGGATTTCTTCAGATAAATATCTAGAAGTGGAATTGTTGGGTCATAAGGTAGTTCTATTTTTAATTTTTTGAGGAACCTCCATACTGTTTTCCATAGGGGCTGCACCAATTTGCAAGTCCACCAACAGTGAATGAAAGGTCCCTTTTCTCCATATCCTCGTCAACACTTATTGTTTGTTGATTTATTACTTATAGCCATTTAGAGAAAGTGCAGAACTTTGGTCTCTGAGTCCTTTGCAGACATGCAGTGTGCCTGGGAGAAACTGCGTGGCTGCTAGAAGATGTCTGACCAGCCCACCGGCAGAGAAAATGGTGGAGCTACTGACTGCACTGTTAGAGTTGCTGCGATGGGGACAGAGGCACCTGGAAGACTTTAGCTCCTGGGAGTTATGACGACCTGTAGTCTTGAGGGAATTAGCATCTCAACGATGTATTTAAACATTGTATTAAAAAGTCAAAGGCAACTTTTCTAGGTCTATTATGTAATGTGATACAAATACAGTCTGCCTAAATTGGACTTGGGAGAAATTTTGCCATAAAGAGGCAAAAAGAACTAATCTCATTTTTCCTTTTGCTTTCCCTTCTCTCTTTGGCTGATGTTCCTTTACCTTTCATGTCAAAGCTTGAGAGTTATCTCCGCAGAGTGGTCTTCTCTGACTACCTAATCTCAAATAGGTATTTCTAGATGGCACTCTTCATTCTTATTTCATCGAATGTTGTTGAGTGAAGTGCCTGGATCTCTCAATCAATGTCCTCATGAAACTTATATTCACTGAGGATTTATTAATGTGCCATGCATCATGTTAAGAGTTTTACTTACATTTTCTTATATAATCCTATTGAGTGGGTACTGTTCTCATTACCATTTTACATGTTAAGGACATGAGGCACAGAGAGGTTAAGTAACCTGTCCAAAGGCACACAGTAAGGAGCAGAGCCAGAATTTGAACCCAAGAAGCCTGATTCCAGAGCATAGACATTTCCTCTCATAGTACTCTGTTCTTTTCCTTCATCCTATGTTTCAGAATTACGCAACTATAATTTTGTTTATGATGGGATGTTGAGTGAGACCTTTTCTGTTGTCTTGGAATGGCCGCCAAGGCTCAAAGGTGACAAGAAAGGCACTGAGCACTCCATGTCTCTAAAGAGAGCTCCCAACCAATTATTAACAATCAAAGAAGCAGAACTGGCTCTAATGTCATCAATCCTGCCCCTATCCCAGGTCTGTGAGGAGAAGGCTAAACTGGAGCAAGGGATGGGGGCGAGGGGTGGGAGGAAGGTCCTTAGAGTCAGCTCGGGGGAGCAGCAGAGCTCCTGTGAGAGCGGTTCTCCCTGGGGCAGGGAAAGGGGTGCTTTTCCCTCCTCCACACCAAGAGAGAGCTTAGGAACCACTAGTATGACTTTTCCTGGCTGGATATCTGCTTGGGCAGCAGTCCTGCTGTCTGTGCTTTGTCTATTTGTGTCCCAGGAGAATAAAAGACATTGGCGAGAGAAGGCAGGCCTGCAAGAAAGGATGGCAATGGAGCAGGGTCTCTCCTATGGCTTGGCATGGCAGGAAACTTGAATTTCCCATGAATCAAAAGGACGCTGAGGAAGGTGTTGGGCCTGAGCTGACTTGCTGGCTTTCATCCAAGGTGACCACCCTCAGGATGAGGGGGTCTCCAACCATAATGGTCTGTGAAGTGGGCTATCAGGGGAAGTGGGCTATCAGGGGTGGGGAGGAATAGCTCAAAGCCCCCTGTTGTGCCATGCCAAGCTGCTCCAGCAGTAAGTTTGGGCCACTCTGAGAGGACAGAAGACTGTGGATCAGATATGAGATAGGAGTTTACATTGGCCTGGACTAAATTTTGATAATTGAAAGTGACAGGAAGTAATGGAATCTGTCCTAGATATTTTAAAGGGAGCAAAGAGGGATGGACATAATTTGATACAGTACAGTGTTTGGAAAAATTAAAACTATGTCATGTTTATTCTGTGTTGATCTGGAACCTCTTGGGGAACTGGCACACGTATTTTAATTGTGTGTTCATGTAGGGACCGTCTCTTCTAACTAGAGTGTAAGCTCTACTTAGGACCTGTCTACCTTATTTTCTGCTCTGTCCACAGTAGCTGGTACAGAGTCTGGAAAAATAAATGTCCATTGAAGTGAAAAGTAAAGGCATACTGCAGGCGTTGCTAATGGGTTATTAATCCTTGCATCCTGGATGTCTGACCAGACCCTCTAGTAGATGCTCTGGAATCTTAGATGCCAAAGGGCTGTTAGTAACAGGATCTCAGAGCAGAGGTCGAGAACATGTACATTTTAGTTGCATAGACCTGTGTTCAAAATTCTGCATGCACACTCTCCATTCAGGTCTCAGTCAAGTAACATAATATCAGAGCTCCCCTTCCTTCATGTATAAAATGCCTCCATCGTATCAACAATCCAAGGTTGTTGTGGAATTTATACGAGATCATGCATGTAAAGCACTTAGGAACAGAGCAATTTTTTAATAGATGGTACCTCTGATATATGTGGCCTGAACTGTAGGCAATTTTTTTTTTCAAGTAGCACAACCTGAAGCCTATAGTACTAAGGCTAAGAACTTGGCAGGTATGGGGGTGGGGTGCCCATGTTTCTGTGTATGGAACTGGTGATTGGGGCTTACAGGACCTTTAAAGTATGTGATGTAGGAATTGCGTGAAGATTACATACCCTTTGGAAACTATGAAGTGAGGGGCAGAGCGAGGACTTGTACACTTGATAACGGGCCATGGGCAGGCTAGAGTCTTATTGTTTATTTATAGAAATGCCTTAGGGATTTAAAGAGGGGAGGGAAAGCAAAGAATGTGTTTCTGTGCAGGAGTGCATGTGTGTAAGAGAGAGAGAGAGACAGAGAGAGAAGGAGAGAGACAGGAAGGGAGAGGGGGAGGAGGAGGAGGAGGGGAGAGAGAGAGAGAGAGAGGGAGGGAGGGAAGGAGAGAGAGAGAAAGAGAGAGAAAGAGAGAGAGAGAAAGAGAGAGAGAGAGAGAGAGAGAGAGAGAGAGGGAGAGAGAGAGAGAGAAATTTACAGGTTCAGCTTTTTCTGGGCTTCCCTTTACCACATACACTCTGATTTCTCCCTTATTCCCTTCTCCACTCCTGTATCTTTCAGCTGTCTTAGTACCACATCTCTGGCCAGTCCTGTCTGGGCACCCTGTCTGACCTTGAACTATCATTCAGTTCTTCTGGGTATTGCCTTAGCCAGGGAGAGCAGTCCTGGCAGAGGCTGCACTGAAAATAATTCACTATGAAAGCTGGGCTTGTTCTCCTCAAAGGGTGAAGCGGCTAAAATGAAGGGATGAGTGAGTTCCCACCACCCCCCACCCCTTACCTCCACTACCCCACAAGTCTACTCTTGGAAACTACCCTTCCCCTTCCCGGGATGACCTCTGTTCTTAATGAAATGGGAGAAACAGAACAGCAAGTCTTGTTTCCTTTCTAAGTGAAAAGATGAACACACTGAGGTACATTTTAAATGCTGTCTGGCTAGTGCAGGATGGGCTGGGGGAAGGGAGAAGGCTGACTTGCATTTTCTTTGCCAGATATCTGGGAACCTAGCCCACTCGCACTTTCTCCTTGGAACTCGAAGGGCAATGTGTTATGGTGGGAGGGATACTGAACCTTCATCAAACAGAAACCTTGCCTTTCTTAGAGTCTTCTTCGTTTACAAAGTCAATTGTGTTCACTGAATATGTTGGTTTTTAGAGGAAAAGAAATCAGGCAGGAGCCACTAAAGAAGTTTTAGGTAAGACTCCTGCACAAATCCAGGGCCTCTGCCAGGATCGTTGGGAAAGAAAAGGAAGGCTTGAAATGTTGGAAACTGTAACGAGGTGAATGAGAGGAATAACCTTGAAGGGAGTGGCGTGCTTGGGAATGGCTTCTTTAGTAAAGATATGGAAGGATGGAATTTGGACAGAAAGGAAAAGAGTGTTCTGGAAGGACACAAGAGCAAGACCAAAGGCAGGAAGTGGCAATGACTATGGGGTGCTGGGAAAGCAGACAGATAAACGTGCTTGGCCTTACAAGCGAATGACTGGGATTGAAGAAAGCAGACTTTTTTCCTCTCGCTAATAGGGAGACAAACTGAAGTTTGTCTTTATCTGGAAGCTTTGCAGTGAGAGCAGAGAGTTAGAAAGTTTGGCTAGGAGGGCTCAGGGAGAAAGAGATGGGAATCAGAAGTTCACTTGGAGGTCGTTGCAGTAGCCCAGGTGAAAAGGGACAAAAACCTAGGTTGAGGTGGACAGTGGGCCTTATTAGCTGTGAGGGGAACAAGGCAGTGCCAAACCCTCTCTCTGAGTGAGCTGCTTTCGTGGCCTCTGAGTGCAGAATGAGAAGAGGTTCTTGGCTGGGCTAGCCTGACGATAGTTGTCCAGTTAATGAGTTGTGGCTTGCTGCTTACGTGAGTAACTTATACAACAGTGCTGAGCGTATAAATGCTCTTTCTTTGTGCTTCCTAATTAAGTCAAAGGAAGGGTAAAACATCTGTGGCTGTTTGTTTCTAGTTTGTTTTATAGTTGGTAGTGATGGCCAAGAACTGAAGGTCAGTGGGCATGAGTTTTATTTAGCTTAGTGAGTTTTTAATTCTTCATAGGAAATTCAATGCTCATAATTTCAATTGCCAGCTCTTTCATTGGATAGGAGTCATATATTTATCAACCATTTTTTTAAGAGCCTGTAATTGAATGATAACAACTTCTAAATAGTGAAAATGGTGAATGAAGGACTTACACTAAAGTTTATTATAAAGAGGCATCTTCCTTAAGGGCTTCCTAACTCAGAGCCTATTTACTATTACTTTGCACATAATGCTAATTAAATTAGCTTCTTGTTTCTAACCCACAGAGCAGTGGAGGTTAGAAAGGGTTTGTGTATGGCAAAAGAGTGTGTGTTCGTGTATGTCAGGGGTGGTAGTGGTGGTAGTCATGCTGGCAACAGTGAAGTGAAATAATAATCAGATAGGAAGGGACAAGATAAGACAATTTCAAAAACTCAAGAAGCATAGCAGCCTGGGACTACTGAGTATCCAAAAATCTGAAGAATCTGTGAAGGCATTTCTGCATGGCATAATCACCAAATTTCACAGTGATAACTCTGAATTATTAAGAGACGGTTAGGTTACATTTCAGATATTCTGTTTAAGGAAACTGAGAAGGACATAACGCTTTTCAGAAAGATTTCCATCTTTGCGAGGGATAATAAACTCAAAAGTTTTCAAGAGCCAGCAAGTAATGTAAATTAGTGAAATGGACTAGGTGTATACAATTGAAGAAGTGGTGCATTCAAAGACATGGAAATTCAATTTAAAAAATATTGTCAGTACCAATTAAAATACACATGCCAGCTGAATTAGCCAGCAGGCTGAGAATGTGAAATTCCTTCTCTAAGTGGTTAAATAGTTCCAGAAGGGTTTTGAAAGTCCTGAATGAGGAAGAGATTGCTTTCTAGATGCATGTAAATGAGTCATGAGTCTACATATATGTAAAATGCTTTTGCATTTTCCCTTAAGTTCAGGTAGTATGACTAGGGACAGTGACAAAATTAAGTGTGTTTATTAATTTAGGTTGATGGGCTATCATTGGCTGTGACTGCCTTTAAGAGTTTTTCCTTCATATAATTAATGAGAAGCTTATAAATTTTGAGAGCTATAAAACTGTCTGAATTGTAAGAACTCTAGAAGAACTGCAGGAAAACATTTGGAAATAATGAGATCAAAGGGACTGAGACCAAAGTGAAACTCGACAGTGAAGACAGACCACTGAAGAAAAAGTAAATGACTGGAAACAAGAATAAGATCAAAATGTTGTTAGACTATTCAATTAGAAATACAGTATATAAATAATCAATTTGTAAGACTTGAGATGAAATAACATGAGGTGGGAGGTTTAATTACAGCCCCATATACCAGGCCTGGTACCAGGTAGGAATTCAACACATTTCTGTTGAATGAAAGCCTCTCATCCCACCTGTGCAAAGATAGCTTTTAGTTCAAAAGAAGATAGATTCCCTATACTTTTCAATGACCATTTTTTGCCTTTTTAATGACCATTAGTGCATCACAGGGATGGATTTCTGATAGAACTGGCTTATATTTGCCCTAAACTATTTTATCACTAATTACATGTGTGAATCAAGAATGTGTTCAGTTGGGCTTATTGTATTGTATCTGAAAACAAAATGAATTGCTTTTATGAAAAAGCAATATATGAATAAATATATCAATATATGATTAAATAAAATATGCCCATATTTTCTTAATGACTACTAAAGTCTTCTAAAAAAGTGTGTTATGCTATATATAATTATTTTGTTCCCTTAAGATAAAAATTATTTCCCATGGCTGTTTTTTAAAAAAATGCCTTTGGGTGAGAGTAATGACATCCCCCTTGCTTTTCCTATACCCTTTCCCCTCAGCCCCAAGGAATATTCCACTGTAATATTATGGACCCGAAATACCAGCAGATAATGTAAGGCAGGTGGTCCAAAGGTGAAAATCTGCAGAAGTGGATTTCAACTCTGCTTACATGTTGAAATCATCCCGGGAACTATACAAATACAGGTGCCCAGGCCTTTCTAACAGAGATTCTGAATCAGTTGGGTTGAGGCCCAGGCACCAGCATTTTTAAAGCTTTCAAAATGATTCTCATGGGCATCCAGAGTTGGGAACCACTGGTCTACAGGAACCAGAGGAGGGCTGCAAAGGTTGTTAAGATGCTCCAAAGATAGGTGGTTAAAATGCAAGACAGAAAGACCAAGAGCATCGTGAGAACCACTGTTTGTTCTCTCATGAAGACAGGGTCCAGAAAAATAGGCAACTTCCGAATGTCCCAGTCTCTACTGCCTTTATTCTACTTCCCCTGGGAGAGAGAAAGCCCAAGCATGCTGAATACTAGAAGTAGCTAGAAAGCGTGAGGTTGGAGAAAGGCAACAATGTGTGCCAGGTTACTTATAACCTGTAGCCAGCAAGGCAGGACAGAGAGACCCCAAAGTATTGGGATGACCCAGTGAAATGCCTCATTTGGTCTATTAAGGGCCCAGTTAGTGACTTCAGCTGCATCTAATCTGGTGTCACGACTGTGACATTAATCTTATCTTTTATTCTAAGTCACCTCTAAACCTTTGTGTAATGAATAATATTTGAATAAGTGCAATAAAAAATCTGCACGTGGTTTGTATTGAGGAATTCCTCATGTTTAGGGTAGATCTTGGCCAAGCCAAGACAGGTGCTATAGAGCCGTAGTGAAAGGGGAAGACTGAAGACTTGGGAAGAGAAAACTCCAACTTCTTAGGCTGATGAAGTGGTATTTACTGATCACAAATAAATACTAGAGGCACATTAACTGATTAAGCTGGACAAGAGTTTGCCAACCATCTGACTCAGTTATCTCTATTTACAGGGCAGGAAAGTAAAGAGAAGGAAATTAAGACAGTGTAAAGCAAACACAGCTGAATTCATTACTCAGAGTCTATGTCATGATGCTGCAAAGCTACCCAGGTGCTTTACCTGTGGCCATTCATACTTCAGCGGGAATTATTTTCAGCCAAACACTCAGTTGTTTGTCTCTCAACTCTGTTTAGTTACATGAGAGAATGGAATCTTGTGGGGTAGAGGAAGAATGGTGTAGGCAAACCTTAGTGAATTGCCCAGAGGAGCTACAGATATTCAGAAAACTTCAGGAGGGCAGTAACCACCTACAGTGTGTGTGTGCAAGAGACCACTAGCACCAGAATTTAACTAATATTTGTTGAGGACCTTTTGTGTATTAATAACTTATTTAACCCTCACACGATCCTCTCAAATAAAATTCAAATTATTCTCATTTTATAGCTGAGAATCCTGAAGTTCATACGGGCAAGTCACTTTTCCAAGGTTACACAGCTTGTCAGAGTGTAGGACGGGGGAAAGCTCACCGACTCCAGTGCTCCTCCCACTGAGCTACAGTGTCTCTGGGCCTTTTTATAAATTGCAAAGGGGTCTCCAGGCTGGGAAGTTGTGTTCTTCATGTATGCAGCTGCTCACTTGGGTTTTTAGTACTTTAATTTCGAATTCAAAAAGTTCATTTGTTCACCTATTTCTTTAGTAGAGAATGAGCCTTGTTGATATATAAAAGTCACAGTTCAACTTTTCTTTGGCCTCTCAGAGCTCAGCTAGTTGGTTTGGTTTTACTGTGTACTGTTCTTAAGCAAAGGAAAAAGAAAAACAAAGTGCAATGAAAATAAACAATGAGTAAGAACTTGTTAATAATTGCAGTTTTGTTAAATTTCTCACATCTTTTTTTTTTCCAAATTAAAAATTCTTTCATTTTTCTGGGCCTTTATACAATATAGTTGTGGTGAGAAAGGGGTTCGTTGCTGGATATGAGCAGAACTAACCCCCGCTCCTACCATCTCTCTTCTCTACCTTTTTTTCTTTCCTTTTCTTGGTCTTCCTTCCTGCACAGGTGGAGCTGCTCTCTTGGTGGGTGATGAAAAGGGACTGTAGGTTTGAATGAATATATTTACCTGGACTTGAATGATGAAGTAGAAAGAGTTTCAAGTTGAGGCTATTTCCTAGATGAGATGAGTTGAGATGAGATGAGATGAGTGAGGGGGTCTAAACCCCAATCAGTCCTGCACCACATTTTCAAGAGCCTTGATGTGCTGTCGTAGACCCTCTAGATAAATGAGAAACAAGAGACACAGGCCCTGCTCTCTAGGGCTTGTAATTTGCTCAGAGAGGCTGTCCTCATGGGCAGCCCTGAGAAGACGGGAACTAGAGGACAGCCCGAAGCAAGGTCTCTCAGCCTAGAGGGAGGATGAGGAGGACTGTGGGGAAGGAATGTTCCATGGGGGCAGATCCAAGGCACTGGCCTGATGGCAGTGCTGAACAGCCTGAAACTGGGGAGGCGAACCTGCTGAGGTTGGAGTCAGACAGACCAGTTTTAAGCCCAGGTTGTCTTTACAAGCTATGTGAGCCTGGATTAGCTCATTACTCCTTCAAGTCCTCATCCATAAAATGGAGCTGCTATAGGTACCTGCCTTATTAGGTTGTTGTGAAAATTTATGGCATATCACAACTAAAACATTTATCTCAGGACTTGGTCCTCAATAATCAATATTGGGGCAGATCTTGTCTAGCAGAGAGAAGTTGACCCTTCTGTTTTCCTTAATGCATGAGGCGAGAAAGCAGAAGATTGAGCTGAAGTGCATATGAATAATTTCTCTTTAGAGGTCTCTGCGGGGAGACTGACAATCAGCATTGAAGAAATTCTTCCTCTAATTTCCTAAAATTTCTGTTTTCTTTTGGTCAAACTAGCAAGCAAAACTCAAACATCTGAAAGGGGAACTATCACACGATCATTTCCTTTTCCCAGAGATGTTCTTCCTTTTGAAATTAATTATTTCAACCCCAAAAATTGTGCTGGGCTGCGAGATATCTCTGCTTCAAATTATATTTGCTTTGGGAAATCCAGAATTGCAGGAGAATTGAAGGTTTCTTAGCAGATTCTTTGCTGTACTTGCAGAGTAGCAGAAACTTTTGCCAGTAGAACTCACAGTTACATTCATGATATGTTTTCACTGTCACTGGTTGCAAAAGCTGGACTTCTAATTGGTTTTCAAGTGAGTTTATTTTCACAAAATCAATATGTATGTGATGAGATCTGATAAGGCCTTCCTACAGGAAAGAACAACATTCCAAAGTCTGACTCGCTTTTAGAAATCCTTGGCCTTAAATCAAAGTTGGAGGCATATTTACATTTGGAGGTAAAAAAGACCAACTGAGACTTGGTAAACAAGAAAATGAACATGAAATTGGACCCTAAGGAGAAGAATTGCCGCTTTGATAAATGGCAACCTAATTTGGGAAAGAGATGCTTTTATTTAAACACCATCATAGCCAAGTGGCCTGAGATGAAGGCTTTGTGATAGGTTCTCAAGCAGACCACATGAAGTAGGACTCTGAATGGTAATGGATCCTTTCATTTACCCCCAAACCAATCCCTTATTAAAATGATTCTGGCTTCTGAAAAAGATTTTCCTACTGAAAAGAGAATTTGCTTGCAAGAACTTGTCTAATCTATTACATAATTCTGAATAATTTGCCCCTTTAGGTCAACATTACTGGTGTTTGAATAAGCCTCACAGTGTCTTAAACATAGAAGGATTCGACTTAGTCTTATTCCTTTTTGATCTAGATTTTTGGAGAAGCCATGGTGTTGTTGGAATGTGTTCCACATTTTCAATTTAAATACATGATTTATATTCTATGCTTTGGAGGTAACAGTATAACTTTGTAAAACTAACAGTCATTAGGATTATAAACAGCGATTTGTGCTCATTGTGGCTCCAAAGTAGAAATGAGTTGAAGTAGATAAACCCAAGGTATGCAGTTATGGTAGGGTTCTTGTTTGTTATTTATTAATCAAGGGGAGGGTGGTTTCCTCTTTTGGGTTACAGCCCATTTTCCAACTTTTATTGGGTGGGGGATGGGTGGTAATGATTGAGAGCTGCAGATGATCATCTACCTGATATCTAACAATTTGTAAATGTTGCCTATGTGTCGGGTTCTAGGCTAGACACTAGAGACTCACAAGAGGGTAGAACCAGGTACGGTCCAATAGAGATCCCAGAAAAAAATTAATGTATATACAGTCAGTGGATCTTTGACAAATGCACCAAGAATATATAATGGGAAAGGATAGTCTCTTTGATAAATGGTATTGAAAAAAACTGAATATCCACATGCCAAAAAATAAAATAAAATAAAACTGGACCCATATCTTACACCATACACAAAAATTAACTCTAAGTGGATTAAAGATTTAAATATAAGACTGAAAATTATAAAACTCCTAGAAAAAAACATAGAGAGAAAACTCCTTGATGTTGGTCTTAGCAATAATTTTTTGGATATGACATTAAAAATACAGGCAACAAAAGTAACAACAAAACAAACAAGTGGAACTGTGCCAAACCAGAAAGCTTCTCTATAGCAAAGGAAACAATCAACAAAATGAAAAAGCAACTATGAAAAGGGAGAAAATATTTGCAAAACATTTATCTGATAAAGGGTTAATATCCTAAATATATAAGAAATTGATACAACCCAATAGTAAAAAAACAAATAATCCAATTTAAAAAATAGTCCAAGGACCTGAATAGACATTTTCTCAAAGAAGACATACAAATTGCCAACAGGTATATGAAAAGATGCTCAATACATTAATCATCAGGAAATGCAAATTAAAACAATAAAGCAATGTCATCTCATACCTGTCAAAATGGCTATTAATCAAAAAGATAAGACAACAATGGTTGGCAAGGGTGTGGAGAAAAAACAAACTTTGTGCACTGCTAGTAGAAATGTATAGACATTATAGAAAGTAATAGGGAGGTTCCTCAAACTTTAAAAATAGAACTATGATGTTGATCCAGTAATTCTGTAAGGCTGGGGTGTAACCTCTGGGAATGACCTGGTGGCTGGGGTGGGGTGAAATGTTTAGAGTGCAGAACTCTTCATTCCTGTGAGGAATGTGACAGTGCCCCATGAAGTCAGAGAGAAGCATTAATGTAGAAAAGACAGATTACTTCTTCCTTTTTATCCCCTTTATGAATCTGACGAGACGTTTTCGGCAGGCAAGCATCTGCTAACGATTGCTGATTCTGCAAATTTGGAGTTTGTGATTGTAGGTAGGAGAGAGGCCCTTTATATCTGGAGCCAAAGTTCTGGTGTTTGGATCCTTCTGTTTCTGCGGTTTTAGGTAAGTTGCATCGTAATCACCTGTAAGGTTTGTTGAAATTAATTGCTGGCCTTGTGCATGAAGTTTCTGATTGAGTAGGTCTGGGGTGGGGCTAGAGAATGCTCATTTCTAACAAGTTCCCTGGTGATGTTAAATCTGCTGGTCCAGGTACCACACTCTGAGAACTGCTAACCTAGTTTCTCTAAGCCTCTGCTTTCTCATCAGTAAAATGAGGTTCATGACATTTCTAAATGCCAGTCCTTTTGTAAGGATTAAGTGAGGTGATAGATGTAAAGTGCTTGGCACATTGCTATGTGTAGAACTCACTAAATTTTAGTGAGAATTCACTGTTTTTAACACAAACTGAAGCCCTCTTCTGTGCTTGGTTTGCTAAGTCACCTCAAGATGTTTCAGAATCAGGAAACTCAAGGGTAATTCTCAAAGGTAATTCTGGATGGGATGCAGAGAAATGCCACCTCCTGTTGGAGTTTTCAGAGAAGTAAATTATCCTCCTGAAACTAAGGGACACCGGTTGCTATGCTGAGGTTGCAGCTTCTAACTGTGCCAGCAGTTGGGCCCTAACTGAGGACGTTGGTAGAGGTGAAATTAGCAAGAGAGGAGAAGGACTGGGTCTCGCCCTCAGGCTTATCAAGCAGGGAATCCTGATTGTCATACGCAGGAGTTTGGGGACATCATGCAGCCCAGGCCTACAGCTGGCAGCTTCTGCTACTCCGTGCAGGGAGGGCACTGCCTATCTGTTCAGAAAACATTCCATGGTCTGCACCCTTTCCCACACTCCCAGCTAAAGACAGCGATTGTCTGGGTATTCGAGTGTTAAGCCTTGGGGCCTTTCAGAAGCTACTGTATATGTTTGTCCTGTGTCTCCTCCAGTCTGGGCTGACCACAGAGAAACAGACTGTTCATAGGTTGGCTTTCCTAACTAAATATGACATCCTGGCATTGAGTCTTCTCATTAGCTTGGTTCTTGGGATTGCAACTTTGGAAGCAAGACAGTTTATGTCCATAAAAAATGCTTTGTCTCTGAGATTCTGTCCCCATCAGAGGACTGCTGGCTTGTTGCTAAGGCTTGTTGCTTGGAGTTTATCCAAATTTACATTTCCCAGGATGGTGAAGAATAGTTAATGATTGTAAAGCTCTGAAAATATATATGCTGATTTCATTCTAATACTACTTAAAAACGTTTGATTACCAAGAGGAGAAGATTTCTGGTTTTGTTTGGCTTTTGTGATAGTTGAACTTTGAGGGTAAAATTGGAGTCTTTTTTCTGTGCATGTTTGGCGAGAGCTTCCCTTTTCAACGTAGTGAGCTCTTTTTGAGCACCTACTATGTACAAAATAGCATGTGAGGGACAGTAATAAAAAGGTAAGACTCTTTCAGTTTAATTGGAGAGGGATGTACCAGGTGAAGAGGTTTTGATGTAAAGATACAGAGAAAGGCGCTCACCTTGGAGAGAGATGTAAAGACATCTTAATGTCTATTTTCACGTTTTAAAGTTTTTCTTTGCCCAAAACATGAACTTTCCCCTTAACATGCCTACTTTCTCCTGCTATAGGGCCTAATAGTATCTCTTTGAAGCCAAATTGTCTCTGAGTCACCTGCCCTCCCTATATCTTCCCCTTGATTCCCCTAAATCCTCATTAGGCTGCTCATGCAGATTCACCATGTAAGACAATGAGAAAACTCATTTGTTTTCTTGCCTGCTTGTTTGCTGTCTTTTCCTATCCAGTACTTCCTCCTAAACAGGTTTCAGGTGAATATTTATTCATTGTCTTTCCCACTATGATGTATAATTTCTGTGGGTAGGAGCCTTATCAGACTAGTTTGTTTTTGCAGCCAAAGTGAAAAGGCCAAAATGAAATCATGGGGGTAATTGTATAGCGTATTGTTCACTAAATCCAAGTATACTAGGACTTAGGTATACACTTTGGAGCTAAACATTTCATTTAGTACAAATAAAAGCATGGTCTGTTGTATAGTTTCACTCTGTGTGAAGTCAACTCATAACTCACCACCTTCTCCCCTATTTTATGAAATAATGCTGGCAGAAATAGCTTTTTAAAAGCCAGGCTTTTAAAAGTTTTTATCATACATCCAGAAATTGTGCTCCTAGGTATTCACCCAAATGAATTGAAAACTTATGTTTGCACAAAAACCTGCACACAAATGTTTATAGAGTTTTACTCATAATTACCAAGAATTGGAAACAACCAAGATGTCCTTTGATAAATGAATTAATAAACTGTGGTACATCCATATAATGGAAAAGTATTCAGGGTTAAAAAGAAATGCACTATCTATCAAGCCACAAAAAGACATGGAGGAAACTTAAATGCATATTGCTAAGTGAAAGAAACCAGTATGAAAGACTCCTTGTGTAAAATTTCAACTACATGACATTCTGGAAAAGGCAAATCTAGAGACAGTAAAAAGATCAGTCACTGTCAGGAATCAGGGGGAGAAAGGGAGAGATGAAAAGGTGGAACATAGGAGATGTTTAGGGCAGTGAAACTATTTGGTATGACACTGTAATAGTGGATACCTGATATTTGCAAAGCCCATAGAACTGTACAACACAGTGAACTCTACTGTAAACTATGGACTTTAATTAGTAATCATGCATCAGTATTGTATGACCAATTTTAACAACTGTACCATACCAATGCAAGATGTTAATAATAGGGGAAACTGTATGTGGCTAGGGAAGGGAAGGGGTATGAGAACTCTGTCCTTTTTGTTTAATTTTTTCTATAAACCTAAAACTGCTCCAAGGCATCAAGTCTATTAATTTAAAAACCTGGCTTAATTAAATTAATCACATGATTCATTCACTTACTCATTTTTTATTTTTGACAAACATTTAGTGAGCACCTTGTCATGTTAATTATGTTGGTCACACTGGCCACACATGTGAGGTCAAGTGGCACTTGTTAGAGTGGGAGCTCTAGTGATATCATTTAAAGAAACTTGGTTCTCTAAAAGATTGAAATGAATAATGACAATTGTCAATGGAGCACCAAAGGGTGTTGTGAGAAATGGTCCCAACTATTGAGGATGAAATCAAAGGCCATGAATTTTTTCTATAATCCAGATTCTAAAGCATAATAATCATCCAGAGCTCAGGAACTTTTGGATATAAAAGTGTAAATGAAGAAGCCCTCTGCTAATGTTAGGTGGTATTATTATTATTATTATTATTATTACAGTAATAATGATATTTAGGAAAACAGTATGGAGCAGAACTCAGGCTTAAGAAACAATACATTTGTTCATTTTCTAAATAAAAGGAAAACAGCTTGAACACCCTCTCCCCACTCCTCAAGTAGAGGAGAAATTCAACATCAATTACTAGTGGGGCTTCCCCCATCCCTTTCATTAGACAATGTAAGATTCCTCGTTCTGGGAAAACGAGGGAGGGTTCTAAGTTACTGGGCTGTAACTCATGGTAGCTCCAATACTGCATCACTTCTTTTCCCTGTGCTGGTGCTGGCTCAAATAATCTCTTATAAAAATTTTAAAAAATAATAAAATAAAGAACCGTCTGCCACCATCTTGTATCAGCCTCATCTATATCTTAACAGAGCTAGGCTTTAGAAAACAAAGGCCCATAAACTCTCCCTTGGTGCAAGAAAATGTCAGATCTCCTGGAGTAAAGGGATATGGGTGATGGTAGGGTGCAATAGGGAAAAAATGCTTTTCTTTCTTTCTTGAAGAGCCTCATCATACATTTCTCAGTGGGGCTATCTGGCCACACTATAATTACTAGTGGTAAGAAATTTAGCTATCTTTATTTTAAAAACAAAACCACTTTTTATGAGATGAGTATCAGTTTATGTCAGACCTTGGGCTCTGGGCCCTGGACCTTCAGGAGAGGCTTCACCACATCAGGCATCCATTGACAGTGGAGTCTCACCGACCTAGGGATAATTCCAAAGTCAGCACAAAACATTAGAAGTTTACACAGTCAAAATTCCCCATGACTCTGCATTAGGAAAGTTGCCCTTTGCAGAATTTTTACTTAGTCCATCACCGAGATCTTATTTTCTAGTATTTGGATATATCACTCTCTTTTTGGACAAACACTAGGTAAATTGGTTGGTTTGCATTTAGAGGCCACAGCATATGAAAAATACTTAGCTCTAAACACAACAATCACCTTTAATGTCATTCGATGCTTTCGTTGAGAGGTCTGAGGGGATCTAGCCTCCTGAGGGACAGCTAATCTTGCATCTTGCATTCACTCAGGTGTATGTGCTCATGGAGTGCAATGACTGGTGGGGGAAAAGGTACCACTTTAACTGTTTTCTCTCTCCTTCCTTTTCTCTCCTCTCTCTGCCTCCATATCCACTCTCCCAAATGCATTTAGTTGGCTTGAGATATGAAGGGACTTCGCTTTACTATAAAAATACTTGCCAGGCCCTGGGCACGATGAACAAGCCTCACTCTGTCAGTTCACTTCCTGGTCTCTCTGACCTCTTGTGTTAGCACTCTTTGTAGGCTACCATCTTGGATTGTCCCTTTGTGGCTCTTGCTTTTTTTTTTTTTATTCCTAAACTCTCTTGTATACACTTCACTTAAGCTAGATTAGGTTTGTGATTAGTTATGCCTTTGAGTAACCTGACTTTGGCCCAGGCCCTGTTTGGGGCCATGCTGTTTTTGGGCTGGTGATGATAGCTGGAAGGGCCCCATTCTAGAGTGACGTAACAGGAGATCTGTCTGTCCCAGCATCCTGGGCCTACTCTTACCAGCCTCTTCCATATATTTCCTACAGGTTCCTGCCTCAGGAGGAATGCTTCTCTGAGCACAATTTCTTAGGTCCTTTCTCAGTGATCTTTCTGGAGTCATAAGTAATAAACTGAATGGTTTGATGCTCATTGCTTCTTCTAGGCTGGGAACAATGGGAGGGGAGAGGGAAGACATTGTGTCAAGACAGATAGAGTTAGACATTGGCTCTGTTTCTGTGTGACCCAGCATAAGTTCCTTTGCCTCTCTGATTATCTCTTAGGACCCACTATAAATGAAATTGCTCATCTACCTTGAAGCAATGGAATTACATTTATTTCCTTGAAGGTGATTGTGAGAAATAGAGTTATACAAAAGTGTGTTGCATATATAGATTAACAACAACTGTTAGCTTTACTATTACCTCATTCAGTGGGAGTAGAGATTGGCTAGGTACATTGTAGGACAGCTTCTACTTAGAATGGTAGAAGCAGTTTCTTCTCTTCCTTTGTGGAGCTAATCCTGTTTGCTTTAGACTGACATAAGGCACATACCTGAGATGAGCTTCCCACTCTGGTACTCAGCAAGACTTAGATAGTCTTTGGTTGCTCTCAGCTGCAATTTTTTCACTTGTGAAGCGAGGGTAACAATATCCACCCCTTAGGATTATTGGGAGAGTAAGAAGTAAAGGATATAAGATGTTCAGTGCAGTGACTGGCTCAAATCTTATCACCTAATATTGAGTCCATGACTTTCTCCTCTCAGATCATAAGTTCTTGTGGGCAGACACATGTCAGAGTCACTCTCAGCCCAGTGCTGGCATGGGGATGGCCTCAGCAGCTAGTAATGGAAAAAACAATTCTTCCTTCTCTGGTTCTCAGGAGACCTTGTTTGAAGGCTGTAACATTAAAGTTACATAGCAATTTAAAAAATAAAAAACCTCAGCATAGGTTCCTACAGTATTAAATAGGACAAGTTTCGAATGGGTCATGATGGAAAAAACATAAATCTCCGGTGTGTTATATAAAGGCAGGCTCATAAGATTTGGTTCACATAAGAAAAAAGCTCTGGAAAATTGTTAAATGTATTTCAAACTGAAGGCAAATACATTTGCAGTAAAAATATTACACATGATTTGCTCAACTTTTTATTTTAAAACAAATAAGAGTGTTTTAAACGAAAACGCTGTGGCCATAGCATCTCTGTAAACGTTACTCTGGAACTCTGTTTCCCTTTTCTAATGATTGAGGCCTGGATTAGATGTATGGGGCCAAACAAGCTTTGATAAGACATTTGGATTTCCCCCCAAATAGGGGGAGAAGCCACTGGTGTTTTAAGCAGTAGGCCACAATCTGATTTACATTTTTTAAAGCCCAGACTTTTTCTCACTTTTTCCCTGCTCCCCTCTGGCTGTTTTCCATCCTGCCTTTTGAGCTTTATTGCCTGTCAATTTCTCTTTCTACAGTATCCCCTCCCACTCCAGCCCACAGCAATTGCAACCCTCCTCTGAGCTCATAGCATTTGCTGGGATATTAATCACACTCTGCCCCATGACACGGCATGCTATTATTATCTTCTGCATATGTTAGTTAATTCATTAATTCAACAAGCATGTCCTGAACAGCTGTTATGCGTCAGGCACAGTGCTAAGTGCTTGAGACACAGAGATAATTAGGACAGGTTCTCTATTCCCAAGTAGCCTGGAAATCTGGGGAGTGGGGGAAGGGACAGCTATATAAACAAATCCCTGGAGACCTGTGGTAAGCCCAGTGATAAGCATGGCAGGGTTTTTATGGGATCCAAGATAAGAGGTCCCTAACCAGTGGGTAAGGGGAATCTGGGTAGGGTGGGGGAGGGTTAGGAGAGACTTCCTGGATGAAAGGAGGTTGGGACTGACTCTTCAAGGCTGTCTAGAAGTGAGGGTGACAAAGGCATGGGAGCAGAAACAAAATGATGAGTAATTGCAAGCAGTTCACTCTTGATGTAGTGGAAGGCTGAGAAAAGTGGAGGATAAGCCTAGAAAAAACAGAGCAAAACACAACACAAAACAAACAACATGACATCCAGGATGCCTGTCTTCTGCTGGAAGGAATTCTTGTAGCTAAAAAGACTTAGAGTGCTACACAGGAGGCTATAGGTGGTCTTTATTTATTTCTTCACTGAAATACCACACTGGGATACCACAGTGAGCAAAACTCACAAGGTCTCTGCTCTCAAGGAGCTTGTGGAAGACTAGCTGGTGGCTAGGTCAATAACAAAGTGTGATAAATACTAGATGCTGTGAATAAATACTAGCCTCCAGGAAAGAGCCCTGACCCAGCCTCAGGGTCCAGGGAAGGCTTCCAGGAGGTTTTATCCCCTGGTCAGCTCTCCTAACAGTTGAGCTTCATGGGATTGAAGGGATGGGGGTGAGATAGGGTTGTATAGAGAGAGATCATGGTGGCCCACCTTTCCTCTGAACTCCTCCAGCTTCCGAGGCCTAGAAACCAAGCTGTAGGCCCAGGCTTGAACAAGGGCATGGAAAGTAGACTGGAGAAAGGCCTACAGAGAAATGCTGGCTGTTCTGTGGTCTTCCTGGCCGTCTCCTGGAACATGGGCCTGTTTTGCAAACATAGCAAGTTAGGCCAAATATGTGGGGTTTGGCCCAGGCTCAGCCAACCCAGCTCCCTAAGCAAATAGTAAGGGATTTTTTTCCTCCCCTTTTTTTTTTTTCTAAACTAAATCCTCTCTGGGTGCATAATTTATAGAATTCCAGAGAACTGCAGTTTGGCTTTCTTCCCAAGAAAGAAAAACATCTCCTCAGATTTTCCACACACTCGCCCCCATCCTGCTGGCTGAATGCCAAGATTTCCCAACAAGACTGTGGCAGGGTTGCTGCTGCTGCTCTGGAGGAAGGCAGGGCCTTGCCATCAACCCAGGGGCAATATGGGCAGCAATTTCAGGGGTAGCTGCAGTAGTGGTGCAGGTGGGTGTTTTATACAGGAGGGGGAGGGTGGGAAATAGATGTGTGGTCCGGGGCGTGGGCAGGAAACTTCAGACAGCAGTGCCACTAGGAACTACGCTAGGACCAGCAGACCTGAGAACAGCTCATAAATGTATACAAAGCAACTTCTAATCTCATTTGAGTCTCCCAATATGAGGAGGGTAGGACACATATAATTACTATTCCTGTGTAACTGATGCATTGCTAAGAGAATGGAACAAGCAACTTGAAATTAGCCTGACGCAAGTTAGAATTCCATTTCTGCCATTGAGTGACCTTGGGTAAGTTGCAAAATCTCTTGTATCCTCATCTATCTGTTAGGGACAACGTTAGTACTTTCCCTAAGGGGTTATGTTGAGGGCTAAGTGAGACCTCATATGTGATGAGCCCACACCATGCCTGCTCCTAGCAGATGTTCACTTCTTTCTATTATAATGGCAGGTTACCTGACTCCTGTGGGTGCTGCTGGGGCTGCAGTTCAGGTGCTTTGACTCCCAAAATGGCCCTTAATGTTGCCTCAGTCACCCATGTGCTGGCCCATCCCCCAGCAGAGGCCGCAAGCTTTGTGAGATTGCTTGTGTGTTCCTGGCTCAGAGATCTGGGCTGATAGCTGAGTAGTCCCTAAGTGCAGTAGGTTAGTTCTCAAGTCCAAATGCCTGCCGTGCTCTTTGGGAGCAATGAACTCTAGAAACTGCATGGCAGGGGAAACCTAAGCTTCAGAACATGAGCCCCAGTTTCCAATCTGCCTGTTTCCTCTTATAGTCAAGGGCGAGAATCCAAATCCTCCCTTCATTTATCATTGTCATTGCCGCTCAGAAAGGTCAGTGCACATTCCTCTCCTTTGCGTCCAGCCACTTGGCTCTGAGCAGTGATTCCGACTTAGTGGCACTGAGCCTCACAGGCCATAGGCACTGGGGAATGTTTGCAGAGAAATCATCAGGTCGTGCCCCCTACTGGGGACTGGAGGTCTATGTTATCATAGCATATGTAAAAACAACATTTCTAGCTCTGGGCCAGATCAGAGGCTCCTGCGTTATTGACCCAGACAGTTTCCCCAGGGAAAATTCTACAACTTTTACAACCGTTCTCTCTGCCTGGCATCTTCTTCCCCTAGAACGCCCATGGCTGGCTGCTTCTCCTCATTTAATCCTCAGCCTAAATGTGGCTTCCTTAGGAGCCTTGTCTGGCCTTCCCGTTAGAAGTGGCTTCCCCTGCCCCACCCAAGGCACTGTTCATCTCAGCATCATTCTTTATTTTTTCTTGGTATTCCTCACTGTTTGAAGTTATTTCTTTGTTTATTGTCTTTGTCAACTATAATGTAAGCTCCATGAGAGCAGGACCTAGGCTGTCTTGGTCACTGAGGTATCCCCAGTACCTGGCATACATCGGGAGCTCGATAGTTACTTGTTTAATGGGTAAATGAAGCAAACTTAAGATCCTGGTGTCCAGTGTATTTATTTTGCAGAAGAGAAAACTGAGGCTCAGAAGAGTTAAGGTGCCCAATGTCAATTTGCTTGTGCCACACATCCTACTGTCATGAGCTCTTTTCCTAGTAGCTTCTTCTTCCTCAATTCTCAAGGGTCTCTGGAACCACCATATGGTAATGGTCTGCCTTTCTGTTTAGGAAGAAGGATGATTTCCTGTTTCTAAAGAGTTATAGTACCAAAAATATTCAGTGTGCGTCCTATTAAGCTAAAGGACAGTTTGCTCACTTGGGCTGAAAATGGAAAACACATAGATATGCATATAAAAATACAGAAGCACATGTTAAAATGGGCTAACGTGTAAGGAATGATTATATAAAATGATGTCATCCTGTTGGTGTCAGGTAGCCAGGGAAACACCATAACTGAGTCGTTCCTATTAGTGTCAGAGGAGATATTTTCTCCTCTAGATCTGAAGGAAGAATAAGAGGCATGTAAAGGGTCTAGCACAATACCGCCTCAGTCAGGGGTAGTTCTGTTATCATCCCATGGATTGTTCTAGCTGGGGACTCACTAGTTTCCATGTTTCACTGACTCCCACTGGTTTCTCATATTTATCTCGGGGGATGACAGCAGATGACTCATACCAAGTAGCAAAATGAGCCAGTGTGCTAGCTCTGGTAAAAGGTTCTGTAGAGTGATAGGAGGCTAATAATAATTATAATAGCCACTATTTCATTTATGTTACCTGCTCTACATCCCAGGCAATGTGCTAAGGGCTTAGGTGTATGCCTCATATAAGTGTATAAAGTTCGAACTTTTTTTGTCCTTGCTTAACCTGTAAGGAAAGGACCACTCGATCCTATGAGGAAGGAACTATTTGTATTTGTATTTTAAAAATGAAAAAAATAAAAAAATAAAAGAAACTTGGAAAGGTCAAATGTCTTGCCCAAGATTACTTAGCTGGTAAAAGGACACAGCCAGAATTCCAGCTGTGGCACATGGTCTGAGTGCAAAAGCGACATAAAGTGTACAAAGTGATACAGTGATACAGGAGGCTAGAAGTGATGGCTAAGGTAAATTCGAGGTAGTAGGTTTTTGATGACTGGCAGTTGCCCACATTGTCTCTGGCCCCTTGCTTTTAGTAATTGACCATAACACATATCTACTAAGAATCTACAGAGTGTATTATACATTAAAGGAAGTCGTTTTAAGAGAAGACCTGGAGCAGCATAAATTACTGTCATAATCATGACGATCCAATGAAATGAAGTTCTAAGTACCAAACATTCTGTGCCCTCAGTGCACCATGGCCTTGCACCTAAAAGACAGGAATTACATTTTATTTGTCTTTGATTAGAAGAAAAAAATGTATGTGAAAGCACCAGCTTAGACCTTGCCCATTGCCTGGCACAAAGTAGGCACTTGATTGCAAGATACTCCATTTTTACCTTTATTTATCCAAATGCCTATTATAGTGCTTGGCACAAAGTAGGTGCCTAATGTATATTAGTTGTTTGCTGTTTTTTGACTAATAAACACTTATTACTTAATAAAAAACTAATATTTATTGAGGCCCCATGCTAAGCATTTCCAGGCACTATCAGTTCTGACCCTTACACTCATCTAGGGAGGTAAGTATATTTAACAGCTCCACTTAACAATAGAATTTCCAGAGGTTAAATACTTTGTCCAAGGACATGGAACTATCAACTGGTAAGTGGCAGAGTCAGAAGTTTGAATGAATGGGTTTTCAAAAGTGACCAAAGAAGATGAATGTCTGTCATTCTCCAAGTGATCTGCGGGCCACAGTTAGAAGCTTGGCATTCCTCAGAAATCTTATTTCTTTAAAAAAATCCATATCATCTGCTTTCTGGAATGCCCATGGTTAATTCAATCTAAATTAATAATTTAAACCATTGGCCATTTTGATTATTTACCTCACCCTTTCCCCCAATCTTTAGGTTATCTGATGCTTCAGAAAAATGTATAATATTTGTTTTGTGACTTCTCATTGTCCTAGCAGATTAGAGTGTGTCTTCAGGGTATACATGCTCCAGGTTGAGAAGGAAGCTGGAAGAATCTGATAAGCTTCCTAGGAGAAGTGAGTTGTGAAGTGGAATTTAATTGACTGACAAAGAGAAACCTGGGAACTAGATTTTACAGCTCTTCTTTCCCCATCCCCTACCCCTAAATCCTTTCTTACTTTGACTCTGGTAGAGCAGAGTGGAGACCTAATGCAGAGTTCAGAATATATAATAGGTCCAAAGTGGCAAGTAAATTGGCGAGTAACTGGGTGGATGGGTGAAGTCTGGTCAGCGATGGACATCAGTATCTCCTTGGAAAAGCCAATGGCCTAAGAGAGGCTAAAGGGGACTTATATATTCTAAAGGGGCTCCCCTGAGAAGGAGGATGAAGCTGCCAAAGCCATGACAGCCTTACCACTTCCACGAGTTCTTTCTAGATCTTAGACTATTATTGATGCTGCTATGATCCCTAAATCTCAGTCAGCATCTTTTGCCACTAGCGCTGAATACTCATAATCAATTGGGAAGATAACTTAGAGGACCCTGGAGGTCTTCCGGTCCATTCTTCCAATTTTACAGAAAAGGAAACTGAGGCATAGAGAGGAAAAAATGAATGAACCAAGTTTACATGGTTTGATGGAACTGTTCATTACCTATTCAATAGCCATTTCTTTCTCCTCGTTTCTTTCTAGCAGAACCTCAGTTTTATTTGATATTGGGGAACCATGGTTTCAGAAAAGACCTTATCTACACTCCTCTGTCCCCAGAGAATGAATCTTGATTAGCTTGAGCTAATCCTAATAATTCTACCTTCTCTGCTAGTGACTGATTTGGGAATGAATATGTGATACAACTCTAACCAGTGAAACATGAAGAAAAGCCTGTTGATGGGGCCTTTTGGAAAAGTTTTCTTCCATCTTAAAGAGCAATGATAGTAAAGGCTACAATCTTAGTCTCCATGGCTTTGGAGTTCATTGAGTGAGGACAGGATGCTTGGAGTAATTGCAATCAAGAACAGTTATGTGGAGGACAAATGCCAACACACTGTGGATGGCTAAGTGGAATGATGTAAAGAGCCTGAGCTCATGGTGGTGTTGCTGAGCCACTGGATTAACCAGCCCTGAAACTCCTCTATCTCTGGACTTTTTGTCAAGTGAGATAACAAAATGTCCTTATTGTTTAAAATAGTTGACTTGGATTTTTTGTTATCTGTTTCCCAAAATATCCGTATTGATACACAGGCCAGGTAGGATCACGTTCCTAATCCAGTGTTTAGGTGGCCCCTTGGAGTGGCTAGAGCGATCCCTGTGGCTAACAGAAGGTAATGGGAGAGTAAAGAAGTATTGAGAATTTTCAATTGAGTACAGCTACATTGTGCTCCTGCAGAAGACTGGGGCCTCCCAGGAAGATCTCACAGGCAGGCCTGAGATTTGGATTTGAACCTTGGAATCAGTAAGATCAGGGTTGGCTTCATGAGACAGACAACATAAAATAATGGGTTCCACCCCAAGGTTTTATTCTCTCACAAAATACTGGTTGTTACAGTTTGATGAAGTAATCAGGGACTCAGACTCCTTCTACATCTCTGATCCATCGTTTTTAGGGCATAGCCCTCACCCTGACGTTCTTGATAGATGCTAGGATATACCATCACATCTATGTCCCAAACAGCCAAATAGAAAAAACAGAGAGAAGAGTTACCCTTTCTCCTTTAAAGGATGAAATAGGATTTTATATTTCTTTGTACTGCTACTTCTCATCTCATCTCTTTTCTTTCTTTCTCTTCCCAAATACCAATTTAGAGGCTCAAAATAAGTTTTAGAGCTTACTATATTTCAAATTTAGTCTTCTGATATATAAGTGCTCAATAAATGTTTGTATCTGATGATGATGGGAACATTTAACCTTTTTTCATTCCAGCTTCTAGGGCAGGAGTCAGAATCCCTAATGCCCTATAGGGCAAGGTAGAAAGTGATGGAATGGATAAAGTAGTTTGATGTAAGGAAAATGAGTGGTTACGATTGTCATAAACTGGAGGCTCCTTGAAAGCAGGCATTGTTATTCAGCTCCAGCATATTGTTGTTAGGTGGAAATACAAGTTTCATGTTACCAACTCTTCCATTACTTAATAGAAGTTGAAAAATTTGTATTTTAATGTTAAATATGATCTTTAAATAGTAGATCAATATTGTGTGTTTGTTGGATTAGAAGCACCTTGAGGTCAAATTTTGTATCTAATTATTTCATTAGAATCTGGAATATAATGGGAACTCAATATTTGTTGGATGAATAAGCTAAAGATTTTCCAATTACTTACTTCCTCCCAGAAGACAGAAGAAACATCTAGAACAACTGGTAAAAAACAAAGGTGTATATGCCTTTGTCAAGTGTATGTTAATTGTTCTAGTATTTTATTTCTCTTCCTCAAAGTAGAGTTTAAGCAACTGGAAGGCAGAGATTGTACTATCCATCATATTAGCTTCTTCCTTTTTAAAGAGAGTTCCTCTAAGTTCCACATGACATTTCTACTTACATCTTATTGGCTAGAATACAGTTATATTACTGGGAACCTGGGAAATTGAGTCTTTTATCTGAGTAGAATTGCTCAGCTAAAAACTGGAGTTCTTTTACTAATGAAAAAAGGAAAGGATATTGGGAAGTATCTAGCAGTCTTTTCAACATGACCTTGAAGAGGAAACTAAGGGCACTGTAGTTGGCAATCACTGAATTCCATGCTATATTAAATAACCTGTATTGTGTGATGTCAGACTAAAAGTGGTCATATTCTGGTCTAGCTCATTCATTTGAGGTCCAGAGTAGCCGAGGAATTTACCCAGGGTCACATGATAAAAGAAGCAGTTCTAATTCTGTCTTATACCCAGTGTCTCCACCAACTCTTTTTATCGTCCATATCCCAGCCTTCAGCCCTCATTAATTCCTCCCTGCCATTGTAATGCACCCAGGCTCTCTTACCTTATCATCACCTCTGAAACAGGCATCATCTCCCTCTCTTTCCTAATCAAGTCTCCACTGAGATCTTTCTTAGTACCTCCAGCCCAAAGATGGATCATAATTTTCATCTTAGGGAGCAACTAGTAGTGGTTGGTAGAAGCTTCTAGAGATGGTCTCCCATGGATAATTTTGAGGGCTCAGTAGGAAAGATCACTGGGATCAATTAATAAGTTTGTTGTAGTTGTTGTTCAAAAAATGGATGCTCCTGGGACAAGAATTTGTTATCTGAGCTGTGGTTTCTTTTCCTTTAAAGGTTCAGAAAAAGCCATCTTCTTGGTCTTTTCCATAATGTCTGACACTCAAATGTGACTGCCTGTTCTTACAGGCTGGATGAACTTCCTGCCACACTGCAGCCATCTGGGAAGGGAGTGGACAGTGGTGTGATTTCTCACATTTCAGAAGCTCAAGGCCATCCATCACCCTGTGCCCAGACTGCAACAGGCCACCGAAGCAGGCCATCTGATCCCGTCTTGCATCAGAAAGATAATTCTTATCATCACTCCACAAACTGAGCTTGTAAATATAGACAGAATTAGATTGTGATCAGTGCCCTGGACTTGCCAAGGCAGTGAGGTTCTAGTGACAGCTCTTTCACAGGCCAGACATTAAATATATCTTCTCCACAGTGACAAGGACAGTGTCAGGGAGCACACTGGCAACATGATCCTTCCCAGTGACAAGGGGAGAAACCTCAACCGCTCCGCTTCTCAGAGTCTATTCTTGAACCAGGCTCAGGCCCAGACTGAGAATAGAATCCCTGTGTCCTGAACAACTGCCCTATTTGTGGTCTCCAGATAGGACACCATGTGTCACGTACTGACAGGCAAGTGGGGAGCGTGGAGGAGGTAGCAGGACTCCTAGGAATCTCTTGAGAGAATTATTTGTGTCAGGGAGGGTGTACCTTCTACTTGCCTCCTGGACTGTGGGAAAAGGAGGAAGCTCTGGGCTGGAGAAGGAGGGGGGCCAGGAGTACTCCCTCTATATCTGAAATTCCATAGAAGATGCCAACTTGATTCACTCCTAAGCAAGATGTGTCCATTTGGTCAGATGATTTGGTCAGATGTGTCCATTCCTCCCCTAATATTTTATTTCTTTAAGTACATATATCTGTTAGCCAGCTCAGTAAAATTTTAATTACACAAGTATTACATTAATACATTTTTGTTGTAAAAACCTTCAAACAATACAGAAGTAGGTTAAGAAAAAATGAAAATTTCCATTTTCCCTTATCTCTCTCCAGTTCTACCTCTGTGTCCAGAAGTAACTGATCAAGAGTTTGATATGTATCTTCTGTACTTCTTCTATGCACACACACTACACAATACCGTACAATGCCTGCAACACACACACACACATACACACACACACACATACACACAGTATATAGTATAGTATAGTATAGTATAGTATAGTATAGTATAGTATAGTATGAGAGTATATACAGTAGGTCCTCAAACTATGTCGTTTTATTACAATGTTGATGAGAAAAAAATATCGATTCCTAGCTGGGGCCACAGTCTGTATGGAGTTTGCATGTTCTTCCTATGTCTGCATGGGTTTTCTCCAGGGACTCTGGTTTCCTTCAAAGATAAGTGCGTAAAGTGAATTGGCCTATCTACATTGTCCTAGTCTGAGTGAGTATAGATGTGGGTGTGAATGCACCCTGTGATGGAAGGGCGGTCCTGCCCAAGGTTGGGTCCCACCTAGCACCCTGAGCTACCAGCTCCAGCTACCTGTGACTCTGGACTGGAAGAAGTAGGTTGAAAAATAATGACCTCACTCTTTTTTTTAATTAATATCTCTGAAATGTATGTATAGCACACATTTATTTCAATGTTTAATATTAGAAGTGTTGTGGATCTTTATTGAGAAGTTTGGTGATGTTTGTGTGACCAGAAATATGCTGCAGGAACTTAATTTTTGTTTAAATCAATTAGCCTATGAAAAAATTGGCTTCATTATATGTCATTTTTCTTAAAGTTATAGTTTCCAAGAAGCTATTCACAAGGATTAGTGAGGACCTACTGTATAATATAGTATAAGAGGCTACAGATCATCATTCTGCATTGCCTGCATTCAAATAGCTATACTTCTTTGGGCAAAGTACTCTGCTTCTCAGTGTTTTAGTTTCTTTTGTCAAATAAGGATAATATTGGTCTCTATCAGGTTGTTGCAAGGAGTAAATATTGGTACTTTAAAAATGGTGACTAACACAAAGTAAGAGCTTGAGTCTTATAATTACATATGAAAATAAGCGGGTCATATTAGTTATTTATTATTGCATTACAAATTACACCAAAACTTAGTGGCTGACAACAGCAAACTTTTTTATTATCGCGCAACTTCTCTGGGTCAAGAATTCAGAAACGGCTCAGTTGGGTGGTTTTAATTCAGAGTCTCTTGTATGGTTGGATGTTGACAGAGGTTGCAATCACTTGAAGGCTTGACTGGATGTGTAGAAACTTCTTGCAAGATAGCTCACTCATATGACTGTTGGCAGGAGACTTCAGTTTCTTGTCACATGGATATTTCCATAGTCTGCTTATGTGTCCTTATGACATGGCAACTAACTTTTCCTAGAGTGAGTAAGAAAGAGTGGGCAAGGAGGAAGCCACAATACCTTTTAGGGCATTTTCTCTGAAGTCCATACCACTACTTCTGCTTCACTCTGTTCATTAGAAGTGAGTCACTAAATTCATCCCACACTCCAGGGGTTGAAGGTTCATAGCATGAAGTTTATGAACATGCTTTTTTTTAAAAAAATTTTTTACTATTATTTATGCCTATAGCACCTGGTCTTCCTAGGTGGTCTCGCATCCAACCAGTCCTGACCCTGATTAGCTCCCAAGATCAGACATTGAGTTCGTCCAGGGTGGCATGGCCGTAGACAATGGACCATGGCTTCACTGGGGCACGAACCCAGGACCTTTTGCGTGTAAAACAGATGTGCTAACTGCTACACTATGGAACCATGTCCTGGACATGTTTTACAAGCACCACAGAGATTATCCGAGACATACACAATATCATGGTTTATGTGTTGTCTTGGCAATCTACTTTTTTCATTTAATGAAACACCTTGGAGAGCTTTTCATATCAGCACATATAGAATTGCATCATTCTCTCTGCCAAATGGTACTTCATTGTAAAGATATACAATAGTTTCTTTAACCATTCTCCCATTTGCTGTGCATTTAGCTGTATTTTTTTTTTTCATTGAGCAAAGACCTAAGTATGGAAAGTGCATTTCTTAGAGATCCGCCGTCCAAAGAAAAGTATCTAATTCCAAAGAATTAGCAGTGATAGCAGGGAGCAAAGAGACCTCTAGATTCCAGGTGATCAGACAGGTTATAAGCCCAGGATACATGTCACCAGTTGTTCACACAAGAACACTAACATAAAACATTGTCAACTAATGATTCCAGAGCAGCTCTTGCTGCCTCTGGCTTCTGGCATTATGCTCCCCCTGAGCAAGGCATGCCTGAGATTCCAAAGTATGTCTTCAGCCTGATATGCAGCTGGGATGGTCAAGTGTTTAGAGCATTAGACTTAAACTCTGACAGGGTCTCCTCACGCCTGTTTGAATCTTACTCATCGTGACAGTTTTAGTCAGCTGCCTGCCATTTCTCCCCTCTCCCCACATACCACAATTTTGTCTAGCTTGTCTGATTAGTGATTGAATTGTGATTAGTAAAAGTCATTCACTGTAATTTCATTCACCAGATACTTACATTTCCAGCATCCCTTACAGTGAGGGCTGGTTATGTAGCTATTTTGGCGAATGCAATCTAAGCAAAAGTCAGCTGAGGGACTTCTTGGAAAGATTTTGCATTTCAAATAAAATAATCAGATATGGCTGGCACCACTCTACCTTCTCTTTTTGTCTTAAACATAGGTAAAAGATCTAACGCTGTGGCTGCTGTCATGAGACACATGGTACACACAATTGAAAAGCTATGATGCTGAAGATCTGGATTGGAAAGAGGGAAACACACAGGAACTTTGATGCCATTGTGGAATGGCTCGAGACTGTCTACCCACAGACTTTTTGTTACAGAGAAAAATAATTCTACTTTTTAAAAAGGTACTGCTTGCTGCGTTTTCTGCTACTTGCAGCTGAGAGCCTTCCTGATGCATTGCCTGCTTTTCCCTTAGTTCTGTACGTGCAGGGACTCTGTCTAACATGCTTCTTTTTGATTCACCAGTACCAAGAACCATGCCTAGAACACAGAAGGGACTTGACGCATGAATAAAACAAATTATCTGGGAGCTTCTCTAAAAGAGCTTTAGCCTTTGGGGGACATCTCTCTCCTGATCCCCAGATAATCCCCATGTTTCTGGCTTAGCAGAGGTGAGAGTTCCCTGAATAGGCAGATGGGTTCATGATACCTAAGCCACTGCAGAAACATGTCTGCTATACAATGTCCTTTAGCTCACAGTTTCATTACTGGGAAAAATAAGACATCAAATCACTAAAAACTGAAAAACAAAATTTATTTTCATCTTTTTCTAACAGTCTTGGTTAGGGGCAAGTGGACTAGTCTTATATCAAACTCTGCTCATCAATAAATAGTGATCTAGCAGGAGAGAGACCAGGGAAAACCTCCCACTTGGTGATAGCCAAATCAGGGAATGTTGGCTGATACATTATCCAGGCGGAAGAATAATATCTCCTGGAAAGTGAAGTAGTTCTTTAGTGAAGTGGGGAAAAAATATTTTAAGAGTCTCATTAACTATTGACGTAAGAAGAGATTGAACTAAAAAAAAGCATCCTGGTTTACTGAATGTAATTGGACTCTTGTGGATAATTCAGGCCATGTATGGATGCAAAACAAAGTATGAATTAGCTTATAATTGTCAGGCTTTTGATAAATATAACTGGAACTGGTAGCATCTTATTTTTCTAGTGTGGTATAGTAGAAGGAAGAGTTTTTGGAGTTCACAAACCTAGTTGGAATCCAGCTTTCAATCTTTACTAATTTTAGATCAGTTACTCTGGGCCAGTACTCTATGTTTCTCTGAGCCCTGATTTCTTTCTTCATAATACTACCATCCTCAAAGGGTTGTTATGAAGATTTAAATAAAATCATACAAGCAAAATATCTGGTGCATATTATTACTACTGCTACTTCCAATACTACCACTACTACTATCATCACCACTATTACCAACATCACTACTATCTGCACTATCATTACCATTACTATCACTTGCTACCACCACCACCACCACCATCGTTATTTATAATAGAAGAGACAAAGCAGACTTCCTTTCACTGTTAGTTCTCTTCTATTTCCAATGGAGTGTTTTATTTTTTATTTATATTTATTTTGAAAAACTAAACAAAAATTGTTTTAATTTAAGTATAGTTGTTATATAATCTTATATTGGCTATATTAATTTCAGGTGTACAATATAGTTATTTACCATTTTTATGCCTTAACAATGTGATCACCCACTAATTCTAGTAATCATCTATCACCGTGCAAATTTATCAGAATATTGTTGACTATATTCCCCTTCTGCTTTTCAGCCATCTCCCGCCCCCTCCCTTCCGGTAACCATCCCTTTGGTGTCTGTCTCTATGAGTCTGTTTTTGTTTTGTTTTGTTTTTCATTTGTTTTGTTTTGTTTTAAGATTCTACATATAAGTAAAACCATATGGTATTTGTCTTTCTCTGCCTGACTTCCTTCACTAAGCATAACATCCTAGATCCATTTGTGTTATCACAAATGGCAAGATTTCGTTTTTTATTGCTGCATAATATTTCATCACGCGCATATATGTATATGTTTATGTATACATATGTATATATATTTAGACATATATATCACATATTTATTTATTCATCTATCGATGGACACCTAGGTTGCTTCCACATAGATGGAGGTATTATAAATGAAGAAGGCAAACCTACCTTTCAATAAACTTGGAGGGAAAAATCATAGAATCAAATTTCTTTTCCTTCTTGAAAACCCATCATCTGCCTTTTAGTTTTAGAAGGACCATCTGGCAGGTGAATTGGCCTCACTGCTTTTAGCCCAAGGAGACAGGAGAAATTCTGTCCGCATGCTCTCCCTTCCTGCCTGGCCTTGGAGCAGTGCTTTGAAATTCATGGCTTTGCAGGAGGCATGCCACCTCCCTCTGCTGCCTTCCTGTTTACAGGGCTGTGAGTTTTGTTTCTGTCCTCCAGGAAGAATTTATGATTTCCTCTCTAGTTTCTCTTCTCCTTTGAGTCCCTAAATGCATGAGGTAGCTCACTTCACCCTCTGCAGATGCTGCAAGGGTATCATTTAAAGTCTGCTCACACCCACTACTCATGGTGATTGTGAGGACAGCATCGTGGCCAATGTGGGATACTGTCCTTTGGGTCCTCTCTCCTCCAGCCAGAGGGGGCTTTCTCCACTGATGAGTACAATGATGATAAAAAACAGTGCTTCGAGTTCATAAGGAATGCTTTGCCTTTCTTAAAAAATACTTTTTCCTTTTTAAAATTATGATGCCCCTGCACTATGGAAAATACTGATAAGCAAAATGAGGAGCATAAAACTACCTATAATCAGAACCTACCAAAATTCACAATGTGTATGCTTTCAGTCTTTTTCCTAAGCATATTTATACACTTTATTTTCAAACTGGAATGTAATCACACTCCATACTATAGTTTTCAATATATTTATATTAATCAGTGAGAAATCACCAACAGCTTTTCACATCTTTCAATACTTGTTTTCAGCATTGTTTGTTTCCATGGCTTATTGCATTCTGTTATGGGGGTACCACCACTTACTATTTATTATTACTAATTATTATTTACCAGTTCCTTGTTGTTGGGGCATTTGGGTTGTTTATAATTTTTTTCAGTATTACTAACAGTGCTGTGTTGATTAACAGCCTTTTCACTTATTCATGATTTTCTCCACAGGGTCTCTGCCTAGCAGACAATGAGCTGGGAGGGATGTGCATATTTTAAAGGCCTTAAATTTTTATATTACCAAATGGCCTTTCCCAAAAGACTTGGTCATTTTGCAGTGTGTGTGGTAGCACCTCAGACTTTCAAGATGCTTTCTCGGCAGATCCTCATGACAGCCCTGTATGATAGGCAGGACAAGTATGATTATTTATATTTTGGAAGCTGAGAGAACTCAACTGCAAAGAAGTACCCCCAGGTAACCAAATGAAGTGAGTTGCCATAAAGAGACTTGCATGCAATAAAACAATTAAATGCTAAGGGACAGTTAACAAAACAAAATGACTATGGTAGCTTTTGTAGTAATTAGATCTTGGGGACAATTTTCCATTAAGTGTTTGGCAATAAAACCAATTCGTCAGCATATGGGAGAGAGCTTGTCTTTCTGTCTTCTGTCCTCAGAGGAGGATACCAGCTCATCCAAGATTCCAGAGTGGTTAAGTGACATGGTTAAGGTCATACAGTGTATTAGTGGCCAAGTCAGAGCTGGAAGCCAGGTCTTCCAACTTCTGGCCCAGTGCTCTCTGTGACAATGTTCTTTTTCCCAAATAGCCCTCACCATTGACCAAATCACTCAAACTTTTACAGTTTTCTAGATTAATAATGTGGGGATCTTGTTAAAATGCAGGTTCTGATCCAGTTGGTCTGGGGTAGGGCCTGAGGTTCCACATTTCTACCAAGTCCCAGTTGATGCCTCTAGGTCCAGACCATTCTTTGAGTGGAAAGCAACTAGAGAATGGCTCAGACGAAGACAAAGCAAATAACCTAGATAAAGACGGGCTTTTTGGCAAATAGTACAGCATTTTAAATGCTAATGACTGGGAAGGGTATTCCCGGTCCTTATAAGAGTCTAAAAATAAAGGTCTTATCCTTCTTCTGACAGAAACACCCTGACATGAGACCAAGTCCGCAGGCCAAGGGGAGGCGTAGGGCCGTGGTGGCAAAGTGATGTTCCAGACACACCCATCAACAGCACAATCAGCCTCTTCATTGATCGGAAGCAGCAGCAGCAGCAGCAAGGCAACCAGAATAAAAGCCACTTTGTTTAGCATTCCAGAGGCATTCCCAGTGTCTCCCAGAGTCCTCATTAAGTACCTGGAAAATTACCAAGGGTTTCTCAGATGAGATGAGAGCCTCCTTCCACTGTAATTTGCCAACCGTATGACACTTGGATGATGAAAAACCTCACTTGATGAGGAGAGAAGAGGAAATGGAGCCTGGGCACAGAAACAGAAGGCCCTTGACTTGTAAGATTTCTAAATCACAGGAGTGACTTGCTGTCTTGCACGTAGAGACAAAAAATTTCAGCGTTGCTGGCAGTTTTGGGAACTGAGTTTTGGGATTGCAATAACGATTCTCAGGGCGTAAGAAGTAGGTGAGGGAGGCTGTTTGATGCATGGAAGAGTAAAGGGACCAGGGCCAGGCTGGGCTAGGCACTGTGCCAGGGAAGAAGGATTGAGTGCAGGCTGTTTCTTTAGATATGGAACTAGGAAGTGCTGGCATTAAAGCAAGAATAACAGAATCACAGGAAAGGATTAGAGGTTATAAGATCTTAGTATTTTAAAGTCATGTCCCCTGGAGCTACAAAGAAGTCATATTTGCTGTGAGGTATAAGGAGATGTGGGGCTGATCCTTCACCCCCATTTCAGCATCACTTGGTATCAATTTTATACACCGGGATTCTGAATATGATTTATCTCTATAGAGGGTTTTATATTTGAAACTCGTTCTTTTCCAACCTCTTCTTTTTACAGCTCAGAAAAGAAAGGTGACTTTTTGAGACTTATAGCTGGCTCATGACATAACACTGGTGTTCACACCCTCCCATCCCAGGTGTGATGGCACTCTGGTACTGTAGGTCAACAGGACTTGAAATACTAGGCTGTATTCTTTTCCCTTAGAGCAGCCCATTATTTTGCTTCATTTCTTTAGTACCAACCTCACCGAAACCCAAACTAGTGCCCAGATTTGCAATATTCCATTTACACCGTGGTCTGGAAAGTGGACTGGCCTAGGCTATGGTGAACAAGGTGACTTGTGTTGTGTGATATGTGTGGGTTTCAGCCAGCCCCCAATAACTTTCCTTCTAATTGGAATTCCCATCATGGGTTAAGCCAGCAGTTTTCAAATGAACTCAGGTCCCAGTGCATCTGTGGAACACCTTGAATTATTGACTTACTTAATGCATCATACAAATGAGAAGCAACTTTACCAGCAGAAAAGCTAGCTGTATTATAAACATACATTATAACATTGTAATCGCATACCCTGTGTTAGTTGTTAAGACTAGTCATACATATTCTAGTTCTTCTAGACACATAATGAACATATACTTCTCCATTTCCTTTCATAGACTTGGCCAAATAACATGCTTTAATCAAAGAAATGTGAGTGGAAGCTATTTAAGTCAATGTATGATTCTCCTCATTCCCCTCCCTGTGCTGCAGTCTTGTGGAAATCCACACTGAGATCGAGCCTCTGTTTGCCAGAGTCCTGTGGTTGCTATGATGAGTTGAGCTCCTCTCCAACCTACATCAAATGTGGTGTGAACAAAAAATACATCTTTGTTGTTTAAGCCATTCATATTTTGGAGTTTTGTTATCATAGCAAAACCTAGCCTATCCTGACTGACACAGACACTTATCAAAAATAAATAATAAGCCATTAAATGGACAATTGCTGATTTGGTCATAACTTTTATGTTAATTCAGGAGTTTATCTCTAACTTTGGAGATCTAGTACCAAGTAGCCACATGATTGGAGAATTCATATTTGAAGAATTTAGAACTGTATGAGGAAAATGATACTAAAAAGGCAATAATTATAGATGAGCTGATGAAAACTTACATTCATTAAAGTGTACCATAAAGATAGCACAAATAACAAAATCATGACATAAGAAATTTAATGATATTAAATACCAAAATCAATGATATTTTATGCATGTTAAATTAGTGTCAGTGGCATGTGAACCATTGATTTCCACTTATCATACTTGTTCAAGAGAACCTCTTCAGGATTACTCTTCTTAACATTAAGATGTTTCTTTCTGAGTCTAGTCCTCTCTTTCAGACTCCATGCCTTTCTGATTTAATGACAAGAAGTGGTTGACATCCATCTCTCTTAGACCTGCCATGGTAACAGAGAACTAAAATAATTTGGATTTCAGCTCTGCTCATGCTAATGTCATATCAGCTTTTATGTGCCTTTCAAGTAACTTGCTGCCAGTTTTGGTTTCAATTTCACATCACTGTATAATTACAAATAAACAAGCCAGACTCTAAGCCTAATTTCTTACTTGATAAAGAGAGATCTGATTGGCCAGCTTGAGTCAGATGTTTACTCTCGATCCAATTAATTGCAGTTGGGAGAGGGTCACATGGTACATAGGGCTGCCTTTTCTTAGCTGTGAGGAATAGGGAATCCCAAAGGGAAAGATAAAGTACACTAAGGGCTTCTTTAGCACAGAGAAACTTCTGTACTTAGCAGGAAATGTTCATGGTTACCAAAAAAACTTACAGAAGTAAAGTACATATTCTAGAATCCCATACGCGGATTGGAAGAGATTATTGTTTCATTTTCTATTTGTTTATTTTATTGACTGCTAGCATTACTAGTGGATGCCAAAATATAAGAAAAATTTACTGGAGAACTTAAAATTCAGTAAAATTTTATCTATTGGTTTAATTTTTGTGTGTATTAGGAAAAGTTTTTTTTTTTAAATTTATTTTAGTGGCCTAACACTTTAGGTTGGTTTGAAAATATCATAGAAGCATTGAGTTGTAATAAAAGCAAGAACATTATCTTCATAAGCCCCAAGTTGTCATCAATGTAGAAATAAAGCAGAGCTTCTCATCCTTTTCTGTCTATTAGAATCATTAGGGGAATTTAAAACAATGTAATACTCTCACACACTCACTAGAATAACTACACAACAAAATTGATGATGTCAAGTGTGGTTGAAGGTATGGAACAATTGAAACTCTCACACAGTTCAAGTGGTATAAATTGGTATGATTCCTTTAGACAATTATTTCACAGTTATCTACTAAAGCTGAACATAAGCATACTCAATGACACAACAATTCCATTCTTAAGTATACACTAAAACAAAATGCATACATTTGTTCACCAAAAGATATGTGTTATAATGTACAGTATTTATAAAATCCCCAAACTAGAAACTACCCAGATGTGATGTGTTGATGTGATAGATGCATCAATATCACAATAGATAATAAACTGTGGTATATTCACATAACAAAATACTGGACCGCAGTGAGAATGAATAAACTATAACCATAGCAAACAATACGGATCAATCTTATAAGCATAACTCTGAATAAAAGCAATTGGACATAAAAAAGAACATTTTATATATTTCAGATACATAAAGTAATCTATGTGCTGGAAATCAGAGTAGTGATTATCTTTGGTGAGAGTTTTAGGTGCTGGAGACCTTCTGTTTCTTGATCTGGGTTTATGGGTGTTTGTGAAAATTGATTAACATGTACATTTATGGTTTATTCACTTTTTGGTATATATGTTATACTTTGATAAAAATCTTTAAAAAGATTAGTGATTCCTGGACCTGACTCCAGACAAATTAAACCTTACTCTCTGGGTATGGAGCCCAGGTATAATACTGTATAAAGGCCTCCAGGAGATTTTTATTTACAGCCAGGGGTGTGAACTACTGGTCAGTGGAATGAACCCTGGCCTCAGAACTGAGGCACCTGGATTTAGATTCTGGCCTTGGGCAAATCACTGCTCTGGGCCTTGATTACCAACTGATTTAGCAGGTGATTGTAGGGTCCCTTTCAACATTATGCTCCTAGAGCATTAGCATGGCTCTGCTAATCCATTGGTTGATATAATAGGTTCTGATTATATCAACCTACATTGATGACAACTTGGGGCTTATAATAGGTTCTGATTAGTTGATATAATAGGTTCTGAGGGGGACATGATGAAAAACAAATCTGGTGTGCAGGTGTGTGCCAGAATTGTGCTCCAGCTGTTTACTGGCCCTACACAATAGTGTGTCTGAAGGTGGGAGGTGTCAGATGAGGGAATTGCAGAGGACATGGGAAACTACCTTAGTGTCTTTCACAATTTTACCTCTAGGTGGAACTAAGTGGAAATTGATTTTGTTTTTTTTTTTCAGTTTGACGTCATCATTCCTTTGAAATAGGCTGTGAAAGTCAGGAAAAAAAATTTCAAAAAATACTATCACTTGGTGAAATCCTGTAGGTCATCTGGTTCAATAGTTTGCAACCATTTAAAAATAAGCTCTCCTTCACTTTTTTTTTCAAATTTATACCCAAATAACAAAAATAAATAGCTTCCTAGGAAGTTAAAATGTTCATTTTTTTGTGAACAATATTTCATTTTTTGAGAAGTTATATAAGAACAACTTATATAATTTCACTATGTAATTTTTTTAACTGGTCAATTGATGTTCAAAGAAGAGACATGTCTTTTTCTAAGTCACACATTAATTAATGACAGAGCCAGAGTAATTCTAGTCTTCTGACTCAGTAATTCTTCTATTCATTCACCAAGCATCTTCTGAGCACATACAAGTGCTGAACACTGTGCCAGGCTTGAGAGATCCAGTGGTGAACAGGTCACAGTGAGTATGGGGTTACTGGACCTTCATCTTGGCCTTATCACTGGGGTCTGAGCTGGAGTCCGTCACCTTCATCTCTGATAATTCCACGGTCAGACTCTGGCTCTCCACAGCCACCCTTGGGATGGCATCTATGGCACGTGGCACAATGGGACTCTGAAGAGGTTCTCTGCTCTGAAGATACTTTGAGTGTGGTTCAAGTCGAGCCTGGCTGCAGGAGGTGTTAATGTGTGGAGTGGCACCACTTCAGTTTGCCCATCACCGAAGGGTGTTATGCAGGCTGAGAACCAATGCCAAGAAATGGCTGAGACTTGAAACGCTGGGCATCAGCTAACCCTCATGGGAGTACTCACGTGGACATGAGCAAATGGCTCGGTGGATCTGGCCGCTGATTCCCTCCAAGCTGCTCATCTTTCTCTAGTTTAAATATTGAGAATCTGTGTAGGATTTTATTCTACTAAAGATTTCTGTGACTAAAACTGTTTGATAATCACTACTCTACTCAAATCTTTCCTGATGACCTGTGAGAATCAGTCTTATTATAATTATTATTTTGTCTTCATGGAAAGCAATTTCACAACCTTTCTAGATAATCTGTGTTAGAAGAGTCTGCCTTATATTAACATTAAATTCCTATGTGGCACTTTAATTTGAAATATCTCTATAACCTTTTAAATGGAAAATCGTAACACATCATTAGGTTGGCATACAAATATGATCACATCTCAATCTCTTTTTTACAGTTCGTTGCTCTGGTTCCTCTGCTTTTAGCATTAGAAAGTTGGATATCCTCATTTGAAGTGTATCCTTTGCAATTAGCCAAAAATCATAAGCGGATGTCAATATCATTTCCAAATCTAGGCCAAGACAGAACTGGAATGCTCTATCATTATAATAGTGTCACAATTTTGATTATAGCAGTCCATCTTTCACTGTCCATGGACATTTGTCCAACGATGCAGGGAACTCTGAGTGATTGCAGCGGGGCAGCCCTCTCAGACTCAAGGTCATAGTTCTCAGTTCTCTCATATACTCAGCAGATGCTTCCAAAGCATGTTACTGGTCAGGGTGGCTGTAGTCCAAGGGACCCTGTATCTTGTGTCCTCACCCTGTGATATGCCAACTGCCTTAACCTTTTATTAAACCCAGGACACGAGCCCAATGCCCCCTTTTTCTTGTGGCAATTGCTTCCTGGGGCTTTTGATGATCTTTCCTGCTAAGGGGGCAATAGTCAGGTCTACTTACTTCTACATGTTCCTCTGGGAAGAGGGGTGTGGCTTTGGCCTCTTCCCACCCAGCTAGCCTCCTTTGCAAATTGTTTCTCCTCTGCTGGCCCCACTGCCTCAGGGTTCTACATATAAAGTGGAGGGAAGTGGGCAGCCTTGGCTCGAACACAGGAAAAACTCCGTCTCTTTCTTTCCCAGACAAAAGGTCGCTCAAGTGATTTTTTCTCATAAATATAAAAGTCTGCTTCAAGGTGACTTGCTGTCTCCACCTCTGGACACAGAAGGGGCTGGCATTGCATAATTACACCTCACCAGCCACCCCTTTACACATACGCATTAACTCCAGCAGAGACTACAGGCCAGCAGTGACTCAATATGTTACACCCTAGGGCATTCATGTCCTAGTTAAACAACTTGCTATTTCTTAAACATACTCAGAGCTTTCTTGTTTTCAGGCCTGTGCTCTACTTCCTTCATTCTCTCTTGTAGAAATGCTTTCTCTTCAATCTTTACCTATAAATGCTGCCCACCCTTCAGAGAGCCATTCAGAAACTCCCTCTTCCACCCAGCCTTTCCTGGATACCTAAATTCTCTTCTTTGAGTGACCACCGCCCTTTGCTTCTCTTTCTTTCTCACTGCACTTTTGTGGCCTCCCTGGTTTGTGAATCAGTGACACAGCACAGTGCAGCTACTTGCTCTGAATCCTGGCTCTGTGTTTCGCCTGTATGGTCTCAGGAAATGTACTTAACCTTCCTGAATCTTATCTGTAAAATGAGGATGATAATGGTTATTGCCTCATGAAATTATTGTGAAGCTTAAGTTGGATAAACCATGCCTGGTACATAGAAAGATAGCTATTCATTCAATAAATATTTATTGTAGGCCTGAGGATGTCATGGTAAACAGACTGAGTCCTTGACTTCATGGAGCTTCCATTTTATTGGGGAAGAAACACAATTAACAAACAAATAAATAATAACAACAGTAGCTATCACATATTAAGCATATTCTATGTGCTAGTTACTGCTGGAAGTATTTTCGTTATTCTTTTTTGCCCTCCAAAAACTTTCTGTGCTACATACAACTATTGCCTGTTGACAGATAGGAAAATGCAACTCAGGGAGTTACTAATTTGCTCAAAATCACACACCTAAAAAATGGTGAAGCCAGTGGTGGAACCCTGACAATAGGACTTTAAAGCCTGCACTTAAGTGTTAGGAAAAAAAATAAAGCCAGTAATGGGGAAAGGTATGAGGGGGACAAGAGAACATTGGGGACAAGGGAGATTGGGAAAGAACTCTGAAAAAGTGACATGGAGCTGGAGAAGGTCAGGACAAGCAGAGGGAAGGGCAAATACAGAGACTCCGAGGCAGGAATGAGCTAGATTTGTATGGACCAGCAAGAAAACTGGTCCAGTCCGATCTAGTGACTGAAGGGAGGAAATGCAAGATGAGACTGAGAACCTTTTCATTTTAACTGTTTTAAATGCTATTAGTTTCTAGCCATTATAAATATAGGTCTGTGTCTCCCCTTAGCCAGAGGCAGGAACTGTGTTGTTCATATTGGTATGTGACCACAGGGCTCAGCTCTAGACCTTATTAAATAGTAGGCATTTAATATTTTTTATTATTGTTGAATTAGAGTTTCAGTCTAATTGAGAAAATCCCAAGCTCTGCCAAAAGAGATTGCTGGCTTTGCATCCTGACCTGGCTGCTTACTGACATCTGTGGGCAGTTCTCTCTCCCTTCCCACCCCCCACTCCCTTATTTGTCAAACGCAGAGAGATCAGGTTTCCTTTACAGCATTTTGTTTTTCAGGATTAAGAGAGATAATGTGTACAAAACAGCTGGTGCATAGTAGATATTCAATATTGATTATTTCTTAACCTTTCCCCTTCTCCTAATACTCTGATCTCTTACCCTTAAGACTATCCATCATCAATCACCTTACTCCTCCAAGAAATTTTTCTTTTAATTCTCTGAATGCCTTAGAAAGCTGGCTTATCCCCTACCCTTGATGATGTCTTTGGGCAAAAATGACTTCTTCCTATTGTCAAGACTCCATGGTAGCTTGTGGTATAACCCTGAATCAACATGTCTGGCCAATCCTTGCTCCAGGGGTTCTTTGTCGAGATCAACTTGACAATAAGCTAAGATTTCAGAACTGTGCATTGTCTGGAAGCTGTCACAGGCAAGGCCTCATTCTTAGCTTTACCAGTGCCAGCCAATTCAGGACCATGATTACATCTGTGGAACCCACCACTAAGAGAGCCAGGCTGCAGCCAGGACCAAAGTGTACAGTGCGATTGCCTTCTTCCTGCCAACTGGCCCCTTATCAGAGACCTTGTGGTCCCTCCAGGACACAGAAAATTCTTATCTTAGCTTTTGGCCAGTTCCTGGATGATAACATTACCTGGGACACCCTCAGATAGGAGGCTATTCCTTTCACTGTTAGTCACTTCAGCACCCAAGGAACTGAGGCCTTTTCCTTCTCTTGCTTGTGACCTAAGACTTAAGATTTGACTCCTTATTCCTCTTTCTCCCTTAAACTTGTTTTGTGGTGAATCATCTGGAGCATATGACCCTTCAGAGCTAAATTTGACTTCTCTATGAGAAATTTCAGGGCATATGTAAAATGTAGGCAGGCAATTTACAGGAACACTCGAATGTCTCAGAGACCAGCTTGGCCTGGCTGTATGCATTCCACTCACGCTCAGTCTGGCCAGTGCATTTGCTCAGTGCCAGCTCTTGGTGAAACTAGTCCTTTCTGGCTGGACATCAATTCTCACTCTTCTGCAGTTACTAGGATCCTTCTCCTGGATTCTACACCTGCTGGGAAACCTGTAAGGTTTCTTCCACCTGGGCTTCAGAGCCTGGGGAAATTTTTTATCATTGTCTAGCATCTCACTCACTTTAAACAGCTCCTCTTTTTGTAGGTAGCTACCCACTTACTCCCAGAACATTTTTTTTCTTTTATTTCCCCTTCACTCAAAGAGGAATTTATATTTACAAAACAACTCTCTATATATTAGGATTATTGTTAAACTCAACAAAAGCAGGGAAGGTCCAAATGTTGATTGAATCTGACTACTTACCAGGCCATATGACAATTTCTATATAAACATTTGTGGAGTTGAATTAGGTTTTTTGATGAATACAGGTTATATATCCTGTTCAGAAATCCAACTCAGTCCTAAGTGTGTAGGTCTTGCAAATAGGATGGTAGGAGATCCTTTTTCACAGTCTTTTCAAATGGAGCAGGTGCTGATAGGTTGGGGGCAAAAAGAGGTAATGATCAAGGGAAGGCAGAAGATGGGCTGCAATTCGATAGAAGCTGCAACTTTATCCATCATCCACCAGATTAATTGTAGTAGAGCGAGCGGGACTTCTGACATTACATCTGTGGGTGAAGGGCTCTGGCAACTATCAAACTGACCAACACAGGCCAATAGAAAATCCAATTGCTTGGTAGGTTCTGGAGGTAGATACTGTGGCCCACTTAATTTTGTATCCCCAGTGCCTGGGCCTGGTACATAGTTAGTGCTCAATAAATGAGTAAATCAAGATATAGGCTATATATAAACATGATAGGAATTTTAGAAGAGTGACATTGTTTTAGACTTTCTTAGGATCTTGAAGGATGAGACATGAGATGGCTGTGTAATATGTTACTAAGTAGGGAACAATCTAAAAAAACAACTTAGAGTGAGAAGCTGCCAGCATGCCTCTGAGAAAAGGACACAGCTGGTCACCTTGACTCATGAAGAGTCACTCAAAGGGTATCATTTAGTTAAGCAAATATAAGCAGACATCTATTGGCTTGGGAGAAATGTGTATGAGGGACTTGTTTTCTTTTGTGGCTTAATGACAGCTGCTTCTCTCCTTGGTTTGCAACACTCTAAAACAGTTGGGTCAATTCGCATTCGAGGTCCAAGATTCTTCAGATGGGAAAGGACAGGAGCATAACCTCTTTTTGTAGAGTCTGGAACTGGGGGTAATCTGATGGAGGTGACTTGGGGTGGCCACGACCTTTGACTGACTGACAGAAAATCATTCTAAGGTCTCCAAAAGGGGACTTACTGTGAGAGAAAGGGGAGTCTCATTCTATGACTTGGGCTGAAGAGAGGACATAAAGATGGCTCTGGAAGTCATTAGAATCAAGCTCTGGGAACATGGCTCAGCAGGTAAGTGTGATTATAGGAATTATAACCTGCAATATAGGGCAGGGGGCTAACTCCAGGACAGACAAATATTTTAAAATGGTCTAGGGCAATTCTTCAATTGTGTAGGCAAAAAGGAATGGCAATAGTGAACAGATTAGATTTTCGATTTGTTTCACTTGTACTTACACAGCCCTTGGAATTCTTGTACAAATTTTAGGGGAAGGTAGAGGGGAATATGACCCTAATGAGAACATATAGGACCTTCTGGGGGTTAATTGAAAAAAAAAGTAGTGACTATGTTTGTACTCCAAGCTAATAAAGTAGGTCATGCAAGATACAGGTTGAGAAGCAAAGGAAGTTTGTCAGATGGAAGAGACCAAATGGGCAAAGGTGTGGAGGGTGTGGAGATGGAAACGACTCTGCTGTGTGGTTTGTGGTGTGGTGAGAAATCTTGTCCCCACAGTGAGAAGGGTCAAGTTGTCTAGTGGCCATGTATGAGCCAGTGTGCATAAATGAAATTGAATTATGAATGGGTTACTACAGTGGCAGGGCAGAATTATGCACATTATTCCCAGGAGGCCATGACTTTTGGAGTAGGTAAGCCCAAGAAGTCATTCTGATGGTGTCCTGAGGGATGGGTAGGAGGGACAGAAACCTGGAACAGGAAGGCCATTCTTGGGGCTTTGGTTCAGAGGAAGGCTCTCTGATGTCTTGAGGGCAGGAATTGTATTTTCTTCACCTCGGATCCTCAGAAAGTGTCGGGCATATACTAGGTGTTCAATAAAGTTTTGTCGAGTTGAATAACAGGAATGCTGTTACACGGTGGGAAGTAATCTTACGGTGTCATGCAGAGCTCCTGATTTCAGAAGTGGGAGACCCAGATTCCAAATTCTGGCACTTCCCATTTATGTGTTGTTGTGCAACTCACTTCACTTTGTTGGAATTCAGGTGTGAAGATCGTTCAGCCATTTATTCACCGAACAGTTTTTGAGTGCTAGTCAAATACCACATATTGAGCTAAATCTTAAAGATGAAAAACACAGAGCTCCTGTCTTTGAAGAGCTGATGGTTTAGTTGGAGAGAGAGATGTTTAAGCAAATAACTCATTACTGTGTGGAGTGCACTTTTACTGAGGGAAACACAAAGTGTGGTGGGATTCCAGAACAATCTCTAACATTTATTGAGCACTTACCATGGGGCCAGGCACTGTTCAAAGCTTTTGCAGGTATTGGCTTATTTAATTCTCATAACAACCCTGTGAGGTAGGTATTTGTAGGATCCCCATTTTCCAAAAAGAAAAGAGGTTAAGTAACACACCCAAGTTTCCACAGGTAGTAATTGGCAGAGCCAGGACCCAGTCTGATTGCTGTTAACCAGATTGAGGGTGCATTGTGAGGAAGGAGTTTGATGTTAATTGAAGGATTCATAGGGATGTGATGTTTAAACCATCCTTGAAAGTTAAGTAGGTGTTTGATAGATGAAAAAGGGGCAACCAGCAGAGGGACTAGCACATGCAAAAGCACAAGAGTCTAAAAGGGCATTTTGTTTGCTAGAAGAGGAGAATAGTACATGAGACTAGAAAACCGGGTGGAACCAAACCATAATGGGCTTTGAATGTTATATGAGAGAATTTGAATTTTATCCAGGAAAGCTTTCTAGCATTTTTCAGAGTGTACAGAGGAACTGAATTTCTGAGGGACATTAATAGGTATATATTAGTATGGATTCTCCAGAGAAACAGTACCAATAGGAGATTGATTATCTATCTATCTATCTATCTATCATCTATCTATCTATATTTATTAATAAAGAATTGGAGGCTGAAGCCCAAGAGCTTCAGTCAGAAAGCTGGAGACACAGGGGAGTCAATATGTAGTCCTAGTTCAAGTTTGAAGGCCAGAAAAGACCAATGTTCCAGCTCATGCAGTCAGCTAGAAGAAGTTTGTTCTTAGCCTTTTTGTTCTCTTCAGATTTTCAGTGGATTGGATGAGCTCACCCACAGTGGAGAGGGTGATCTGCTTTACTCAGTCTACCAATTCAGATATGAATCTCACCCAGAAACAACCTCACAGAAACAACAAGAATAATGTTTGACCACATTCCAGAAGCCTGTGGGAAAACTTCTCCTCATGAAAAAATAGTCTCTTCCATGTGTCAGGTCCGGCTGTGAAGCCTGGCACTGCCTTCTCACAATCCACCTGACGAGGAAGCTGACCATGAGGATGCCAGAGTAGAAAAACATTAGGAAACATCTCCAAAGCCTGTCTTACCTCACCGAACGTGTTTTGGGAAGTATCACCATTCTTATTGTTTATTCCAGTTTTGAGTCAGAGCTTCTTTCGCTTGCACCTGTATCCTACCTGATATAATCATAAAAAAAGATTGGGGCTTGGTTTAAACTAAGTTAAGGTTTTCTTTATTCCAGGACTTCTCAGTGCAACAGTATTTATTATGTGCATATGCATTGCAAATACCCAAAAGTCAAATATGACATATAGCATTTCCCAGACATGCACGGCCATGCAAGCCTTTGTAGAGAAGAACCCCGTGGGGCTGATGTTCCACAGAAATGCTACTCTAGGGAGTGAGACTTTAGAGCAGGTAGATGATAGCCCTAAGTCCTTAAACTCTACTCTTTCCTTCTTTAGCCACGGTAAGAATTATGTCTCCTGTAATGATAAAATTTAAGGAAACTCAGAAATAGCTCCCCAGAAAAAGGTTGCAAGCCCTGGCTTATTCCACCGATTTCTTAGTCTCCTTCCAGTTTTCAAATTCTGTGGAGCTTGTATAATTTGGTACATTTATCTCTGAACATTGAACAAAATTTCACTTCTTTTTTAGTCACTCGCCAACATCTGCAAATGAAGTTAGATATAGATAGATAGATATAGATATAGATATAGATATAGATATAGATATAGATATAGATATAGATATAGATATAGATATAGATATAGATATATCACATTGCTCAATCATTCTTATTCTGAAATGAATTCTTTAAAATAACCAACTGAGTGAATCTCTGCTCAGTGGGTCACTGACTAACATTTAAGCTTTACTCAAGCTCTGATGACACTTTTTCTTCCTTTTCTTTCTTTCTTTCCTTTCTTTCCTTTCTTTCCTTTCTTTCCTTTCTTTCCTTTCTTTCTTTTCTTTCCTTTCTTTCTTTCTTTCTTTCTTTCTTTCTTTCTTTCTTTCTTTCTTTCTTTCTTTCTTTCTTTCTTTCTCTTCTTTCTCTTCTTTCTTTCTTTCTTTCTTTTTCTTCTTTCTTTCTTTCTTTCTTTCTTTCTTTTTCTTCTTTCTTTCTTTCTTTCTTTCTTTCTTTCTTTCTTTCTTTCTTTCTTTCTTTCTTTCTTTCTTTTTCTTTCTTTCTTTCTTTCTTTCTCTCTCTCTCTCCCTCTCTCCCTCTCTCTCTCTCTCTCTCTCTCTCTCTCTCTCTCTCTCTCTCTCTCTTTCTTTTCCATCAGAGAAATGGCTTGAGACCACAAAGGGCAGTGTTAGAATGTTTTCTCTGCAGTTAGTGATGGGGTAGACAAATGGCATCAAACAGAGGCATCTATTTCTTCCCAGATGGGAAAAATTGTTTCTGTGGCTTTTCTTCATCTATGTTAAATTCATTATGGTTTTCAGACTAAAACCACTTTGACCTTAAAAAGCAAAAGGGAAAAAGAAGAGAAAAATATGTGGCAGATCTTTGCATTAAGTGACTGTGCCCCTGAAGACATAAAGAGGTATGTAACCTCGGATAGGCTGATTATCCTCAGTTTCCTACCCCACACCACAGGTTGCTAAAACCATGACCCTTGATGTGAACTAAGGGGATATAGTGAACAGCCAAGCTCCTGTGAGGATGAGGTGATACATCGCTGTTGTTTTCTGCCCTCAAGTAGTGCTGTGGTGGAGTCACTGCTGAGAGCAACCTGGGCTGTAGGATACTAGGGTGTCTGTGGTAGGTGGTATTTTATCATGAACTGGGGGTCATGGAGAAAAACTTTTTTTCTGTCACAGTCTTTCCTTTGTTAGAAGAAAGGTCCCATGCCTACCCAAAAGCCCAAAGCTCAAAGTCCTCCCCTGGGAATTCCTCTTTAATCCTTAGAGGACCACATTGCTCAGTTTGGGTCTCATGTTAATCCAGGTTGCCCAACTCAGAAGAAATCCCTTGCTTCTCTAACTGTTTACAGAGACCAAAACAATATGGGAACTGCTTTAAAAAGCTCAGTGTGGGCCAGACGAGTGGACTTTCATTTCAGGGCAACGATTGCATGTTTTTTTCTGACCAGGTAATTATTGGTTACAGGACAAAGAAGAAGCCTGATCATAAATCAACAAAGTGAAATTAAAAATTAACATGTTCCTGTTTGCTCAGCTGTAATCTTTGAATCAGTCAATATCCATAGGCTGTGCCAGTAACCTCATTTGAGGGTGGCCACAGATTCTGCTTAGAGACCAGCCCAAGTCAACAGTTAAGGATGAGACCAGTTGAACAAGACTGGGATTAAAATACATCTGGGAGATGGATTCTCACAAAGTTCTTAGAGATTTCTGGCAGGTGGCTGGCATTTGTGGTGGTGGGGAATGGTGGGTTTGAGAGTCCCATTCTTTCCAGGTGGCATTAATTCCATCTCCATTCTAAGGAGAGCCAGGGTCATCAGGCAACACCTTTTCCCTTTTATCTGTTCTGCCCCTTTCTCTCTTCCCAGCCCAATATGGCTGCCAGTCTGATGGAAGTGTATGGGCAGAAGGTAGGGAGAGAGAGAGCTGGTCAGTGCTGGCGAGAGATTGAGGTGCAACTGTCTGAATATGGGGATGACTCATCCCATTTCCTCTCTTCATTTTGGGGGCTGAAGATACCTGTGAAGAAGGGGATGATGATAGAAAATTTAATTATAGTTTAGTATTTTAAATATACCTGTTCCTAGCACATAGTAAGCAATCAGTTCCTTTTTGGTGAATGAAGAAAAGAATGAATGAGTGGAATCGGACTACAGAAGACTGGAAATCAGGAACAGGGATTTTAACTTATATAGGAGAGACAGAGAGCTTTTGGAAAACTTTCCACTTATTAAGTTTAATCATTCATGTGTTGTTGAGATTTTTTTTCAATAACATGAGTCTACTACATTTGTAATTAGATGAATTAGTAAGACATAGAAATATTTATGGTACACTTAATATATCTCAGGAACCATCTAGACCCTGGGATATAGAGATGAGTTAGTAGTAGATGCTGCACTTAAGGGACCCACAGTTCAACAAGGGAAGATCAGATAAGCACTCATTTAGCAAGGTAGAAAGGGCTCAGGGTTTGCTGAAATATTACCTCCCCTGCTCCCCTGACCTCGTTTTTTTAAGTTAAGACGAAAAAGTGCTTGGTGTCACCAGGTATAATTACTGTGTAGTGCGGTTCCAAAGCACAGGGAGAGCACTTCCTTCCTGAAGAGGCAGTGGTGAGGCTTTGTCCTGGCCTAGGAAACCCTGGCCTGGTTCTGGCCTCCAAGACGGCCTCTCTGCAAGCCTGTCTGGTTAAACTCAGCCCCTCTCCTGGCCTTACCAGCTTCCTCCCAGTGGCTCTCAGCCTTGAGGGTGCGAGGACAGAGTCCCAGGGGAGGAGGTGTGAGAGGGAGCTCCTGGCACAGAGGGAGAAGCAAGGCTCACTGACCAAACCCAGTGTTTGTGCTAGAAGGGCCTTAGGAACATCAGTGTTAACACCCCTGTTTTATGGAAGATGAAACAGAGGCTCAGAGAGGGTAAAGGCTTGCTCAAGGTCACACAGTGAGTCAATGCCAGGGCTGAAGCTGGAACCCAGGTCTGCGCTATTCCAGGAGTCCCTTCCTTCTTAATGGGCTGGCTAATTTCCTCTTTCCCCTTCAATCATCATAGCAACCTCCAAATGTGTTTGCCTGACCCTGAGCTTGATCCATGTTCCCAGGCTAAAGATTTTATCCCTGACTTGAAAATTCATATCCGAAAAGATATTTGTACCCCGATGTTCATAACAGCATTATTCACAGTGGCCAGGACATAGAAGCAACTGAAGTGTCCTACAGTAGATGATTGGCTAAAGAAGCTGTGGTACATATATACAATGGAATATTACTCAGCCATAAGAAGAGATGAAATACTGCCATTTGCAACAACATGGATGGACCTCGAGATAATCATGCTAAGTGAAATAAGCCAGACTGAAAAAGTTGAAAATCACATGATATTACTTATATATGGGCTATAAACCTAAAAGCAACCAATGAAAAGGACAAACAAACAGAGACTCATGGATATGGACAATAGACTGGTCATTACCAGAGGGGAGGGGAGAGGGGGAGGTAGATGGGGTAAAGGGGATCAAATATGTGGTGACAGAAAGATATCTATGAGATGTGAACACAGTATAAATATATATATGCCTTACTGTTAAAGTATACAGCCAAAACTTATTGGATTTTGTTAATCAATGTCACAAATAAATAAATAAATAAATTTATTAATTAAAAAAAAAAAAATGTCTACAAAAAAAAATAGATTTTACCTCTGGACGTCTGGGTAGGGGCTGGGGAGATTCAAGAGCATCCTGTTCAGTGCTGAGCACGGGCCCAGTGGAATGCCTTTAACCACCTATGAGAGTTAAGCCAGTAAGGTCTGGAAGGTGGTTTCAAGGGGAAACCACACAGTAGTAACCTCATGTTTGGCAGACTGGGGTCAGGCTAGCATTAATAGCCTTGGGAATAGGGTGGTGTGGTATGTATATGTGTTTGAGTGTGTGTAATTATACACACATCTGTGTTAGCATAAGTAGATGTGGATTAAGTGTGTGTGTGTGTGCATGCAGCCATTAAAAAGATTTAGATCCATATGTACTGAGTTGAAGGCGTGGCCTAAAAATAGTGTTAAAGATACAAGTTGCTGAAAAACCAAGTTTAGTAATGATCCCATTTTTAGATCTAAAAATCCTTTATGTTTGTTAGTGTCAGCTCAGAAAAAGATATAAGATACACTCTACATTGCTAACATTATTACATTGAGGGATTGAGATTATTACTTTAAAGGATTCTCTGTAGTATTTGCCTTATGACAGAAAGCCTGTTACCTTTGTAATTATAAAAACCTTGCATAAGACAGAAAAGAAGAAAGTGTGTGTCATTACATGTGCATGTGAATATGTTCATGTGCGTACACATGTATGTGCCTGAATGTTTATGGGTGTAGAAGAGCAAGCCTCAAGGGAGAGCAGTACTTTTGGTGCAAATTCAGACACTGGTCATGTCCCTCAACCCTTGCACTTTGGAAAGAACCCTCAAGGACGTGCACCTTACTTGAAAGTTTTGAAATAAACAGCACCTGAATTGCAGGTGTGGGCTGTTTCAAGGCTCCCAGCTTAACCAAATGGCTTTGGATAACTTACAAATGGGAGAGGCTAGAGCAGTGGCTGCCATCTTGCAGCCAAGACCATTGGTGGTTTAGAGGCTTCTCTGGGGAAATCCACATCCCTTTTTTGACCGGAGTTGTGGGGCAACTCCGATCTGCAGAGAGCTATGTGCAGTAGAAAATGGTTTTCTGGGAGGACAGCTACACAAAGGAGAAGGCTTAAAAATCTCAGCCTGTATTGGTCAAATGCCTCCTAAAGGGAGAATCATTTCTCTCTTTCTCCCGAGATCTAGGATTTCCCAGGCACCAGAATTTATAGAGTTGACTATGGTTCAATGAAGTGGTTATAGCTGGTTTCCGTAATGACCTAGAGTTTTAAATTCCCATCTAGAGCTACAAGAGTCCTACTGACTGGGGGTTAGAATGACTTTTTCCTAATGGTGGGGGGAAGGTTTACTGTGTGTGTATGTGTGTGCCCACACTTGCACCAACACATCTGTAAGGAGAGGCAACCCTGGCCCCTCAAGGAAACATATCAAGACCGATTGAGGGATGTGCTGGCTGTACCTGGCCACAGACCTCTGAGCCAGTGGGACCAACAGCTCCTCAAGGCAAGAGCCTTGTCATGCCCCTGTATCCTCTTCAATAATCAGCACAGGCCTGTCAGACAGCACATCCTCAATAAATTCTCGTTGGATGAACAAAAAACAAAAAAACAAAAAACAAAATACCTGCCAGTAGCATGTTTGTCTCAAAGATTAAGCCAGGCATGTCTAAGTACTCATGGCTGCTACAATGAAACTGTGAATGGCTCATTAAATTAGTTATGTTTCCATTGGTTGCTAACTCATGTCCTACTTAGATAATTCTAGAGCTACTACAAGCACTGATACCCCTTGTTGTGGGTACACATGGCATGCATTTATCAGATCATAAGCACTTGGTCCCTATGCAATAGAAGCCAGTTGTCCTAGTGAGCTGATGTCCTTCATGTCCTGAATGCCATTTCATCCCCTCTCCTCCCAAGCTGGTTGGCAGTAGCTTGAGGAGTTTTGAGAGGAAGAGGTACTTTCTGTGTCATTGGACCCTTTCCTTTGGATAGGTTTCTGGGGACGAGGCACTTGGAGTCAGGCTGTTGGGAGCAGTAGGCAAAGGTGTTTTGACGTCTTCCTGATATTGTCTGTGCTCAGTGAGAGGGTTTGTCCTCCAAGAATTGGAGGTACGTTGGGTGGGAACTGTGGCTATTTTTTCCCTAGAAGCCAGCAAGAAGAGGAGGAGGGAAGGAGGATGGCAAGAGAAGAGAGGAAGAGAAAGGTGTAGGGGAAGGAGTGGTAGAGGTGAGGATGATGGCACAGAGGAGAGGAGGGAGGGGAAATGACCATTCCCTTAGGGGGATTTACAAAAATCTAGCCATTTTCTAACCACCCCAGGGTGTATATGTGAGGTTAAATGCAGATGGGAATTGGCTGTGTGTGTCCTCAAGCCTGCACAAGGGGAAATGCAGGTTTCCTGGTGGGAAAGTCCTAGATCCAGGCCTCTTGATCTCTGCCTCCATTCTCTTTGCCTAAACCTGGAGCTCTGGCATGTCTGCTTTCCTCTGAGCTTCTCTAATCAGCCCATCTTCTTAGTTCCAGCTGACTTTCTCTCTTCCAGCCTTCAAAATCTAGGCCTCCGTTTTTTTTGTTTGTTTGTTTGTTTTGGGGGGGAAGGGGCAAGGGGATATCCTAGGGATTCTCCTTGTTTCCAGTTCTCCCTGTGTACCTCACCAGGACCTTGTCCACACCACTGCCCAAGAGCCTGCATCAGCTGCCTGTAGCAGGCAAGCCGGCCTCTTCCAATTCAAACACCTCACTCTGCTCTCCATCTGTTTTCTGTATCCTCCCTCCCGTCCTCATCCTACTTACTGGCCAGGTTTCCTGCTCCTCTCCCATGGAAGCCCTCAGTCGGTGTCCCTGGTGAGACTTGAACATACAGGCTTCATCTCTGCTTCTGTACCTTGCTTTGCTGCAAGTTTCCCATTCCTCCTGCATTAGTCTACAGCCCATTCATCTCTCAAGTCCTAGTTCAAGTTCTGTTTGCAGCAAGCCTCCTCGGTCATTTCAGCCCACACTGACACTCCATTCCTTGATTCACACTGGATATACTGTTCAGAGCACCCACAGTTTTGCTTCTACTTGTTTTTATTCCCAGCTACTTGCAAGCTCCTTGAGGGCATAGACCATGCCTTTTACTTTCTTCTTCTCTGTCCCAAACCAAGACTGGGATTATTAATGGATTGAAATGTGAAAACTATAGCCAAAGAGATTTGGAGGAGGCAGAGTGCTTGAATAGTCTAGGATCTTCCTCCAAGGTCTTCATTAGCCAAATGTCATTCTCTGTGGCTAAGCTCACATGCATGGTCATGCTAGGTTTTGCCGACACTGTGGCAAACACTTGGATGTTCGGTTGCATGGAGTCATTTCTGTTTTCTCTATCTCACATGGACATAGCTCAGGTGTCTATTCAGAGTGAGAAAACATTAGAGCGAAAACAGATTTGGAAGCCATCTTTCCTGCTCATTCTGTGGTGTAAGAATCCATTACTGAACTGCCAGCCAATTTTAGGGAACAGAAGCTCTGTGCTTCTTAAGGCCATCCATTGAAACTCCAACACTTATAAGTGTGGAACCATGTATCCTTATTTGGGGTGCAAACCTGTCTATGATGGGAGAATCTGCTGTCATCCTGTCACTTGCATTTGGAATTTTCCCCTATACTTCTTCTCCATGATGTTGTGGCCTTTCTTTCCATAGGATAAAAGGTCAAGGAAGTTGGATTTGAATGTGATTATCAGTAAGTTTTCTTACAATTTAGATTTCTGTTCCAATTGCGATACATATTTTTATTACCTTTGTAATGAGTCAGGAATATCTGGTCACAAGTGACAAAAACTCTACAGATGTCTTCACATGTCCATGTGTTTCCAGTAAGTATATCTATCAATGAAGTATTAATATGTCTGATAGACAGTGTTGTCATTTTACACAGCCATTCCACTCATCTTCTCCATTGACAAACCCCCAATGTGAGCTGCCCCAGGTGATGGATTTAAGATTGTGGTGGCTCTCTGTGTTGCAGGTCCCAAGACCACCCCAAGATCCAGTGATTTGTTAGGAAGACTCATAGGACTCAGCATATAATTGTTACTCGTGGCTAAGATTTATTACAGTGAAAGTGAACAAAGTCAAATCAGCAGAGAGAAATTGCGCATGGAGCAAAGTCCAGTGGAGTCACACAGGACATGTTTAATTCTTCCAAATGAGTCGTGATAAATATATGTGACATGTTATCTATCAGTGAAGCTCTTTAGAAACTCAGTGCACAGATTTTTTATTGGGGGCTGGTCACATAGGCACTCTTTGCCTAGCATATAACAGAATCCCAGACTCCCAGAAGGAAAGCAGGTCTTCAGCATAAACCATATTATTTGCATACATAGTTTCAGCTCCTCTTATAAGTTACAGTTAGCTACTTTTATAAGTACTGGAAATGGTGGGAACCCTCTCAAAATCCAAGTTCTCAGATGCCAGCCAAGGGCCAATTTTATTGGTAGGACATCCTAAAAATAGCAGTTGCAGGCCTGCTAAGTTAATTCTTTTCTGCATACTCTCCATTCTTCTTTGATAGTTGTTTTGTCAGCCTCCCTTGCAGCTATGAATAGTCACATGACTCATTCTGGCTAGTAAATTGTAAGAGCAGTGTGTTTTGATATTTGGACCTGTGATAGTCATCTTTTGACAAGTACAAGGACAAAACCCTCATATATCAAAAATAGCATAGGTACTGGTGAAAGGAAACTAGGTTTTTGGTAATATCTTCAAGCCAATATACCATTCTGGGAACAAAATTTCTCCACACTTCTTTTTTATGAGATAATAAAATACCTTTATTGCTTTAGTAATTGTTAGTTGGATTAAATTGAGTGCAGGTTAAATGTATTCATGGGTAATATAATATATATTCTTCTCTGTTATGGGATGAATTGTGTTCCCCCCACCCCAATTCATTGTTCTAACTTCCGGAGTCCTAGAATGTGCCTGTATTTGTAAAGAGCTGATTAAGTTAAGAATAGCCCAGTAAGGTGGGCTCTAATACAACACGATTGGCGTGCTTGTAAGAAGAGAAAATTTGGGCATGGCATGTATAGAAGGAAGATAATGTGAGGATATATTGAAAAGGAGGGTGTTAGCAAACTGAAGAGAGAGGTCTCAAAAGAAACCAAGCCTGCCTAGAGCTTGATCTTGGACTTTTAGCCTCCAGAACTGTGAGGAAATAAATTTCTGTTAAGATACCCAGTCTGTGGCATTTTGTTATAAGAGCCCTAGCAAACTAATACACTTTCCATAGGTGGACGTGGAAATTGTAACTGACAAAAGGAGGAACTTAGAAGTAGTCAGATCTGGTGGTCACACAATTCTCAGGCAAGAAAATGATCCAACAGGGTGAGGGTAGATGAGCAGAATGCCTTCAGAGGAGAGATGGCTACACACATTCAATCTCATCTTCCAGAGACTAAAGCTTCTGTATAACTGTGCTAATTATATTAAGATAATAATGAGACATAATAGGTAGATGGTAAATAGGAGTAGGACATCTGGTGACCAGAGGTTGATGGACAAAGGAGAAGAGAGGGGAGGCCCCCATGGGGAGGTCCTGAAGAAGGAGCAGAGGCAGAGAGAAGAGAAAGACTCTGTCCCTGGGCTATAGGTAAGCCAGATTCCTCTTTGTGTCACTAGGTCTTGGACAGACCACAGCAGGTTATGGGCTTTCTCCAGAGGCAAGAGCTCTCAGGTCAGAATCAAGTGAAAGTAGTTACTGTTGTATGGCCTATGACTTATTCCTAGGGATTGTGGTCAATTTCATGTGGGATGCCTGGGTTATGTACTTCTGGTAAGTCTTCCTTTGGTCCTATTGATTTTGGGGCTTTTCGAGGATACTGTGTGGCCCAATTATGAGTGAGTCAAACCCAACTCAGATTAATTTAAGCAAAAAAGAAGAAGGTGGGGAAGGGGAAGAGGAAGGAAAGAGGAAGAGGGTAAAGAAAGAGAGGGGGAAGGAGAGGAAAAAAAATTATTGGCTTATGTAACTAGAAGATCCAGAGCTGCTGGTGGCTTCAGGTACACTGTGTGAAGGGGCTCATCAGGGTTGGTTTTCTTTTTCTACCTCTCTGCTCACCTTGTCTCTTACAAGGCTTCATTCCTCTGACTGGCTCTTCCTACCTGACAGTCAAGAAAGCTGTCAGTTACTCCTGCCAAAAGTTAATCCAATCAAGAGAAAGGAATCAGACAAACTTAATTCAAGAACATTCTACAAAACAACTGGCCCATATTTAAAAAGAAATGCCAATATTATGAAAGACAAAGAAAGGCTAAGGAGCTCTTCATATTAAATGAAATAAAGAGTCTCGTTCTCAATTAAAAACTAAATGCAATGTGCCAGCCTGGATCCTGAATTAGATCCTGGATGGGAAAAAACTATTATAAAGAAATGTACTGTATAGAATAATAATAGTGTTTTTACCATGCTATACAATGTCAAACTTCCTGAATTTTTTTATATTGTTGTTATGCAGAACAATGCCCTTGTTCTTAAGAGATAAATATAAAGTATATAGGGATAAAGGATCCATATGTCTGCAACTTACTCTCAAATACGGTAATATTTATAAGAACAATAATAAAAATACTATAATATCACAGAATAGAACAGAATGTGCAAAGAAGGGGAAGACAAAATGTTAATCTAGGTGAGGGGCATATTAAGTTCATTGTACTATTCTTGCTACTTTTCCATAAGTTTAAATATTTTTGAAATTTTAAATGTAAAAATTAACAAAAAAAATGTTGATGGCCAACCTCGATCTCTCAATGTCCATGTAGCAATCTCATGGAAGAGTCTAACTGATTAGCCTGGATCACATGCTCATTTTATTGAGGTCAGGAATAGGCACTGTGATTGACAGTCTTACGAGGGACTTTATGAAATAGGGAGGATTTCCAAGAATCCACAGGAAAGAACATGTGAGAATGTGCTGGACATACAGAAATGAAAACCAACACATCTATGACAATCTTTTCCGGTCTTCTCTCTTCTCACAGCTCCTCAGTCATTCAGACCTTCTGCTGGTCTCCCAATGTCCACATGCACTCTGACCCCACCTTCCCAAGCCATCCCTCCCTCTAAATGGCCCCAGATAGAGACAAATCCCTCTCAACAAAGAGCTCCACATTTGGAACTTGTGGGGTTCCTCTCTCTTCTCATCATACTGATCTGAAATCCATTCTTCTTGGTTCTACTTTCTCTTAGTTCATCAGTGAAGAAATCTGTGTTCACGTGCCAGTGTTACCAAGGGCTGTACGTGTATCGTCTTATCCTCAGTTTAAAGTTTCACATTTTGACTGCACCTTAATCCAGGCAGGATTTTCAAGCGCAAGAGAAGTCCAGGGAGGTAAGTAATTTTGGGCAGGTGGGCCTCTTGCTTCTTTTGCACCCCACTACGTTGGTGGCCTTCTCCTTTATCTCAGGCCAGGGTTTCTGACGGGGGCTGACTGCTATCCCTCTCAGTTGGAGGAAGCCAGGGCAGCCAAAAGGAACCAGGCCATCATCACTTCATTTCCCAACAGGCAATTTTGACAATCGATTTGTTCCTAAGCAGTAGTAAAGCAGCGTTAGCAAAAAGTTTACTGGAACTCAATTAGTGCAGTCTTGGCATGGATTCTTCTGCATTCAGCCTTCTTGAGAACAAAGTAGGATTTAGGCAACCCATCTGTTGAAGGCAACACTAGTTCATTCATTCGCTTTCCATGTATTTTTTTCACTTATTCATTTGTGAAAGGCTGAGTAGCATAGTGGTTAAGGTAGGGCCAATGAAATTCTTGAAAGTCAGGCTGCGTTCTGTACAACTCCAGGCGGTGCTATTCACAGAGACCAGGTTAGGGGTATTGTGCTGGGATTGCATCACCTGGTTTCAAATCTATCTCCAGCCACCTCCACCTGTGTGATCTTGGGCTAGATTCTTCATGTCTAGATTCTACATTCTTCATGCCTCTATGACTTAGTGACATCACATGTAAAGTGAGGATTCCTGCCTCCATAGGGTTGTTGTGAAGATTAAATGATGGAATACATTTTCAGTACTCTGAACAGTTTAAATAGCATTGCAATGATCTGTTCCTTAAGGGTTTGTAGGATGCCATCTGGGTCTGGGGCTTTTCTGTATATATTTTTTCTTCTTGGATATTTAAAAGGCAAATACCAGAAGCAGTAGATTATTTCATTCATAAATATTTCAGGATATGCTTGGAATAGAAAAGAAGTAAAACCGAAAACCCCAGAAAACAAAAACAACCCACCTGTATACAATGCCATTATCACGTAAATATAATTAATTCTTAAATGTCACTGATATCAAGTTTGTATTCAAATTTCTCTATCTTAGTCCCCCCCGCCTTTTTTTGTATCCAAATGTGTTTATAAGGATGGTTTCCCATTCATCCTGATGCAGGGAGCTTATAGGACTGCTTCTGTCTGAGGGGGCAGCCTTGCTTTCCCTCCTGTAGGCTGATGCAGACGGTGGAGCAGCCAATACACAAAACCACTCTTTGTGAATGGCTACAGGTGTGATGAATAGCATCTAGGCATTTCACTCCCATCGTGTAGGAATCTGGGCTCTGCATGAGGCACCTCTTCTGGAGAGGGATGAAGGGATGGAGAGCCTTTGTGAGAGGTATGTTCTTATATGGAGTTTATCACTGCCAGAAAGCTCAATTGCTTTTCATGAGTGGTTTTCAAATCAAAATCCTAAGTCCTCAAATAGTATTTATTTAATATTCTACCTGACCTGTGGTATCTGATTACAGATGCCTCAAACCCCCTTCCTACACACTGTGGAAAACCCTGGTATCCTGTGCCTTTCTCTGGATAATACTCATGGTCACTTCTTGTTTCAACTTCCTCTTTTTCTAAAGTCACAACATCCGCTTCTTAAGGCTACTTGCTTTTCTTCTTAAGTGCCCACCCACACATGGAACACAGCCCATTTCCCCTCATTTCCTCGAAATGCTACTTGCATGTAGCATTCAGGGAATTCAGAGGAAATTGAAAGCAGAGGTGGTATGGATGGAGAACTCGTTAAACTGTAGCACCACAGCACAAAACCCACATCCTGGTTCTTATATGTCCCTCTATTACCCATCACTTGAGACTTCTCACTGGTCTTTCCTTTTTCCAGAATCCTGGCCTCTTGATATTCGCTGGGCCCCCTCTCTACTCCCATTGCAGCAATCTCTCCCAATTCCTGTGCTTCCTCAGCCCTTTTCTTGAGGTTGTTTATGGAGACCTCAACTTCTTACATTGTTAGCCCAGGAACCTAATTCTCTTGGTCTAATTCCTCTGCTTCTTGACCACCTCCTACTACAATGCAAAGGGCCATCAGAGTGTCTTGTTAAAGTCAGAATTTCTCACTTCCCAACTCCTATTTCTATATCCTCTATGACCTCTAGCACTATACTAGTCTGGGTCAGCACAATTGTTCTCCTCGACTATCACAGTAGCCTTTTTCCTGGCCTCTCTAACATCATTCTTGGCCCTCTCCAACTCATACTTTATACTAAAGCCAGAGTGATCTTTCCAAGGCACTGATATATGATAGCACTGCTGCTCTTTTAAAAATACAGCAGTGGTGTCCCATGGTGCTTCAGACAACATCCAAAATCCTCAATGTGCTCACAGGCTCTACCTGAATCCAGTCTTGCCCATGCCCTACCATTACCTCGTGCTGCTCTCCTTCATGCTGTCTCCATCCACTGGTTTTCCTTCAGTTCCTCAAACACCTCCAGTTCTCCCTAGTGGCCAGACCTTGGTCATGCATTTTCCTCTACCAGCTCTGCTCTCCTCCCTCCTTTCATCTGGCTACATCCTCCTCCTCCGTTGAGTGTCTGCTTAGAGAGAACTTTTCTGTGCACCCTGCACTTTCCTCTTCCTTTGTAGTACCTATTACTCTTACAATTGTTTGTCTAATGTCTGCTGTCCTTGCTAGAGTGTGGGTTATGTAAAGGCAAGGACCACAACTGCCTTGTTCATTACTCCATCTTCAACTCCTGATGCAGTGTCCCACACAAATACTCAATGAATATTTATAAGTGCAATTGAACATCTAAGAGGATGCTACTGGTGCCATGGACACAGGTAATAATGAAAACAATCCCAGTAACTCAGAAGTGAAATCATCACCCTTTTAAGGAAATTAACAATGCTATATTACACTCACCTGCAGGCGCCAGGATTCTGACACTTCAAAGGGGAAAAAGCGGGGGGAAAAGTGCATCCAAAGCCCAGCTGGTGCTTACAGAAACACTGCTTTGCAATGTTCTTTCTTCACCCAAGAGGGAATTTTCTTTAAGCTACATTTCTAGAATTATATAGTTGCATGCATAATGCCTCAGCTCCTGCTGGTAAAGTGATTTATGCAGAGAACTGGCTGCCTTCCAAGCAGAAGGGTGGGCTCCTGAGATGCCTCTGAAAAAGATGAAAGAATTTCCAAAATAGCAGCTTAATGTTATGCCACATACAGAACTTTCAAATTCACAGCTGCTTAGATAACCATTTCCGGCTTCAAGCCATTCGACTTACTGTCGGTGGCTTCAAGCACCAGAGCTTTATTTATCTCCTAGTTACCAAGAGGTTTCTCTGCATTTTCCTGCCCCCAACCACTCCTTCCTGTTGAGTATTTTCAGTTGTGTGATACTAGCATTTGACTAAGTTTCCACATGGAGTAGAAGCTTCATGGAGGTGGTACCACATCTGTGCTTTGTACCTTTGATCCTGCAAATAGCTGAATTTTAATATTTATCATTGAATAAATGAGTCCTCAATCAAAAAGTTGAACACCAGTCAAAAAGCACGTAGGAGATCTCCTGTAGATATAAAAGACAATATTTATACCAACTTAAACCCTCATCTTAAATATGCTCACTCATGCCCATAGTTTACACACTCTCCCTATTCCAGTTACTATTGCTGCATAACAAACTACCCCAAAATGTAGTGGCTCAGAACAACAGCTGTTTTTATTTTGCTCATTGGTTCTCTGGGTCAGAATTTTAGACAGGGCACAAAGGAGATACCTTATCTCTGCTCCATGAGATCTGGACCTTAGCTGTGAAGACTCAAAGGCTGGGGTGACTTGACAGGTAGGGGTTGTAATACTCCGGAGGTTATCTTCACTCACTTGTCCAGTGCCTTGGCTGCTATGACATGAAGACCAGTACTGCTAACCAGAGGACTACATGTGCCTCTCCACATGGCTTGGGCTTCCTCGCAGCATGGCAGTCTCAGGGTAGCTGGATTTCTGATATGGCCATGAATATTCCAGTGAGCATGGTAGAAGTTGCATCACTTTTTATGACTCAGCTCTAGAAGTCACAGTGTTACTTCCTGCCATTCTCTATTAGTCAAAGCAGTCACAAAGCCACTGAAATTCAAGGGAAAGGGAAATCAACTCTGTCTCCTGATAGGGGGATAGCAATGTTGCATTATAAGAGAGAGAGTGTGGGACAGGAGTTATTTTTGCAGCCATCTTTGAAAAATACCATTTGGCATACTCCTTCAAGACATCCAAATTCCAGGCATCAGGTTTTGAAGGAAGAATCTGAAGCCAAGGTAATTTTACGTTTATATGAATCTTTCTTGGAGTTTTTTTTTTTTTTTTTTTTTAAAGAAGAGGTCCTTACTTTTATCTTCTTAATCATAATAGATTTTTGGCTTAAGAAATTAGTTTTTTAGATGCAAGTAAATAGGCAAGATGGAACCAGCATATACCACCTGTGTTATTTATCAAGACATTAATAAGTGCTTTTGGGGAAAAGGACTTAACATTTGAGAAAAGTTTTGTAAATAATTTTCCTCTTAGGAACTAATGCACATTATTATAACCAAGACTGATACGTTCTGCAATAAAGAAACATTTTAAAGTTTATTTAATTTTGGTACCTGTTAGCTGGTCACCAAAATGTTAGAGTTCTGTTCCTGGCTCTGTACTGACCATCTCATGACCCTGGGTGAATTGCTTCTCTTCTTTGGCCCTCAACTTCTTTGATTTGTAAAGTGAGAGAATAGAGAAGATTATTTATTCCCTTTCCAGATCACTGACCCAAAGCAATGACAATTTAGAAAAATTAGAGCAGCTGTAAAAGATCCATTTACCCTTAAATTGCTGGGACATCCTTGCCCCATTGGTCTCATGGGATTATTGTGAGAATTGATTGTGACAGCATGTGGCAAAGGTGTTGCATATGCTGGACAGACATTATTTACTATTGTGTTACTATAACAGCTCAGAGGCAAGATCAAAGTCCAACCTGACTGGTCTGTAGAGCAACTAAATTGAGTGGGTGGAGTATTAATGATACTATTGATTACTTGGAGTTGAACTTGTAAATAATCTATCAGGAAGAAAGTTTCAGACAAACAGTTTCGAAGTTATGGGATGAAGGTGAGGCTAACAGGTAGGGTGTTGAAATCAGTTGAGCAAACAGAAATTTCTGTAAAGCCCATGTGACATTGGCAGAATGGTCTCTTGATGAAAGGATTCATCAGAAGCCAATGGTTGTATCTGCTCTCTGAGGCCCCTAAGAGACCCTCACCCATGCCCCCTCCTCTAATAGGCCATTTGGGTTTTGGGTCAGTGAGTGACATGTACCAGTTGGCCCAGCCAAATGAGCCCATAAGCTGTGATAGTAGCCAACATTTATCAAGTGATTATTAAATGCCAGGCCCTGAACTAATTTTCTTATAAGCTAGTTTCATTTAGTACTACCAACAATCCTCTGAATTGGGTCCTATTTTCATTCCGATTTTATAGGTGAGGAAATTGAAGTTCAGGAAGGCACATACTTTGTCAGCATTCAAACCCAGTTTTTCTGACTCCACAGCCTATGTCCTAAACTCTACTGTAGGCCTTGGCCTCAGAGAACTTATACTGTTTCCTCCTCCATGGAAATAAAAATAATGCCTATTAAGCATCCGCAAGGGGGAAAACACCAAATACATGATCTTTAATAAGTCTTCAATAGTCCTGTGAGGTGGGTATTATCCCCACTTTGCTGGAGAGACTGGACTCAGAGATGTTAACATGTAAAAGTCACACAGCAGGAAGTGGAAGATTTACACCTAGTCTGTCTGACCCAAGAGTCCTTGCTCATCATTGTTTTACCCTCTGACCCTCCCTTAGTGGTCACTGATCTACTCTCTTAGAAATTATCGTTCCCTTCTTGGGATTCTGTGGCTCTTTGATGATTCTTTCCTATAGCACATGGTACCATGAACACTGGGGTCCTAGTACACATGGATCCCATCTCTCTGCCAGGTGAAGAGCTTTGCTAGGGTGGGGTTGGGGTCTTATTTCATCTCTATGTTTTCTGTGCCCACATGCCAGAGGAGCAGAGAAGGCAGCCCAGAGCTGGACTCTAGAGAAACTTGAGTGTAGAGTCCTTGGGTAGTTTTGGGGGCTGAGACTAGCAGGAAGGATCCTGAGATCTTATAGACAGAGGGTAGTGAACTGAAACAAAGGTCTCATTAGTGGAAAGTAGAGTGAAGATCTTAGTGCTTTGGGGATTAACTGCCTAGACAAGGATTCAGGGAGGACTAGGGAGGTCAGCGAGGGGACTAAGAGATATAAGAGGCTCTGATAGCTGATGACAACCAATAATCAAGTCTCATACTTTACAGACACCCATCACTCCAACATTCTTGTTTGAATTGCCCTTTCAGAGATATGAGAAAGATGATTGTGTTGTCCCCCAATCCCCGCCTTATCACTCCCCTTCTCTGACTACACAGTTTCCTCAGTGCTGTGCAGTAGCTCGGTTAGAGGCATCAGGCACAGTGAGCAGAGGCAGAAGGGGAATCTCCATCCCCATTATGTGCCTCAACTCTGGGCCACCCAGCTCTGAGGGACCAGAGGTGCCAAACTCTTTCAAAGCTGTCTAGGGACAGTCATGAGGCAACCACATGACTTGCTGCAAGTTGACATGGCTGTCAGAGATCCAAAAATTTTTGAGAAGAGGAAGAGCGGCTTGATAAAGGCCCAGCCGCCTGGGGATCCAATGCAGAGCACTGCATGTGCCTGCCAGGTGTGTGACAGTGTAGGATAGTTGGTCCCCTCCTCCCCCTGGGTTCCTCCTGCAGCTGTGCCTTGAGGGGGCTGGTTTGGATGGGTGCCTGTTTCTACTTAAGAGTTTTGGAATTTCTGAGGTTCTGCAAAGAGGTCTTGCTGGAATTGCAAGACAGAGGCCAAGTGATCAGAGCCCTGCATCCATCACACCAAAGCAGCAACTTCTTTCTTAGGTTGCAAGGCTTCTTCCTCCCTGTGCTGTCTAGGTCTCCGCAACGAGGGGAGAAACGCTCTTCTACTACTCCCTTCCCTCTGCTGGTGAGCCCACATGCACATGCGTACAAACGTGCACGCACGCAGGTACTTATGCACACACGCACACATGCACGCATGAGACTGGGGAGAGTGCTCTTAGTTCTTGACTGCACCTTCACAGCAATGTATTCAAAGTTCAGACAATGGAAGGGCACTAAGAGGTGGGTGCACAGCCTCTTCTCGTTCTTCCCCTCGTCCTCCTCCTTGCCTTCCTGCTCTCCTCCACCTCCTCCCTTGCTCTTGGCTCCTACCCTGGCTCCTGGCCTATTTTAGCTCCTTCCGTAGCTCACTCCCCTACACAGGGAAATCTTTAAGCCTTGGAAAGGGAAGGGAGATGTTGGGATGAGTCACTCCACTCAGGGGTGTGGAGGAGGGAGGAAGACTGCCAAGGCGGTTGGGCCTCTGGTACCACCTGCCTTTTCTTGCTTCCTAGCATACTCCGTGTACTGAAACTGAAAATCTGCTGCGCAAAAGCAGATACTCTCCTGAGATGACTCTCAGAGCTCTGGGGGCCCTACCATCATTCATCTGCTTTGTGATCTTTCATACAAAGCCTCCGGTGGTATGACTGTGTTCCTTCATTGGTGGGTTCTGAGTTCTGACCCAGCTTAGAAGGTTTCTCATTCTGTTGGCTATGTGCTCCCTTGCAGCCAGGCTATAATATTGGCCATAGTTAAAGAGGCGAGAAGAAGAAGGCCTTGAACAAATCAAGGCCTTTGGTGGTGCAAAAATCACTTCACCATTGTCCCCAAGCATTTGAACATAGGAACTCAGAAGGAACAAAACGCCTGCATTGGAAGACAGAGCTTCCTAAGATTTGATCTTGGATCTGTCCTACAGTCCTGCCATGCCAGATAGGATTCTCAGGTTCTCAGTTGTGGACCTGGGGGTGGGGAACTCCCTACTTATCAAACACAGGCTTATATGCAGTATGTGTCAAGGTGGAGTGGGGAGTAGCACCTTTCCTAAGGCCCTCTCTGTGCTCTTGGGTGGGTTAGGACCACCTCTCTGGCACAGAGAACAGCAGATTGTCTTCTGCCACTGGTGAGTCCTTGAAAGTTGGGACCAATGAGAGCAAAAATCTAGATCAGGGGGCCCCCCCGCCCCTGGGGTGTGGACCTACAGTAGAGGTCTGTGGCCTGTTAGGTAGAGGCCACACAGCAGGAGGTGAGTGGCGGACAAGTGAAGGGAAACTTCATATGTATTTGTAGCTGCTCCCCAGCACTAGCATCACCACCTCAACTCTACCTCAGATCATCAGACATTAGATTCTCATAGGAGCACTAGTCCCAGGTGCCCAAAAGATTGAGGACCACTGCTCTAGATGGCTCTGGAGGGGATGCTTCAGTTGTGAAAGAATGCTGAGTTGGGGTAGATGCTCCAGTTCTGACTCATTTCACCCAGAGAACAAAGCATGTCTTTCCAGCTTTCCAGGGAATGGAGCAGTGCAGTGGCTGGATCCACATGGTATGGCACTGGGATGTGAGGTCCTTGGAGACGAAGCTTGGTGACTTCTGGGGGTCAGGCTTTGCTTATAGGTGGTGATACCCTGGAGGTGTCACTCAGAAGCAGCTCTGCCCTGCACATTGATTCTGTGTTTCTGCATTATCCTCAATGGCATGCCCTGCCTGGTTGGGAGAGGGTGTGGTGGCCTCACCAATACCAGGAGTCTGGTGAGAAAACGCCAGGCAGCATTTCCAGGCTGGTGACCAGCTGCGCTGCCTTTATGACTAGACTCCTGCTCCCTGGTGAGCCCTGGAGAAAATGCTGCTATATCCTGGGACCTTCTGTCCTGACCTTCTGGGTAAATCTCAGGCTTTTCTGCATGTGACTCTTCCAGTTCGCCCGATGCTTGGTAGGTGATGTAAACACTCCCAGTGATTTTTGGAAGCTGCTCCAATTTGTCTGCACTAATATTCTCATGGGCCAGAACAATTTTGGGGGTCCACTGCAGAGAATGGCCTGGTTGTGAAACCACATTTAAGGAGCCAAAGGCTACCTAAGAAATCTGCAAGACTGTAGAGTTAACACAGGTGGTGCTGCTTTGCAGCAGGAAAAGCCTAGTGCCCCCACCCCCAAACCTTTGATCCATTTGTGACACTTGTATCTCTGTACTAACTGGGTGGCAAATGTTCCCAGTTGCTCCCTGTGGTCACTAGTGTCCCAGCCCAAGGTAAAGTGGGATATGAGTGGAGCCATTACTGCACACCTCAGGCCTGCCAGCTCTCTGGAGCCCAGATTGGAACCCCAGGAATGACTATGTTTAATAGTTGACCAGGGGCAAGAACATGGCTCAGGAGTCCCACGGACCTGGCTTGAATCCCAGTGCTGCTGCTTATCAGCTAGTGAGGTAGCACTGGGCCCCAGGGGGTTTGCTTTCAGTGACCTCAGGGTCCTTCCCCTAGAGAAAGCTCTAGGATTCTGCTCTGAAAATGGGAACTGGCCTATTTTTCCTGAGTGTACTGAGTGTTTTCCAAAGAAAATAAACCCTGGTTACTAATTACCTGACCTACATTTCCTGTGATTGCAATGGCAGGGGGCAGATCTAAGATTTCTAAGAAGAAATTGGAAAGGAGGGCGTAGGAAGTCCTCAGAGGTGAGCTCTAAGAATCACACTGGGCAGAATCCTGAAGTTTTGGTTGATGCTATTCTCCAGATAAAGCTAATTTTAGAAAGAGTCCTTTAGTCTTTAAACACAAGGAAGTGTGTCCTATTTTTTTATGGTTATAAATATGTTTATTATATATCATTATATATAATACTTTGTGTATAATATATAAAATATAACAATTATATATGATATATAACATGTAAAATAATTATATGTAAAATATATAACATGTATATGTACAATCAAACATTACAGACATTATGATTTAGAAAGTGAGAATCTAGAATCCTATTGCTGCCTCCTCCCTGCTGCCTGCAGTTGCCAGGAAAACACCATTAATAGTTTAGTTTATGTTCTCGTGGGTATTTTCTGTGTAGGAACAAACAGAAATCTATTTTTTTATGGAAATGGGATCACACTAAACATGCTGCTCTGAAGGTTGCTTTTCATACTTAACCATGTATTTTGGATGCCTGTCCATGTCAGCACATGTCCATCTATTTCATTCCTTTCAACAAGAAGTCCTAATGCATTGGGAAAACTAGAAGAGGGAGGAAAGCATGAAGTCTACAAGTTTGTTTTCTTTGATTTTCAATATCATTTCTGCTGCATTTAGGAAGAGAAAATCTAAAATTAGTTTTCATGTATCTCAGATGTAAATTTAAAAAAAATCACAGTAATGATAGTTGGGTTGTTGTAGGAAATCAGTGAATAAATGGAAACGACTCACTACCATTTGACTGTTCCTTATTATTATGCCCATCTTGTCTTCAATTAAACTGTCTGGACAAGTGGAAAACTGTGGTAGGCAGAATAATGGCCCCCAAAGATGTCCATGTCTTAATCTTGGGAACCTGTGAATATGTTACCTTACATGGCAAGAGGGATTGTGCAGATGTGATTAAATTAAGGATCTTGAAATGGGCAGATTATCCTGGATTATCTCGGTGAGCCCAGTGTAATCACAGAGGCTCTTGTTAGTGCAAGAGGGAGGAAGGTAGAGTGAGATTAGATGCTGCAGTGCTGACTTTGAAGATGAAGGAAGTGGATCATGAGCCAAGGAATATGCGCAGCATCTAGAAGCCGGAAAAGGCAAGGAAGCAGATGCTCCTCTAGAGCCTCCATAAGGGAAGCAGCTGATCCGACACCTCGATTTTAGCTTAGTAAGATCCATTTCACACTTGTGACCTCCAGAACTATAAGATAACAAATTAGCATTGTTTTAAGCCTCTAAGTTTGTGGTAATTTGTTACAGTAGCAATAACTAGTACATTGTCATTCATGTGTCTTGCATGCTGAGATGCTATTTGGTCTCCTTGGATCCAAACACAGTGTCTAAAATTATGACATATCTGTGGCTCCACATGTATAGGAACTCACCCAGTATTCAGTATAATGTGGCCCTTGGGTAAGCCAGAGTCAGCTTATGGAAGTCATTTTAGATTATCAAAATCAAAAAGATAAGTGACGGAGGAGATCCTATTGGACTCCAGGAGGATATGCATAGGCCCTGAAGGTCCACAGACCCAAGGTTTAAAAGGCCACCAGAGAGGTAGATGGACTTGATATTTTCACCCCATTTAATGGTTGCATCACAGAGTCTCTGTGAGGTCAATTGCTCAAGGTCACAGAATGGGCTAGGGCCTGAGCAGGGCTGAGATAAGTCTCTTACCCTTGGTTCCATGATGGCTTCTCTGTTCCTTAAAGGGAACACCAGGCTTTGGGCACCACCAAGGGGCAGCAGGAGGAGGAGGGGTGGACCTAGATTTTTCCCATCCAGCTAGGTTTGTAACCCTCCTGCCCCTCACCCACCTCAGTGGGCAGTCTGCCAGGTTCCCTGCTCAGGGAGGTGGGAGGGTACCCAATCCTGGTTCCCTGTGGTTCCAGGAGCTAAGCCAAGCAGCCTCCCTAGCTAGTTAGGACTTGTGTTTGGTTTGAATTTCCCCAATGCTTTCCAGAGGAGGGATTGGTGGCTGTGTCTTTAGCTTTGACGTGCACAGAGTTTCCCAACTTTTCTTTTGACCACTGGAACCTCAGAAGTGACAGTCGAAAGAGAAAAGTAGGTCACTTTGTAAAGAGTGAGAGATTCTTTTCTAGGTCTCTGGAAATTTCTGTCTTGGACCTGGAAAATGATCATAGATCCTCAGCACCTCAGAGGTCAAGGCTGATGGGCCCACATGTAAACAAGGACAGTTGTGTAACTCTCCCTTTAACTCTGGGCACTGATGAGCTGGGCTCCCATTGGGGATTGTTCATGCTCTCAAAGTAGTCTGATTCAGCAATAAAAGCTGGAGACACAAGCCACATTGTCTAGGCATCTCCCATCCAGGCACTTTATAGACATTACTGCCAGGGTTAGGTGCCTGTGCCCATCAAGCTGCTCCCCTCAGGGTTCTAGAAGATGGAAGTAAACACATGTGGCTAAATGGAGATCAGACCATCTGCTATGTCCTATAACTCGCAAGTACAGGCTCCTTTGTAAAATCAGTTTGGAGAATACTGCTAGCTGTCACCACACTGTGCTTCAACTCTCTTCTTAGTCACAGAGCTGGACTACATTTTTCAGATTTCCTGACAGTTAGGTGTGGTCAGGTATGGTAGACCTGTAGGTGTGCCTCCAGAACCCCCCTTCAAGGAAGGTTTTGCTGCCCAGGGGCAGGAAGTGCAGTCAGTAGACAGTTTCTGGCTGTCAGCTCCTTCAGGATAGTCCTCAATTGCAGAAAGCTGCCCCACCCAGTGTCACACCCTTCCAGGTATGACTGCCTTCCATCTGACTGCCTGAGGCAAGCAGAGAAGCTTGGCTGTTCTGGCCCAATAGAGGAAGACTGACAGGCAATATTTGCTCCACTGGGTTGGCTATTGCTTTGTCAGAACTGTGTTACAGCTTGACTTCTCCCTCCGCCAGATTCTGTTTCCTCCCTCCTTCCTTTCACAGATAATGATTCCTAAAAAATTTCATGTACCCTCAAACTTTACGTCAGCATTTACTCCCTGAGAATCCAATCTGCGACTCTGTGACTGAGTTCTCTCCAATGTAATGTGAGCAGAAGCAGTGTGTACTGTTTTCAAGCCTTGCCAGTGAAAGCCATCTGGGTAATTCATCATTCTTTCTCCTTCAGCCTGCTGGATACAGATGTCAGTGATGCCTTAGGGGATGGAGGACCCATAAGATGGAAGAAGCCCAGGTATCATGATGGGGAGAGCTGCCCTGCTGATTGAACATCTTCCCAGAACTGTTAAGTGAATTAGAAATGAACTTCTGTTATTCAAAGCTGCTGAGTTTGGGGCATCTATTCTTATTTTAGTTTAGTCTTTGCTGACTTATCTACCTTCTGCACTTACTTCTCTAGAGACAAATGGAGGAGCTAGAGAATAGTGGGTCTTTGCGGGAATGGCCGTTGACCAGGGGGAACCAGTGCTCATGTGCTCACTATGCCTAGGCTCAAGCAGAGATTCCTAGAGAACTAGAGAGAAGAGCAAGGCCTGGGGGAGCTTCTCTGTGCGTAGATGTATATGTCAGTGAAACATGGCTTGATGCTACTAGGCTTTCACCAGTCAAAAAGCAGCTGCTCTCCCTTGAGGGCAGCAGTAAGAGAGGGGAGGGAGAGCAAGTTCTCATTCTAACACTCCCTAAGTGGAGAGGTGAATCAAGGGCCTTTTTTCATGGGTCAAGGTTGGTATATAGGAAGAGGAGCACAATTCCTCCAACAAATGGAGTCATTCAGTTGTTTAAGCAATTCATAGATAGCTAGGTGGGTAGATAGATGATAGGTGGATAGGTAGGCAGGTAGGTGACATACTGACGTCTTGACAGCCAGAGCACGAGCAGGTTTGTGTGAGTTAGGGCAATAGGCTACTAATTAAACATGAAACTATTTGCCCATGTAATCTCTTGTCTACTCCACTGATTCGATGAGTGTTTCACCTGCCCAGTCAAGTCAACAAGTCAGGTAGGAATTTATCTGAATTCACTGACCCAGTACTGTGCTAGGTGCTAGGTGGGGAGATAGGAAATGCCTCCGTTCTCAAGCTGTTGATATGTACACACTGAACCACACACAAGACTGAAAATACTAAATGTCACCTGAGAAGAAGACAGGAGAATGGGTGTGAAAAAGAGGGAGCTTTGCCTTCCAGCTAGTTGGTTTCATTTTTTTTTTTTTTTTTGTCTGGGGGTGGGCAGTGATAATTCAGGGGAAGGTTAGGCTGGGGAGAGAAAATTCTGGTTTAGGGAGGTTGTGGAGGGCAGGGAGCCTGAGCTGGATTGGGATAGAGCTGAGGAAGGAGTTGGGTCATTGACGAGAAACAGGGAGTACACTTTTAGGGGCACTATGCTGAGTGTGGCTGGGACTGAGCAGAGTGTGCTCAGGAGACCTTTTGGAAGCTGATATTGGGAAATGTACAAAACAAGAGTGGGAAACATGCTAGGCTTTGGACTTGGAAAGTGGTCAGAAAAGCACCAGACATATCTTAAACAACTTGATAGATAGCCAGGCACATGATAAGAACAGATTTTTATAGATTATCTGTTGGGACCTCAGCATAAATGGGGGAAGAGTAAGTCTTCAGTCAAGGAGACTGGTTAGCTATGAAGGATTGAGCATGTAAACCAAAGAAGAAACTAGGAATGGAGTAGGAAGAAGGGTCAGATCTGAGAAGCAACATAAATATGAAGCTTGCTGACATGAGTTGAAGAGAACAAAAGTCAGAGTGTGACCAATGTTTACAAGCCAGGCCAATCAAGAAAGTAAGATTGCCAATGACAGAAATAAGCAAGTAAGGAAGGCATGGTGAGCCCTATAAGGAGAGGTGGTCTAGATATATACATGGTAACACAGCACAGGATTGTGCACCTTGAGAAACCCTACCGAAATAATTCTATATTTTTCCTATTGTAGTTTGTGTGTTTGTGGACACATAGAAGAAGTCGAGTCAGGCTGCAGAAAAACCTGGCGACTTAACCCAGTGGTGACAAATGCTCCTATTATATGTATACCCATGTGTTCTGAATCATAATATCTAGATGGCATGAAAACGTTGAATTGTGTAATTGTCATGAAAATCCTGAAAATATTTTCATGATATGGTACACATTTTAATACTTCATAAAATAAATATTCAAAATCATATATGCTTCTTATGTTTGTAAAGAATAAGCAAGTGATATATGGAGCCGAAGATCAGCCTCCAGTTTAAATAGGCACTCAATAAACAAGTGTTAAATTAACAAAATAATAAACATCGGTGCAGATAATCTACAGAGAACAATGCACTTAAAAGTTTTACACATTGGATGGGGTACAAAGAATGAAGGGACATGCTTGTACAGGCTGTGCTGAAATGGAAGAGGCCATTTACTACTATAAACTTTTATAAATTTTGAACAACATATATCTATAAAAATCTTAAAATATAAATGTCCAAGATTGAAACGAAGAGAAATCATCAGTTAAGAAATAGGGAAGAAATGGAAAGCTAAAAGTAGTAAGCAGGATTAGGGACTCATGAGAGTGATGAACCCTGTACATGGATTTTAATGCCCATGAGTTCAACAGACACGCCTTAGGCCTATTCAAGGTGAGAAGCCCAAACTGATCTCATTTCATAAAGCCTAGCATTTAAAAGGATTGCTATGTCTATGAAAAGAGGATAGAAAAACGCTGCTCATAAGCCTCAACCTGTGCCACTGTAGGCGATGGGGTCCAAATTTACACAAGTAGAAAAAGAACCCAAGAAATTAACATAAAAATTGGTGCGGGAAACCTATAGGACCTTGGTTGAGAACAACATGAAACTATTCTGGTAGGGTACTTGCAGTATTCAGGATGCAAAATTATATAAATAAAAGAAAAATACAAAGTTGCAAATACATAAGAAAAATCACTACAAGAGCCAGTAGATGAACATATCAAGAATTACTACTTCAGGAACTGAAGAGAGTTGAACAATCTAAAAGAGTTGTCAAACAATATGCTGAAAATTATTAAAGAAATAAAACCATATGAAAGAACAGTATGAAGAAAGAGCCTTGGACTTGAAAAGGAACCAGGAGAATTTCTAGAAATAAAAAATATAGCCATTGAACTTAAAAAAAAAAACAACAACATCTCATTGGGTTGGTTGAACAACAAATTAGGCATACAGAGAGATGGAATGGTCGAATGAGATGGTCCAGCATATATTTAACCGGAGAGATTAGAGGAAACAGGGAAGAGCAATATTCAAAGAGAAAAATGGCTGAAGAATTTTCTAGAATTGAAAATTCAAGAAACATAATGAATCTTAAGTAAAATAAAATATGTGCAATATATGCATTGTCTTTGATGTTCTGCAGTTTTATGAGAAAAGAAATATCTTAAAAGTAGCCAGGGAAAAAGAGATTATCTGCTGAGGAATGACAATTACACTGACAGCTAACTTCATATCAACAATGAAACCCAAAGATAGTGGGGTAAATATATTAATAGTCCTAAAGGTAGCCATTAACATAGTAATGCATGTTTAATGAATCTTTCATGAATAAAAGTTAAATCATCTTTAGACAAATGAAAAAAGAATTTACTACTGACAAACCCTCATTAAAAGAGCTTCTAATAGATATAATTTGGGAGGAAGAAAACTGATCCCAGAGGTAGGTGTGAAGAACAATAGAAGGGGAAATGGTATGCAAAGAAACTGAATACGTGGTTAAATCTAAACAAACATTAACTACATAAAACAATGTTTTATGGACTACATTAAAATTTGAAAATACATATTATAAAAGAAAAAATGCCATATACTAGATCTTTGTAATTCATGAGCTATAATAATAATAGCAATTGTACTAATGTCAAATACAATGTTTATTATGAGTCTAGCATAAATATAAGTACTTATTTATATACATATACATAAGTTAAGTGTTTATATTTTATGTGTAAGTATGTATATATCATGTACACATAAAGTGTATACTTAACTAAAATATTACATATATTTGATATATACATAAGTATACATATATACACTTACATATACGTATACCTAGGCTTATTTAACAACTTTATGAGCTGTGTATTATTATTTTATTTTACAGATGGGTAAACTGAGGTGAGATGTTAGTCATTTCTTCAAAATCACATAGTCATTGGCATATGTGAGATTCATACTGAAGCAATGCTGCTTCTGTTAGAAGATCAATATCCAGAATAAAGAAATAACTCCTAAAAACCAATGAGGAAAAAAATAACAGAAAAATTTGGCAAAGAATATTAAACTGGCCACTCACAGAAGAAATGTGAATGGCCTGTAAATGTACAAAAAGGTGCTCAACATCATTAACAATTACGTAAATATAAATTAAAACACACTGGTCAGATTAACAAAAAAGGTCAGCTGAAATCCAATGTTGAGGAGAATGTGGAGGAAAGACAACTCTTACAATGTGATAGAAAATAATGCTGGAACTATCACCTTGAAGAGCAAAAGGGCAACATCTAGTAAAGCTGAAGTTGTGCATTGTGATTCAGCCATTCCACATCTGGGCTGTAACCTAGGAGGTCTTGTGCATGCATGTTCAGCATGGGCAAGGGGGACTCATCATAGCCTGGTTCACATTAAACATTAGTCTGGGAGGATGGACCAACAAATGTGGTATATTCATTTAACAGAATTCTATTCTGCCATTAAAATGGGTGAATTATATCTAAATGTATAATCAGGGATAAATCTGGAAAAGACTTTGAGTGTGAAAAGTATAAAGATAGGTAGAGTATGATATTAGGTATACAGTTATAACAATACTATATATAGTGTTTACAGAGAGACAAACCAACTGCAGTTTAATGAGGGAAAAGAGAAAGTATATTGGGATTGGAGAAGTGCACAAAAAGGGGCTCCAACTCTGTAATTTTTTGTTCAAAAAGAAAATGTGGCAGAATGTTAATATTTGTTATATCAGAGAGTGGGAATGTGGTTTTATTGTTAATTTCTGAAAATGTCCCCTAGATTTGAAATATTTCATTAAAAATAAATTTTATTTTTGAATTTTAAAATTGCATCTTGTTACATATCTGTAATATAGTATTAAAAACCCTTGCCTAATGAGACATCTATAAGGATAAATTCTAAAGCATTTTCTAGAACAAGAAATATTCTAACACAATTTTAATGCCTCAGAAGTACTTTGTGTTCTTCAATATGTGGTTGCACCAAATATTTAATAGTCAATAACCTCCAGGAGGCTTCAGAAACAGTGGTTGTAAGATGGTGTCACATTAGCACCATGATTCCTCTTGCATCCCATATTGCTTACTCTACACCAGAAACTGTAAGTGGTTTACACATACGCATTTCATGCTCCTTACCACCCTTTATATGAGAGAGGTAGATCATTTCCACTTTACGAATTATTTTCACTTGATAATTGAGGCACAGGGAGATTAAGTAACTTGCCCAAGGAAACAAAGCTAGTGAATAGTAATCCCAAACCCAGGCATTCTGGCTTCGTGACCACCACGCTGGACTAAAGGCTGTGTGGCCATCTGGGTGAATGGATCTTGTGTGTTGCCCTGTGAATACCCATCCTAGACTTTCTTCCATCCAGCTACTTATCTTCTTCCATTAGTCCTATCACCCATTACATTCTTACAATCTTTCTTAAGCACAGGAAATGTGGGCAAGGAAAAAAGGCCAAACTGATAGTTTTAGGGAGAAATACTTAAGATCTGAAGTTGTCTATCTGTGGCCAATGCAATATATTTAGTTCATTTCTGGATGGTCTCCAGACATTGGATATACATTGTTTCACATTAAAAATAATGCCGAAGAGGTTGGTTATATTTGGTGTCAATAACAACACACATCTTTTGAAGCTATAAGTATTAGCAATTTTCCTAAGCACTAGTTCAAGAGAGTGTAATGAAGAGGACAGCTTGCATACTTAAGGTATTTTAAATTTATGATTTTAATTAACTGCCTTATGTTCAGAAAATAAACTGAAACCAGACTGATTGTATAACTTTAATATTTGAAAAATTTTATCCAGAAATTAACAATTTAATACAATACAGATTTGTACAAAAAACAGGGACCATTAAAAACTCCTGATCATACAGACAAAAATATGATTAAGCAAAGATTAAAAAAGGACAGGACATTTTGTAAATACGGATAAATACTGTGTAATGCTTTAATTTACTGTGGTGATAGAAAAATCAAGAATTCATTAACAGGTTATATAAAAAAAGCAACTACATGAATTTTCTAGCTGTTTAAATCAATGAAATATAACAGTAGTGTTTTTTTTTTTTAAAAAAATGAGGTATTATTACACTGTAAACCAAAAACAGAGCATAAATAAATAAAGGCAATGTGCTTAAGTGATAGATGATTATAAATTTCAACTTAATAACAGACAACAAAAATTTTCCAGTTATTTATGGACTTTGTCATTTAAAAATCTGGCTTGCTTGGTACTTTTAAAAGCGACATAACTATCGATATACAAGCACATCATTAAACATGCAGACCAAGCCAATACAATTTTTTTCCATCTCTACCAAATAAAAACTTTACATTTTATTTAAAACACTTAAATCTGATTTCTTATACATGATTCTTTTGTGCTTATTAGTTAGTAGTAACCTACATTAAACATCTTACTTTCTAGTTCAAGCAGTATAAGAGAGAAGCAGTTTTATTTGCATATGGATTAAAAACAGAGCAAACAAAATGAAACCAACATGACTTTAACTCACTTAGGCATTCCAAGATTTTTAAGAAGAAAATCTTTTAAATAGTATATCCAAATAGAAAAGCAGAGTCACTTCTGTCTCAAAGAAGATGGTAAATCAAGTAGGAATTTTTTTCCTTAAAGATTCATAGGCTGGCTTTAGAAGTGCAGGAAAACAAGCTGATTAGTTCCTTCACCCCGAAAGAATTCTGCTGGTTGGGTGCAGGAAGCATAACAATGAGAAAATAGCATAGCTCAAAAAATTGTGGGAAAGTATTATTTGCATGTGAACCATATGCTGGTACTAAATGCTGGCTTCATTATTATTGCAAATATATCTTCAGAGTTTTCTGAAGGAAAATTATCAAAGTATAATAGAGAAGTCTTGATTTGGAAATATTTCCAACATGCTAATAAAACTGCTTCATTTGCTGTAAATTAAACAGAAAACCATTTACTGTCTGACTTAAAATGCAGTTTCTTTTTACATGCTACTTTGTTAGAAACTCCAAAAAGAGTACTTTTGAATTTACTATATTCAGAATCCAGTGAAAAACAAACATTTTGATCAAAATGTTGAACTTGATTTTTACACCAAGCTATGTCATTTTGACACAAAAGTTATTATTGTATTCACTTTTGTCAAATATCTTATCCTACCTTTTTCTAAAAATTAGTATTTCAGTACAACTGGTGATCAAAAAATATTAGAAATAAGCCTTGTACATCAATCAAAGTATATATAAAAACAGTTCTTTTGTGCTTGTAATTGACTTAGTTTATCAACGATTAGTTATCTGATTTCCTTTCTAATATCTCGACCCTTAAGAAGAAATGATCATTTTACAAATATTAGAGTACTCAAAATAACTAGTTTACTGCCAATGTGCATGCAGACTAACAATACTTAAAAGAATATAACCTTGAATCCAATTAGTCTGAAAATAGTTACACTCTTGTACAATCATCTTTATTGATTTGTAAAACTGTATACACATCTAAAACCCTGAATTTACTTTGTAAAAATAAATCTTTAGCAATAAATGGCACTATCAAAATCCCATTATTCTCAAGCTATTATGTAGATATTTACATGCTTTTCAGCAACAGTTGAAAATCTTATAGGACCAAAGCCAGTATAACAAAAACAAAAAAAAAACAAAAAAAAACAACAACCTGTAAACTGCATTTGCAATTATATTGTTGTTTACCTTTGTATGAAAATATGGCTACATGCCTTACATTAATGATAATGTAGCTATCTGTGTTGCTACCTTGTGCTAGCAGCACACAATCTGTCACCGTGTTCCACTATGTCATCACTGCATTCTTTACTACACATTGTTTTCTCAGTGGAATACCTGTGACAAACTACTTATGGAGAATGATAAAGTGCTATTAAAAAGAGGGACTGAACCCACACCTGTCTCTGCCATCTGGTCTTTTCCCTACTCAAGCTATGTCTGTGTTTTTAGAAAATCATATGGCTCCACTAAACATACTTCATATTTGATTTTTAAAAAATCAGTATTTTAAAGTTGGTGAGCTTTGCCAAGATGTTTTGAGACAAAAACATGAAAAGGTTAAAGGCACAATAAGAGGGAAGTGAATGCTACATATAAAATATATTTCAAGTCTTCTAGGTTACTCAAGTCCAAAACCTTCTGAATTTGAAATTCCAATGATCAATTTCTGTTTCAGGTCCTTTTTGCTCTTGTAGGGGGGAAGGCAAAGTTGATTGAAGCAGGTATGGGCCACAGGCAACCTAGGGGAAACACTTTTTTAAGATACTAAGCCTTAAAACACACACAGAATGTCTGCTAATCAACTTTCAAAGTATCAGGACATACACATTAAATCTAGTTTGCTGTCCCCCCCCTCATTCTTTGAGCAAATACTTATGAAGTATCTACTACGTGTGTGTCAGGCACCCTTCTAGACACGGGGATGGGTTTATAGACAAGGCAGCCAATGTCTCTGCTCTCATGAAATTTTCATTATGGTGGCATTATTTTTGTAGTCAGACAAATCTGAATTTGAATGTTGTCTCCCTCACTTATGAGCTGTGGGACCTTGTTCAAGTTGCTTGATGTCTCCAAATCTGTTTCCAAATTACCATGACAAGGGTAAACTAGCCAACTGGGTTGTTGAAAAGATTAAAAGAGCTATCTGCATAAAACACATAGCAGAATAGCAGATAATAGGACTGTTATTATTATTTCAGTCTTGATTGTCAAAAAATAATAAAGAGAATATTTCTGAGACATTTGCAACAGTCATCTTCTGAATCTTTTTGATAAGCTCCCCCAACTCTCTACATGATGACACTGTTATCTTTAAGATTTCTAAAGATTTCTTAGACCCTTTCTTCAGTTTTTATGAACCCCACACCATCAGAATAGCTGTCAGTGGTAGCAGTATGAAAGGAAAGGATAAATTCCAGTACAAAAATGAACAAATACATAAGTATATGAAGTATATCTACTTCATAAGGCATATGGGGCGTATTGGAACATATGGGGCAGGGGAAAAAAATGTTTATAATCAAAGTAGTGTCTACTCAAATAAGCTTTAGAAATTACAAGGTGATTGGGAAAATAAGTAGATCAGCATTAATCCACCAACATTATTAGAAAATAATTTAAACCCATCATATCATCATTTTCATATGCAAACAGCACTAGATAAAAAAAGAGGATTAGTACTAGAGATACTTTTCTAGTACTGGAGGACTTCTAGTACTAATAGCCAAAAAACCTGCCTTGGCATTTTTAATAAAAAACAACTTTAAATAAAAATGCAGGTAAGACAATATACTACTAAAAACAAGCCAGATTCTAAAAAGAGACTACAAAACAGTTGACTTAGCAAAGCAGAAAGTTCATGGAAAGAATTGTCAGTTAGTACTGGTATAAAGTTAATAGAGGACCTTAAGCCATAGTCTCTCTCATTCCAAGGCCACATTTACTTCCAAGATTTTTCTATGAAGATGACTTCAGATCGAAAGAAGCCTCTAATTGTAAACATATTATTAGTAACAAAACTTATAGATTAAAAAAAAATCCCAATCTGGAAATTTACCAGTTAGTAGAAGTTTCATTCTTTGAGATTTTAAAGTTCAAATCAGCCATTCCTCCTACAGGTACTCTGTCACTTCCTGTAGTAAAATGTAGCAACTTCTTTTGAAGATCAAGAGGAAATCCAAGCACAACATCCCAAAAGTATCTAGAGAACACCAAAGGAAATTTATATAAAATGTCCTGACAAAAATCCTGCAGCTCAAAATAAAGTAATAATGTAAGCTCTAAGGAAAAATCTTCCCTAAACATATATAATACCCTTACTTTGAAATTAAGGAAGAAAAGTTTCTATATATTAATTAGATTTTTGACTAACATTATTATAAAAATAATATTTTTATAAAATTTTAAAAGTAGCCTAACAGTGGATAAGACAAAAGCCATTTTTATCTGATACAACTTTTCTTATTTTTCAACACAGTGCTATTAAACCAGAAGAACCAAAGTCTTTTAAAAAAGTAAAATCTCTACTTTTGTAGAAACTTATTTCTATCACTCCCAAGGGGGTTGCTAAGTGATTTCATATTTCATATTCTCACATTACTTTCTAGAAATAAAATAAGGCAGTATGGAACTCTACAATATTTCAGCTGACTTAATGTGATTCAAAGATTGTTAAGTTACACAAATAAGCGAACCACATTCTCTTTCATTCTCTCTTCTCCAACCTCACTACTAGAAGTACAAAGAGCTCACCGTATAGTCAAGTCAGTTTTCGCATAGCCATCATACTGAGTACTTCTCTGCAGTGCATGCATATCCAGTTCAGGACTTCCACAGACCAGAATTTCAACCTCTTCTGGACGAAGCAGCTGCCAATAATTATTTATCAAAAATGATAAAAAGTGATGATTGAAAAAAAAGTGAAACTGGAACTATTTCCACTGATTCAAACTACCAAAACCATTACTTCTCATAGCAAATCAAACCATTTTGTTTAAGAAAAATCGCCACTTATATTTTCATACTGGGGTAAGATATTTTTGCTTCCCAAAGTTTATAAATCTTGTCAAACTATCAGGTTCCCCCTTTTGCAAATAGTAGCAGTTTGTCAGAAAAACAAGCAGTTGATTAAGCATAAATCCAAAATACAACTCTTCCCCAAAACCCAGCTCGAAACTCTTGGTTACTCCAGCATCTGCTGATCTGCCTGCCTCCTTCCAGTATCTGTTCCAACAACACCCAGGATGTGTGCACTGTAGAGTTTGGGTTAGTCTGTCTTGGGTCATTTACTGGTTTATTCACCTACATAGACTGTCTCTCACTCAAAGAGATTAAAACTGAAAAACAGAAACCATGCTATGCCATTTAATTCTTATTTTTCCTCCCTCCATCTCCACAGCTACCAGTGAGTCACAAACAAAACTCAATTAGAGTGTAATGAAGTGCTCTGTTTTCAAAGGTACTTTCAACCACAAACATGTGACAAAGATTACTCTAACACAAGCTCTCTCCTATGAAAAATAATTCAAATGAAAGACCTTACTCTAAACCCTCACAAAATTGAGGTGGAGATACGTGGTGTGACAGAGTATGCCCTGGGTGGCTGAGGCAAAGAGCACAGGTTCTTGAAAAAACTGCTTTTATCTTATGTTCAACATGGTATTCTAAAAAGTAGTTGACCCATATTCACATGGCTAAGATAAATCGAACCAGATTTCATCATGACTTGGGAGACAGATTACTTCCTGTGGGTAAAAGGCAACTCAGAGTTGCTGAGGGACCCTTGAAGCAGTTATGAGTATGTTCTTTAGTCAATAAGAAGTTATGGCTTTTGCCCTGGAGTTTATGTGTTAAACTCTGTTTTCTGTGCTTTGTCCCTCAGTATTAAGACCTTGAACCCATGGGATCTATTCATCTGATCTGCACATGGAAACTTTTTAAAGCCCTAAAAGACATAGTATAAGACACAGCACAAGGGGAGAAAAAATGGAGTTGACCAGTCTTTTTTTCCCTTTACAGAGTTAAGGCTGAAATGGGAGAACTATTTTTATTTCTAACTCTACCTTTAAAAAACAGAAAACATTTTCTATTTTAAAAGCTTACCTATTAAAATATTGAAGGAATTATCTGTCATATTATAAAACCTAACTGAAAGCATAATTTAAAGTTTTAAACTCACCATAAGGGCATTTGAAGCACACACACTATGAAATCCATAATAAAATGCAGCAAACTGCTTATAGATGGATTTGTTGAGAAGAAAGTCGATATAAAGCTGTACATATTCTGAAAAACGATTTTACATCTATTATATTGTAGAAGTAAATAGTAAACACTAATGCATTTTAATTAAGAAATGATGTCTAACTTACCTTTCCTATTTTGATTGGTAACTGGAATTTTATCACCACCTGGCTTTAAATTATAGGACTTAATTATTCCAAATTCTTCTTGAAAAACCTGATGGGAAATTCCAACACAAGGTATTAATCGATATGGCTGATACCATAACAAACTTCAATGAAGAGTTTTGTGAAATGTAAAAAGAATATTTTTTTCCTCCCTTTTAAATATACAAACTACGGAAAGACTATTAAACTCTTGTGATATTTGTATTAATAACAATGTGTCATGAAAGCATTATGAAGTAAATATGGCTTTAACTTAATCTTCTGTTTTGAATACAATTTAAGACTTCACCAATGTTCACAAAACTTGTGTGGCCATTTAGGTAATACTCAGACCTTTTGGAGCTATGTGGATTACTATAGTAGTCACCTCCCAATTATTTTTAGGGGAGTGGAAATGAGAATTTTGGTCTGATACATTAGTTTCTGCCCCTAACTTCTTATGTTGAAGCTACAGAAGAAGGTTATTTTTAGAAGTTTAAAGCTCTGAGGAAGTAATAGTCAAGGGAATATGCCAGCTGCCTAGCAAAGTAGGAAGTACCCTTACCGTTGGTGAATTTAAGCACTTTTGTGACTGCTCATTTACACGTGTCTGCTTCACTGTCTCTATTTTATCAGGTTAAGATAGGGGATGCATTGATTAATCCTGTTCATCTTTTCTAATAATGGGTGTTTAATAACAAATGGCATTTTTCATATATGAAACATGTGGTTAACAGGAAGCTATTTGTGTTAACAGTACCTGGAATGTTGAATAGAAATCTTCTTCAACATTGCCTTCATAGGCCAGGAGTTCACTTAATCCATGGGCCAACTCCTGTAAAAAGAAATCTATTATCTGTGTTTTTAAACCAAACAGTATTACCTAAAAGTCTAGCAGATCTACTATAGCTCACTTGGATGTGAGATAGAGCAGACACTCTGTCAGATTTTAAAATAAAGATAATATTTGAGATGTATTTTCCAGGACACGAAAAATGCTTGTTAATGATTTTTACAATCTACCTTTTCATTGGAAAAGGTCATAAAGGAGGAAAATATCCAGTTCCAACCAAAGAGGCATAATTCTGCGGTCTATTCTTGTACCGCTATCTGCAACATTACTATTTATAAATTTGTAATATTTCTCACTCTCAATTTATATTCTTAAAACATCTACCATTTCAGGATACATCTTTTAAACATAAAAACATAGAGTTCATGCACATTAAGTGGGCTCTATATTTCAGTTACAGTGCTTTCCTCTCCTAAGAAGCTGAGAACTCTGGAAAAAACATTTCCTATATTAGGTTATAATTCATGTTATCCATGAGCAAAGATTTACAAATAGAAAAATAACCAAATATTTAAAAAACTTTTTAGGTTTTATGAAAAGTTAGTTTTATTTTAAATTATTAAAAAGATAAATAGTATGGTTAAATTAATCTTACATACTTTCATACAGAATAGATTTTCCATTCCATTACAATCGGAAATTTTTATACAAATCTAGACAGGCACAGATTTGATATGATTGTTATCATTTGTTTCAATTAATAAAAATTATGGATGCTGAAAATTATCATTGGAAGATTTATGATTTTTATTAAGAACTCAAGGGACTCCTAGGTGACTCCAAAGGAAAGAATTTATCATCTTCTTTCCAAGGTTAAATTTTTAATGACAAAATACAAAGTAAATAGGTCATAATGTTATATATGCCAATCTTTTTCAGGACTGTAGGCCTTTTATTCCCAGTCTTTCTATTTTAAACTCCATTTTTTGTTGAGAATTATCTTCATATTGTCAGTCTTAGACTCTTAACTATAACATGCTATCTCTAAAATATTAATTACCTATAGTTAAACTTTTTTCTGATTGTGTTAACCTATAATTAAAGAGTATGTGAAGAAACAAGGTAGTGTTTTTACAGTTTGAAACCCTGGTCTTAGTCATAAAGCATATTTGAGAGTGACTTAAACAGAAGGAAAAGATATTCCAGTTGCTGATTCAAGGTTATACTTGCCTCTCTGCTTTCAACTAAACCCTCAAGTATAATTTTCATGACTGTTGGTAAGATTTCTTCTTATTGTTGCTGGACAATTCTGATGCTTTGTTATAGATCACCTCTCAGAGAAGCAGTATTCATTAACATGGTTATACAAAACTACTGTATTTATTAACAACATATTGAATGCTCTATTGTTGAATATTTTGCTTACTCTCTGTACTTTTTGTTCTATACCACAAATACTGTCTTTAAATTAATAAATCTACTTCGTTTCTCTTTGCTTTCCTGTTTATTCTTCTTGAAAACAGTGTAAAAATACAAATAGTAAAGAACTGAATTAAAAAGCAGTTAAAAAACTTTTTTAGGATATATTTTTACCATATACTAAATGGAAATTAGTGCCAATTTTGATACTATTAATAAATTAATAATCCATTTACAAAGTGTTTTTAAAAAATTATCCACATTCTACTATTCTAACATAGCAGCAGTTTTCCTGCTTCCTTTCAATCTTTATTGATGCATGCATAGAAACTTAGTTTTTTCAACAGTTGATCTCATATGTACAATCTGGATTCATTATTACAGAGCTAATATAATATGAAATCAGCTCAATGAAATCTTCAGCTCCAAAATATATAATGCCATATTGGCATAGTCATTCATAAAATATCCATTATTAACTTTGAAAAAGCTGGTTCTAAATGAGTCAAATTTAAATATCTTTAATCATAAAATTAAACAATTTATTGACAAAAAAACATAATAAAATTAGGAAATTTATTGGTAAAAATTTTGGCATAAACTAAGGGGGATAAAAAAATCACAGAAATATAAATCGAGAAGATAACTCAGAGATGAGTCTACCTCCTTCATTTTATAGGTAAGAAAATTAAGTGAATCATTCAGGGCCATAGCTAGTATGTTGCAGATACAAAACTAAAAAAGGCCTATCTTTCAGTTTCTCAGTCAGAGCCTGCTCTATTAACCTTTGCAAACTGTCATACTATTTTCCTATTGGGTCTTATAAAATTTGTGCTCTTAATCTGAAAGAACCCAAATGAACTTCAAAAATGTGTCTGATATTACCAGGAATTCTCTGCTGACCAACAGTTATCAAAACTCAGCTGAGAAAATATTATAACATTGTCAGGAAGATGCATGTACTATCCATATATCTACTAAGTTTTAACCTTGACTTAAATTTGATGATCAGAAATCTAATTTTTGAACCGAGGGATGTCCTAAGAGACAGTCCTGTGATATTCATGTTGTATTGATCTTGGAGCTGTTGTTACAGACACTGTAAATGATTTTGCACAGTGTCATCTTAATAAGGATCCATAGAAGTAATCACGTACTAAGTGTTTTCTTATGCCATATAATCCCCCCAATATATGTTTTATTATCCTATTGATCACATAAGGAAACTGGATCTCAGAAAGGTTAAACTTATTCAAGTTCACAGAGCTAATCAGTGGCTGAGCCCAGATTAAAATCTCTGCTTTTCTGACTTCAAAGCCTGTTTCTACTATGCTATTAGAGCTGAGTAGTGCTGCAGTGTGGGTGATATGTCTATATAAAGAAGGAGAAAGTTAGATAAAAAAGGAAATGTGTTACAAAAGTAGAGAGAAACCTTATTTTAAAATATTAGCATCAGGAGAAGAAAGACTGTACAGGTAGAAGACATTAGCATTAAGAAATAAGATGCTAGTAACTTTATACTTACAGGCATAATTTGACATAAGTCCTCAGTGGTAATGCTGCAGATGCCTACTGGTGTATTTTGATCACTAGGAACGATGGGAGGGCTCAACAATTTCTTGTAACAGCAGGGGGGGAAGCGAATATCCAAGGTAATGCTGTTATAAACAGCTAGTCCCATAAGCTATGCATACTAAATGTTAAGCATTAACATAAAATCCATGACAACAAATGAGTTTTGAATTATGCATCAGTCTATTTTTTGCATACTTCTTTCAGATTTAACACTGACTTTCTAATTAATCTCACAGACTTCCTTTCCTTTCATTTATTTCCCTTTTATTTTACATAATATAATTCCTTGATTACCAAAAGTCATGTAAAAAGGAGAGGTTCAGTTGATAGTATTTAATGAGTTCCTTAAAAAAAGTTTAAGATCAACAAGTAGCAGTTTCAAAAATTTCTACAATTGGACATATAAAAATACTTTCTAAATTTAAACAAAGATGTTGATGATTTTATAAATGGCAGCAATTTGTTCCATAGGATTCACTGTAGAACACATGACTGATTTTGGTAATCATTTTAATTATTTTAAAATTAAATACAGACTATGTAAAGAAAAGAGAGCTGAACTGAATAAACATGGACACACACACACACACACAGACACACACACAGGCACTGTTGATAAGCTAACAGGACAATTGCTCTCTTACAGTAATACCTGAAAGGCCTTTATTGGAGTTTACTCAAACTGTTAAAGTTAAAAAGTTACAGATATTATACATACAAACTTTGCACAGTTGTATTTTATCTAGAGGTGTTTTAGATCAAATTTCATAATATTTCGACTGTCAAATAAAGATTATTATATTGTTATTAAGGAAGTCTTTAATTTTATAGGCTCAATAGAAAATCCAAACATTTGGGCTGGACAAATTACTGCAAACAATTTTTAAGAATTGGAAAATAGCCAGTATTTCAATTTGCTAAGGCAGAATGAAAATTAATAATTTAGGGGATATGCTATTTTATAGGTAACCATATCAACAGAGACTGAACAGTGTATTCAAGGGATAGATATTGACAAGAAGTTCTAATATACTTCTATAACTGTGATAATAGCACTGATGACAGTAACCATAATACTACTGTAATTACCACTTATGATCGTCTACAATAGTGACAAGTTATAAGTACTTTTCATTAATTTTTTTAAAAAATTATAACCGAAGGCAGGTTTTTAGCAGATGAGGAGGCAGGCTCATAGGATTTGCTACACGAAACTTTCATACACAGAGTATAATTTTTCATTTCACACTAAATTAACTTGCTCTGGTCAAAGCAGGAATGGGGATGAGGGAATTCTTCTGGAGTCACTGAGGCATCATGTGGTGCACAGAGCAGAATTTGAAAACTCTGCACTACATGATCACAATCTACTATCACTTCATATTTTTTCCTATACATTATCATGCTTTTGGGGCATCAATCTTATTTTCTACAGTTTTTTTTTTTTATGAGGTAAATACATATTAACAATGAGATGTTTTAGATTTACAGCAGGCCCTTGAGTAACGTTTTCTTCAGTGTCGTTTTGTTATAGTGTTGATGAGATGCTAAAAGAACTTAACTCTTGTTTATATATCAGTTAGGCTATGGTAAAACTTGTTTTGTTACATGTCACTTCACTTAAAGTCTGAGAACTTACTGTAATCATTTAACTTGAAATATGCAACATATGTAAATATGTTTAATATGCTCTTTTGGGTAATGACTGAATAGAAATTAATGTCTGTTGCAACAGAAAGCAATTAGCAAATTCATTATTTTATGTATAACATAATCCTAAAAATGTGATAGCTAAGTAAAATCTAATACTTCAATACCAATATCAGAAAGTCAAAATATCACTCAAGTCTAAGCCGTGATAAGAATGTGAAGTATGACAAACATATATTATGGAATCCAAACAGCTCATAGCATAGTGAGATGTATCAATGACTCAGACTTTCAATGAAGTTAAAACATTTAACAAATGATTACCGTAAATAATACAATAAAAACAGAAGTCTAAGAATTGTTAAGCATTCTATATTGTGTAATTTGACATTATGGTCCCTTAGACATGAAAATATACATGAAATTTTAAGTTTATTATCTCAATGTGTAGTTTTCTCCCTATAACCTTTTATTTCATCTAGTCTCCCATTTTTCATATACATTCCTCAAGATTTAATCCAACAAATACAACAAAGATACATATTCAAAGCCCTCCATAACATGGGCTCTTAACTTTCCTTTGATGGTATCATAATTCCCAGTGTGCCCTCTGCTTCAACCAGGTGAACCTATGCATTGCACTGTAACAGGTCCAGCTCAATGCAGTCTTTTTTTCTAGTCATTCTCCCACTCTTTGTACAGCCCTGTGTTAATCAGATAGAATGGTTCAATTTTCAAATGTCTCTACCTCCTATGGGAAGACTACACTGAATCTTTTCCTTCTTAGAACTCCTTACCTCCATGTCAAATGGTCGTTCCACTCTGAGAACAGACTACCTTGATTGGTAGTGGTCTGCTCATGTAAATGGTAAACATTTTAAAGGTGGATATTTTTTTCCCTCTTTTAACCTATGTATCTCCAGTGCTTGCTTATTTATTTACTTTTTCCTCCCTTCTTCCACAGACAATCATACTTCTTAAAATTAAAAAAGCTAATGTAGAAGGTATCTGTCCAATCTTCCACCCAATGCAGGAATGCCTTCTCCAATACACCTGATAGGGATCAGAGGATGGCATAGAGATTAATTTTAAAAATACTATAAAATAATGCCATATGCTTTAAATATTTCAATTCCATTAATTTTTAAATTTTTATGAATATCTTGAGATTCAGGGCATTTTTAAGACCTAGATTTAATGTTCACAGTTTTAGTTTAGTAAACTGAGTGAAATAAATAAAAAGAACAGAAAAATAGTTCATTATGAATGGAAAAGATACTTTAAAAAAAAGTCTTGATTTTCTGATAAATTAGATATTTGAAATAGAAAATAAGCATTTTTATTTTGAGATAAAGTTCTCAGAGAAAAATATAAAAAATTCAGTCATTCAATTAATTAAAAAATTCAATTAACTAAATTTGCTGACATTATACAGCGTGATATCATAAATAATAATAAAGATTATCGAAAATCTATTAGTAAATTTGACAAGAATGTTTGAAAAAAATGCTTAATGAGAAGAGTTTTCCAAAATTCAGATAAAGTTAAAAAAAAATCTCTAGTCTACTAGCACCTCCTAGTGGAAAGTTTAAAGGATACAATTCCAACCAATCGGAATTCAGAATAGTTATCACATTTAAAGCTGCTAAACCAATGGCAGTGTGAATCTTTGTGATATGTAAACATGCCTGAAAAAAAAGAAACAATTTCATTAATATGATTGATTTAAAAATCAGAGTGGTAAAAATATAGGTGATAGCTCATCTGTTAGAAGCAAAATAGTAACAGTTCTGTTACAGACCATCTTTCACGTTAAAATATATCAAATATATGTACAGAGAGCATGGATTTTAATGTTCATTGGTATCCTGAACAAAGGGTGGAAACATGGGGTAAAAAGACAGATATTAAATTAATTAGATGTTTTCTTTTATAAAAACTATAGTTTTATAATTTACAAGTTATGATCAAAATTAATCTTGAGGATTATATGGAAATTTCAATTTATCCATGTCATCTCTATTTACCAGTACCAGAAAGATTATATATATATATATACACATACACAAAATAAAGAAAAATAAGAAAAACACTTAAAACTCTCCTCTGAAGAAAAACATTTAACAGATACTAAGGATTATACAGGAGTTTTCTTTAAATAAAACCAAATTTAAATTTCAAAGGTTTATTTTTATCTAAAAAAATTAATGAGTTCTTATTCATTAAAATGGCTCATTATTTAATGAAAGAGGCTTCAAATATTAGTATAGAGCAAACTATAGTTTTGTTTTTTAATTTCAAATGTTCTTTTTTTCAATGACAAATTTGCATGCATTTGGACTATCCAGAAAAGATGTGGATGCTCCCTTGCAAACGTACAGTCTTATACATTTTGTGAAGATTCCCAAAAAGGTAATGAACATTTCGATCATCCATTTGGTCAAACAAGTTTTAAAATGTAAATAGCAGTCCTTAAAAAATTATTCAAGATTTACGATTGACAAAAAAATCTTTAAGACCATAGAGTAGCTTAGAAATAAGAGCAACTACTTGAATCTAACAATTATGAAAAAATACTGCTTATAAAAATTAAATACTCACCATAATCTGGATGAAAAATTTGACGAATTAGAAGAAGGAACCATTCCTTAGTCAAACCACCCATATCCAAACCAGCTTCCCCTACAAATGTAACTTTCAATTTCTTTTTCAAGTCTGCTCTTTTCCGGGTTAACTATTTGAAGAAATTATAAAGTAGAGAAGAACAAAGGACATTAAAAAGGAAATTAACTTTTTAAATTCTGGGAAATGTGTTAGGCGGTCTGTATCTTATTTACAATGTCACAAAACTCCATTCATCCACCCATCCATGCACCCATCCAATAAATCTACCAGACACTGTGTGAACTAGGAATTATTATGTTGTATTGATAAACAGAATTAGAGAGGTCAGATACCTTGCCTAAGGTTACTGCCTCTCTGTGTCATTGCCTCCAAGATTTTAATTTAGCAGATTACAATATAAAATAGCTCATTTTCTTTTCTTTAATTTGCCTTCAACACTGAACTTAAAAAAAAATCACACAACGAAATCAGCCATTATCTAAATATAGCTGAAGAACTGTACATGCATGAAGCTCGATAATACATGTACATACAATCAAAGTATGTCTGACCCTAAGTAGACTCAACATACCCTATAGATCAGATCTCTAATTTTATAGATGAGTAATCTGAGGCTTGGCAAAATGAAGATGACTCATCACAAACCCAATCAGTAACAAAAATGGGTCTAGAATCTAGGTTATATATTCATAAACATTTACTCATGTAAGTTCTATATAAAATCCTTTGCTGGGGAATTAACAAACCATTAAAAAACATAAAAATGAACATAAGCTTTAACTGTGAATACAGAACTGATTTTAATTATATCAAAATATAAGGAAGTACACTTACTGATATATAGAAATAAAAGACAGCTTATAAAGATTTTAGAATTGTAGAAATTATTTAAAGCTCTAATCAATTAATACCATTTGGAATAAATGATTTATACCTCATCAAGAGAATCGCTAACCAGATGTGTCCTCCTTACTTTCATATTTAGAAATAACATATTCATATCAGGTCTCTGTCTTCGAGATACTTTATCCACCAGACTTTGCTAATTAAAATAGAAAGCACATATTTTCACATAAACTATAATTTCATTTAAAACATTTAAACAGTTTAGTCAAAAATCACTGATATTCTTTTCTATGCCATCTCTCATATAATTTCATAAACTCAATTATACAAATTTTGATTTATGAACATGCCTATTATTACTTCATTTTGGAACAATGGTAACCAAAGGAAGTCCAAAATGGAGGACCAAAAATAATTTACCTTCTATAGTAAAGAGTGTTGCATTATAGTTTCCATGTGTGTTGTCTCTTAAATCGCAAGGTTTTCTATTTAATAACTACATATAGTGGGAATTATTGAAACAAGGTATATTCTGATGATGATAAACTTGCTTATGCTTTTTTAGATACCAAATTTACTCTAAAAGCACAGTTAGTCTACTTTTATAAAGTAGTTTGTCAATATCAGAAAGAACAATGTTCATATCCTTTGTCCCAATAATTCTACTTCTAGGAATTTTATACAGGGAGATGTTCATGACAGCATTACCTATAAAAATGTGTAGCGGTTAGCACATCTGATTTACATGCAGAAGATCTTGGGTTCATGCCCCAGGTGGAGCCACAGACCATACCCTGGGTGCGCCAGGCCCTGCGAGTGTGCCAGGCCCTAGTGCACACTGCAAGCATGTGGGAGGGGATGACTCCCTCCCCCCTTCAGAGATCCAGTTCTTAAGGGGAAAAGGCAACATCTGTAGGTCAGGGGTTGAGGGGTGGAGGGGTGGGAGGGGGGCGGGAATTAAAGAGGGGGAAAAAAATTAAACTAGAGATATCCTAAATATGTTTCTATCTAATGCAATATAATACAACTATCAAAAATGAGAGTCATAAAAACTTATGTACATAACATGGAAAATGTTTAAGAGGAAGGGACAACTGAAAAAAGCAGGGAATAAAACTGCACTCTGTTGACTTTTAAAAATAATATAGATAAAAAATATCAAAAGAACATTTACCAAAATGCTAACAATAGTTATGTTTGGGTGATGAAAATACGGGTGATTTAAAAACATCTGTTTTCATGTTTTTTCCCCCAAAAATATAAGCAATGAGTATGTAAAAACTAATACGTTAAAAAATATAATGAATATATAATATCATTTATCATGTAAAGTCTACATGCTTGCATATTTATCTAAATTTTTTCAGACTACCTCATCTTCTTTAGTACCAAAGAAAACAAATTGTGTAGATTAAAGACTAACATTTCAGATACTTTATATATACATGCAGCGATTTGCTTTAGTAGCTTTATATAAAAATATAAAATTTTAATATCCCAGATCTGTATAATAAGGCTACTTTCATGACTTTGTAGATTACTATAATAAAACACTAATTCAGAGCCCTTTTCATCTCTCTAATATCCAATTCCAAAGGCTTCCAATAGTTTTTTCTTCTTAGGGTCCTCCCTTTCATGCTCAAAAAGATCCACCTTTCTGGAATAGTATTCTGTGTCGTGGAACTGTTTTCCTACCCTTTCCCATCTTCTGTTACTAATCTAGCTCCTGGGAAGCAGTCACATTGGAAATATTCAACACACAAATTTATACTAGGATGGATGCTAATGGAAGACAAGGCTTAATGGCTACTCCCCCTATCAGGAGTTCATATTTAATAGAAAGTACTTCAAATGAAAGAAATAACCCAACAATGGTAGAATTTTAGACATAGTCTAATAAAGTTATTTTTAGATTGGGGAATCTCTTTTGCAACTTTATATTATACTGTATAAGCTCTTGCTTACATTAACTACCTGTAAGTCTGTCCTTGTGTCAAAATAGTTACTGGTCATTAATTCCAAGTTATATTGCAGTTTACAAGTTAAAATGTTAGGAAACACTTATAAGAACTGATAATGCTAACTGACTCTTCAATCTCCACTCATTTGTGTCTATGATCTGTGTAAGACTTAGCCTGTGACACAATCTACAGTTGCCACTCCCCTGCTTTTAATTGGAAGAAAAGTTCCATAAAAGAAGATATTTGATAGCTTAAAGTATGAGTGATGCAGCAGCAAACTTCTCAGAGGAGCTTAGATAAACTTCTAGCTCTTTAGATTTTTTTTTTTTTTACAAATATTAAAAATCATAGCCCGAGGTAAAAAAAAAAAAGTAGTAATAAGGCACATGAAGCACATGAAATTGTATAACTGTAGCTAATAAAAAAAAGTAAAAAAGACTGCTATATAGACTAATCTTTGAGCCAATATCTACCCAAGATTAAGCAGTAATTCTGGTGTTTAAATATACCTGTTTTAATGTACTTTTCAGGGGGTTAGTGTGGCTATGGAACTCCCTTGGTACACATAGGCAATGAAATTTCTTCTCATATTCCCATATTCAGTGTTAGCTGACTCTGGGAAGACACCAGTCACTCAAATCATTTGTCTCATTCTGTGATAGAAAAAATACCTTCTGGGAAGTAAATTACTGAAGAACAAACAATTCTTATTTTTATGCTATTTTGAAGTGTTATAATTTATGCACTAGGATTCTTTTTATATTCTTGGACAAGACATGGAAATCATTTCTTTTTACTCGATGAGTCTCTTTATTTTAAGAAGATTACAGCCAACCTTCCCTCTAATTTTTAAAGTTGTGAGTAATCACGTAACAAAATCAGATACTCAGACTATATGAGCATTTAAATGTATAGTCTAGAGCTCTAATTTTAAAAAGCTCACTTAATCTGATATCTATTAGATAAAGTACATAATTTCATTGTGCTGTACTGAAAACAAGTGGTAGGGAATGGTAAGGACAGGCCCAGAGATAACCTTCATCCTGCTGTATAATATGCCTAAAGCCAGCCTGACTGCTACCAGGTTCTATGTGCCTCCATGCATTTTAGCTGCCTGAGAATCAATAAAACATTTTTCACCTTCGGACATACTTCCCAGTTTTTCAAGATTATACTTTTTGTTACATCTTCTAATTTTGTGGTTGTTTCTATTTGATTTTCATAAAACCTGGAAAACATTTCAGTGGTCTGAGTGGTTTGCTTATAAGGACACTCCTTTCCCTTACTGCAGTGTAGCAAGGGTGAGAGCAATGCTGTGCTAGTTATCCGAGAGCTGTGATATGGCATTCACTAAATGATGTCCAACAAGTTCCCAGAACTTTGGATCCATGGGAGGCATTTAATCTTCCTCCTATATTTATAACATAGTAAAAAGTTGATGAGGGTTATCTTTTTTCTGTATCATAAACAGATTTAAACACTTCTGGAGGGAATGTACTATGAATTTTACTTTTAACATTTCCTATTATGCTACAACAATTCACAAGACATTAAATTATTTAGTACATTGATTATAGTTAGCATAAATATGTTTAAGTAGCTGGCTTACCCTTGCGATACTTATCATCTGTTGTTCTGAGTCTCTTTGAATGATGATTTTTTTTGCAGCTATAGAAATAACGAATGGGTACTGACAGAAGGAAAACCTGTTCAACAAATAAAAACAGAAAAAGCAAAATGGGGTATTTTAAGCAAATTATACTAAGGGAATCTAAAGTACCCCTTCTAACAATATAAAACATTACTTCTGTATTGTGTCTTACCATTTACAAAAGCTCTTACATGCATCATTTCTTTTAATCCCCACAGCCTGTGAAGTACGAATCAATACTAGATGTGCAGTGCCTTTAGAAGTTCTGAAATGTGTGCAAATAAATCACTTATATTGTTTATACAAATAATTTCAGTTTATGTATAGTCATCTATACATCACTACTTGTGAAAAATATAGCCAATACCAGAACCAGGAGGCAGAAGTGTTGATGAGGGAAGATTAAGACAGAAAGCTCAAGTATAGAAATTAACATAAGAATCCATTTATATGGATATTTCTGATGATTAAGCTTCAGAAATGAGGAAATCTAACAATAACTATTGCAGTAAAAAAGCAAAGTAATAAATTTAAGACCAATAAAATAAAAGTCATAAAAAAGTATGGCTGTTACCACTGCCCTTAATGGCATAATAATATGAAATGATATGTATTTGTAAAGATACAACATTATGATCAAAGGTTATAAAAATATCTTCTTTCCTGGGTCAGAGCTCATTCTGTGTTACATAAAAACGCCACAAACTACGCAGAGAGAAGTACATTTAGAGAGAACCAGTATGGCAGCAATGACACTTCAGGAGTTAGACTCCTATTAGAAGTGGCTGTGATGAATCCAACAGTTATAGTTGGAATCCATTTGAGTATAATCAAGTAAAGCATCTGTGACCACTGGGTGCCATGAAGGCAGTATGAGGAAAAAGGAGGTAGTGCTAGTGTGAACTGAAAATGAAATAGCTTTCCCCTTGGATCAAAACTGTTAACACACACACACACACACAGTATAAGTTGTTCAGTACTAATGTGTAATAATTTTGAATCACTAAGTGCTAAGTAAAAACTTAGAAATGAGAAGTATAATGAACTTAGGATAAGTGCAATGAACTCAGTAGGATAAAGATTGGTTATTATGTACTTTAAAACAGTGTATCTCAACATTTCTTTAGTCATGGCATATAGAAAAATGATACTATGTGTACGACACACTCAACATATGAGGCTGCTCATGGCCAAAGGTGACTTTCCCTAGAGCTCCAGGTCCCCTTCTAGGTCCAGATTGGCTTCCCAAGGGCTGAAGGGATCATAGGATCAGAACTCTGTAACTCTTTCTTGGTACACCAGTGCTTTGGCACCACGGTTACAGGAGCTCTGTATTAAGAGATGTCACTGAACTATGTACAGTAATTCTTGGAGTTGTTTTGTGGTTCTGTCTAAATATTATAATTATATTAAATTGGGAGAAAAAGTGTCTTCGTATAATAAACTTTCCCAAGAAAATATACATAGACTGAACAAGGTCCCAAAAAATGGAATTCTTCAGTTCTGAGGGTTCAGCTACGGACTGATATATTCAGAAGACAACTCTTTATTTTAGGCCAGTTCTGGTAGAAAGGGTCCCAGAAGCTTGAACCAATTTATGAACTAATCTGGGGTTTTGAGGCTACTTATATCTACATCATATCTTTTAGTCAGTCTCCTTTAGAATACAGGTACTCTCCAGGATATCTCATGGTCTGGGAATAAATTATGTTTGGGATAGTCTTGCTGGTTTAATCTAAACTGTAGGTGTGGAGATAAGGTATAGTGTATTAAAGAATTTTGAAAATCTGTTATACTACTATTATAATAAATCATTTGTGAAGTTCTTTCTCTTTAACATCCATTCTTTTTAATACTGTATGTAAAGGTCAACTACTTTTTCTACAGAATAAGAGAGAAAAGGAGTGAATGTATGTGTGTATGTGTACATATGTGTGAAATCAGGCACTGGCAAACTACAGCCCATGGGACAAATATGGCCTGCCACCTGTGTTTGTAAATAAAGTTTTTTGGGACATAGGACCACCTATTCATTTATATATTGTCTAAGGCTATTTTTGTGCTACAATTGAGCAGAGGTTGTATAGCCCAAGGAGCCAAAAATATTTACTATCTAGTACTTTACAGAGAAAAATTTTGTTGACCCCTGTGCTGGACAACAGCATACAGAATAAGAATTTATTAAGAAACTGCATATTAAGATAGAACCTTTCCCTTCTTAAAAAGATGCTATTAATCAAACCCAAACCAAATTAATATGTATATAAATTCAAAATATAACAGAAAAAGAAAATGCTTTAAGAAATACAATGATATTTCAAGTCTAACTACCTAAACTATATAAGTTTATATGTAAAGGTATGTGTATATTTAAATTTATATATAAACTTAAAGGCCACTCATTATTTTGAATAGTATTTCATTTAGGTGAGTAATCAAATGAGCTTCTGATAGTACCTGTGAGAGTTTCCAAAGCTCTGCCAGGTGTGGTATTCTTCCATGAGATCAATGTGATCCAATGTAGAGTTATAGAAATCAGTATAAGGAATAAGGGGAGGGTGAACCAAACTGTTTGCAGTATCTGTAAAGATAAATTCTAACATAATGATCTCTTCCAACATGTGCAAGATTCACTCTAACGGTAAGAACAGTTTAATGTCTACCAGGTAGCCTTTATCTAGAAATTCCTATTTTAAGTAACTGTAGCTCCAAATGGAAAAGGTAGTTTTACAATTGTGGTCACAATGCAGCACTAATTTGTTTTTTCAAAAAAACCTGTGATGGTGATTACAATAGTACAGTAAAGGGAGTATGCAGATGGCATCTACTCATACTAATCCCCCATCAGTGTGTTTTCTCCTTGGGGTCCTTCAGGAATTCATGGAAATTCTTGTTTTCTTAGGAATCACTACTTAGCAGGTCATATGCAGTTGAGCCATAACACAGAATATTGCCCAATAAAACACATAAAGCTTTTTCATGGTTATTAATTTAACTAACTATGAACTCCATTATCAAAACAGAAGATAAAAATAAATTACAACTCATCGCTTCAAAGGAATATTTTAAATGTAAGAATGCCTCTACAGTACTTTGAGATACTTATGGAAATATTTAACAAAAGAAAAGTAAAGATGATAGAATAAAACCTACTAAGTAAAGCCAACACTTTAGATGCTGATGGGATCCACCAGGAACACTTTGTTATAGGTGGAAATTCTTCAGGCTTTGCAGGAAACAGGCGTAAAGAAATAAATTGCAGCAATCTCTCTACCAATTGTTTGAACCTCTTCTGGGATAATCTGGTAAAGATTTTGAAATAATTCCAATCAAAATTCAAATTTTCTATTTTGGCAATATGTTTGTTAGATATCAAAATGCATTCTATATGCAGAAACTTTTAGAACATTCTCCAAAATTCTATTTCTTGAATTGCCAAACATTTGAAAAGATGGAAAATCTTATTGGAATATTGTTTCTTAATTGAAGAAGAAATAATAAAATTACTATAAAGTTTGTTATTAAACATTTCATTTTTAAGGCTTTCAACATTCAGTCAATCTTATTATTCATAGATACAGTATTTGCAAATTCACCTACTTGCTCTTTAATTTCATTGTAACCTCAAATCAACAATTTCAGTTCTTTCACGGTCATTTGTGGACGTGGAAAGAGTGGCAAAAATTTGAGTTGCCTGATGTGCACATTCCCAGCTGAGGTCTAAAAAGGCAACACTCTCAGCCTTCTTGTTGTAGCTGTCATACTGTAAGCAAGTGGCCTTTACACTGTCTATATAGTGTTATGTTTTTCATATTTTTGTGCTTTTTGTTAGTGATTTTGCCATTTTAAAATGGCCCCCAAATATGGTAAAGTTCTGTATAGTCTTCCTAAGTACAAGAAAGATGTCATATGCCTTAGGGAAGATATACTTCTATTAGATAAAATTTGTTCAGATATGAATTATAGTGCTATTGGCTATAGGTTCAGTGTTAAGAAAACAACAATTTAAATAGAAATACAGATAAAGCAAGGTCATGTATTGATTGGTTGATGAAAATGTGACCTCAAGCTTACAGGAGCCTAACCTGTATTTTCTGTAGGATCAATAGTTTAGTATTCACTAATTCAGTGTTTGCAGGAATTTTACAGAATATAACTATTATGAATAATGAGAATCGACTGTATTTAAAATTCATTTTGAAGATATTTTGCCTCTAACTTTTACCAATCATGGAAAAAAGTAATGCAACTATAGTTCTATGAAAAAAGTATGATACTTTTATAAATTGAAATTGATGACTAACCTGTTTTACAATGACGTTTTTAGGGAAAGAAATTTTTAGGGAAAGAAAGTAAATAATGGTGAAATTTACTGATATACAGATAGGAAATAAAAATATACAAATTAAAACAGCAATGACTGAGCAAATCCAGCCACCATCTTTGAGATACATGAAAAACCAATGATAGGAAGGTGCTGTATAAAAAGCAAAAGCAGTAGATAGGAATCTCAACAATAGCTTGCATAAAAAAAATGGTTACTTACATTAAAAAGTCTTTTAATTATCCTCTATGTAGTACTAAAGTATATACTTATAATTACCTTCCAAAGCACTGTGAAGTATAAGTATCATTTCTAAACTTAAAATTATAAATTTATAAAGTTCTTAATATCACAGAATTATTTACTTTTTAAACCAGTGAACTAGGAAATGATGGTCAGCTTCCACTAAGGTAGCTATCTGTCGAAGCAAGTGAGCATAGATGACATACGTAGATGTGTTATTAAATTGAGGATTCTGAAAAAGATATTAAAGATAACTGTTAAAATTTTGTTAACATATAAAAGGAAAGACACTAAGCTTAATGAGCTATGCGGTAAATTCAGGCTACTAAATTTGAGGTTATAAAATAATAAGTGAAATCCTTTAAAATGATAATCTAATTACTGAATTAACAGAGACTTAGATTCCTGCTGTTATATAATGGAAACAGCACGTCATGGGCTTTGGAATTAAGGCAGACCTGGGTCTGCATAAGCAGAACTTACTGCTGACTAATGTACAGCACTCACCTAAAAAGTTGAGCTTCGTGTTGTCATTTCTAGGTTTTACTATCTCTACGTATATTTTTTCTTTTTTTTCTAGTTTTGCCTTTCTCCTCCTCCATATTTCCCTGCTTTATATCTCTCAACTAGTTCTTGTCTATTTTTCCCTTTTCTTCCCACTTTTCTTTTTCCTCTCTTTCCTTTCCTCTATCCATACCCTGCATATTTCTTTTTGTTGGACCACAGTATTAACTAAATACTAAATTGTATTTAGTATAATTTTTTCTTACCTTTAAATGAGATAATATACATAAACACCTTTTGTAAATTATAAAGAATGACACAAATGTAGTATGCTAGCTATGGTCATCAAATAATTCTTTCTCAAATAATAATAAAAATTAAAAATTGTTTTTTATTTGTCGGGACCTTAATTTATTTTTTATATATATATATATATATATATATATATATATATATATATATATATATGAATGAATCTGTATCTCCCAAGAAGAAAAAGTTCATCTTTGCTTTAGCAACTATAAACAACCACTTTGATTTTCTCATTAGAATTTTAACTTAAGCATTTATTGAGAATACATAGAGAAGTTGTAAACCTACTACCTGAGAAATAAAAGAAAGTTTTAGAGCCTGTTAATACCAATGACATGAAAGAAGGATGATTGGAGGAAGAAGTACTTCCGTTTTGTTTGTTCCTGAATATTACAGCAGGAAGACAAGAAGTAGTTAAAATTTTAATCCTGGAGATAACTTAGCTTCCCATTTTTTATTTGTTATACCTTTAATTCTCAGGTTATGATTAATCTAAAAAGTATCAATAATGTTGCTCAAAATAACTCTTAGTATTTGATGTCATTTCATTTACACATGCATTGAGATCTAAATTAGACAACTTCAGCTAAATTTTTGTTTTCTTACCTGTAAAAGTATAAAATATGCCCTAAGATCATCTTTTGTTCGTGGGCTGAAAAAGAAGCATAATCGATTAGAGATGTTTAGTCTTACAGTATCTAATAAAAAATTATCAGTAAATGTTTCTGTGAGAATTGAGTTGATAAAAGCCAGAAACTTGATTTAAGTTAGCATGTATTGTTATTGAGACAGTAACATATCCACAATATGTTGAGACTATAAGTTCCTCTGTGCTTACTGTAAGCTGGTTCTGAAGATAACTGAAAACTGAATTAGGCTGTAATATTTTTGAAGTAAATATGACCAACTCTGCAAACAGTTCAGAGTCTGAAAAATAATTAACAATTTTAGAATACTTATGTTTTTGTTTTAATAAAGGACGACTGATATCTCAAAAATATTTATGCATTGAAAAAAATATACTTGTGTTTATGGTTGTTTCTGAAGTGATGTAGAAGTGTTTGCAAATCAAACTGTACTTTAAATATATAGTATATTTCTAATTAAAAGAATTATATTTTGAATACCTCTGAAAAGTAACTAATTTTTGTTTTTTCCATGTTAATCTGGATTTTCACATTATCAATTTGACCAAGGTTTTGTTATTCCCAAAGATGATGAGTGTTTCTTTCTCTCCCTCTCAAGATCTTTTGAACACTCACAAAAACCTAGAAGGAATTTCTTGAATTAAAAATGGTTCACCTATATAACCAGATTGCAATTCATGATCTTTGACTGGATCCGGGATTGAAAAACAAAACCCATACATTAAAGAACACTCTGGAGACAACTGGGGAAATTTAAATGTAGACTGCATTTTAGAGAGTATTATTAAATGAATGTTAAATTTGTCTGGTGTGATATGGTATTACGGTTATGCAGAAAAATGTTAGTAGGAAATATATCTGCAGTAATTAGGGGTGAAATGTCTTCCATTTACATAAAAAAATTACACACACACGCAGAGGATGAGAAAGCAAAAGCAAATGTGGCAAAAAGTTAACCATTGGTGACGGGTGAATGAATTTTCATTTAACTTTTCTGCTAAATGTTGGGGAAACAATGGTTTACCTCCACGTATTTTTTTTTTTTAATTTCCTTTAAGAAAATAAAATCACCAAATAATTATTTACTTTTTTGGAATAGTTAACAAAATAAATGTGAAAACATAAATCATTGCCTAGATTATACTGGGTGACCTTTACAAAATGTAAAGCCACATAATCTGAAATATAAATATATAATACATATATTTTGATTTGAAATAAATATGTATACACATGTATATATAAAAATTTTAATTAGTACTATTTCTTTATGGAAGAATAATTGCAATTTAACAATGATTTATTGAGGTTCAAATAAAATCTAAACTATTTTTGTCTATAATCTACATGATTGTCATACTATTTTTTCAACAGGACTACTGTTTTGTTTTATAAATTATATTTGAAAATATTTTAAAACATTCAAGGCAATTCATAAATATTAAAACTCCTGGTGATCGGAGAGTCCTACTTTTTTCCATTTTTTAGCTGTGCCATTACAATTTCCAATTTTCTATCCTATACACTAGTATTTCAGTACAGTACACAGTTCTCGGTATAGAAATTATGGTTAAGATAACAGGTTCTTTTGCCACACTGCCTGGGTTCTAGTCCTGACTTAGACATTTACTGGTATATCTACAGGCAATTTACTTAACGTCTCTAGTTTTCTCAAATGTAAAATGCAAATAATCATATTACCTATTTCATAGGATTATAGTTACAGATTTAATGAGAAATACATGTAAAATTGATTTTAAAAAAAGTGCCTAGCCCATAATAGTCAATAGACTAGAACTTGTTATGATAAATTCAAAATAAAACAAAATTTTTCAGTAAAGACCACGTGCTCCTTTGATACATAAGTCAAATCAAATTATTTTATTCTGCCTTGGGTGCACTTTTGAAGAGCAGAGGTTAGAAAGCTTTGTGGGTTTATATTTTAGAGGGAACTGAGATCCCAGTAGTTACAGACCACTCGACTTTCTCATTCTCCTAAGAAGTCTCTTTACGTCAAATTTTTCTCTTTTTAATGAAGCATTATGTGTTCAACCAGAAATGTAAAATTAAAAGAAAATGCAAATTTATTATTGGAATGATAAATTAGGAAAAATACTTTTTAAGTTAAAAATCACATGAAAATATACATTATGATTTCAATTGTTTTAAAAAGATGATTAGATACATCAAAATTACAACTAAATTACAGAACTATTATCATTGAGAACTGCCTGAAGTTTAGCTGAACAGAAGTCATATAACTAAGGCTATACAGAAGAAGCCACACTGAAACTGTACATCAACTATAATTCAGTAAAAATTTATTAAAAAAATATGACTAGACAAAAACTGCAAAATGTTAACTTTTTAAATACTATTCTGGCTTTTTAAAATTTTCTATAATCTGAATTTCTTTGAAAATTGGAACAAAGTTATTAAAATATATAGGGTATGTTCAACATTATATTTAAGAATTCTAGTTCGATAATATTTTAAAATTGGGCTTAATATAAACATTTGAATTATAATTTAATGATATTCATTTGGCCTTACTAGAAGCTATTATTTAAATTATAATGCTATTCAAGTCAATTTAAATAATATATACTTTTAAAAGTACATTTTTGTGTGTCCTATATATTCACAGTTCAAAACATTATCAATTACATTGCCTATCGTTCCTTATATGATTCAATATTTAGTTCCAAGAAAAAAATATTTCAGTAGCTAAACTTACACTTTCTTTTATTAGAAACAAACAAACAAACAAACAAACAAACAAACGCTTGCTCTGGCTACCAGGAAGTCCAAGGCTAAATTTAATGCCTATATTATTTCATTTTAGGTTACTGATGTAACTACCCATGCTATATTTGTATAGCACATATATCTGTACACAACAAATTTTATATACAATTTTAAAGAATTCAGAGAGCCTCTGAAGCCCACCAATGGACCCTCCTGATGTCACAAATCTCAAGTTAAAAAGCTTTGTTAGAAATGGTTAATAACTTCTTTCTCATCTGTTTTTATTATAATAATTAAAGTCTATTTTGAGAGTAAAATACATACATATATATTAAAGATATATGGGATATGTAAATTAACCATCTATATCAACTAGCTAAATATTAGTTACAATTACCCTTTCCATTCTCGTAACAGGCTGTTAATGATTCCCTTTAATACTGTCTTCTGAATGTCTTGAGGCTGTAGGCAAAAGAAAATCAAAAGTTAATTAGGATTAGCTACTTAGATGACTTTTAAAATATTGTTTATCCCTTCACCTATTGAAGACATCTGAGTCACTTCCAATTTGTGGCACTTTTGAGTAAGGCTGCTATAAAATTTGTGTACCGGCTTTTGTGTGGACATAAGTTTTCAAATCATTTGGGTAGGATTGCTGGCTCATACTGCAAGCCTATATTTAACTTTGTAAGAAAATGAAAATACAACTTATCAAAATTTTATGGGATATAGCAAAAGCAGTACTTAAAAGGAAGAACAGCAGTGAATGACTATATTAAAAAAAAGAAAGGTCTCAAATCAATAATTTAAGCTTTCAACTTAGGAAATTAAAACAAAACAGCAAATAAAATCCAAAGTAAGCAAAAGAAAATATATAATAAAAGAGCAGAAATCAACAAAATTGAAAACAGGGAAGTAATAGAGAAAATCAATGAAATCAAATGCTGGTTTTTAAAAAGATCAATTAAGCTGATAAACCTCTAGACAGGCTAACCAACAAATGAAGAGAAAAAACACTAATTACTAATATCAGAAATGAAAGGGGGATCATTAGTACTGATCCCACGGTCATTAAAAGGATAACAAAGAACTATTATGAACAGCTCTATGTCCACAATTTGAAAACCTATATAAAATGGACTAATTCTTAGGGAAATACACTCTCCCAAAACTCACACAAATAGATAATTTGAATAGGCTTATATCTATTAAAGAAACTGAATCTATAATTAATAACCTACCAAATCACATGCACCAAGCCTTGATGATTTTACTGGTGAATTCTACTGAAATTTTAAGAAAGGAAGGATACTAATTCTTTACAATTTCTTCCAAAAAATAGAAGCAGAGAGAATTTCCTAACTCATTCTGAGGTCAGCATTATTTTAACACCAAACCAAGGATATTACAAAAAAAGAAATTACAGATGGATATCTCTCCTGAACACAGATGTAAAAATCTTCAATAAAGCAATAGCAAATCGAATCCAACAATTTATAAAAAGAATAATATACCATGACCAAGTGGGATTTATCCCAGGTATGCAAAGCTGGCTCAACATTTGAAAATCAATTAATGTAATTCTTCACATCAACAGGCTAAAGAAAAAAAACCATATGATCATATCAACAGATACAAAAGCATTTGACAAAATCTAATGCCCATTCATGATAAAACAAACAAACAAACAAAAAACACCTCAACCTAGGAAGAGGGAATTTCTTCAACTTGATAAAGAACATCCATAAAAAATCCACAGCCAACATCATTTTAATGGTGAAAAACTAGATGTTCCAGGTTCATCTTCTACTTTTCCCTATCTCAGTCCTGGCATTAGCCATTTCTTTAGGGAGCTCCGATTCCTTTTAGTGAGGTATGGTATTTAGTAACTATGAGTGCTAAAGTGTTCATTACTATTGAATATTATTATCTTTCAGTGAACAGGGTTAGGACACACACACACACACACACACACACACACACACACACACACACGTATCCCTATCTATTAAAATCCCTGAGTTCATTATGATTCCTTAATACTAAGAACTAAGAAAAATTGAAGATTTGTTTACAGATTTAAAAAAAATCTTTACAGTGAAAATGTTTAATGTACTATGTATGTAAGTTACTTGGCTTAGTTTTCATTTTTTTTTTAATTTTATTAGTTTCAAGTAAAATTGACTTAGTTTTTTTTTTAAAGTATGGTTATGGTATTCATTCGAAATATAGCTAGGTTGTTTTCTTCTGTTTCTATTATGAGAGTTCTTCCAGCACTTATAGATTTTTAATTCTTTAGTGCCTATAAAACATTAACATCATTCCAAGTCAGAAGTCAGAGGTATGTCCTAGGAGTGGAACTTTTGAGGCACAGTGTATGCATATGCTTAGTGTTAGTAATAATGCCAGGTAGTTTTCCAGAGTAGTTGTGCTGGCTTATACTTACCTAATCAGGCTCTGAAAGGTCTGATGGCTCCATAGTATTGCAATTCTTGGTAAAGTACATAAATTTATTTTTACTAATTTTGAATAGATGTGTAATGCTATCTCCATTTCTCTGATGACAAATATTATTAAGTACCCTTTCATATATTTAATAGTGAAGTATTGAAATTAGGAATAAGCAAAAATGTCTGCTATTATTTACTTTATTCAAAATTGTAGAAGAGATTTTAGCCAGTGAAATGAGGCAAATATTAACTATACATACATACATACATACATGGATTAGAAAGATATAAAACTCTCATTTATTCATAAATTACATGATTGTCTATATGGAAAATCCAAATAAATCTGATGTACTATTAGAATGAATGAATTTAGCAAGGTAAATAAAGATAAAATATATGAAAGTATTTCCATATATTATTAACAATTATAAAATGAAATTATGATAACATAAAAAAAATCAAGTGCCTAGAAATAAGTGTAACAGGACATGTGTCAGATCTTTACCCAGAAAATTACAAAGCACAACCAAGAGAATTAAAGATCAAAGTAATTGGAGGGATATTCCATGCTCATGGATTTAAAGGGCGTCAATTCTTCACAAGCTGACCTATAGCAGTGGAATTCTTAAAATGTGGTCCCTGGATCAGGAGCATCTACATATCCTGGGAACTTGCTGGAAACAGCAATTCTTGTGCACTACCCCAGGCCTAGTGAATCTGAAACTCTGTATTTTAAGAAGCGCTTCCTGTGATTCTGATACATGCTAAAGTTTGAGAACCACTCAGTAGATTCAGTGCAATGCCAATACAATCAAATAATTTAACCTCCTTTTGCTGAGAAAGTGAAGCATAATTTTACTTTAGCAAGCCTTCCTAAACAAGAACTGGACATAAATGTATTTTCTGCTTAATTCTCATTTAGTTAAAAAAATAAAAACAATCTAACTTTCTTAGAACTCCAACTAAGTTTACTATAAAATTATATCAGGGTTTCCAATATAATTGTTACAAAATAATTTTTATAGTATTTGTGTGATTTTTACAATATTTGTGTAGCTGCTTTTGAAATACAAAAGAGACAAAGAATTGTACTGCGTTTGTTCATGAACAGTACTTACAGTATTAAGTAAGGCATCATATACAGCATTCACAAATTTAGCATTAATCCCAGAGTCTTCAATGGTATTAAATGAGGTGGTGGCATCTTTCTGCAAATTCAGTTAAAGAATTAAGTGTATATAACATTTTAAGGGCTGTTTTTAGTAATATTTGAATTGTATCTGTTCCTACATAATTTTTAATATTTTTCAGTATGCTGATAAAAAAAGAACTTTTAGAGCAAAATTGCTAAAAGTAAAAATGCATAAGAATTATCTTAATAACATTCTTTTGAAAACTGAAAAACTGGAGTCAGACATTAACATTTAGCACAAATAAAAACAATCTTAACATATCCCTTCAATATTTATTTCTGATACATATAATTTCAGAAGTTGCTTAAGTCAATGTTGGGTAAAAGAAAAAGAGGTAAATTTGTATCTTTTTCCTGAAAATTTAAAACTAAAAGTGAAAAATGTGTTTTATGTATTATTACCTTAAATGCAGCATTTAGTTCTGGGAAAGAATCAAATGTTGTTAGATAAAAATCATATACTGCTTTCCAATCTCCTGATGACTTAACTTTTTCTACATCTTCCCTAAAATGAAAACATACATTAACTATAATAGAAAGAAATATTATTCAGATAAAATAGCATTACTTCTTTACAAATAAATGTCACTAAACATGCAATTTGAAATAGTGAAGCCGAATACAGAAATATGTTTCAATTAATGTAAATATAGTTTATAGATTTATAATTCTTAATTAGATTGAAATATTAATACAGCTTCAACTTTCCCATTTACTTGCTTTTTTAAAAGTTCATTCTTGATATGCTCCTTACAATTAACATTTTCACTTTATAGCCAAACTTGAGATTTTGTTTACATTCTCTGCCTCTACTTTCTCATTATCCCTTAGTCCTTCAAATATTTATTTGGATTCTTGTTTAGTAGTGATATAGCTTTTATAGTTCATATGTCACATAGTAGATTAAAAAAAAGGAAACATTCTGTTATCACCACCTTTATTGCCTGTTTGCCTGTTTTAATTCATATTCTTAATTTTTTTTTTTTTGCTGCAACATTACCTGTTATTTATATATTTGTTTTCACCTTCTACTTGAGACATCTAGTCATTTGTGTCTTCATTCTTGGCTAATACCTTACGATCCACAAGTTCAATTTCTCACACAAAAATATTTAAATTATGTAAAATGCTGACATGCAGATGACTATATGTCTACATATAATTGTGAGCTGAAACTTACTGAAAGTCTTTCATAGTTTTGGGTTGGATTGGAAGGACAGGTTCTGGAACAACTGGGGCTTTCATTTCGGATGATAATGCATCTGTAGAGATACGCTGTTTTTGTCTAACATCAAGACAAATTGGTGGTAGGTCTCTCACTGTGAAGTATAAAATAACATTGAATGTAATTAATCATAACATTTTTCCAAGTTATAAAATTCTAGGCTCATTCAAAATGAACAGAAAACAAATGAATTATTTTGTATTGCAATCACCTTGGGGTCATATAACAGAAAAACCTACCATAGCGAAGGACACTTATGGGACTATTCCTCTCACGCCCAACTTCACCCACAACAGATATTAGGCTGTATCTTACATTTAAATTTATCTATATATGTAATATAGAATTTGTTTTCCTGCTCTTTTCCCAAAAGTTGTCTTTCAGGAAATATTTCAGTTAAGATTCAATATTATTAATGTTTATTAGCGCTTTGAATGTACACAAATCATTTATTTGCATTCTCAGAAATTATTGGTGTTTTAGTATTTTCTTAACAATTTGAATGAAATTTTTATGTATTTTTCTTTTGTCATAAATATTTGCCAGTTCATTGTCTTTTTGTATTTCATAACCTTTTCATTGTAAAATAAAATGAATACACAAAAATCTCATAAAACAAATGTATGGCTTGAGTTATAAGGCAAACAACTTTGAAACCACTAACGAGTGTCACCAGCCCCTTATGCTCTGACTACCCATATGTTAGATAGACTCTACTATTTCAATTTTAGTCAATTTCCTCAAATTCATTTTTCATTTTTTTAAATTTTAAACATTTCCTCTTTTTCATCTTCTAATTTTCTTAAGGCACACTGATATGTTTGCTACTTTTGTTTCTATTAAATTTTTTTTTACACATTTCTAATTCCTTTATTGTCATTTCATTTGTTTTTACAATTCTGATTTATGTTCTTTCAAGTGTCATATCATTTTCTTAAAGAATTTTAGCTCCTCTTGAGATAGAATTTTATCTATTTTTGTGGGTACATGTTTCTGATGTGCTTTGATTATCTGAGTAGCTGTTATTGTTTCTTATTTTTTATTATGAAATTTTTTAACCAAAAATTACAGAATTTGATTTTGTTCCTTTTCTATTGTTGATATTATTTGAAATGAGTTTTCCCAAACTTTAGAAGATGTACCTCCCTTTTCTGTTGTTTTTATGTGAGACTCAGATATATGATAGCTTGTTTTCTGAGCTTTCTGGGCCCTGTCTTCCACTTTCACTTTTATTCAGGTACCCTCTTTCCTTAATCTCTTACTGTCCCAATGCTGCTCAAATTAATCAAATTTAATCTTAATATGGGGCCCTGGCCTGGAAGGGAGCCCTAGTCAGTCAGTTTTGAGAATTCACAGGGGCTCTCTACTCAGTTCAGATCTGACCATGGGCCTTCTGCATTCATCTACTCTTAGAAAGACACCTCCCAGTTTCAGCCTTTGTTCTCAGACTGGCCTCCCGAGCTCTCCAATGAGTACCTGTTGCTTATTTTGAAGCTCTCCTGTTCTGAGCTCCATGAACAGCCTGGATGCTTTCTTCTGCTTACACCTGCCCAGAAGCTAACACCATGGAGAACTTATGGTTTGGGGGATTTTTCCTGCTTATCATTTTAGACTATTTATATTTGGGCTTAAGTCCATCATTTTGTTTTTTGTTTTCTATTTGTTTTCTCATTTTTCCTGCCTTCCTGTGGGTTCCTTGAACATTTTTTAGAATTCTATTTTGATTTATCTGCAGTATTTCTGAAAAGATGTTCCAAATATTACATTACGCACATAACTTACCATAGTCTTACCCGTTGAAATCACGTCCCCTTTTATATCTCTTTACCCTTCTGTTTATAGTTATCTTAAGTGTTTTCTTAGAACTGTACCAGTGTTATGTTGTTTACACTGTCAACTATAATTTAGAAAACACAAAATAGGAAAGTTTATTGTGTTTACCTATTTTTTGATTATCATGTGCTTTTTTCTTTCTTGATGTTTCAAGTTTCCTTTTATTTCCTTTCTGTTTAGAGAACCTCCTAATGCATTCTTTTCCAGTAGGCCTACTGGTAACAAATTCTCTAGAGTTTAGTTTTTTTCATCTGAGAATGTCTTGATTTCCTCTCCATGTCTGAAAAATATTTTTGTGAGGTATAGGATTCTGGGTTGGCAGTTCTTTCAGCCAGTTCCTTCCGGCCTTCATGGTTACTGATGATAAATCTGCTATTATTTGAATGGCTTTTCCCTTACATAGGTATCATGTTTCTCTGGCTGCTGCTCAAATTTTTTTTTTTCATCTTTAGTTTTCAGAGATTAAATTATGGCATGTCTTGATGTGGATTTCTTTGGGTTTATCATGTATGGGGTTTGCTCAGTGTCTTGAACCTATAGGTTTGTCTCTTGGACAAATGTAGGAAGCTTTCAGTCATTTCTTTTGAGTATTTTTTCAGCCTACCTTCTTTTTCTTCTTCTTCTAAGACTCCAATGAAAAGAATGTTAACACCTTTTGTTATAGTTCCACAGGTCTCTGAATGGTTCATTTTTTTCTACTGTTCAGAGAGGGTAATTTTCATTGTTTTAAATTCCAGCTCATTAATTCCCATCCTATCCATTCTGTTGTTGAGCCCATCCACTAAGCATTTAACTTTGGTTATATTTTCTCAAGTATTAATACTTCCAAACCAACAGATTAATATTTTATAGATTGAATTGTACAATAATGAAATGTACACATTTCATTCTCCTCTCAAGTAATCAGGAGATATTCTCAACAAAGCAAACACAGCTATGTCAATCAGCACAGCAGCGACATAGCTATAAGGTCTTCCTTCCTTTCTTATCCATTCTTCCAATCAAGCAGCTATCCTTGGGCCTATCACTGACTTCAGTAGACTAAGATATATTTCATTTGTGGTAGGGTATATTTTAAAGTAAACTTTCATATTAGAAGATAACACAGAGATGCCACTTTCTTATACTTGACACCAGTGGTTTTCAAAATTTTATATCAGAATCTCCTGGAGAGCTTGTTAAAATGCAAGTTATTAGGCCCTCCCAAAAGTTTGTGATTCAGTAGATCTGGGGTGGGGCCTTTGAATTTGCATTTCTAACATGTTCCCAGATGATGCTGATGCTAATCTGGGGATCACACAGAAATACTGTTCATCGGTTTTAGGAGAGAGCAATGATGCTGACAATAGAAAACATCACTGAATTTCTTTAATTCAGTTCTAAAATGGATTTTTATTACCTTTTATTAAATATGGGAATACCCAATTTCTAGCAATTTGTACTGTAAGCACAAATTGGACAGAGGTTCAATTTATTAGCAAGTAAAATTAGATATCTCAACAAATGACTTATGAATTATGTTTGGAAATCTTTATTAATGGGAAAGAAATAGTCTCCTTCTTTCCAACATCAATCTTGTTACCATTATCTTTTGAGGTTCCTCTACAGTTTCTCTTCCTCTTCACCAGGCTTACCCTTTCCTATCTCTTCCCACACACCCTTCCCAACCTGGCTATAAACACCCACTATCAGATACAGACTCATTCAAATATAAATTAACTTATTCACTCACAGAGCATATACACACATTTTTATACCCACTCATTTTTATTAATACCATGCTGAGGTAGGATAAGAGTGAAATGTAATTAGGAAGAGAACTAGATTTCGGCAAAGCCTGAGACTGGTGATATTCTTATATGAGAAAAATAGTAATGCCAAGGCCAAGAGGATTATAGGATGAGATTAGAACCAGAGACCCAGATGGGATTTATTTTTAGTTCAGAAGGTAACTTGGAATGAAGAGTAATGCAAAATGTTAACGTACTATGTTAATGGAACTTGAGTCAGAAAGAAAGGCAGAATCCTTTGCTCACATTAGTGAATGAAAGCCAAACTACAGGATGTGACATTCTGCTATTAAGAAAGGAAGAATAACAGCTCACAGCTGCTGTCATGTTCCTGAATATCAAGGCATTGTTTCCAGAGACAGGCTTTAAGCCTGTTCTCACAGATGGTTATTAAAATCTAATTCAAAAGAGAAAATCAATAACTGTGGTGATGCGAGATTAATTAAATCTCAAGCTGATATTATAAATAGAACAGGCCAATTTTTGTTTTATCATATGCAGCTTTTTCTGCAGTATAGAATATTGTAATACACTGAAAAAAGCCAAAAAATATTTATCAGTGAAAACCTGTCATTTAGGTTTCATTCAGCCAATACTTGGGAACGCTCTATGCTAAAATAAGCAGCAATCATTTCCCCTTTCTTTTAATAAAGTGTTGCCAATTTTAGTTGGTTGCTTAGAAACATTAGGGAAAACACTTGAAGCCACTGCAAGAAGAGTAAGAGTTATGGTAGTGGCTGGCAGTATATTTTAAAAAATGTAAAGATCATAATACAACTATGTATAAGGGGGTGAGATTATTAGGCAAATTTTGCTAGCTCATTGTTTTCAAGAAGCTATCACAGTCTGACTGGTTGAAAACTAGTAATATGTAGCTTTCCATAACTGTAGCCACAAAAATGAAGACTGACATTTTAAATTGGCCACATGATTAGGAGACTGACGAGTGTTCCTGGCCAGCCAGCAGGGATGATAATGCAGCATCAGCGGTAAACAAGTCTCTGTAGGTTGGGTATTCAGTATGAGGAATCTAGGCCTCTCTTTCTTATCCCACTCCTGCCGGAGAGGAAATGCTGAGGTTTGTTGCTGATGACGCATTGATGCAAAATGCTATACCTTAAATTTCATCTCGAATAATTTGTAATTAATAAATAATGGGAAAAGCACCAGCCATGGAAGTAAGGGACTAGGTCCTGCTGCTGCTACTTTCGTAACCTTAGACAAGTCATCGAAACTCCCTAGGCCTCGTTTTGACCTTATAAAATGAGAGAGATGGCTAAGTCAGTCAGTCGTTCCCAAGGTTCCAGAGAATTTAAAGGGCCCCTTCAGGGAATGGTGCTGTGTGGATGTGTTTACTCAGAGCAACGCAGCTTTTCTCTGCTTAATGTGGTGATGCTCTAAGAAAAATTTTTTCAAAAAGCGTTTTACTATAAAGACAAAAAATAACAAAATTAGGTTTGAAAACCACTGGTTTAATAATTTCTAACTTTCATCTCTACCACTACATAAGAAAAAAATGGACAGGACTTAAAAACCAATCAAAAAAGTTAAAAAATGTCCTCTATTAGAGTGAACTATATAATGAGCTATAATAGATTGCAGAAGCATGGAAACCTAATATGCATATATCATCTCTACACCTGATTTTAGCTACAACTTCCTGCCCTACAACAAGGTATAAGAAAAAGTTCTGAAGAGTCAAAGACCTGGTTCTCTTCCTGAATGTGCATTTTACTTTCATATGATGTGATGGTTTTAAAATATGTCCATAAATTCTTTGATATTCGTCTCATCAAAAGATGGAGTCTAATTCTTCTCCTTTTGAATGTGGGCCAGACATAGTAGCTCCCTGCTAATAAAAAAAAGTAGAAGTGATGCTACATGATGAGGTTACGAAGGGCAATAAAATTTCTGCTTGGCTGTTTCTTTTCCAATGCTTGCTCTTAGAATCCAATCACCATAATGTGAGGAAGCCAAGTAGCCAATGAAAAGGCCAGGTGTAGGGTTCCAGCTAAAGCCCAGCTAAAGTCCAAGTCTATAACCAGCATACGAGTGGATAAGCCTTCAAGTGATTTCCACATGGAAGACAAAAAACAAAACAAATAGGCAAATGTAACTTGAAAGAATGAGAAATCATGCAAGGAAAAAAAAACTATCACTAATTTACTCAGAAAGATAAAAGATAGGACAACCAGGAAATAAGAGGATGCTCTAAAAAAGAAATATTCAGAGGGAAAAAATTCTTATTAATTAAAAGCATAATAGCAGAAATAAAATACTAGAAGGGTTTTGAAGAAATTCTCTAAAATATGGAGCAAAATGATAAAGAAATGGAAAGTAGAAGTGAAAAAAATAAGAAAACTAGAAGTTCAGAAAGAAAAGGTGGAAAAGCAGATGGGAAGAAATCATGAATACAAAATTTCTAGAAAATTCCTATCAAATACATAGCACAGGAATGAAAATAGACCCATACCAAGGCGCAGCACTGTGCAATTTCAAACCCGAAGACAAAGAGCTGGTTCTGCAAGCTTCTAGAGAGAGAGAGATAATTATCTTACATAAAGGACCAGAATCACAATAGCCTAAGATGAGAAATGTACTCTGCACAGACCAGAACAGAGTAGCCTAAGAGTAATTCTGATGTCTGTTATCATGAAGATACTACCGTTGTACTCATCTTTTTAAACTGAATATAGAATGAATAGGTGAGCCCAGATTGTTATCTGTACTTTGGCTTGTCTAGACAGTGGGCGATGAAGTCCCTGCTTTCCATTTTTTGCTCTACTATCTGAATCAGTTGAGGATACTCAGTTCACTTTACTGCTTTATCTTAAGAGAGGCCATATTTTTGCTAGACTTCTGATACATAGTTCAAAATGACAGCTCTTTTAGATGTTCCAATAGTTGTCCTTTGATTCCCAGGACTCACTCATGACCTTGCCCACTGACTTCCCTGGACTACACAGTCTTGGGGAAACTGGAGCCTGATTTGATTCAGAGACTCTGTTCAGATTATCATCTCCTGGGAATCTTCACCTAACAGTGACAATACCATATCTCATACATCCAAGTTTGTGCATGCTATTCAGTTTTTCAAAACTGAGCAGTATTTGTTCATGGAAGTGTGCAAAGTAACAAAACTATTTTTTTAGTAAGTTAAATTTATTGGGGTGACACTGGTTAGTAACATAAGTTTCAAGTGTACAATTCTGTAATACATAATCTGTATATTGCTTTGTGTGCTCACTACTCAAAGTTTCCTTCCGTCACCATATATTTGACCCCTTTCACTCTATTCATCCTTCCCCCACCCACTCTCCCTCTGGTAAAAAGAAAAACTATTTTTTAAAAATCAAGGGAATAGTTGTTACCTCTGGACAGAAAGGCAGGACAGTGAGATTGGGGTGGGCTTACTGGAGCTGGTAATGCTCTTTTTCTTACTTTGAGTGCTCAATTCCTGAGTTTTCATTTTATTATTATTGTTAAAACCATATACAAGTGTTGTTTTCATTCTTCTATATGTGTGACATGTTTTGAATTCTTAAAAATTTGTATAGCCAGTTACTCATGGGTTAAGAATAATGGAAAATCCTGCCCCATTTCAACCCCTTCCCCCACAACTTAGCAGCTCAGCGGTATATATTCTCACTCACATTTACTGAATTTCATAAGGCATGGAACTGAGTACTTTTAAATATTATTTTTCATTTATCCTTACAACTTTATAAGGTAGCTTCTTATTTTATTTTACAGATGGGAAAACAAGCACAGAGAGGTTAAATAACTTCCAGAATCATACAGCTGGTAAATTACAGAGCCCTCATAAGTTACAAAGCTCATGTTATTTCCCCTATTGAATAATGTGAAACCTTCTACCACGTAGAAAAAAACTGAATCCTAAATTTACATGGAAGTAGGAGCTAGTAAATTATGAAATGTTAAAACTTAACAAAGATCAAACAAAATCAGTATGTTGAAAAATTAACCCTTTAAGTCCTAAAACTTCATGTAAAGGATATTTTACAACTCATAATGCCCCATTTCCTCGTTCTACAAATGAATAATTGAAGGGCTCATGAGGGCTAGTTTATTCTCTAAGGTCACAGTGACAGTTACTGGTAGTAGTTAACGCAAAGACTCAATTCTTATTACTGTATGTGTACCAGGCAGGTAATAAAAGAGCTACATTCTGAAGGATCCCTCTGTCAGTTTAGTACTTTGGCACTGCTTTTGACTACTTCAGTAGTGGCAAGCAGCTGAAATAGGGAGAGTGCAAAGTGAATGAGTCATAACAGGTGGTGTTTACATCATTGTCTATAGGATGACTTTTCTGAATATTTGGAAATAAATAATCAAGGTGGGAGAGAGAAAGGAAGAAGGGAGGGGGTAAACTCTGACTCATAGGACATTAACCTTCAGAACCAAATAAAGTAGTTATATTCACTGGGTTTTGGAGATGTATTTTTTACTAAGCTAAATGATGTGTTTGTAAAACTGAAACAAAAGCATAAATGAAATGTTATTATATGGGTCTGGTTAGAAAAACATTCAAAAGTCCTTTTCATAGGTTATTTCTAATGGAATAGATAGCTTACATTGGGCATATCTTAGATAATTTATTACAGCCTTGACATGGGTTTGACATTTCAACAAGGCAAACTGGCCAGAAACCCAGAAAAAAATCCCTCCCATACATTTCCTAAGTCAGTAAATCATTTACTGCAAAAAGACTCCATGTACCATGCACACTGGATCCTGGAGATACACAGATGAACGCAAAACTCAGGATTATAAATGCATTTACTCTTGGACCCAACAATCCCACTTTCAGGAATATGCTATAGATACACCTGCATATGAATAAAACGACGTATGTATGGAGTTATTCATTGTGGCATTGTTTACAACAGCAAAGGAATGAACACAACTCATTTCTTTTAATAGTATCTTATTAAATAAGTTAGTTATAATATACTAAAACAATAGAATGTGGTTGTAAAAAGGAATAAGGAAGTTCCTTATGTACTGATAAGATAGTCAGGACTCATTAACTAAAAAAAACAAGGTGCTCGACAATGTATATTTACCTTTTCTAAAAAAAAAAGGTGGAAAATTAGAGCATTTATATTTGTTTTCATTTGCATAAAGAAACAGGAGAGAATACAAAAGACAATAGGTAAGAGGTGAAAGTGAGACATCTGAAACATACTTATTTTTATAATTTTGATTTTTGAAATACATTAATGCGTTACCTATTCAAAAATTAACTTTAATATAAAAATATTAAAAAGATGGCCCTTTCCCTCTCCAAAATAAAAGCTTAAGGAGCTTACACATCAGTGAAGAGACAGGTAAGTAAACAAATACATGCAGCAAGATACTCAAAGTTTGTGATAGATATATCTCTCCCACAGGCATAGTTAAGAAAAGCCAAGTGCAAAGCACTCACTCAGACCTAGGGAAGGATATTGGAGATTTAGTCCAAAAATCAGTTCATTCTGCAAGGAAACCTGGAAATGGGATCATCTGAGGCCTTGGAGATAGTTCTAAATTAGAAATCCTAAAGTGGCTACTGGAAGTCTTTTCCTCTCCCCAGATGGCAAGTTCTGTGCTGGGTTTCTCCTGATAGCTTTTTTCCCTGCCTGCCTCTCAAGATGCTCTTAGAGAGACTGAAAACTCTGTGGTACCTCACCTGTGAGGCCATTTACAGGACCCCACACACAGATCCAATCACTGCTGGAGGTAAAGACCACTGTGTTCTCCCCTCGGTTATTTCAGACTGCAAAGATCATGGAATGCATCTTTCCAAGGTGTGTAAATCGACACCATTCATTATGTCACAGCGGGGGTCTTCTAGAGTGAACTCATGAAATGGGCTGACCTGGGAGAGGAACAGGGCCCCTGAGGTAAAATATCAGAGTTCATGTCTACCCTTTTCTGACTTACCAGGTCTGCAAACATATTCTAAAAGGTTTGGGGAGAAATTGCTTCATTTCTTTTAAAGATGTTCTGTGCTGTTTAAAGATGTTTAATAAGTCTGAAAGGAGTATGATCACTTTAGAAAGGAGGCTACGAAAGAGTAAGAGAAAATGTAGTGCTAGCCCCCTCTGCCATTACTTATTATGTATATTGTTTCTTTGAAGATGTATCATTTCTAGCAGCTGTTATAGTAGGTAAAACTCCTACACTTCTCTGATCTTGAAAAGGACAGCCAACTCTACAGGCATACCGAGTCACATGGTCCACAGGGAGGAAAGGCATCCCTCAGCTGTTAGGTAAGCCCACGCTGGGCTTTTGCAGCTTCTCTAATACCACTTGAAGATCAGATGGAGAGACAAGCTGTTAGAGAATACCCAGCATAGGTCCTGCTACCAGAGAAGAGGGAGTAAATGTACTAACTGCCAGGAATGATGCATCATTGAGGAAACAATCTTACTGGCAAGTAACAGAGGTTTCCCAAAAGATCAAGGAATTATAAACATGCTTACATTTTGAAGACTTAATCTAACTTGCCATTCAATAAAAGAATTCTTCCTGCAACAGCCCTGACCGAGAAACTCCACGTCACACCTGAATTCAGGTTGCATCCAGACAGAACAGCGAGAAGTCAGCACTAGGAGTTTCGATAAGATAAAGGAAGTCTAAGAGGTCTAGTCCTCTAAAGAGCTGTGTGCAAATACTCCAAATTCAGGTTGAGGATGAGACTCCAGAAACTGGCACAGAGGAGAGGGAAACAGACAAGAGGTGGGAGCTCAATAAGTAGTCTGAAGTCAGGGTCAATACATCAACCCAGGGAGGCAGGCAGGTTGTGGGCATACAAGCTGGCAAGCTGGGTTCAGAGATCATGATATTAGTATAGACAGGATAGATTATAGGACTTGGTGTGGAATCAATGGTCTTAAGGTTCCTAACCCTCTGTTGTGGGCTGAACTATGTCCACCAAAAAGCTCTGCTGAAGTATAAAATACCAGGACCTGCGAATGTGGCCTTATTTCGAAACAGGGTCTTTGTAGACATAATCAATTTAAGATAAAGTCAAACTGGATTTGGGTGGGTCCCAATGCAGTGACTGGTGTCCTTATAAGGAGAGAGAAATTTGGACACATAAAGACCTACAGAGGAGACTGCCATGTCAAGGCAGAGACTGGAGTGAGGCATCTAAAAGTCAAGGAATAGCAAGGACTGCTGGTAACCACCAGAATATAGGAGAGAGGCGTGGAAGAGATTCTCCCTCAGAACCTTCAAAAGAAACCAGTCCTGCCAACACTTGGGTTTTAGACTTCTGGCTTCCGGAACCATGAGAGAATAAATTTCTGTTGTTTGAGCAACGAAATTTGTGTTACTTTGTTACAGCAGCCCTCTGACGAGACTATTGAATTCAAGGCAAGAAGTGTTTCCTACTTCCATTTCCTCCTCTCACTTCCTCTCTTCCCTCTGTTCCATAGTCTGAGCAGGAAGTGCTCTTCTATCCTTGCTGGAGCCAATATCTCTGCCCCTATGCATGTATTCTTCCTTAATCCCATCCTCACACCACTTATTGATTCTATCTGTTCATTTCATTATTCTATGTTCCTACTGCAACTTTAGTCTCTCCCTCTATTAGATTTTTCTCTTAACCATAATACTCTGAGATTCCACTGTTTTTTTCCTTTCAGTTCAAGATACTTTAAAGGCTAGTCTACATTGCCCCTATATCCTCAAAACTAATCTGCCCTTAACTTCTTACAATATGAATTCTCCTACTAAACCATCCTATTAAACTGTTCTTAAAAGTCACCAATGAACACATTAACCAACAAATCCTTGTATTTGTCTAAGTGCTCACTCATCTTGTCCTCTCTTGCACTGACAGTGTTAACCAGAACTTTAAAAATTTTTATTTTCCCTTGATTTCCAAGTCATAGAACAACCCGATTCTAACTCCTTCAGGGCTCACTTCTTTTCTTTCACCAATACTCCATTTAAAGAAGGCATTATTCAAAACTACTTTTGGTTCTCTTCTCTTTTCTGTCTCTGCCATTCACAAGCTCTGTAAATTAATTCAGGACAAGTCACTCTTTGTGGCTTAAGTTTCCTAACCCTTAAAATGGGAAAATAATTTCTACCTCAGGTTCATTTTCTTTATTTCTATAATGCTATTGCACAATTATAGGTTCATTTTTTTTTGTTGTGGGTTAGGGGATTGTGACATATGAAGACTGGTGCTTCCTTGGAGTAAGACTGAAGTGATGGAATAAGTGTGTGTGTATGTATGTGTAAGTAATAGAAGAAAGAAGTTATCAAAAACAAAGTTGATAAATGAGATAATGTAAATACTAACCTGCCAGAGTGGAGAATAGGTCTAGTATTATCTTGGAGTGTCAACAGAAAATCTGTGCAGAAATAATTTATGCCACATGCAGTTTACGGACACAGGCAATTAACCAGAAACTATGTCCTTAAACATTTCTAAGTTCTGTTCTGGTGTGAGGGACATTTAAACTTTTGTAGGTTTGTTTTGTCTTGTTATAGAGCAAGGGGTACTTAAAATTATGTTAGTATATATTTCCTGTGATAAAACAATGTAGAGTTGTATACAGAAATAGAACATATTAATAATATACATCCAATCCTACTTTCCTGAGGAAATCATTAATAGATTGGTAGGTATCCTTCCGTATCTCCTATATGCTCAAAGAAATAAAAAAGGTTTGCCTACACTTAAAAAATTGGAGTCATATTCTACCTATTAATGTGTAACTTGTGTTTTTCATTTCACAATGTATTTTGGGCATTTCTCCTAGACACTTTATATACATATCACATTTTTCTTAATAGAGAGGCATAGTATATACAATATGGATTACCATAATTTAGTTAACCAATTCATTACATTGCTTTAAATACCTCTATTTTAAACGATGTACATTCTTTCCATATGTCTTTGTATCTATGTTATGTTCTTTCCTTAAAATAAGTTCCTAGAAATGGAATTACTGGGTCAGTGAATACACGGACACTTAAAAATCTGATTATATGTCAATAATGTGCCTTTCAGAAAGGTTGTACCAATTTCCAAGGCCCATAAAAGTACCAATTTTCACACTCTGTAGACAACATTGCAGATATAAATTCTTTCATTCTCTGCAGCTGAGTTGGGCAATGTTAACGCCTTGTTTTAATTTGTACTTCTTCAAATAATAGTGAGCGAGCTTCTTTTCACATGTGTATTAACTGTTCATATTTCCTTTTCTGATGGGTCTGTTCATACCCTTTGCTTTTTTAATCTACTGAAATGTTCATTTTATGGATTAATGATCTTTATGAGTCAAGGATACATTTTTCACTGAGATGTACTTCATGACTTTTTAAAATTCCTATAGAAGTTTTCAATTTTCTTATGTATTCGAACTTACCAATTTTTTGTTTTTTGGTTTTGGGTACTGTTGTCATTCCAAGAATTTTATTATAAAAATTATCTCCTGAGTTTTCTTCTAGTACTTTTATAGTTTTTATTTATTTATTTATTTATTTATTTAGGCAGCCCTTGGCTGATCTTACAGATTGCAAGGACCTAGTCAGCTTACAATCCCTTATTTTTTATTTTTCATGCCTACAGCACCTGATCTTCCTAGGTGGTCTCCCATCCAAGTACCAACCCTGCTTAGCTTCCGAGATCAGATGGGTTCGGGCTTGTTTAGGGCGGCACGGCTGTAGACTATAGTTTTTTAAAAAATCTATAAAGTTATTATTTTCAACAGGTTAGCCAGCTGACCTAATTCAATTTTTTGAATAATTTAATACCATTTGTATATAATATTTTTTTACTAATCTCCATCTATTGGCTGTCTTGGTGGAAATGTTATCATTAATTTAGCTTTAAAATATACATTACCATGAGGAATGAGCTTCCTCATTTTTTTTTTCTTGTACCTCTCAGGCATTTATTCCTATAGACCAAATACAGCATCATTTTCTTAAGTTTCTCCAAAAAAAACTGTTGAAAATTTCATTAAATGTAGAGAGTAAGTTGGATATATCTGACATCTCTTATATTTATGTTGTTTTTCCATTAAAACCAACTTTTAGTCTTTCGATTAAGTTTTATCATTTTCTTCATATAAGTTTTGCTCATTTTCTTTTAGGTTTATTTCTAAGTATTTAATATATTTTCTGTCAAATCTTCTAATTAATTACTGTTCAAATAAAGGACACCTATTAAATCTTCTTATATTTGCATTATGTCTGGCTCCCTAAACAAACTTTTTTATTATTCATAAGGTTCATATTTCATCTTCTTACTCTGAGTAAAATTCACCAAAAAATAATGATTTTGCTTCTTCCTGTAAATACTTATATAGCCTATTTCTTTTTCTTATTGTTTAAATTAATAGACCTACCAGAACAATGCTGGATAATTAAAGTCTACTTTTTTAATAGTTTGAAAGTATACTTTCAGCCAAAATACAAAGACTATGTACTTTTTCTTTTTTTTTTACCATTCTTGATGTTAGGGAAAACAAGATGTGTAGGTGAACTTCTGTTTTCAGTGGCTTCTTTCTTCTGGCTAACAGTTGAAATAATACTGCTGAAAGTGGAAATTTGGCCTTTGGATCCTCTGTCCAAACCCTAAAAACAGAAAAGTTAACATTGCAGCATAATTCTCACTAGCTATATTTAAATTATTTTATTGAAGAAATCATAAACATTTATAATAGAGATTTTAATTTGTGATAGATATATAGTAGATAAAACATGTATATAACTTTGACTTACCTTTTCTAGATACAAACTGTTTTAGGTATGAAATGACAAGTCATATCATTGAACTGCTTATAAATTAATAAAGTTTGGAAACAGAGATAATAAGAGTAGCTTCCTCACAGGGTTACTGTGGGTTTTAATTGAGATAATGTGTATAAAATAATTAGCACAGCTCCTTGTACTAAGTACATGCTCTATCCATGTTAACTGTTATTTTAACTCTGTATTTAGATAACACTGTTTTTCTGACCTCCTCAAATATTTCCAATAGTTAACATGCATGTGATACTTTGCAGGTTGATTCACTGAAGGTTTTATTCTCTTTTGATGCAACTTTGAAAGTTCAGGTAAAAAGATAAACCCTTTAGAGTTCATTTCTTTCTAGGCACTGTGATTCTCCTTTGGATGGACCATGATTTTAAAAAAATAGTGCCAAGCACTTAGGGATCCTTAGGTGCAGAAAATGAGCAGTCTTCTCATAGCATAGAATCTATTTATTAACATGCTTTCCACAAATTAACTATAAAATTCATGAGGAGTAATTAATCTGTTTTTATAATTATGAAGAAAATCACATTATATTACCAGTAAGGTATTCAGCTGTATAGTTACCTCAGGGCTTATTCTCAGCTCTCAGCTCTTTCCAGCTTATACCATGTTACAACTTCCAAATGCTTAATAGAATACAGCAGTTTACTTCTTAATGTTCACTTCTTTAAATAAGAATTTCTTTTTCATCTCCTCTTTCCTCATTCATCAGCCTGATTTCAATCTATCTTTTTAGAATGAATTTATATACCACGTAGCAAAAACATTTCTCTTCACCAAATATTCACTCTCCCACATTACCCATTCTCTTACAGATAGAGGGAGCCATCTGGTTAATAAGTAATTCTAACAGGCCACAAGTAGAAATGACTTTTGTGAACCAGGAAGTACTAAGGCGTTTAAGGCATTAAGGTGGGCAAATCTTCAGCTCCTCTCTTCCTCCACTGAGACAACCATGGGGGTTACACGTTGAGCTGTTAGAACATTCACCAGCTTGGGTCCCTGAGCCACTCTGACCAACATTAAATTATACCATTATCAATAAATAAACCTTTATAGTTTTCAAACACTGAAACTTGGGGCTACTTTGTAAATGCAGCATAAGCTAGTCTATCATAACTTCTCTGAAAAGTTTTTTCTGGTAATTACCACTTTCACAAAAAAATCACTCTTATTTATGCTTGTAATTTAAATTATTCCACTGAAATTATACTTGTTCTCATATTGGTCAATCATACTGGACTAGAAATTCCTTATTCATCACAGAGCTTGACATCCATTGAATCTTATGTATAGATCCTGTACTTTTCAGTAAATTTATTAAATTTCTCGTTTTAAAAGACTAGTAAAGTTAACTCATTTTTGCTTGTTTCTTGGCTAGATTGAGGCTCAGTGAACTGAGTTAATATTTCTGTGTTAGAATTAGCCTACACTACCTAGACTATAAAAGTTAAACATATTGCCTAACTAAAATAAAGCAGTCTCCTAATAGATTTTAGTTATCAAGTTGACATTTCAGAATCACAGACAATATCTAGGGTCTTGTACAGAAACTACAGCACAAAGGGTGCTCAATAAATGATTATTTCTGTGCTAACAACATACTCCAAATCATTTATTGAGTACTTGCTAAATGCCTAGTACTCTTGTAGGTACCTTAATACAACATTCTGTGACAAATGTAATTACACCCCATTTTAACAATGAGGAAATTGAAGTACCATGCCCAAGTCCACAGAGCTGGTAAGTGGGAATTCCAACTCTAGTCTGAATGACCCTGAAATCTGTACTCTTTTGAACAACTAAATCTCAGAATCCCTTACTATAGTAAACTATCATGCATTAAGGGTTTATTATGTGATAGTAGGTATGTTATACATATCTACCTGTTTTCACAGCAACCCTTTGTGGCTGATATGTCTCCTCTACTTTTATAGATATGTACTGAATGAAATTTAATAGCTTCAGGAGCAACTTGCCTAACTAGAGGAAATTATCATAAGCAGAAAAACGAAGCGTACTTCAGGGAAACCTCTGATATCCTAGCAACCTAGGAAAGATTCAATATTTTATTTTCCTCCCCCTTCCTCTACCCCTTCTTAATAAAAGGAGATCCCAAAGAGCATTGCTTAGTTCACTTGTGGAATCTTCAAATAATAAAAAAATAACAAGTAACTGATTCAATCAACAAAGCCATTTAACAATTATCAGTTCTAATTTCTAGTAAATTTATAATGTAGATTCCTAAGGACAGAGAAAATTGGAGAAAGAGATAAGACAGTAAGATGCAGCACTTTTCTATGAAACAGTCTTAGTAAATAACATTAATTTGTGTAATCTTGGTAAATTAAAGGAATAAATAAAATCAAATAGGAAAATAAAATCAAAATAAACTATACATTTGAATGAGGAAGTCACTCCTTGCCATAAATATCAGAATACTTAAGTAAGAATTTTATTAACTCCTGGAGCCAAGTTTGCTTATTATGTTTTATTCTATCAGAACATCTTAAATTACAGTAAGAACAAATGCCAAATTTGATGCACTATATATTAGATTTACACATGGTAATTAACAAAAGTAACTGATTTGTAAAATGAGGTCAATGAATGGCCTCTCAGTATAGAGCTTTGTTTAACTTAGCTGTAAATATCTACAATAACTTAATATATCAAGGGCCTTTTACATTGGTAATTGTCACGATGTTATCTAAGACTGAGCAATAACAGGATTTATAGAACAATGTAGTTGGAATATAGAATCAGAAACAATACATGGCCCAATGAGACAGAACTGGAAAGGCAGGTAGGGACCATACCACGAAGCCTTCATGCTACAGCAAGGGTCCCCAAGAGGAACTGGGACACACTGCAGGAGGTGAGCAGTGAGCCAGCAAAGCTTCATCTGTATTTGCAGCTGCTGCCCAGAGCTAGCATCACTGCCTCAGCACCACCTAAGATCATCAGGCGTTAGACTCTAATAGGAGTGTGAACTCAAGTGTGAACCGTACATGTGAATCTAATGCCTAATGATCTTAGATGGAGCTGAGGTGGTGATCTAGCGCTGGGGAGAGGCTGCAAATACAAGTTAACATTAGCAGAGATGTCTGACTGACAGAGACCATAATAAATCAATTGCTTGTAGAATCATCAAAACCCTATCAGTGAGTGGCCAGGAACAATTAAGCTGAATCTGGTGGCAGGCTTTATAGTGGCAATTGAGTTGATGTACTTCAATTGTACAGCTGTATCTGGTGTATCTGTATCTGATTCTGCATTATGATGAGTTGTATAATTATTTCATTATGTATTATGATGTAATAATAATAGAAATAAAGTACGCAATAAATGTACTGTGTTTGAATCTGTCTGAAACTATCCTTCACTGCCCCGCCCAGTCTGTGGAAAAATTGTCTTCCACGAAACCAGTCTCTGGTGCCAAAAACATTGGGGACCACTGCTATAGAGTATAGATTTTATCCTGGAAGGGGAGAGAGGAAAAATCACTGACTACTTATAAGCAGGGAGTGACATGATCCTATCTGTACCTTAGAAAAATCATTCTGGCAGCAGTATAGGAATAGACTGAAGTAGAGTAATACAAGAAGCTAACTCAGGGCTATTGGAGGACATGAGGTCTGAAGTGGGACAGTAGATATAGGGAATGAAAAAGAATGGCAGCCTGGGCCAAAGCAATGGCAAAACGTTTATAGGTAGTTCAGGTCTGAATGTGAAACATAATGAGAATCAGAGACTCCTTCCATAAGTTACAAATGAATGAAATAAACAAACTAAAATGCCTTATTTCAAATTTTAGGAGAACAGACATACTCTAACATCGCATCATAAAGATGAGAGCATTATGATTTAAGAATATATGAAAACTTGAAGCCTAGACTGGTTTATATAAATATGTGATTTGTGAGTGGTTAAAAGAGGAACTAATGCTCACCAGGCAAAAGCATGCTTCTCATACCAAAATAATGATTTTTTCTTCTAATTAACAGGGTTATCATTATGCTGCTGTTATGCAGCAATTACTATGTAAAACTAATATAAGGACAGAATCATGGGAATGTTGGCATATATAATATGACCTCACAAAGAGTTTAAGAATGAATGGACAAAGAGATAAGATATCCAAGAAGGTGATATGTTAAAACTAAGGATAAAGTTTTTTTTTTAAAAAAAGTGGTCAGCAATATTAAAGAGCAGATAGGTCTAAAATGTGCCTGTGAGAATCAGCAACTTTGAAATCATGGCAACAATGGAGGCAACAGATTCAAGAGAATGGTGGTGGCAGAAACTATTATGAAATGGACTGACAGATGAATGGGAACTTAGAAAATGAAAGCAATGAGCAGAGACTGCTGTGTCCAGAAGCTTTACAGAAGGGGAGAAAGGCCAGTGGCTGGAAGGGGACAAAGGTTTGAGGGAGGGTACACTGGGCATGTTATCATGGCTGTCAAATCCAGTGCTCACTTCCATGGTCCCCACAGCATTACTGCTATTCTTTGTGCAGGAATGGCCATGACTGGAGCAAAGATAGGCACTCAACTTATGGGTGGCCATCTGTAGGCTGCGTGGCTACTTATTAGGTGGCTTGATATCAAGGGCATTGATGCTTCCTAGTATGTCAGTCAGAGGAGGTCTTTCCAGATTTTAGATGGAAGAATACGGAAAAGAGTGACTAACCAAAAGTGAGAGAAGAGCAGATGCACAAAGAGCAGCCAGTTTTTGTTCTTGTTTGCTTTCTGGTTCTGGTTCTAATCTACATGCATCATTCCAGTAAATTCTCCTTTTCCAAAAGGAGGCATAATGGCCTGATTTTCTGTTCCTTGTAATCAAAATAGCTCAAACAACATGAAATAAGACCCTTGGTCTAGCCAGTCTCTTGTTTGTAAGATGACTGTGCTCTTGATACTTTATACTTGAGATGGCATGAAATTACTCGTGGACAATTTCATAGATTGACAGTGCACTACAGATTCATAAAAAAATGTCAAAAGAGCAGTTACCCCATACTAGCTTCTACAAGAGAAATCTTACACATAACCTAATACTTTCATGAGGAAAAATGGGGCAGCATGCTGTACGATGGTAAACTGATTAAAAATTAGAGAATCAAATGAAGAAGCTGTTGGGTATTAATATGACATCAAACTTCAGAGTAAATTAAAGGTTAGAGAACATTACAAGTCTTCTAAGAATTGAATCTACCACAGTTATTACATCTGGTTTCCCTGAGTTTTGACAGTGCTATCTATGAGTCCTACAGAAGGAGAACACCAAAGATGAAGTCCTGGAATGCGGCCAGTCTACAAACAGTGGGGGCTGGATGTGCTGAAGGATAGATACTAGCAGATACCCAACCAGCTGTTATAGACTGAAGATAAGTACAAACAGGGAACACAGGGGGGAAAAACACTTTAAGAATTCATTGAGGGAAAAAACTCAAAATATTTAAATATGGTATAATAAATAGTAGACTCGACTCTCTAGGCAGAGGCTAACCACGAGTTTAATAAACAGCAGAAAAATTTTATGTAGTAATTACATAACTAATCAAAGATATTTCACAAGTACCTAACATGGACCTCAGTGGTCTTTTTTGATTATATAAGCACCTAGATTATATGTAAGATTATAATATAAAGTTATTTGAAAAAATTTAAATAGACAAATACTTAGCACCTGTTCTGCCCCAGTTAACATATAATTAAATATTGTCAACGTCATTTAAAATTTTATTTTAATACATGAATTCCTGTTTTCAACCTTCACTGAGGAACAGACTACATCGGAGTTAAAGTTCTGATTTCTTTACCATATTTTTCTATCAGATGCCCATAAGAAAGATATTCATGGTTTTCCATGATAGTTTTTGTATTTAACACCAAGTTCCATTATATTCAAAATTCTGGTAAAACTTACTTTGCTCATTTTCTATCCTCAGAAGCTGCCTTAGAAGATAAAACATTTTTGCTTACATTCTAAAACAATCTTTGATAAAAGAATAATTGCTGGCTGTTTTATCATGAAACACCTTTAAAAGCCGTAATATCTTAATATGTTTGAGTTCCTGAGTTAAAATAGTTTAAATTGAACTTCTATGTGTACAAAATTCATTATTCACAACATTTTAAACTAATTTTGCAAACAAAGTCAAATGCTTGCATTTTAAACTATGTCAAATGAAAATTAATGTCGCATTCTAGCTATTTAGATAGGTCAGACTGGTATAAGTTTTATTTACTGAAGAGACAGTATACGACAAATGCACAGTTTGATGGACTGCACTTTGGTTAGGTCGGCTGTGAATGCAAGTGATTGAGTCGCCAGGATATATTCAATTATATTCAGCATCTTATATTTAAAAAGATATGTATACAATGTTTTAGAAAATGCTCTCTTCAAGAAATGGTGTTCTAAAATGTCCAGTAACACTTGGTTAGCTGGAAAATTCACTTACATAGAATAGCTGCCATTGATCATGCCAAATAAAGAGCATTAATAGTAACAGTACAAAGGAAATTCAACATACATTGGGGTAGTGATTCTCAAACTTTCTGGTCTCAGGACTTCTTGACACTATTAAAGATTGTTATGTGCATGTACTAATCCTTTTAAAACAACAATAAACCCATTTATGGAAAAATAACTATTTTCCCAAACAAGAAAGTGAGAAGAATGGCACTGTTTTACATTTTGCAGATCCATTTTTTAATATCTGGATTCTTGGACTTGCTTCTGCATTCAGTTTTTTGCAATATCATGTCTCATAAAGCCTTTAGAAAACTACACTGTAAACTCATAAAAGAATATTGGGAACAAGACAAATAACACCTTGGTATCACTGTAAGAGTAGTTTTGACATCATAGACCTCCAAAAGGCTGTGAAGGACCATGCTTTGAGAATGGTCACAATAGGGATAAATGGTAATTAGAACTAAGAGTGAATTTAAGAAATCTTGGGAGAATGAGAAGATACCATTTACATATGCAGTCTAATATGGCCATTTGCCACATGTGGCTAGCAAGTATTTTAAATGTGCTAGTCCAAACTGAGATATCTAGTAGGTGTAAAATACACAATTTTCAAAGACTTAGTATGACAAAGAGGTAAAATATCTCATTAAGCACGTACATTGATTAAATGTTGAAATGGTAAGTTTCTGGATATGTAGCATTAAGTAAAAATATTAAAATTAATTTTACTTATTTTTATTCCGTTTAATGTGGCTATTAGAAAATTTTAAATTACATATGCAGTTCACATTATATTCCAACTGGACAGAGCTGATCTAGATAGATTTTCCTAAACTAGACCCAACCTGACATATGATCTTAGGAAAAAAAAGAGTAGAATTATAATTCTGATTCATAGTTTCCCTGCATGATTTTGGAAGAAGGGATTTGTGTAAAGGTAACAAATTTAAATACAGTAAAAAATACTCTATAGATGAAGAATAAAAGATGCCTGAATGAGTAAAAACTGAGTTTCTTGCTTTGATAATTTCTGATATGTATGTAGGGACAATGGCAATTTGAACACTTTTGGTCACATCTGAAATTTGTTTTTCAAATCCAAAGATGAATATTTTGGTAATAGATTAAGTACTTCAGTCTCAATGAGTCCAGGGACTACCTATGATGCATAGAAAAACTACTTTATAAAAGAGTGAGTGGCTTCCTAAAATACTGAGAAAAGGTTATTGTGTCAAAATATTGGTGAAAAAAATCCCTTTATATGTTTTAAGTTAAAAGAAAAAGCATTTAAGATACTCTGCTTTACACTCTTAAAAATTATTATGTGTTTGCGTTATATTTTGAAACAAACTGATCTAAACTACCAGTTATGGCCACATCAGATAAGAGGTCTCAAAAGTATTGAGAGTCTACAAAGGAAACTATTTTAGGCCCTGTTACTGGGTAAAGATATTTTGTTTTTCTTTCTTGCATGTTTTTTCAGTTCCCTAGTAGGATGCTGGGTTATAAAATCAGAAGTGTTAACTTTGTTCTACATCCTTCTATTATGATGTGAAAAGTTAGCTACTTTCAAGGTGAGAACTTCCCTCCCAAACTAAACACCAGCCCAAATGGAACTGCTTTCTTTAGATGATATAAACCACATCTTTCAAAAGAGACTAGGAAAAAGGATGTGAATTCTGAAATAAAACTGTGACACCAAAAAAAGTCAAAATATAATTAATCTTACAAGAAACAGAAGATTAACACAACTTAATATAAAAGAAATGTTGGTCCTGGAGCTCAGAAATTTCAGGACTTACTGGGAAGGCAAGGTGACATAAGAGATTTTATTCCCTTAATTTACAACACAGGAAAAGAAGAAATTGCATCAATAGGTTATTATGCAGTAAAATACTAAACGTGCACTTTGCTTCAGTTACAATTCCTCAACAAATTTCTTGTTCTTTAATAAGAACATCTGGATCAAAATCAAATTAATTTGAAATAAAGCTTTCTTTTATGACTTGGCTTAAACTTCAGATTGACTTTTCGATTCAACTGAATTAGTAAAATTTCAGTAATTTCTATTTTCAAGGGGCACACTGATTTATTACAATCATTCCCCCAAAAATGTTTTTTGACCATGTACGAAATGTCACCAAGTTACAAATATCAACTTAGGAACAACTAGTTATTCATATAAGGCTTAGGAGTCTCACATTTTTGCAGCAAGAAGGGATCCTTTACCCATAGACTAAACTATACTAGGAAAAAAAAACCAGGAGGAAAAGAAGGGAAATATATGTATATATGTATGTATATGTATGGTGTATTTTTGTAATATCTGTGATTTATTAAATTGCTTAAAACACCTTTGCCACCGTAGCTTTCTTTGCCATCTCACCTCTTGCTTAGAACATAACAGATGAAGGGCACAAGATTTTCTATATATAAGATTGTTCCAAACACCTAGTTGGTCAGGGTTTATGTAAGTTCACATATGCATATGTTTATTTACAATGATGTTGGCTGGATTGTCTTTTTATGTAAATATTTTTCTCAGAAAGAACTCATCTGGAAACTAAAATCTTTTCTCTTTACCAATCTGTCTCTTTCATTCCTGTTATCTAGCTAGGTTTCACATCATGTGAATTCTTCCATCCCTTTCACTTTACCACATGGCCACCGCCATGGTGGATGCACCCACCATCTCAGGGATGAACTTCAAAGCTCCTTCCTTCGCACCCTTCCTCCTCCCTCCTCTGGTCTAACTACCTCTAATCACTACCAATGGTTTCATTATGTTGTTCCTCTATTTTAGAAACTCCAATGGCTTCCCACTAATCACAGAAAAAAATGTCCAAATTTCTTTGCCTAGTAATCTGGCTCCAGCCCCCATGTAATCTTACTCACCTCCTACACATTCCCCAGCATGCTTCCATTGGGCTTGCTTTATTACTCCCTAATTCTTCCTTTTAAGCCTTGTTCATGTTGTTTTCCCCACTGGATTGCTTTTCCCACTTTCTTTTGCCCATCCAAGTCCTATCATCCTTCAATGGCCAGCCCGCTTAATAATTACCTTTACTTCAAGGCCTTTCTGCACAGTTCTGCACACATTGATTTCTTTTCTCTGATCTCCTAGAGTGCACATTGTTTCTATGGTTCATTGTGGCCTTTACACACTGCTTTGCTTTGTGATGTCTTCATATGTTAGCCCTGCCTACACTGAGGCAGGAACCTTTTCAAAACAAACAAACAAAAAACCTTGTCTCTATGTTTTCTGTAACATCTAGCCCAAAGCTAAACTCTGTAACATCTAGCCCAAAGCTAAACATAATAGATGTTCAATAATTGGTAGTTAAATTTTCGCACAGCAGCTCCACAAGCCCATTTATACACACCTGACATAATGTATACAAACTTCATTCTTGTTACTGACTTCCTATCAGATCCTCTCCACATACCTTATGCTTTCCCTCAAATTCTTCCCCTCACCTTCTACCTACTTGACAAGTCCCCTGTCCTTCACTGTAGGCAAACCACCCACCAAGGCCTTCCCCACCTACTGGTGAACTCAGTAATCATTCCAGGTCTCCTGACTTTCTTGCCCCCTGGGAGACTAAGCACATACTTTCTTGATTCAGGCTTTTCACTGCTATAACTCGGAATTCCAGCTCTAGAATGTCTAACAAATACATGAGCGTGTGCGCGCGCACATGCACGCACGCACACACACACACACACACACACTCTCAAGAAGTTCCTCATCTTCCCTGTGGCTCTTCTAACTCCTGCTGAAAAATTTGAGAAAAAGTGTTTTTCCCTTCTGTCATGATTCAAAATATGAGTGCTAATGACAAACCTGTCAAGTCGCAAAGCCATAAATTCTGAATGTCATTTTAAAAGTTATAAAAAAAAATATGCTACCAACCCTGAAAGACCTTGGAAGGCACCAGAAATTGCCTTCAGTATCTCAAGTTTCCTATTCATCCTATCCTCTTCTAATTTAACTTATGTCTTTTCAAGGCTTAAGATTAAAAAAAAAAAAAAAAAACTTCTTGAACTCTCTTCTTCCGTTTGACTAGTGGTGCAAGTCCATAACCCTTTATTCACACTTCCAAAATCCTACATACTCTTAAAGCTGAAAAGTTTTTATAACTCACTTGATGACAAAAAACATGGCCCTGACTTGACTTTGACAATCCAACCTGATCTGAACTGATATTAAGCTACTTATAGTCTGAACTTCATTTAGCGTGAACACACATTTACTTCACTTACTTGATTACAGGGGAACTGGCCGAGGTCCCACTGTGGATATTACATATATATACTGAATTACCTTTCTAAAATCTGAAAAACTGCGAATTCCAATGTCTCAAGAGTTTCAGATAACAGTCTGTAGACCTGTGTCCACAATGTATCAATGTCTCCAAGTTTTTATTCCAAATCTTCCATTTTTCAGTTACACTGAGATAAATGTTTTTGGGAGGGTGCTTACTTGAGGACCTAAATCCATTCATAGAACTGTTTCTGTAAGCATATGCATTCATTGTTTTAAACAACTTAGAAATGAACTGTTGAAACACTAGCTTATTTGCAAGTTAAGAACTTCCCAGATCAGGTTTGAAAGCCTAGGCTACCAACAGAAGGAACTGGTTCCGCTAGCAGATGGGTGACAAATTCCTTCAAAGCATTTCCCAAAGTAATTCCTAAACGTAATTCCAATTTACCAATCAATCATAGGTACATTTTTAAATTTGTCATTTTATTACTGTCCACACGTAGCTGCACCGATTTAACACAACGAACTTGCTCTAACCATTTTCAGTTATCACAGTCCTTAGTTTTGAAAAACCTACGGAATGAAAACATTATTCCCAATACTTTTTTAAAGAAGAGTTATTTTAGTAAGTTCTTAGTCACTTAAGAGGGAGGTTTTAAGAAATGAATTGCAAGTAAGAATTAAAAAAATGTATCATGCTCTCTAAACTTTTACTGTTTTGTCACTCACAGCTGCATGACAAGTGATGGTCTTTAAATGTACCAAAGAAAACTCTTGAAAAGTATTTAAACATTATGTCAAATAAAAATCACAAAAATCAGAGGTTACTTTTTTGTGTGTGCTCTAAAGTAACCAGAGTCATATCCACCAGCAAAAATAGGGAAGGGGGGCCTGTGCCATTACATCATCTGGCAATATGTAGTTTGAAGCCTGAAAGTGCTCTCCAAATAATCCTTTAAAAAATCCAGCTGGGAAATCATCCCTGTCAAGCTTAGATAACTTGAGTTAAAATAAAAAGGTTTAAAAAGCCTCCCCACCTTACGTCACATGTCTGAACCATATGAAAAAATAAAACCATCACTGAGGCATCTACCTCCCACTACCCTGACAGCAACTGGAAGGTCACAATTAAGTGGAAATTCGCCGCACAGCCCGTTCAGTCTTAAGGGGGAAGCGAAAGAAAAGCGAAAAAAAGGGTATAATCTTGGCGCCCCAAAGGTAGGCAGGCAGCTTAGTCGAAAACCCAGACCCACCTGCCTGACACCTTATCCCTATCCAACAGATAATGCCGACTCCAAGACGCTGGTCATTTCCTTAGTGAAAGTGGGCCCCCCCGCAACCCAGAAAATAACCGAAAAGAGCCGGCGGACCCGGCCACCCCATTTCCCGAGGGTGGAAGGTGCAGCTGGCGAAGTGTTCGCGGCTGTCCAGGAGGCACAATTCTTTCATTTTGGCCGCAGGAAGGACGGTCAGGGCGCATCTCCCCGGGCGGCCCGTGGGGTCCCCAGAGGACGCCGGCCCCAGGGCGCCCCTCGCCCTCCCGCCCGATGGCCGCCGTCGGGGCGCCCGCGGCCCCCACCCGGCACCTACCGCAGTGGCGCCGGCGCCCGCCGATCCGATCGGCGGCAGCTTCTCGCGCTCCGGCTCCCGCCCTTTCCTCTCCTCGGGCGCGGCCGCCGCCACCGCCGGCGGCGCGGCGGGCGACGGCACCCGACCCGCCTCACTCATGTCCGGCCGGGCGGCGGGCTGGCGAGGCGGCGGCGGCGGCGGCCGGGCTGCGGCTGGGGCTGGCGCTGCTGCCGCCGCGGCCGCGAGAGGGCTCTGGGCCGCCGTCTCTGCCGCCGCCGCGCCGCCCCCGCCGCGCCCCGGGCCCGCGCGCGAGCCCGGAGGCCCCGCCCCGCGCCGCCCCCGCGGCCGCCGCGCCCGCCCGGCGCTCGCCGCGGCCGCCCCCGCCCGGCCCGGCCCCGGCCCCGGCCCCGGCCCCGGCCCCGGCCCCGCCGCTCGCGGGTGTGTGGCGCCGGCCCAGCCGCCCGCGCCGACCCGAGGGCCCGCGGAGGAGGCGCCGCCGCCGCCGCCCGCGGCCGCCATGTTTGAGGGTCCTGTGCCGGGGGTCTGGCCTTGGGGGCGCGGGGCGAGGCCCGCGAAGGGTCGAACGCGCACGGAGAGCGTCCGGGGGGCGCCTACAGGGCGGGGCGAGCGTGGCCGCCTCCCCCGCGCTGACCGCCCGGCTTGGGGCGCCGGGACCCGCTGGACCTGGGCTGGGGGTCGTTTCCTCCGTAGCGCCCTCCCGTCTGTGGCCCCCGCCCGCCCCCCGTCCCAGGAGAGGCGGCCACCAGCCGGCGCATCCTCGGGAGACAGCCTTTCCTTTCTTAGTCGACGGGCCTTTCTAGGTGCCCCGAGGGCCCCCACCTTCAAAGAAAAAGCTGAGGTTGGGGGGCAGGGGGAGAGTGAGACGACGTGGGCTCCACCTTCCCCTCCGGCCAGGCCACACTTTCCATTCCTGTTCCTGTCGTCCCCCCTTTGCCGAATCCGCCTCTCCCCGTTCCCACGCGCCTACATCTCGCTCTCTCCCTGCATCGTTTTGCTGCCTCCCATCCCTTGTTCCTTTCCTTTTATAAGTTACAGATGGACAGACCCAAACTCTGCTGCATAATCCTTAATGTCAGATCATTAATATGGATAAGAATTTTAAAACCAGAGGAAAGCTTTTAATCGTGATATTAAGAACCCGCCCTCCTACCTCTACCACAAAGCCGCCAAGACAATTTCTTATCGCCCCCTCCTTTTCCTTTTTCTCTCTACTGGACCGGCGGAGACACCTGCTGATCTAACAAGGGAAAGAGTAAGGGAATGCGCCGTTATCTCCTATTAAAAACGGACTTTCTAGACATTGAAATCTTCAGATTTTTAGGTTGTGGCTTTGTTATTTCACTCGAGGCTAAGTGAATTTTCAGATCAAGGATACCTAGATCCAAATATAAGAACCAAAAAAAAAAAAAAAAAAAAAAAAACCCCATCTGAAAAATTCCAGTATGATGTTTAGATTATCTGTTGTTTTACATAATTCAGTTATTAGTATAACCAAGTAGTTTCAGTGCATCATAGGATAAGGTTGCATGTTTTTCAAACCCAAAATTTGTAACAAGCAGGTCTGAATACTCAAGATTACCTCCTAAATTATAAATTCTGATTTCAGGCTTTCTAGTTTTAGTATAGTTGCTGTCATCACGCATTTAAATGTTAATTAGCAAAAGGTGTGGAGTAAGTGCCATACAGTCAGCGTTTCAGTGCTAATTATTTATTTAGCCTTGGAGGGAAATGATGTATTCAGACATTAACTTTAAAGCATTCTCTTCCTTCCTGTTTTTCTTGACTTCTTTTTCAGGATTTTCTTTCCATCTTAATCCTCTGAAATACTCATCGTATATAAAGGAACATACAATTATTTCATACTTTTAGCAGGTCAGTATGCTGATCTTTTGGTACAGTAAATACATTTTATAAACGGAAGCCTTTGTTTTACCTACAGTTCAAGATATTCTGTACTGCTAAGCTATTTATTCTAGGTTGATAGAATAAATATGGGGGTGGGGGGGCAAGTATCATCTTTCCTATTTTCAACTAGATTTAGTAATTTGTGATAGAAATGCTTGGATGAGAAACCACTTGAATTACATGCCTTATGCTTTCTCTTCATGCGTGAGACTAAATAAAAATGTCTGTACATGACTAGTACAAAATACTTAAATATTGGCAAAACAAGGCAAGTCAGAAATATAAACTTCTGCTACTGCATCAGAATAGATAATTCATTTCTAAACAAATCCACTGATTAATCACTTGCGAGTTACGTATCAAAAAATGATAAGTAATTCATTGATGAACTTTCTTCTATTTCCTATTAAATATATTGCTCTCAGTGTACCATCCTATTCCTCTCTCATGCACAGTCACTGCAGGATGGGGTTTGGGAAGAGAGACTGCTAGAAAGCAGCAGAGTGGTGGCTCCAAGGGAACTAGTAGGCTTGAGGGACATATTTCCAACTGCCACCAACGTGCTTCTGGGAGCCCAGATGGGAGAGAAAGGGTTGTGGAACAAAGACAGAGAGTTCTGTACAAAGGTGTAGAGAAGATACTTCTCAGCTATGCCAAGTATCAGCAAGAAGTACAACAGTGATGGCATACAAGCATAAACTCCAGCCTAGGAAAAACTGGGAGTGAAGCAAGAGAAACATTTCACCTTCCTAAGTCCAGATGGAAAACCTGGGCTCATTAATTATACCTATAGGGAACTGGAGTTTCGGGGGAGGTGTGGATGGGGAGGTTAGAGAACTGGTTATTTTCCTGGAAGAAAAGGAAGGACCAAATTACAAGGTAACGGAAGGTTTAAATTATATATAACATTCTATTATACACAGTAATACTAATCTAGTGAGCAATAGCAAAGTAAGTTATCACAGGTTATTAAGAGTGGTTTATAACTAATACCTTAATTATAGAAGGAATAGCTATAATATAGTGAGTTCGTTTTTGAAAGAAAACATTTTCACATTTCAACTAAGTGTTGTCCTAAAGTAGTAAATTTGGGGAAATAAACTTATTTAGCCATGTCGACATTGTTAAAAACATTGTTAGAACTCCTCCTTAGGTATAATGACTGTGGCTTATTAAAATTACTATTAAAATATCTTTATTATATTAACAATGTCATTACAGAAAAAGAAAATACGGATTAGCAGAGTGATAGTAAACTCTGGATCCTACCCAATGTCAGATAATTACTAAAACCTTGGTTCAAATCTTTATAAAATCATCCATTCATCCATATCTATTTACCTACCTACACACACACACACACTCACTCACAAAATGCTTCTTGATTTGTTTTTATAAAGAAAACATACCTTCCTGGGGCAACTCTATTTCTATTATATTTTTATTCATAGGGAGTCCTGTGATATGGGGATTGCCCCAGCATGAGGATACCTTCCAGAATGTCTAGGAGTTTCTGGCTTCAGGGTCTGTGCTGATGCATTCTGATGAGCATGGACCATAGTTTCTTACCCCTGGCCACCCCTTTCACTGGGCAAGAGCTATGCTTAGTGACAGAAAACTAAATGGCAGTAGACTATCTACTTATTGGAAAAAATGCTATCAAGATAGAAGTATTAATACATTGGTAAAAAGCTCATGGTAGAAGTTAAGAAGTTCCATGACTAGCTTGATAAACATATCTTTTATAATTATACTGATTACAAACCTTTTTGGAAACCCATTTCTAAGGATAAATCTGGATTCTTAGTCATGGGCCTAGTATGTTGTTAGATTCTTTTGTCTGTTGCTGCTGACGAGACTCCAGTCTGTAAGCCCAGAAAATGCAGGATGAATGTCATTGCTCTCAGCTATCTCCCACTGTAGATACTGTGTCACTGAAAGTTTTAATTTTAGAAGGCCTTCCTCACCACCTTTCTCTGGTTCATAATAATTATTCAATCACCGATTAACCAACATTATTGATCACTTACTACACAGTAGGTAACAGATTGGGCTGGGTGCTTAGAACACAAGAATTATAAAAGTATCCCCAAGAAGTTTACAGTGTAGTGAAATGTTTTTCAAACTTTCATGTGCAGCAGACTCCCTTGGTAGCTTATTGAAATAGAGACTTTCAGATTTCACCCAGAGATTAGGGCTGTCAAGTTACAAAATCACCAGATGGGAATGTGGGAAGAGTAGGCCTTCATGTTGTATTCTGTGAGAATGGCACTCTCTGGAATATGAGTGTACCTGTGTGACTGTAGAGTCTGGGAAGTATAGTGGGCATTGAACTGTCTTCCCAATATCTATTTTCCCTTCTTTTGGTGAATACACACTCCTTATCCCCACTGAATGTGCTGGGGAGACCATGTTCATATACTTGGCCCAATAATTCCACTTTTAAGAATCCTAAATGTAGAAAATATTTTATACAGTGAGATGTTCATCACAGCATTACTCGTAGGGGAACTTTAGAAATAACCTAAATATGTATATCTAGTGGAATGTAATACAACTATCAAAAATGAGGGGAAATAACTTCCTTATCAGACTGTGTCTGAAATTCTACCATCGTTGGGCTATTTCTTTCATTTGAAGCACTTTTCTATTAAATATGAATTCCTGATGAGGGGTGTAGCCACTAAGCCTTGTCTTCCATTAGCATCCTAGTATAAATTTGTGTATTGAATATTTCCAGCGTGACAGCTTCCCAGGAGCTAGATTAGGAACAGAAGATGGGAAAGAGTAGGATAACAGTTCCATGATACACAATACTATCCCAGAAAGGTAGATCTTTTTGAGCATGGAAGGGAGGACCCTGAGAAGAAAAAACTAATTGGATATTAGAGAGATGAAAAGGGCTCTGAATTAGTGTTTTATTATAGTAATCTACAAAGTCATGAAAGTAGCCTTATTATACAGATCTAGGATATTAAAATTTTATATTTTTATATAAAGCTACTAAAGCAAATTGCTGCATGTATTTAGAGTGTCTGAAACAATCTTCTGTCCTAACTTTTTCTAGCACATTGCTAAGATTGCACTTTTAGCTTTAAAAATTTTTTTTTTAAATTTACAGTTGACATTCAATATTGTATTAGTTTCAGGTATACAGTATAATGGTTAGACATTTATATAACTTATGAAGTGATCCTCCTGACAAGTCTAGTACCCACCTGATAGCATACATAGTCATTACAATATTATTGACTATAGTCCATTGCTGCACCTTACATTCTTGTGAGTATTTCATAACTGCCAATTTGTACTCTTTAATCCCTTTATCTTTTTTACCCAGTCCCTCAAGCCCCCTCCTGTCTGGCAACTATCAGTTTGTTCTCTGTAGCTGTGAGTTTGTTTCTGTTTTGTTTGCTTATTTTGTTTCTTATATTCCACATCTAAGTAAAATCCTATGGTATTTGTCTTCACTCTGACTTATTTCACTTAGCATAATACCTTCTAGGTCTATACATGTTGTTGCAAATGGTAAAATTTCATTTTTTTTTGTGGCTGAGTAATATTTCATTATATATATGTCCCACCTCTTCTTTATCCATGCATCCATTGATAGGTACCCAGGTTGCCTCCATATCTTGGCTATTGTACATAATTCTGCAATGAGCATAGAGGTGCATACCTATTCTAATTAGTGTTTTGGATTTCTCCAGATAGATAGAGTTGCTGGGTCATATGGTAGTTCTACTTTTAATATTTTGAGGAAAATCCATACTGTTTTCCATATTGGCTGCACCAATTTGCAATCCTACCAACAGTACACTAGGGTTCCCTTTTCTCCACATCCTCCCCAACACTTTGTTGACTTATTAATGATAGCCATTCTGACAGGCGTAAGGTAATACCTAATTGTGGTTTTAATTTGCATTTCTCTGAAGATTAGTGATGTTGAGCATCCTTTCACATGTCTATTGGCCATCTGTATGTCCTCTTTGGAGAAATATCTATTCAGGTCCTTGCTCATTTTTTAATCAGATTTTTTTTTTTTTTTTTTTTTTTTTTTTTTTTTTTTTTTTTTTTTTTTTTGGTGTTGAGTTGTATGAGTTGGATACTAACCCCTTAACAGATGTATCTCCGGTGAATTATCTTCCCTCATTCACTAGGTTTTTTTTTTTTTTTTCATTTTGTTGATAGTTTCCTTTGTTTGATATAGTCCTATCAGTTGATTTTTTCTTTTGTTTCCCTTGCCCAAGGGCAGGCATTCAAAAAAATATTACTAAGAGTGATTTCAAGGAGTTTACTGCCTATGTTTTTGTCTAGAAGTTTATGGTTTTGCTTCTTACATTTAAGCCTTTTATCCATTTTGAGTTTATTCTGGTATGTAGTGTAAGAAAGTGGTCTAGTTTCATTTTTTTGCATGTATCTGCCCAGTTTTCCCAACATTGAAGAGACTGTCTCTACCCCATTGTATATTCTTGCTTCCTTTGTCATAGATTAATTGACCATGTAGGCGTGGGTTTATTTCTGGGTTCTCTATTCTGTCCAGGAATCCTCATTTTAAACAAGCTACTCCATGTGCTTCTGAAGTAGGTGGCAGTGGGCCTAGTCTAACATGTTTGGATAGATAACATTTTGGGGAAGTAGAGATGTTTTGCCTCATAAATTAGTTTGAAAAACTCCTAAGGAAGATAAGTAAGTTAGCCTTTAAAAAGTTTAATTAAATCATGTTGCATGTTGAAGCTTTGAGTCATTTATTCATGATGCATCTGCCAAAGATAAATGCTCTTGAAACTTAAAATCATACATTTTCTGTTTTGCTATCATGAGAAATGATTTCATTGCAACCACAATGACAATTGTTATGCCTCTTACATGCTGAAGTGGTGAAAATGTGTTTTAAGTAATCATTTCTTAGTGAAAGTTGAACTGTCACCTCAAATAGTCAACGGATCAGAAAATTTAAACAAAACTAAAAATGTCTGTGTTCTTCAATTCCATAAAAGTAAAAATGTTGCATAAAATTGTGTCATTTTGCCCTTTCAGATATCCGCTCATATCTATATTCTGTTGATGAAATAGTGAAATACTAAAATTTAATGAATGGCAGATAAAAATGGCCAAAAGAAAATTGTATTGTTTATTAACCCATAGCTCAGAGGATCAGGCATAGAAACATTTCAGTAAATGACAACTTATTAATATTCTTTTTACTTGAAGGTGCTCATTCTATCTGTGATAAACCTTTTGCTTTCCTAAAAAGATAATGTTTTCTAAAGAAAGAAAATGAAGGAAAAGGTACCAAATCAATCTTAAAAAAGTTTCTGTAAAATTCCAACATGCTCTTTTAAAAGACATCCATTTAATTAAATAAAATTAATTTTATTTAATTTTAAATTAAAATTAAATAAATTCTAAAAACTTAATCTGTGGCATGTGTCTGAAATCTTCCTGTATGGCAACAGAAGTCTATAAATGGCTGATTGCTTGAGGTAGAAATTCCATTAGTCAGTAGGATAGGCAGAATTTCTTTCTTTCTTTTTATTTTAAAAATGCCAGTTTGTTTATTATTTTTTTCATACTATATATACATAATTTTTTAAAACATTTTTTTCCCCTTTTCCCCCTCCTCGCTTCCTTCTGGTAACCACTAGTCCATTATCCATGTCCATGAGTTTCTGTTTGTCCTGTTCATTTGTTGCTTTTAGCTTTATATCCCACATATGTGATATCATGTGATTTTCAATCTTTTCTGTTTGGGTTATTTGCTTAGTATGATTGTTTCAAGGTCCATCCATGTTGCTGCAAATGGCAGTATTTCATCTCTTCTTATGGCTGAGTAATATTCCATTGTATTTAAGTACCACAGCTTCTTTAGCCAATCATCTATCGTAGGACACTTCAGTTGCTTCCATATCCTGGCCGCTGTGAATAATGCTGCTATGAACATCAGTGTGCAAATTTCGAATATGAGTTTTCAAGTCTTTGGGGGTAAATACCCAGTAGAGGAATTGCTAGGACATATGGTAGAGCAATTCTTAGTTTTTTGAGGAATCTCCATACATTTTTCCATAATGGCCGTACCAATTTTCAGTCCCATCAGCAGTGTATGAGAGTTCCTATTTCCCCACATCCTCTCCAACATTTGTTATTACTTGTCCTGTTGATTATAGCCATTCTAATAGGTGTGAGATGGTATCTCATTGTGGTTTTGATTTGCATTTCCCTAATAGTTAGCAATGTTGAGCATCTTTTCATATATTTGTTGGCCATTTACATGTCGTCTAGGGAGAAGTGTCTGTTCAGGTCCTCTGCCCATTTGTTGATTGGATTGTTTGTTTTTTTGTTGTTATTGAGTCCTATGAGTTCTTTGTATATTTTGGATATTAGGCCCTTATCAGAGGTATTGCTTGCAAATATATTTCCCCATCCGGATGGTTGTCTCTTTACCTTGTTGACGGTTTCTTTTGCTGAGCAGAAGCTTTTTAGTTTGATGTAGTCCCATTCATTTATTTTTGCTCTTACTTCCCTTGCCTTTGAGGTGAAGTTCATAACATCCTCTTTAAGCCCAAGGTCCTTGAGTTTAGTTCCTATGCTTTCTTCTATGCATTTTATTGTTTCAGGTTTTATATTCAGGTCCTTAATCCATTTTGAGTAATTTTGGTGTGTGGTGATAGACAACAGTTTAGTTTCATTCTTTTACAGGTGGCTTTCCAGTTTTCCCAGCATCACTTATTGAAGAGGCGTTCCTTTCTCCACTGTATATTTTTGGCGTTTTTTTTTTTTCCAAAAATTATTTGACCATATAAATATAGGTTTATTTTTGGGCTCTCGATTCTGTTTCACTGGTCCTTGTGTCTATTTTTCTGCCAATACCATGTCGTTTTGATTACTGTCTCTTTGTAGTATAATTTGAAGTTGGGCAGAGTGATGCCTCCAGCCTCATTCTTTTTTCTCAGGATGGCTTTGGCAATTGGGATCTTTTGTGCTTCCATCTAATGATTTTTCGTTCTGTTTCTTTAAAAAATGCTGCTGGGATTTTGACGGGGATTGCATTAAATCTATATAATGCTTTAGGTAATATGGTCATTTTAACTATGTTGATTCTTCCCATCCAAGAACATGGAATATCTTTCCATTTCTTTGTATCTTCTTCAGTTTCTTTTAATAGGTTCTTATAGTTTTCATTATGTAGGTCCTTCACATGTTTCATTAGATTTATTCCTAGGTATTTTATTTTAGTTGTTGCAGTTGCAAAAGGAATTAACTTTTCTACTTCTTTTTCTGACACTTCGTTATTAGAGAATAGAAATGCTATGGATTTTTGAACATTGATTTTGTATCCAGAAACTTTACTGTATTTGCTTATTGTTTCTAGTAGTGTTCTTATGGAATCTTTAGGGTTTTCTATACAGAGAATCATGTCATCTGCAAATAGTGACAGTTTGGCTTCTTCGTTTCCTATTTGGATGCCTTTTATATCTTTCTCTTGCCTAATTTAGGCAGAATTTCTGAAATGGTCCCCCAAGATGCCTCACCCTAATACCCAGCCCCTGTGAACATGATGAGAGCTCACTCTGTGATTGTGTTATGTGGCACAGCTGACCTTCATCTAGGGCGATTATCCAGGTGGATCTTGTCTAATCACATGGGCCCTAAAAAGTGGAGGGCTTTCTCTGGCTGACAGCAGAAGTCAGGGAGATTCACAAGGTGAGGACTTCAAATGCCGTTGCTGGCTTTGACAGTGGAAGACGCCATGAGAAGGAAATATAAATGGCCTTAGGAGCTGAGGGAGGGTCCCTGGTGACTGCCAGCCAGGAAACCATACAACTGCAAGGAAGGTTCTTCCCAGAGCCTCTACACAAGAGCCAGCCGGCTGACACCTTGACCTCAGCCTTATGAGGCCCTGAGCTGAGAACTCAGCCAAACCCACCTGGACGTCTGATGTACAAAAGTGTGAGATCATAAATGGGTGTTGTCTTTAGCAGGTAATTTTGTGATAATCGTTTACACTGCAATTGAAAACACATATAATCAGGAGAAATGCAGCCAGAATTTCCAGGTTGGCGGGACCTCAGAATGCTTCTGGTCCACTGGTTCCCTAGACAAAAGGAGACTCTAGATGCAGGTTAACAGTGCGAAACCATAGGCTATTTCAAACTTTAAAAAGCCCACATTAAGTCATATATTTGTTATCAAATACTGCTACACAGTTTTACTTGATCCTGAGAACCATCAAGTTTCTGCTTTCAGCCCCACTAGAACTTACTTAAGTCCCACTTGAGTGGGTATGCTGTCTCTTTTGTTCAGAATTACCCCTAATACTAAGAACAGACCTGATACCCGGTAGGCACTTAATAAACATTTACTGAAAAAACAAATAGTTTGGGTTAGAATTATATCAAGTCAATCTTATAACAACAATTACTTAACTGTTGCCAATTATTTATGTTTTGAATTTAATAGATAATAATAAACTTATTTATATGTATAAATGCAGCTAGATAGGCCAAATCATTCAAAACATGTTTCTTGGGCAAAGGAAAGTAATAAAAGGAACATTAGCTATTAGTTTCCAAAAAAATAATTATTATTTTATTTCACAGCCCACCCCTAAAAATACAGATGAGGAAACTAGTTAGGTTAAATAAGTAGAGGCACACCTTGTTTTATTGTGCTTTGTTTTGTTGTGTTTCACAGGTGTTGCATTTTTTTACAAATTGAAGGCAATACCCTCCACCAGCAAAAAAGATTATAACTCACTTTTTTTGTGATACTACTTTATTATGGTGGGCTGGAACCCAACTTGCAACATCTCTAAGGTATGCCTATATGTAACTGTTACCTAAATTGTGGCGCTAGCTGTAAATGTTTATGACAGGAAATTTTTTAATCAGAGAAGAATCTATTCAGGTTTAAAACTGATAAGTGCTACTGCTAAATCAGCTGTGCGAAGAGAAAGTGAAAACAAACTAAAAAAAGCAGGCTTCAGATTTGCAGTTATTGGAACACAAACTCAATTCCACTCAGTTTAATTAAACAAAATTTACTGAACACCTGCTATATGTCAGATATTAATAGATACTCTTTGGATGATGAGGATGAACAAACATGCCTTGGCCCTGCAGGAGTTACCGCCTAGGAGGGGAGCAAAGGCATGCACCCACGTAAATATAACATGAGGTAGAATATGGGGGTGCTGTCAGGGAGGCAAGAAGAGGTTTGGAAATGAAGCTAGTAGAGAGTTTGCTTGTAGCTGGGAGGGCGAGGAGATGTTTCATGGAGGAAGTATCTGTAAGTGGAGTTTTGTCCAATGTTGATTTACATTTCACAGAAGAGATGTCTCATCAGAATTCTTGAATTCTTGTCCCATCAATGGCCTGAAATCTAAATGGAAGGAAAACCAGCTGCAGAATTTCTATGCCTCAGAAACAGATATGCAGAAACCTTTTAGACAGAAAGTTGCACTTGATTTGTATTCTCTCAGCACTCGCTCCACAAATGCTTATTCTCTTGTCCCTCAGCATTTTCTTAAATGCCAGGATGCTTCACCCTGGGATTAATGTGCAGGATCAAGCATTTTAAAATGTGAAAAGACACAGCGCTAACACTGAGATAGCTGCTTCACATCTGAGGGGGAATAAGGAGCATCTCATCTCATTTGTGACTCGGTGGTTTCTTCCCTCCACGCGCAGGAATTAACCCCCAGGCTCCTTGGTACTCTGTAACTCAGACTCTTTTTCAAGTGTTCTTTTTACATTTTTGGAAGTTTCTCTCAAATACAGAATTGATTGAAAGGCATGACAAAAACATGTAAGGAACATCTGAGAAGATACTTTTTTTTAAAAGCTACTTATTCAGTTGGAGCTGCATGAGTGGTTTAGTAATCTTGGTTACATTGCCCTCTAGTGGTGAAATAACGGTAGAAAGTGCAATAAACATTTCCTTTCAGGTAGCCTTACTCAATATTCATTGAGCATCTATTGGATGCTTAGCACTGAGGTAGGCTCTGAGATGTTAAGACATAGTTCTTACTCTTGTTGATTTCTTGGTCTATCAGTAGAGGTATTTAACTACAGCACAGCAGGGAAAGGAACTACAGCAGAAGTACGTGCAAAGATCTGTGAGTACACCGGAAAAAGTCATTAGCTCTTCCTAAGTGAGTCTGCAAAGGCTTTTCAAACACATTGCACCTGAGCAGCACTTTGGACCATGCATAAGAGTTTTCCAGGGGTGTACGTGTGTGTGTGTGTGTGTGTGTGATTTTTGCCTCATGAGTGAGGGGGTAGCCTGAGTAAAGGAAGCTAGTCTTTTATTAAAGTGTACACATAGTCAGGTGACAGATAAGTGCCTTTCATGTGAGATTCAGATGTGCTTAGCCTGATGTTATAATCCTACTTCACCATATATACCCACAAAACACTTCAGGAGCTTACTATAGGTTGTGTATTAGAAAGGTAGGGAAAAACTAATCAAATAGACATTTACATCATAGCCAAGATTTTGCTGCACCTTGATAATATGACATTATATATAAGATATAATGTAATTTATGTAATAATATAGAAATGATTGTTTCTTAATAATAATCAGATTACTGTTATAACATACACTATGGTTCTCATCTTCCCTTTCACAGATGTATAATACTGATTTTATTTTATCCTTTTTAAAATTCCTATGTTTCTTAATTTGTGGGGGAAAAAAATCAGAGCTTGAAAAATACACTTAGCGGACTCCAGTGGATTTGCCGACTTACTTGGTGAATAAATATCTTTTCCTTTGCTGTGCAGAAAATGCAGCACTTTCCTGGCATCTGGGCATTCAGTCCACATTTGTGCAGAGTCTGGTCCATTCCCAGCTCAGCCCCCATTGTGCTGCATGCCTGGGCAATTTCTCTTGGTGTCCTCCCATCCCTGCCTTTTTCAGGTCTGTGGAATGGGGCAGAGGTGGAGGTGTGAACAGGGTAATCGCCTGTGACCCAAGATTCTTTTCTTTTGCAAAAGCAGCATCCTGTAAGGAAGCAAACCTGGGTTCTGGAGGCAGACAGATGGGGATCAAATCTTGGCTCTGCCACTTACTAGCTGTGTAATATTGGCAAGTGTCTTGGTCTCTCTAAGCTCCAGTTTTCTCATCAGTAAAATGGAGATATTAATATCTATCTCCAGGATTTCTGGACAGATTAATAAGATTATACGAAATGTGCCTGGCCCAGAGAAAGTGATCAGTAAAGATCTATTCCCTTCCAACTCCTTCATTCATTGTAACAAGCATCAGCTTTTCCAAACTTCCACTTAAATATGAGTACAATAGAACATTTTTATGTATATTCTGTTTTGCAAAACTACCTAACAACCAGAAAGGGACTTACTCTTTGAATCTCAGTCTCATGTGTCTCATCTCATGGCTTCTCACCGAATCCTGTGAGGGAGGACATCTTAACATCTCTCCCCATCATTTACTGGTAAATAAAATGCTGTGCTAAATAAAATGCTGTGATTAAAACACTCAATCGCCGCCCTTCAGAAGTCCCCAGTCAGGTGGGAGGAGGCAGATGAGTAAACCAGCCACAGTTCAGCTTACTAGGCGCTATGCTATAGGTGGAGGATGCTAAAGGAGCATGGAGGAAGGGCAGTTCATTCAAGCTAGTCCTTGGGGTGAAGTGGGTGGGTAAACTGAATCAGGAAGGATAAGTAAGTTTCTTTTGTGGAAAATGAGAGGAAGTATGCATTGGAGTTGGGGCAGAGGAAGTGGGAAGGTGAGGGAGAAGGAGGATGGAGGAGACTTTTCCAGAGAGAAGAAACATTATTGAGGCTTGAAGACAGTCCATATCTGTGATCAAATGAATCTTGCATGGCATTATATTTTGGTCATTTATTTATGTGTATGGTGGGTGCAATGGTGAGAAATGAATGGGTTTTGTAGCCCCGGTAACTGAAGCTTCTTAGAAGAACTATTACCACTATCTTAAATAACTTAGCCATGTTCTAGTTAAAGCTGAATCAAAATTATTAGTTAATTCAATAGTGTCTCTAATCCTGATCAGTGTAGCAATAATTGTTCATGGAGTCATGGTACCAACGCTATTTCATATACACAGATGTTCCTGTGATGTACCGTTCCTTAAAGAAATTCATACATTTTCTAGACTACAAAAACTGCCTTAAAAAGTGGGAAAGTTTCCTAGCTAACAATATGATTTATTTATTCATCTTATCTTTGCCCATTCCATCCACGCAACCCAGCTACTCAGCAGATGTACTCATCTTGAATTCATTCCTGCCTTTGTTTAGCTGAAAAGGAAGCTCTCAAAAATCAGACTGCCTCATAGAATGATGAGGTCGCTGAGCACATGCAGCAGCGTGACGAGCAGGCTTCCAGGCCACGGTGCCGATGGAGTTGTGCTGCAAGATACATGGCAGACTTTTTTCTCTAACTTGAGCGGGCATGACTTCACTTCTCTAGCCTCGATTCCTGGCATGAACAACCAAACATTTGTATTTTTAGAGTCCCTTTTTTGGGGGTGAACGTTTGGTGTGTAGAACTTTTCCTCCAAAGATAATTTAAGCACTAAAAATGTACCAAATTATTTCAAATCATGGCAAGTTTCAAAATATGAGTGGGAGACTTAGGAAGGATCTATTCTCAAGAAATAACGGTGTCAGTACAATCCAGGAGACTTGGAAAAGAATTTACATACTATACACATGTGCACACACACACACGCACACTGTCACACATATCCCTTTAGTTCACAGAAATTGAAATTGATTTAACACGTGGAGATTATGTTACTTGGGTTTCTTTTAAATGCCAAGGAATAAATTTACTTTGACCTTAGAGACAAACATTTCTAACCCACAGAAAAGAGGGCAGAGAGTTTGGGCTTAACGAATGCTGTAGCAGAATTACTATTGCAAATGCAACCCATCCCCAGTCCACTATCCGCTTCTCTGTCCTTCAGCTTTCCTACATGGAACACCAAAATCAATAAGGCAATTAAGATAGAGATTCAGGGTATATAGAAGTCATCTGGAGTGGTTTCAGAATATACATTTTCAAGGGCAAAATTAAACACCTCAAACGAAGTAACTGCACATTTGCACAAGTAATTGCTCATATTTGCTTGCATTCCTCATTCCCTTTAATTTCTCTTCCTACCTCCCAAGTTTTGAGAAAGAAATACAAGATGTGTTTTCTATGGACAAAGTCCTCCCAGGTGGGCTGCTATAGACCTTGGAAGCAGGTAAAGAGTAGACTTGAAGTGACTGCTCTATTTCTAAGTATTTCACAGAGTCCAAAGCAATACAAGAACTCAGTAGTTATGCACTTACATGAGGGAAGTTAATTTACTGATATATACTAGTTTAACTTGAGAAATTTTCATTTCTAAAAGGCAGGAGAAAGTATCTTTTAAAATTCAAGAATTTGTATCTCTTTGGCCTTGATTCCTAACATACATAATAGTAAAATAAAAATTATCCATAATCTCACAACATAATCATCGCTAACACACATCACACATATGTCATTTATTTATGTATAACGTGTGTGTTCTATGTGTACGTAAGACATATGCCAAGTTACCCGCATCGGGGCGGGAATGGGGCATGAAGAGGTGGTCACTAGGCCAAGGAGCTACATGGCTGGGCATGTGGCTGGGGTAGAGCATCCCTGGATGTTCCCCGTCCAAAAATTCCTGCAACTTTGCAGTAGGATCAAGAAGCAGCAAGTGGAAGCACACTGGAACTAGAGAGAGCTGCCTCTCCCTCTGCCATTGTCCCTCCAGTGTTCTGTGCTATAAGGCTTAACACTGTGCTTGCCACAAAGGAAGAATGCTTATAGGGCCCATCTACATTATCAAAGTGCAGGTAATAAAGAGTGTATTTGGGACTGAGTGGCAATAAATTGAAAACTGGCCAACCACCCAAGCAGAGGGAAGGGAGGAAACTTGCCTGGACAGCCACTTCTAGTGATTTGAGGAGGATCAACTTCAAACAAAAGCAGCCCCCATACTTTGTTTTCCCAGAGTGGAGTGGATGAGTCCTTGTGAACTCTCAGCACCTTGTCACCTTTCTTGGGAAGTTCAATTTGACTGAAGTGTCTCTCTACCCTAACTCCCATTTGTTCAATTCCTTACCAAGCATTCGAAAACTTTCTACAAGACTAAAAATGAACAAAAAATGACTCTGCAGTGGTTGTGATCTGAGGGGCTCAGGCGGGAGAGTCCCTTTCCCTCAGAGGGTTGATCAGGCACCACTCTAGTCACAGTGGAGACCCACAGAGCCACTTGGGCATCCTTCACCTCCTGGTCAGTTGTTTATCAAGTTTCCCCAGTTGCTCTTTCCTGGCTTCCTTACTTCTGCACTTCCCAGACTCTTCACTCTCTCGACAGGTAACTTGGGCATCTATTTTATTAAGATTTCAGACCCCCTGATTTGAACTCCTTAGATTTCTCTTCCCTCTGCCTCAAATGTTTTTTTCTTTATATCTCTGAGGAGCAAAAATACTTTTTGCAGAACCTGCCACAGCCCTGCTGAGTGGATAGAATCTTGCCCTCTGCCTGTAGTTGATCATAACCTGACTCAAAGCCAGAACATTCATTTGCTAGGACTGGCCAGTCCATATCTCCCTTTGAAAAATTATATAAGCACAATGATTGCAACTTATGCTTCTATACAGACTTGGACCACCAACTGCCGTGGAGTTAGGGTTGGGACTGGAAGCCTGGGCCATGCGCTGGGGAAGCGGAGCAGGAGGAGGAGACAAAGCAAGTAAGCAGAGACCAGAAAAAGACAGTGACCCCAAAGTGCACAAGGTAGAGGGAATGGTTCCAAGTCACTCTAGTCCCAGTGAGTCCGTACCTCCAAACTTGGGGCCTGGAAAATTCTCCTGAATCCTGTCAATAACCACCAATTTTTACTCATGCTAATCTTAATGGGTGTCTGTTTCATGCTAACTTTCCATTTTGCCTCTTTCTAGGCCAGGGTTTCTTAGCCTTGGCACTCCTGATATTCTGGGCAAGGTAATTTGTTGTTGGGGGGAGGGGTGGAGGCAGGCAGGTTGTCAGGTGCTTTGTAGTTTGTTTGGCAGCATCTCTGGCCTCTCCCCACTAGATGCCAGTAGTACCCCCTGTCATGACAATCAGAAATGTCCCCAGACAGTGCCAAATGTCCCCCGAGGGGTGAAATCACCCTCAGTTGCAAATGCCTGTTCTAGACCAGTCTCCGCTTAGACTCTCAATGCTGGTATCTCTTGTCGGTCTTAAGACATGCCACATCCATGCCTTTCCTTTGACTTATAAACTTTCTCCAATATCCCCTATCTTTCTTTGGCCTACTTTTTCTCCTTAGGTACTCACCTCCTTTCCTCCTTCCCTTTAAGTTTGAATTGGACTCGCTGCCCTTAGCTTACAATTCTTATCCTCAACCAGTCTGATTTCCACTGTAGAAACCTCTAAGACTTAAACTTTTCCCCCAAAAGTTACCAATGGCCTCATTCTATATTAAATGCAATGTACTCATGGGGCTTTACCTTTCTCCTGTCTCTGCCATTCCTGTCTATTCATCTTTGTTCTTAGATTAAACTGAAATGGGGATGGCAGAGAAGCAAACACTTTGACATCTACCCTCTGCAAATTTGTAACTTCTTGGTATAGCAAAACATACCCACAAAACAACAGGACAAGGACCAAAGAAAAATTTAATAAAATTCTAAATTGAATATAATCAAAGATTAAATAAAAGAAAAATGAGAGGACAAATTAACAAATATTACTTAAGCAATTGTGATATGCTCAGCCCCATTTTTGATGGTATATGGAATAGAGAAAAAAACATTTGCTTTTAAGAAGTTTAAATCCTAATTAAAAATCCAATGCATATGCATATGAAAGAATGATTGGACAAGATAGCATATAACGGATTCATATTTCAATGTACAGATAGTTATTACACAAAGTTGAGAGAGGGCTAGCATCAGATTACCTCATGTGTATGTGCTGTTTTGACCATTCTTAGAGGACAGCCACATAACAATGACCATTTACTGAGTATGTACAATGCCTGCTCTGTGTAGAGAATGTGACATTATTTGCTTTGTTCTACATAGATTGAATATTGAAAGAGACATTTCCTGAGGTATTGGGCTTTTAAGTAACGTCTCTAAATCTGAGAACGATAAATGTTAAGTAGACTCACATTTTTAATTGGAGTCATTAGACACATCCTGCAAGACTGAGAGGGTGCCAAACAGATCTGTCATCTCTCGCTGCTATTACCCATCTATAGCCTTTGTAAAGAGAGGCTTGGAAGAGAGAGATGATTGAAAATAGCATTGAGGCAGAAGAGTTATTGACTTCTTGACCTAGTGGTAAGTTCTGTGCTCCATCTTCCCCTAAGCTAGATGAAATGGGATCCAAAAATGATTAGGATGCTGCAACAAGAGAAGAATGGCACCTCTTTCCCAGCTGGCTGCTGGCTCTGCTGCAGACACTGAGCTGCTTTTTGCTTGCAGATTCTGAAGACTAGAGCTGGGCTCGAGCTGCCCACAATGGCAGGGGAGGAGAGAGAGTGTGGAGGCAACAGCTGCATGCCTGGTATTGATATGGCAAGGATAGACAAGATTTTCTTGGGCCAATTTGATGTTGAGGAAGATAATTGGGCTCCATCCATCTTATTGGGACCCTACTAAAAAGGTCTCCTTCCAATAGGAGGCTATGTGGCGTGCACTGCTGGGTGCAGGATCAAGAGGTCAACTGAAAAACGCAATGCCTTGTTTAGGGAACTGTGTAGCACGAAGGTCTTTGAGGGGCCTCCAAAGAATCCACACATCTGCACCCCACAAAAGAGCCAGGCTTTAGGCTTCTGTTATGATAGAGGGCATCAACAGCTAAGAGAGCACCGGCTAAGTAGAAAGACTTGACCACTTTTCTTTCTCTCTCCTCCTGCCCCGACTCTGAAAGACCCAGAAACAGGCAAAAGAGGAGTAGAAGAACAAGAAGGAATGAAAGGATAGACGACAGCAGGTCCTTGGTCCCTGAGCCATGAGTCAAACCTGAGTTGGTGGGGAGGGGAAAGAGTGGGAGCAGGAGAAGCTTTTAATTACAGTTGACATTCAATATTATGTTAGTTTCAGGTGTACAGCACAGTGGTTAGACATTTGTATAATTTAAGAAGTGATCCCCCTGATAAGTCTAGTACCCACCTCGTACCATACATATTTATTACAATATTATTGATTATAGTCCCTAGGCTATACTTTATATCCCTTTGACTGTTTTGTAATTGCTAATTTGTGCTTCTTGATCCCCAAAGGAAGCTTTAGGTTTGTATTGGATTGGACTGGACTTTTTAGTATTTGGAAATGAGATTTGTTCTAATAACCCAAAGTTTCCAGAAACCTGTTGTTCAAGGACCAGGAAGAGGGAGTTGTTAACAAACTGTGTGAAAGCACAAAGCCCTGTGAAGTATGATTATTTTCTAATAACAGTGAAGTTTAGTTACCTTCCTAAGGTCCCATAGCTGGAGAATGGAAGTCTCAGAGCTGAATCTTAGAACCTGTGACATCATGCCCAGTGCCATCTTGCCATATCCCAGCTGCTCACTTGAAACAAAGCAGGGTTTGAGGTTGGCATTTTTAAAAGAGATAGAATTTCAAAAAGAGTACAGGTGAGGGCACTGCAGGCAGGTATGAGTGTGAAATCTTGGGACTCTGGACCAAGATGGACTTGAATGAGGAGAAAAGTCTGTGCTAGGAAGTAAGGTCAGTTAAAGTGGAGCTAGGATGTTGAAATCTGAGAAGGGGGCCTGGAATGATGGCTCTAGTAGGAGTCTGAGTGAGCAAGTGAGATGATGAAAGTCATGAAGATCGCTTTAGTGGGGGTAAAAGAAGACAACACAAATCAGACCTTCTGAGTAGCCAGGGTGTCAGAGAATTAGAATGATGAGAATGGTGATAGTGGCAACAGAAATTGGCAGGACAGGATGAAAAATTTGATGGAATAAAGGAGAGGCTTAAATAGCAGGTTACTAAAGCAACGAAGCTGTTTGGGACTGTCCTTAATCTGTCAAAGTAAAGAGCTTGAAGGGCGACCTGTCAGTCATGGCCTCTATTAAGAGTTGGGGACTGCCTGGGAAGGAAGATTGGTCTAATTTCTTTTAGCCTTTATTCTGTTCTTTTGCTTGAATGGCGATTCAGTTAAATGTGAATACATGTGGTTTTAGGCAATTCACAGGGGTGTCACCCAGGAAAGCTGGCTGGCTGCCAAGTCACAGCACAGGGTGACGTTCACTGGAGTGAACTGAACATAGTGAAGGGTCTGGCTTTAACCCTGTTGGCAGATAAGATTTTCCTCCCCCTTACCCCTTCCCTGGGGCATGGCACATAGCCAGCTCTTCTTTGCAGTCAGGAATGCACTAAGCAAGGGTAACAGAAAGGAGTCTTTTGTCTTTCCAGAGCTTCCGCCAGCAGAGACTGGAAACTCTGTAGCTCCTACATCTTGGGGCGGGGGGGGGGGGGGGGGGGGGGGGG
>CM053506.1:23657431-23713892 GCA_028627145.1 Eidolon dupreanum
AGGGGGAGAGGGGTTCTTCAAGGCCCTGGGAGAGGGGTGACAGTGTGGGTGGCCCTGGGAGTTGAGAACAAAGGCTGGGCGGGGGTGGAGCTCTGAGCAGGGTAGATGCTGCTGGGATGGCAGCAGATGGTTTGAGCAGGAAGTTACTGTTCCAGTGTGTGAGACTGATCACAGTAAGGCTGAGTCTCCGTAACGGCTAGAAATGGGTTCCATCCGCACATGAGTGAAGCTCTGCTTCTCAGGAGGAGCTTGTAGTAAGCAAAGCCACAGAAATGACAATGTAAGTGAGCACCAATGTATTGATTTACAATGAGAAAGACAGCTGTGGACAGAACAGAGTGTTCATGTCAGCAGATCTGTAGGCTCTCTCCCTGCAGCCAAGTGACAAGGGAAGTCAGTTATGGCCAGAAGGTTGTAGATGAGCCCACAACCAGCACAAAGGTAGTTTGCTACATAATTCGTGACACGGGTACAGCTGCAGAGACTGCTTAGATGACCCCAGCAATCAGCAACTTCAGATGCTTTATTTTTCCCCTTTTTATCACAGAGGCCACTGTTGCTCAAAGTCTGGTCTGAAAATACCTGTATCCTAATTCACTGGGGAATTTAAATATTCAGGTCCCCAAGTGTCATCCCAGACTTATCAGAATCAAAATCTCAGGGGTGGGGCCCTGGAATCTGCATTTTAAGCAAATTCTCCATAGGATTTGTGAAGTCTAAATGTGGTTTTAGGCTGACTATTCACTTTCAATTTTGGTCTTCCTTTAAGTAAAGTACATTCAGTTGATTAGTTTTGCCGAATTCAACTCACCGATGTCTAGGAAGCCAGCTGCTCACCCTTCCTCCCCTCTGTGTTCTAATCCATTAAACAATCCACTTAAGAAGTCAAATAGGGATCTAAGTGTTGGTTTTATCTAGTATTTTCTGGTCAGGCTTAGGCTGACAAATGGGCTGGGGCCTTCCAGCTCTTTATTAGCACTTAGACTTGGGGGCTCTTACAGGCCTGAAAGTAGAGAATGGCAGGGAGGCCCTGACAAGGAAAGTCAGGGTGGGCTCAGCTATAGAACCAGAGGACTGGGAGAGAGAGGCTGAGCTATGCCGGTAGGTAGGTGAGACCTGTGGAGTCTCTCCTCACTAGGGCTGGTACTGACAGAAGAGTTCTCCTCTAGAATCACATTGGAATTCTGCTTCCCTGGGCTACTCTAAATGGGATGCCATCTAACTTCTCCATGAATTTGGGACCTCACCTATCCAGCCTGGTTTTCAGCTTAGCTCTTTCCTCCAGCTTAGTTTCTCCCATTGTCTTCAGTGAGGACTTTTGCTTCTTGTCTGTCTCTAAGGAAATTTACCCAGGCTCCCACCCCTCAGCCAGCTCTCCAGGCAGATCACTAGTAATGGAGGAAGTTGAGGAGGAAGTCAAGTGCAGGCTAGACCTCATTCTCAGTCATCAATTCTTATACTTCCTCTGAAACAGCCTTGCCAATGGGAAAGAGTCAAGAGTGATTCTTGATTGAAGGGACGGGGCCCAGTAGTCCCTACTTGCTAGATTCTCCCAAAAGCTGTCAGTGGTTTTGCACAGTATTCATGGTGAGCCTAGAGGAAGTCAGAGATGGTTCCACAGGATATGTCTCTTTTCACGGTGGAGAAGGAGCAGAGCAGCCCAGCATGTTTGTGCAGATTATATGCCAGTCACGGGAACTTACTGGTCAGAAGGGAAAAAGGGTACAGGGTGCCTTAAACAGAGGCCATTTTCAGGGAACTACATGGACTTGAATACAGTTAGAGCAAGAGGACAAGTGGTTTTAGAGAAACCTGAAACAGAGACAGGAGCCACATTCTGATGGACCTGCCATTAGTCCAGGCCAAAAGTTTGAACTTGACCCCACAGTCAGTAGTCTCCAAAGTGGGCTCTGTCTGCTCCTTATTGGGGATGTGCAAGGCAGCTACTAGGGTGTGAAAAGAAAATCTAGACATAATTATATTCATTAAATATAATATATTGAGGTATTTTGCATTATATTTTTAATCTAAATAATTAGGAAATGTTTCTAAATTATAATGTATGGATTGACCTTGGCCAATGTGTCACATATAGAGCAGGAAGTATATTGAGTGAAGAGTGGGAATGGGAGCTTTGTAATTCAGAGTATGTCTTTAGTGCCTTGTGTCTTTGTTTCCTTTCAGCACATGTTTAAATTTATATTGCTTGGTTAAATTGGACTTAGAAGTTATATTTGGACTAAACCAACTTTATAAAATGGACATATGACTTAAGATAGTTTTGCAAAGAAACTACAGGTTACTAAGAAGATCTTTGCAAACAGGCTGAGATATAAACAGACAACTTATAGCAAATGGCTTTTAACCATATGAAAAGATGACCAGACTAACTCACAGTGATAAATGCAAATTAAAACTACACAGCGATATTATTTCCCACATTTCCCACCTATCAGATTTCCAAAAATCTGAGTTTGACTCAATATTCTATTGGTAAGATTGGGGAAATTAGATTGCAGAGGGGACTGTAAAAATGGTACTACCCTTTTGGAGAGGATTTGGTACTATTTAGCAAAATTACTTAAGTCTGAAATATTTTGTCAAACCTGATAGCAAAAAAGCTTTCAAAGACTACTAGGGTCTTGTCAAAAGGCTGCAGGACTCGATTTGAATAGGCTCCCACTGGCCAAAGATGGGACAAATCAAGCATTAAGAAGAATAACAAGTGCAATGGATTAAAATATCAAATATATTTAAATGTATCAGTTCATAATGATACAAAAAATCTTTGGTTACTTTTGGAGGATGATAGGCAAACAATCATTAATTTGAAAACTCATAGAGAAAACACATTAGGCATTTATCTTTTTTTTCTATATAATTTTTACCTCATAGAAAAGAAATAGTTGAAGTTAAGAAGTATTAACTTTATAGAAGTATTTAATTTACTAAATGAAGAAGGCATGGTAGAATTAGAATATAACTATGAAGAAAAGATTGCCTTTATACATGTATTCCAGCTAATAAATGAAGAATGATAGAATTAGACTAAGACCATATCCCTAATGAATTAATGGATTTTTAATGGATTTTTAGTGATTATCCAGGGCTGCAAGCATCACAGAATGTACTCCTGATAGAATTACACAACATCTATGAAGTAGTTTTGCAAAAATAAAATAAAATAAAATAAAATAAAATAAAATAAAATAAAATAAAATAAAATAAAATAAAATAAATAAAATGCAATAAAATAAAATAAAATAAAATAAAATAAAATAAATAATTGAACCTAAATTTGATCAAATCTCTACATATAATTACCAATTCATGGGAAATACAGGAGACTGAGGAATAAATAAATGATATCTGACCCTTGAGCAAAATCCAGTTAGTGGTAAACTCTATAGCAGGGGTCCCCAACCCACCTCCTCACCCTCCACCCCAGCTGCAGACCAATACTGGTCCATTGCCTGTTAGGAACCAGGCCTTACAGCAGGAGGTGAGTGGCGGGCCAGCAAGCAAAGCTTCATCTGTCTGTGTTTGCAGCCGTTCCCCAGCGCTAGCATCACTGCCTCAGCTCCACCTCAGATAATCAGGCATTAGATGCTCATAGGATCACCAGTCCTTGGTGCCAAAATGGTTGGGGACTGCTGCTATAGAGGACAATTGACTCTATTTCTTTAACAAATAAATTGCAGGAAGGGAGGTGGGGTAGAGGGAGGGAGGGAGGAAGAGAGCTTGCATGTGCGAGCGATAAATTGAAAGAGACTTAAGAGACATATAACCAGTCACAATGTATGACCCTTATATTTCTGATTCAAATAAGCACAAAAAACAGGAGATTTGAAATGATCCCAAAAGTTTGAGGCCAGATTGTATATTCATGATATTAAGGAGCTATTATTATGTTTTCAGGTAAGATAATGAAACTGTATTATATGTGTATGTATGTGTGTGTGTATATATATACACACACACATACATACACATACATACAAACACTGAAATAATTATAGAAGAAATAATACGATGCCTGGGATTCATTTCAGAATAATTCAGGGTCAGGGAGGTCACTGTTAGAAGTGGGTAGGAATATAGATGAGATGAGATTAGCTGTGAGTTGTTCATTGTTGATGCTGAGTGAAGGGTAAATCAAGGCTCATTATGCAGTCCTCTCTATCTTTGTATATGATTGAATTTTTCTATAACAAAAATAGATTTTTAGAAATAAAACAGACTGAAGATAATACTGATAATGCAAATATGAAAAACAAGAAAAAAGCAGAGCTGACACATTAATCCTGGTATGAGCCTTTTGTCAGCCTTCCACTGAGATGAAAACAATGATAGTTTAATTAGAGCTGACACAAAGTTTTGGGAAATCTGTTACCAAGACTATTTGAAATATAAACGTTTAAAGATGAACCTCGATCTAACCACATATTATGTCATAGACATTAGCCACTGTTCAAAGATCAAAGCCACTGTTTCCTATATTTTGTCTGGTTTTTAAATTGTTTGACTTATAAAACAGGCAAAGTATATGAAAGAGCGGCTTTCAGATATTGGACGCTAGGCAGAATAGAACAATGATCCCTGAAAGAAGGGAAATGAAGTGAGCCCTACAATTACCCTGGCTTATTGCTTATAGACAGTTTCCAGGCCCAAGCACAGGGAGGTCAATCCCAAACAGCTTGGCAGGCACCCTGTGTTCAGGAGACAGTTGAGAATTCAGAGAGGCCAAGATAGCTAGAATCCACAGGGCAAAGTGTAGGAGAGGAGAAGCGTCACAGAGACAGAATGCCAGAAATCTGCAGAGGGGTCATCTGGCTCTTCAACTGAAAGAAACTACAGGTTACTAAGTAATCAAATGATTGGCACATGTGTGTAAGGAAGCTACCTGAGGCCACCAGAAAAGAACTCTTGGATATCCCACAGTGCTTGAAACCAGAGCAAAGAAATCTCTTAATACATGGGGCATCTGGTAGAGAATTCAGAAGACTATTGTGTTAGTACTGGAGCAAAATTGTCCAGACCATGGTTTCTCAGTCCTGGTACTACTGACATTTTGGGCCAAATCTTTGTTGTGAGGGGCTGTCCTGTGCATTATAGGAAGTCTAACAGCACCCTTAGCCTCTACCTGCTAGAGGCTAGTAATACTCTCATTCTCCTAGTTGTGACAACCAAAAGTGTCTCCATACATTTCCAAGTGTCCCCTTTCCCTTTGGGTAAAAATTTTTCCTGGTTGAGATTAGTTGCTGAGATTAAAGGCTGCTCTGGTCCTGTCTAATAAGGCTTAAAAGCAAGTTACTTTTAGAAGGGTTAAACTGTTCCAAGGTACTCCACTGCATTCCAGAATGAAGTTTAGGGATATTGAAAAGAATGCAGACAATCTAGCCTGCCAGATATAAAATTCACCATGTCTAACATCCAACCAAAAAGTTCCAGACATGCAAAGAAATAGGAGATAGCCCACACTGAAGAGGAAAATCAGTTAGAAACACACTCAGAAATAATACAGATGATAGAATTAAGAGAGAAGGATGTTAAAATAACTATGATTAATATATTCCATATGTTCAAATATGTACAGGGAAACATGAAAAGGTTTAGTAGAGATATAGAATATATGAAAAAGACCCACACTGAACTTTTAGAGATGGAAAATATATGTCTAAGATTAAAAATACACTAAATGGGATTAACAGCAGATTAGATATTTCAGAAGAAAAAAATTAGTGAACTCGAAAACAGCATGGAAATTATTCCATTAAAATACCAAAGAATTACTTTATATATTAAGCAACTTTAAGTGGCTCAATATATACATAATTAGAATTTTAAAAGGAGAAGGAAGGGCAAAATTTTTGAATAAACGATAGCTGAAAATTTTCCAAATTTGATGAAAGCTATATATCTACAGATTCAAGGATCTCAATGAACTACAGCAGATGAAAGCTGAAGAATACTACACCAAAGCACATTCGAATCAAATTAATTAAAATAAGTGATAAAGAGAAAAATCTTTAAAAAGAACTAGAGTAAAAACACAAATTACATACAGAGGAACAAAGATGACAGCAGACTTCTTGTTGGAAACAATGCAAGTAAAAAAAAAAAGATGGTGGAACGACATCTTAAAAACTCCGTCAACTTAGAATTCTATACATACCCAGCAAGAATATCTTTCAAAAATGAAAGCAACAAAAATATTTTTCTCAAGTATACAAAAGCTGATAAAATTCACCACTGGCAGGCCAGCACTACAAGAAATCTCAAGGAAGTCTTTAAGGTAGTAGGAAAATGAAACCAGATAGAAATCTGGATCTATACAAAAGAATGAAGAATGCCAGAAATGATAAGCATGCAGGCTGATACAGAAGACTTTCTTATTTTAAAAGGACCAGGATATTATTTTAGTGAGAGTAAATTTTTTTTTCCTAAAATCAATAAATAACATAGCATTATTTTATTTCACTTATCTCATCCTTTAAACATTTGTTTTTATATTTGTTTTATTATGTATCACTATATTAGGGCAGTGTGCATGCATAGTATTAAATAACAAAATATATCACAAATATTGTATATTATTGACAAGTTGCATGCTCATTTATTTTTTCAGAGAAGGATTGAATAATATTAAAATTTTTGAGATGACTGCTGTGGCTTATAAAGCCCAATTGGAGTGTTTTGAATAGTGATATCATATTTTATTATTTGTTTTGGCTCTTAGAAAAATCACTAGGGTTAGCAAAATGGACAATTACTTGAAGCAGTGGGGACCCTGGAATGAGATTAAATTGCCAAATGTGAGCTCTCAAAATGTGAGGTCATTCAGAGGACCTTTAGCCAGCTATATAATATGTGTTTTTGGTGCCTGAATTAAAACAAAAAGGCGTGTCATCCTGGTTAGTTGTTTTGGCCTGTTTGCAATAAAAAAAGACAAGCCTCTGAACTATTAAATGTTTTTAGTGCCCTAGAAATGAGCTAGCGCTAGCCTTTTATTTTATGGATTCAGAAACTGAGGCCTACTGAGATGAAATTACTTACCTAAAATCACACAGCAGTTAATTGGATTATATTTGGCAGACATTCAGCTTATGTACTGGAATGTGAGGGTACCAACACAAACTTCAAGTTGCAGGATTACCCATAGTTGTGACATCCTCAGGGCTCCTTATCTGCTGTACAGAAATTTGATCACTAGATGGCAACCTAGACAACAGCACCAACTGCTCCTGTGGTTTCTCCAGTTTTGATTATCCATTTAAGGCAACTTAAAGTTATTCACTCTTTGTTATCATAAAGAAATTTTCTAAAAACTTACCTGGCTGTGACAGAATTAAGTAAACCTGATAGTCGGAGATGGAGAATAAACAGAAAGAAAAAAAACTATAAACACATTTAAGAAGGATTGTTGATTTGTCTACTACATTAGTATCCCTTCCCCAATAAATTAAACAGCTTAACATTCCAATGTACTCACCAGAAGTCATAGAAGTTTCCAGTTTCTCCATTTAGCACAGTTACAGCTGCTTTTCTTGAACTAACCTGCTTACCTCCAGGGGAGTCATTCAGGTCTGTTCTACCTCATAAATATCTAATAAATCTCTCGCTTCCTCACTATCTCCACTGCTGCTTCCCTGGTCCAAGTCTTGCCATGTTCTGTTGGACTCTTACAGTATCCTTCTAATTTAATTTTCTGCTTTCACTCTCAGCTCATTTCAAATTCATTTTCCACACTGTAGTCTGAGAAGTCTTTTGAACACATGAATCTGGTTGTGTTATTCCCTGCTTAAAATACTTAATGGGAATTTGTGGATTATTCACCACTCTTTTGAAAACATAGAGAGTTCTTAGATAAATTAATGGCACCATTGATTTATCAACTAGTATTAATCGGAATGAAACTGAATTAGAAGCATGGGGCTCCTCCTTCGACTTCACAGACACAAGCATTCAACAGTAAGGAAGAGTGGTGGGCGGGGCGGGGGGGAGAGGGAGGGAGGGAGAGGGAGAGAGAACCTTACATAAGAGTGGCTTCCCAGGGTTGTCAGACTCACCTAATATTCCCCCTTTTCCCTCCTACAGAGATAATGTTTCTGATAATGTAAGATGGCTGGGAGCGCTTATATTTGGGATGTGAATTTGATAGTGGCAAGGGACTGAATTTGAAAGAACTGTTTCTGGAAGGTAAAAAAATATAGAGGGTTTCAGAGAATTCTGGAATAAACTTCCCTCCTCATGGAAAGATAATTAGACAAAAAGACCAAAAGACATTTCCTAAGGACTGAAAATTTATATCGAGTAAAAGGCATATAAATCCAGAGTGTTATGTAGGAAGTACCCTCTAGGTTATGAGTGAAGAAGAGGATTTTGATGGTAATTAGCCAAACAGTAAAAGGAAACAAGGAGAAACTGCACACTCTGTTTATGGACAAATGCCAGGAGTCAAAATAACTCTCCTTTTTTTAGGGATGAGTAAACTTAAAATAACAAAACAAAAGAGATCAAAGGTGAGAAGATAAAATGTCAAAATGAAAAAGGAACCAATTGAATGATGGACAGAAAAGTACTTGAATAAAAAAATGTCTAAAGGAAGTGAAAATTAAGCATAAAACAAAAAGAATAAGAATCAACACTAAAGAATTAACACTGTAGGAAATAAAATTTATGCAGTAGACTCTAGAGAACCAGTATCAAAACTCTTCCAGGATACAGAGGAAAAGGACTAAAAGAAGAATATGATAAAGAAAATGTTGGATATGGAAGATAGAGAAGAAAGATGTTAAAATACACACAAAAAAGTCTAGAACTAGTGGAACTGAAGAAACAATTTCAAACATGGGACCTTAAACTTAAGAAAGATTGGAGTTTGAAAATGAAAGTGATTCATAGTGGTACAAAGAGAAATGTTTCTGTAAAGTGACCCAGATCTGTACAAATCCTGGTGAATACTTTTTTATTGAAATTTTTATTAAGATATTATAAATTCACATGCAGCTATATGAAACAGAGAGAGCCCATGTAGTCTTTACCTAGTTTTTCCTAATGGTAATATTTTACAAAATTGTAGCATAAAATCATAACCAGTATATTCACTCTCAGATTAATTAGAATCTATAGGTAGGACATTTATTAGAGGTAGTTCTAAAACAAAAATTTTTAAAAGAGGTTAAAAGAAGCACGCAGATTTTATATCAATTGCTGTTCTCATAATTGGGTCTAGTACCTACAGCTCCCCATTCTATGTATAGCATCACCAGCTGATGTGCTAGCCGTCTCCCCACAAGGCTTGCTGAGAAATGTCATTTCTGTAGAACTGACATTCCCACCTTCCCATCCCCTTTTCCCCAACAAGGAGGGCTTTAAGGTAGATGAGGGAGATTAGAAGGTTTACTTTTAGGAGTGTCCAGTGTTTGTAAATGAAGGGGTACTAGGTAATTTCTTCTTCTCAAAGAAGAGAAGCCTAAAATAGGATTATTTGTAAAGTTTGAGATTTTTCTCTTTCTATATGAAAGGGAGACTAATATCTTATTCTCCAGCTGAAAGTTAAAATAGCTACAGTGATTGCTGAGCTGCCCTACAGTGAAGAAAGAGCCAAACTGGGAGGGAGCAAGAGACTTCACTTGGGAGGCCTCCCCCTTGAGTTACTGAGAATTCGGAATAAATATCCATTCAGTCCCCAGCTTTGGGGTGGAAGACTAGGTGAGGCTGGGAGCTACAGTTTGCGAGAGATTGCATAGCGTGAGTCAAAGAGGAACATAAATGAGAAGAATGTCATGTGGGTTCCATCTGGCAGCCTGGGGGAAGATGCATTTGAATTCACAAGGGCTCGCTTGTGCCTATGGGAGATTCTTAGGATTGAAACTTATTAGTGGGCAGCCACCCACATCCACGAAGTCTGTAGATAATGAGCTGGTTCAGCCAGGATGACAAGCAATAGTCAACTGCCTTGTCACAAGTGCTTGGCCATTGCTCACAAAAGAGAATAAAATGTCAGCTAACAAATCAAAAGTCCTCTAACTTCACTTGCACGATCACATCAGAGAAAGTCTTTTTCCCTTTACCAACTGAAGGACAGTCACAGGAATGAGGAAGAGAACAAGAGAACATAACATGCATTTTGCTGCTCTCCCCTTAGTCCTTCACTCTCATGGACTGTTTCTCATTGAGCTACTGCAAGCACAACTCTCACCTGTGATTGGAGGAGAGAGAGAGATTAATATTTTGACTGGGAACTTCAGTAATCTAACACAGGGATCCCCAACGCCCGGGCTAGGAACTGGTACCAGTCCATGGCCTGTAAGAACCCGGCCACACAGCAGGAGGTGAGCGGCCGGCAAGCCAACAAAGCTTCATCTGTATATGCAGCCATTCCCAGCACTAGCATCACACCTCAGATCATCATCCATTAGGTTCTCATAGGAGCACCAGTCCCTGGTGCCAAAAAGGTTGGGGACCAACGATCTGACTGAAAGTTATAAGATCAGACTGACATATTGTAAATGGTTTATTCAGTTCAGCTGATAACCATTATTTAAATAATAAAGCTGTTCCATGTTTATACTCACAATGAGTCAATATGCCTCAGTCAAAATGGTTAAAGGGTCATTGTAATAACAATGTGGACTTCAAGAGAAAAGTTAATGGTTAAAAAAAAGTACTTTTGATCAAGTGTAGTTTCCTCACTGAGGATATAGACACAGGCCCTTATCAACCTAATGATGTTCAGTAAAGGTTTACAATAAAAATATGAAAGAATAAAGAAGAAATGTACAAAACCTCTGTCAATGTGCAGTCTTTAATATATGATGAAACAACTAGAACTTGGTGAATTTACTTGCCCAGTCACATAGTAAGAGCATGGCTGAGTCAAACCTAGAACCCAGATCTACTGGTTCTACTGGTCTGTGTTCCTTGCACCTCAACAAACTGACTCCCTGACATGTATACATGTACACAAATCTACAAAAGAAAACATGTCCCTATGTCTAAAGCTAACACTTAGAGGATTTGTTGTTGTTGTTGTTAATTGTATATATAGGATGGATTTCAAAAATTGTGAGAGAGAAAGTTTTTTGTGACTGTGTTTAGGGGAATTGTTGTTTCAATAGGCAAAATTACTTTGGAGGCCTGGAATAATTTAATAATATTTGGCTTTCACGAGTAAGTTTTCATTCCTCAAATCAAGAGCAAATATATAGCCAATCAGCAAACAAAGATGATAAAGACAATCTTATTGAAAGTGCCTGGCATATAGCAACTGTATGCTCCCTTCCTTTCTAAATAACTAAGGTCATAAATAAAACTAGAAAGGGAAAACTCATTTACTGTAATCTCCAGATTTTTGGAATAACTAGTCTGGCAATCTGCTTCAGGCCAGGTGCTGATAGACACACTGTCTCTTCTGCTGTATTCTGAAAATGCCAAAAGAACAAACAGCTCTGAGTGTAACAAAAAATGTTCATGTTTGAACAAAGTTTTCTCTTTGTAGCCATCTTTACCTAGATAGAATTAGCAATTGGAGATCCTATAAAAATCATATAAGCTTCAGTAAAAGGAAGGGAAGAAAAAAAGAAAGGAAAGAAGAAAGGAAGGAGTGGAGAAAAATGTGAAAAAGGAATCTCATTTAGTATATAAGACACTGGAAAATATCAGAAATGATCACTGAAAACTTATAAATAGCATGAAGTGGAACAAAATATGAATCATATAGTCACCTTGTTATTTTATGGATAATCATAGATTAAATCATAGTTCTTTAGCATTTCTTTGGAATTTTACTTCCTGGAAAAGAACACAGAAGAAATTATGACACTCATGCTTTAACAGAAAGTAAGAATTCTCTGACCTAAGTTTTGTCTTTTATACTACCTTTAACCTATGAGTCAGGTTTCTCTTTATTTTACCAGAATGGTGGTGGAGTAGGGATTGGATCTGCTGAGAGTGGGGAAGATTTAGTGCTACTAGCTATAAAATTATGTTGATATCTGGTTCTTGTTAAGTGTTCATAACTTAATCTTAGTAGTGAAGTTAATAATCTTATAGAGCAGCAAAACATCCTTGTCACTCATAGGTCTGAAAACTCCCTCTCTGTAGATGTGTATAAATTCAACACTTTGATTGAACACTTCCTTAGTCTACTTTTCCCATTACAATATTACCATATACACTGATATATGCCATGTAGCTAAACTGCCAACCTTCCACTACTCCACCACGTGGCTGAGTGATGGTGCACTCACTGATTGTCCTATAAAGTACTATTAACCAGGAAACAAAATTAGATGACACTCAATGTATTTTAAGCACAGGTAGATTACCATGTCAAATACTTAGAATGACTGAACCCAAACATATAAACTATATCTGTCTGTCTGTCTATTGTTACCAATGACCTAAATATACTTCTATTGTCTAGAAATTTATAAGAACAAAGCATTGAATCCTAGTTAAGTTTTCAATACCTATGATTCAAGATGCATGAATTACATGCTGCCTTATCAGTAGTTATTAGATGAGAAGCCTTGTCCTGAAATATGATGTGGTGGTTTTGATTCCCATCAAGAGGGCTAACTTTAGTAGCTGTTTCTAAAAATACCCTGTACTTGAGCTGCATAAGTCTGTCTGTGTTATCTTACAAGGAGCAAAGGAGGTGAGGGGCGTGACTCAAACATCAGGAATAAGAGAGCACAGTGACTTCTTAAAAACGAAAAGTTGAAATCCTTTGAGTCAACAGGGAAGATGCCACAATTGTGTGCATGCACACACACACAAATCTATATTTAGAGATATGATTCACAGCCACAAAGAATAGAGCTTTTATATTCACACCTTATAAAATGCCCCCATTTCTCATTTCTTCATGGATCAATATGAGAGAATAGGTGCTTTTGTTTCTCGTGATACTGTAAATTATGCAAACATTATTCCTCATGGTCTCTAATAAGTAGCAGAATCCCAAGGTTTTGTCCAAAGTATGTCTGAAAAGTAACACAGACTTTGCTAAATCATTATATCTTGAATGCAATGGTGATATTTTACCTAGTGACATTCTTGTCTACACTGAAGTTATTGATCTTATTGTTCCTAAGGTAACTTGTCTATGTCCTAAAGGTGATAATTGCACATGAACTTTTGTGGACCGTTCTTATTCTGAGTCTATTTGAAATCTCTATGGAGTAAACTCAACCACAGAGAGGCTGAAAAGGTTGTACCCAGGACAATGAAATTGGTCAGAACACAGTCAAATAAAGGTTTAGGGCCAGTGAAGGAGTTCAGAATCCACTGTAGGACTGACAAAAGGAAAACATGGACAAGACTTCTCAGGTTCTTTTGGCCAAGGACCAATCAACCAGTGACTCATGTGTACTTCCATGGAATGTTTGGATTACTATATATCTTGGGTAGCCTTGTGGTTTCCACCACACTGTCTCAATCCCCAGCATACATCATCATGAACATTGTGGGATTATCTTACAAAGGAAAAATATAAATTAAAGGTAGGAATAACGGCATTTAATGAAGGTCTAAATAATGGAATCATGAGTAATCAGAACAGAATGAGTTATTTCTCATGATAGGAACATAGTGGCAATGGACATCTGTAGTCAAGCTTCTAAGTTTACAGGAGATATTAAATTGCTTGAGAGAATGAAATGTTAATCAACAAAGATAATTAGAGAGAGCGCTCAAGAAAATTAGCAGCTGAGTATCAGTCAGGGCAGATATAAAGTAGTGTGTGAGGATATATAATAGATCAAATTTTGCTTATGAGGATGGACTTGGAACTGTCACATATGTTCAGAGGAGCCCTAAAATCACCCTGACCCAGTGAATAGTATTTCACGAAGGCTTGTTGAACATCTTCGGTGAAACCAGTGACAGCAAACCAAAAGAATATAATCTTACCTGGGTTTAAAACTCTGGTTCACTAATATCTATAAAAGAGGAAACATAAGGTCACTACAACTTGAAAATCTCAGCAGAAATGAAGCAGTTCCAGAGAAAGGTAATGGAATGATCAAGCAGATGGGGAAATGTCTATAGCTGAACAGTTTGAAAAATAAGTATACTTTAATCAGGAAATATAAAGACTAAATGGGGATATCATCTTAGTCTGTGAAACCATAAGAGAAACATAAATGTATAGTGACTTGTTTCCCAATTCCTGAAACACCAGATCTGGAGATACTACTTGAAATACTACTTGAAATAGTAACAACAATGTTGACAGTGACCATGATGGCAGCAAATAATTTTGTGCTTGTTAAAGAGTTCATGCGCAGTGAATGGCTATCGAATGAAAAGGATCACCTGTTTTGTTGTTGTTGCTGTCTAATGTCTAAGAAGCTAAACTTCCAGGACTTCCCTCAGAGACAAAGGAAAATTTTTCTGGGCCTCTTTGGATTGCTTTTGTCATTGAGCCAGATTTCCTGGTTTCATCATAAACAGTGCATTAGGCAGCCTTATACAGCAGCCCAAGACATCCTAGTCCTCTCATCTATTTAATGATGTGAGATGGAGTAAACTTCATCTGGGAAATGGAGGCCTTACAGCCTGGTTATCACAGTTTGGGGGCCCCAGGAAGCAGACTCTGAGATGGGGATTGACGTGCAGATTTTCTAGAAATCAACCCCTGTAGAAGAGAAGGAAAGGAAGCAGGACTGAGCAGAGAGAGAAGTTGAGCTGTGATGCAGTCTTAACAGATGCCTCAGCAAACCACACAGCAAGTTGTAAAGATGGAATGAAACTTCAGAGGTGTCGTGGGCTGAGCCTTTATCTTGCTGAGTTAGTCATTAGATGTAGGATCCCTGGGGAAAGAGAGGTGATTTCAGTCAGGTAGTTTCCTTCAGCTGAGGCAATCCCCAAAGGGGGCAAAGGCTGAGGGTGAGTTCTGGTAGCAGTCCCAGCAGCAGGGAGTAAATGGTCCTTCATTCCCAAAGAGGAATCTTGGCAGTGCATCTCAGCATCCTCCGTGCCTGCCTTCATCTTGATCTCTGGTTCCCATTCCAGATTTACACAGCTGGATGGCAAGATGCTGCTCAGGCTTTGCTTAGTGAAAGACCATGGTTTAGTTGCCAAGTATAAGACTAGCCCTTGGGGAAACCGAGGACCTGACAGATTTGTCATCAGTGGTCCCAGCTTCTCTTCCTGGACTTACTGTTCTTTGCCAATACCTCTTCCTCTCCCTGCTCCTCCCTTCCTTGCCAGGTGCTCTTCTGCTCATTTTCCCCCACCTCTACTATACCTACCTTTCTTATGGAAATGATTTGATAAATCCATTCACCCAAACCTGTCTGACAGGGACTGGATTTACATTTCAATGTAAAATACAGTTTTGGGGTCCAAAGAGTGTTGCCTTCTGGTATTTCAGGCTGTCTTGGGTGAGCAGAAGCATTGTCTGGGGGAAAAATGAACACCTTCCTGAGCTGTAGGAATGAAATGGTTTTGGGAATCATCCATCCCTGACAGTTAAGTGTGGTCCTGAAGGTATCCCACAACACTGGTGTGTATGGAGCCAGCAAGAGAGAGAACAAGCATTTCATGGAGGCTTTGCCTGCTGGGCATGATTGACAACTGCTGATAAAAGCAAGAAGTGGCTCCCTCAGTGTGGGAACTGCTGCTGCCTAGCAACTGGGCTAAAGAAGCAAAGCAGAGGTTTTTCTACTCTGAACTAGAATTCATCCATTGTCAATTCTGATGAGTTTGTTAAAGTAAATCCAAGTAGAAAACTGGAGAAGGTAGACCTCTGTTGAAGTGATGATGGTGAAGGTAATTTGCACAGGACTAGAGATAGTTCCTCAGCCCTCTTTCCCATTTGTGATCACCTGTTCTAGCAGCCAGCACTGCACTTTTTAGTAGTAAGAACTTTTGATGCCTTAGAAGAGGTCTTTAAAAAGAAAAAATTTTGGAAGATTTTATTGATCTCTCGTAACCCTTTATTGTTTAAGGAAGGGATTTTATGTGCTCTAATAAGCTGTAAAATCTATATCTCTACAGTATCATCTGACCCTATCTTACATTTGGGGGTTCTTATCTCTCTTTTGATAGTCTATACCTTACACCATCAATAAGTTCAACATTGTATTTTGAAAAATCTCAAGGTAACTTCATTTTAAGTACCAGTGGCTTGCTTCCTAGATGAACCATGTGGGAAATTAGTGAATTATTAAAGGAGTAGACGTGAAAAAAAATTTCGCTGAATTCACTTTCCATTCTACTTTTTATTATACCTCTTTATTTTCAATATAATTCTTCTATATAATCAGTAATATTTTCTTGCATTCCACTGGAATATAAACCTTATGAAAACAGAGTTTTTTGCTTGTTTTGCTCAATGGTATACTCCTATACCAAGAATACAGTTAGGGAGTCATTAACATTTATAGCATGAAATTAATATATTCTACCACCATCTAAGGGCTCAAAATTCTCAAGTTGTTTTTTAGCTTCTCACAATACCTTAATCTTAGCTCTCACCAAAATGTAACTGTCTTTGCCCCGATATCTCTTTTTGCTGATAATAATTTCACTTGTAATCCTTTTGGTTTAGAACATTGGAAAGAGTTGGCTAGGAGTCATGGTTCCCAGGATTGAGTCAAGAATCAACTAGTAATTTGCTGGGGGAACCTAGGGATAGTCACTTAAATTTTCTGGGTCTCCATTGGTTTATCTGTAACAGATGGTATAATGATGTCTTTATCTTGCAAAACTTTGGATCACATCTGATCACATCATAGTTTAATGGTTTAAAGCAAGAACTCTGGGTCTAGACTCAAATCCTAACTTTTTACTTTCTAATTAACTGTATAAATTAAGGCAAGATATTTAACCTTTTTATGCTTTAGTTCCTTCATATGTCAATAGACATATTTATAGTACCCCTCTCTTAGAATTATTATAGAGATAAAAATAGTCATTATGCACAAAACACTTAAAATAGTGCCTGCCACATATGAAGTACTCACAATAAATGTTAGTTATTATTAGTAAATGTAAAACACATTTGGAAAAATGCGAATTACTGTATAAATGTAAGGTAATTAGATTTCCATTTTAACAGCTTGTCAATGGCTTAAGCTAAAATGAATGTCTAATGCTGAAATTTCAGGCCTCATGATAAGCTAGGGAGTAAATGATTTGGCATCTTTCAAACTATATCTCACAGTTGGCCATGTATTCTGTCTATTCCCAGGGTCAATCTGAGCTGTTTATGTAACTGATAAATTTACTCACAGTGACTTTGCCTTTCTGAGTTCTGTCATCATCTACCTATGTGACATTGGATAAGTCAGTGAACTAACTTGATTCTTAGTTTCCTCATTTATAAAATGGGAATGGTCACAGCTTATTGTCCTTTTCAGAGGGTCAGTAAGAGGCCAAATTAAGAAATCCACTATTCAAATATGAAGTAGTAGTATTCTTTTGTTTATTCTCTCTGACATTTTGATAGACTTTAAGTATCCTGCTCTACAAAAATAGTGGGCTGTTGGATGCTGTGCAGCTCTAGGTGTGGCCTCTTATAGACTCAAATATTTTTTTCTTTTTCTATTCAGACTCCTCCACTATGCAAAGTTGAAAACAGACCCTAAAAGCTTTCCAAATAACTAAGGCCCAAATTCAAATGTTCTGTAGGGGCAGTATTGGCAAAGGAGAGCTTCTTGACTATAATCTTACAGTCTTAAGGGCCCATCTCAGTGTTTGCAAATGGCCAAGTTGGTCTAACTGCCTTAGTTTCCCAAATTTAATATAATAAACTCCTTAATGGATTAAAGCATTTATATTCTTGTTATGTTTCATAAATATGAATATTATAGAGTTGGAAAATAGGATGTAGAATATGTAAGAGATCCAGAAAATGTTTTCATTTTTTTGTTTTTGGTTCAGATTCTTCTGCTTTGGGGTTAACAGATATTAGAGTATCCCTCTGGTGGTAAACAGTCATAAAATTGGAAAAAATATACTAAGCAATTATTGTCAGACAACAGGCAATGAATGAAAAGAATGATCCCTGAGAGAAACCCATGTGGTAAGCTTTACATTTTTGCAGTTTTCTGCTTGGGGTTGTTTTCCCAACCGTGGTATGGATGGTTGAATAAAAGCAGAGCACAGCAGTCCTGGTGAGCTGAAGAACCATAAATCAGAGTTCAGGGTTTCTGAAGTGGCTGGAATCTGCAAAGCAGGACATTAGAGAGGAGAAGATGCCTGATTCTTATCATCTGCTTAGTTTTCTCTGTATCTATTTCTAATGCTTCCCACTTGCTTCAGCAGCCTCTTAATATAATTTCCCACACCATGAAACATATGAGATAGGCTCCTATTAATTTCATTTAAAAAAAAATTATCTCCTGGAGCTTCTGTTTATTTGCAACTCCTGCTCTTAGAATGCTACACTCACTGCTGCCAGTCTTGGGTTTCTATTTACCATCATCCAAAGAATTCCTCTCATCTCTCTGTGCGTTAGATCCCAGAAAATTTCAAATTTCATATAATCTTCCTTCATTTACTATGCCGTTTTGATGGTGTAGAAACTACGGTGGCTTTCTAAGAAAGAATGAATCATAAGCAAATTAATTTTATTTAGGTTGCACCTATCTAAAAACTTTATTCTATATTCTTGCTTGTTGCTTAGCAGGATATAGAAATTTAGGTTGGAAACCATTTTCAACTAGACTTCTGCAGATATTTCTCTATTGTATTCTAGTCTTCAGTATTGCTGTTTTGAAGCCCCAAACTATTCTAATTCTCGATCTTGATATTCTTTGAAAGCTTTCTTTAGCTCTCTCTCTTTTTTTTTTACAATATCTATTTTTTTAAAAATCAGGTTTATTGAAGTATAATTTAAGCTCAATGAATTGCAAAATTAAAAGTGTGTGCTTTGATGTTTTATTACATATGTACACCCATGACCCAATCACTGTAGTTGAATCATATCCATCAGTTTGGATACATCAGTTTGGAACATGCAAATTTTTTTGCACCCTTGTGTAATCTCTCATTCCTGTCCCTTTTTGTTACCCACCTTCCATGACCTGTCCCCAGGAAACCACTAACCCGCTTTCTATCAGTATAGATTATTTTCTAGAATTTTATATAAATGGACTCAAATAGCATGCACTCTTTTTCTTTCCCCTTGGCTCTCTCACAGCATAATTATTTAGTGTCACCCATGTTCTTACATGTATCAGTATTTCATTCCTTTTTATTACTGAGAAGTGTTTTATTACGTACAACTAGTTCTAAAATTTACATGAAAATGCAAATAAGCTAGAATAATCAGGGTTTTTTTTAGACGAATGCAGAGTTGGAGGACTTAACTTACAAAGCTACTATATTTGAGAAAGCATGGTATTGGCATAAATATTTCAATCTTATGGACTAGGATCAAGATTCTAGAAGCAGACCCATACATATAATGATTTTCAGCAAAGGTGAAGAAAAAATAGTCTTTTCAACAAATGGTGCTGAAACTATTGGAATATTTATATGGATAGAAATGAACCTCCACTGTTACTTTATACCATACACATTTATTTACAATGGATCATATATCTAAACATAAAAGCTAAAACTATACATTTTTAAGAGAAGACATAGAAGGCCAATTTTGTTGGTGCAGACAAAGATTCCTTAAACAGGACATAAAAACAACAAACCATAAAATTAAAAAATAATACATTGGATTTTATCCAAATTTTTAAAAATTGCCCTTTGAAAGATTCCATTAAGAAAATAAAAGTGTAACCCACAGACTTGGAGAAAAAGTTCATAATACATATATCTAACAAAAGATTATATCTAGAATTTATGAAGAACTCTTACAGGCCAATAATAAGAAAACAAAATTAACAAGAGATTTGGATACTTCACAAAAGAAGATATACAAGAAAGTTAGTAAGCACATGAAAACATGCTCAACATTTTCGATCATGAGGGAGATGCAAATGACAACTACAGTGAGATCCTCTTACAGTCTCACTAGAATGACTAATTAAGAAGACTGACAACAGCAGATGTTGGTGAGGATCTAGAGCAGCTGGAATTCCCATACATCACTTGTGGGAATGTAAAATGACACAACCTTTTCGGGAAAGCCTTTAGCAGTTTCTTATAAAGCTATTCTTACACACTTACTAACAATTCCTCTCCTAGGTAATTTACCCATGAAAACTGAAAGCATATATCCATAGACTTGCATATATCTTTTTTAAACAGCTTTTATTCAAAATAGTCAAAAGCTGGAAATAATTCAAATGTTCATCAAAAGATGAATGGAGAAACAAATCATGGTGTATTCATATCATAGACTTTTTCAGCAATAAAAAAAGAAAAAGCATTGATACATGCAAAAGCATGGATGAATCTCAAAAACTTAAGCTGAGCTGATGAAGCCAGGCACAAAAGAGTCTATACTATATATTCCATTTATATGAAATTCTAGAACAGACATAATTAATCTCAATCAATAGAAAACAGACCAGTGGTTGTCTAGGGACCAGGGAAGGGGTTGATGACTGCAAAGAGATATAATGGAATTTTTGGGATGATGAAAATGTTCTTTATCTGTCTTGACTGGTATGGTTCTGCAGTGTGTACATTTGTCAAATCTCATTGAACTAGACCCTTAATATGAGTGCAGTTTATATTATGTAAATTATACCTCAATAAATGCAATTTAAAAAGTGACATGGGCACTATATTATGGGCTGCTGTCACACAGGATTTCTACTCTCAGGCACATCTTATAGTACTCATGTCAGCCAGAAATCCAGGCAAAGGTAAAGGGGTAGCAAAAAGAAAAGAAAAACTAAGTCTGTAGTCTCTCAATCCTTGTTAGTTTAAAAATACTAACAAGGATGTTTTATGATTTTTGCTAAGTAGGAAATAGCCATTGAATGGTTATAAGAAAGTTCATTCATGTGAATAAGAAAACTCATTCTAGAAATAGAAAAACCGGCATCCTATCCTGCCATGTACCATCACATAAAAGCAATAAATGCATAAATATTCAATTTTCTAAGAATTACAAGACGTCTAAAGGCACTCAGTACTAAAACTCTGCTAAACAGAGTTAACTCTTTGATGATTCACCAGGCTGCCATCCCCTGGGCCTCATTTATAAACACTGTGCTGGCAAAGAACTAAGAGATTAATATCAGAGATTAACAGATTTCCTGTTTATAGAATGTGAGATACAAGGGAGTTTAATGCAGTAGTGTTTTAAAAGGGGCCTGTTACAAATATTGGAGTGAGTCTAATGGAGGAGATTTCAGGAATGGTGGAGGCTAGTGAGGTAAGCCCAGTTTTCATCATCCTTGTTACTACATCATGAGAAGCAAGATTTTCTTCTTCCTATCTACAGAGGATGCCGACAGCTATTTTATCAAATGAAAAACAAGTTGAAGTAAACTATTTATATTTTCCTGAAAATATTCCATTATTTAAAGAGACCTTGGATTTTACTTAGTTACCACTCAAAAATGAAGCCTTATAAGGCAAATCAACCAATTTAAATACATGGCCCTAATTAGAATAAACAAATGTAAAAACAAAAAAAATTATAAGACAAGTAAGGAAATGTGGATACTAATTGCATATTGAATGACATTAAATCATTATTAAAAATTTTTAAGTATAATGATAGAATTTGGGTTTTGTTTAAAAAAAGGGTTTTTTTAAAAAAATATATATACTGACATATTTATGGATGAAATGATAAAATGTCTGACATTTACCACTATATAAGATAGGTGAAGAGAGGTTAACTTTGACCTTACTTAATAGCAGACTCATAAAGGAAAATTTCTCATGGAATGAATTATTATAGATGAATCTGTTTACTTTAGTGTGACACTCTGAGTAATAGTTTTGAGCTTCCTTTTCAAGCGTTTGAAGCATATTCTTAACCAAAGCCACAGAACAAGATCAGAAATCCCTATAGTTTTTTACTCTTTAGTTTGGGAATTGTCTTATGCCCTGTCCCCTTTACCTTCTGCCCATGACGTTCATAGCCATCTTACTCGGCTTTCTACCTGGTTCCCTCTCTTTCCCTGGTGTTGACTCCAGGTGGGGCATCTGGCTGTGCCCTGGCAGTTTCTTGGCATGCTGTTTCCAAGATGGACTCCTTTATGTCCACACGCATCACGAGCGCAGCCAAGTGGCACCGGGTCTCCCAACCTTGCCAACCCTCATGGTTATAACATTTTGAAAGGAGCTCCCAAAGACCCTCTCTCTTTAAAGATGTAGAAAAGAGTCTGGTATTATGTTACAGTTTTCACAGCCAGTCATAGGAATTGGAAAAATGTGAAATTATGGGTACATTACAATTCTACCAAAGAATTAGATGAGCAATGGTACTGGTCCCACAGAAAAAAATCCTGGAAAATACTAATTAAATTCACTTTCTAGTTACACTTTGAATTTCTTCAGAATGCTATAAATTGTTGTTCTTTAAACCACGGTGTAAATAATGTGGTATGCTCCAAACTATGGATCATGTTCCTTTAATGAGTTGTGTAGTTTATTTAATGGGCAACAAAAATCATTTTTAATAGAATAGATGAGAATAAAATGGAATAGAATGAAAATATTAAAGGGAACTTTACATAGAGTGAATTTTTTTTTGTAGAACTGTTAGTTTTGTGAGGGTGTGTGTGTGCTGTGCCACAATGTAAAACTAATTTCTTATTGTGGTCCTTACTACAAATGCTTGAAAACATCTTGGTTATGAATTTGTATACTCAATAATCAAATAACAAAAAGATTCAAGAGGAAAAATCAAGATAACTTTAAATGAAAAATTATTTTTAATCAAATCCCCAATATGGTCACCTGAATCCGAGAACTAAAGCTAAACCATACCAACCAGGCAGAAATCAGAAATAACCTGGCAGAAGGAACAGGCTACTAAGTATCACCTGATTTGTTGTTCTTTTTGTATGAATTTGCTTACTATATTTTTCTGTTGATTTTAAAGGCTCTGTATAAATTTGTTACTTGGCAACTGCCATTTTGAGACTGGAATTTGTCTCTAGATGCAACTTGTATAATATCAGCTGATCGTAGGAGGATGAGTAAGGCTGTGAGGCTTTGCAGTTGGTCCACCGAGGATCCAAATGAAGAATTCTATCCACCCCCGCCCCCACCTCCAAACACACAGTTTAGGTTAGGGCAAGAACAAGGTAAGATGACATTAGTCACTCAACCACAGACAAGCTGCAACAGACAAGCAGTGCTCCTGTAAGGTTGGCTATATGCCAAGGTCATATTTGGCCAAAGAATGTGTGCCCTTTGAAATCCTAGCAGGCACATAAACTACAAATTCTCAGCTGATGAAAGGTTCATCTATTCCAGCAGCCTTAGGGTAGAGAAAATGATTACTCCCTTGCCAGATTTTTCTTTTATATAAAACTTTAAATAAGAACTACAAGCTCTCATAATGCCTCACACCTGGAAAATTTTAATTCGAATCCTCTAAAACTTTGTGGCACTAACAGCCTCTCAGTGTTGTTTGAGAGTCACTACAGACTAGATTTGCATTTTTCCATCCCAGAAGGAATAAGTCCTATTAAAATAAAGAGCAAAACTAATAAGGGCCGACTCCCCAAAGGGAAAGGCACTTCGATAGGGCATAATTAACACAAAGACTTAATCTCAGGATGATATGATCATTTGGAAAATGAAATGTTCACATTCTGACTGGCAGAGTCAGGAGGAAATAAGTCCTAAAGTCTTAAAAGGGGAGAGAAGAGGGGAACACAATTGGATAGAAAGGAATGTAAAATGTATTTATCAGGTGGTTTCACAATGTGGTCTAATTGTGGTCTAATTGGTAGTGTATCTCTGGCACAAAAGAAGCCAGGCCTACTATATTGAAAGCAGAATGGAGGGGAGCATGGCATGGCTTTTTGAGCAGTCACCAGTGACTCATCTGTAGACACAGCTGGGGCCCCAAGCAGCAGGGAGAGAGTGCAGTCAAAATGAGCACTCTGAGTTCTCAAGACCACAGAGATCCACAGCTCCAACTCAACTCTGACGCAAACCAGGACATTGCCAAGTTGTCCTTTCCCAGAGAACAGAGCCTGCTCAGGTTCATGTTCGTGCTTCATTGCAAATTTCAAATGAGGTGACAAGAGTGGTGCCTGTAACATTACCTGGCAGAGAAACATTTATCCTCTCCCCCTCCCGGACCTTGTTCTTTTTTTCACCTCTTTCTGCTTCTGTTTCACAGTGTAGGAGTCTGGTAATGGAGTGAGACCAACCTGTGTTCAGATTTAGTCTCCCTACATGCTTGTCAGGTGGCAAATCATTGACCTTCTCTAAGCCTCAGTTTCCTTAGCAATAAAATGGAGAGATATTAACTCTAACCTTATAGGGTTGTGTGAGTATTGAAATAATGTACACGAAATGTTTTGCAAACATTCCACACTCAAGGTCAGGGTTTCTCAACTCAGTACTTTTGACATTTTGGCCAGATAATTTTTGTTGTGGGGGCTGTCTTGTGCATTTTAGGTTGTTTAGCAGCATCCCTGGCCTCTAAGTTCAGTTCCCAGTCTTATTTAATATCTATTCATACATTTTTTGGCTATCATCAATGCTATACTATTTTGTGTTCTCCTTTTCCTAAATGTGTTTTATTGCAAAAGTAATAAATAATTGACATAAAGAAATTAAAATATAAGGCATAAAGAAAAAGTATGTCATTTATCAGAATCAACTGCCATCAACAATTTTGATCTATCTTTTCAGATAATTTCTATGAGATATAATTGCACAAAAATTATATTTTTGGGATTCTTTTGTTTCAAAAGATAGAAACAAAAGCAAACTGACTCAAGCAAAAAGCAAGACTTAATTGGCTCAGATACCCCAAGTTTTGGAAGAACAAGAGTAGAATTGGCCTTGGAAATGATTGAAACCAGGGCTAGAGCATCTTCATAAACCACTCTTTTTATATCTCATCTCAGTGTCTCTCTGCATGTTGGCTTCATTTGTCTACATTGGTTCTCCACGAGTCAGAAGATACGATCATCAGCAGTTCCCAGCTCTGAGCCTTACACCTTATGACCAGAGAGGAAAAGGACGTTGTCTCTCTGGCTTGAAAAAATCCCAGGGAATGTTTCTGATTGCTTCAATCTATTGATTAATCACTAGCAAGGGGTGTGAGTTTTCATGACCTCAGCTGGAGTAACATGATCAACCCAATGCTGGGGAAAGTGTTAGCAGAAAAAATAAGAGAAAGGATGCCAGACAGCCAAGGACAGTAGGCATCTATCACACTTTTTTTTTAATCCAAGTAAGTTCATAATATGCATATTGTTCTCCAACTTGTTTTATATATATAATATATAATCAGTAAATTATATATTATGTACTTCTTTTCATAACAATATATATTGTGATCAGTTAAACAGTCTACATGCAATAGAACAGAAATATGAAACTTTATTTTTCTCTCTAATCACTTCTTTCAACCATATTCCATGGAATCTCCCTTTCTGACCCTTAATGATATCTTGGGCAGATCTCATAGCTTTCTGGTCACTTTTTATTATTAAAATGTTCTGTCCCGTCTAGAGTAGTTTAAAACTAAACCTCACATCCAATTTCATGTTCATTTTCTTCCTCAAACTTGCCATATCAGGGCAGACTTCAGTGAGGGCGTTTGAAGTAGAGAAGGATGTGGCTTACCTTTTCATTCTCCTTTACTCCCTCTTTTGTGGTTGAGGTGAGAAGGAGAGAAAATAAGAGAGACTGAATTATGTTTTCCTAAAGTTCACATGTGGAAGCCCTATACCCCAGTACCTCAGATTGTGACTGTTGTAAAGAGATAGGGCCTTGAAAGAGGTCATTAAGTTAAAATGACCCCACTGGGGTGGGCCCTAATCCAAACTGACTGATGTCCTTATAAAAAGAGGAAATTTGGACGCACAGAGACACTAGGGGCTCAGGTGAACAGAGAGACAGCCATGTCAAGCGAGTGCAGCTTCAAAGGAAATCAACCCCATAGTCTCCTTGATCTCAAACTTCTAGCCTCTATAACTGCGAGGAAATAAATTTCTGTTGTCTAAGTGCCTCAGTTTGTGGTGTTTTGTTATGGCACCCTGAGCAAAAGGATATAGTGACCATTGTTGGGTGTTCTGATGGTGCTCATTGTAATTTAAAGGCTGTCTTGCTCATAGGACATGTGTGTGGCTGCTTCAGGGGACTCAGAAAGTTCTAAGGGCACAGTTATTTGTCACGGTAAATATGCTGAAGTTCAACTTTATCAGTCCCCTCTCAGCTCCTACCCAGGACAGTTCATCCCACAGTCTCTTGTTCCTGGAGGGTCTCTCTCCTGGTGATCAAGCCTCTTGGGTAAGTTATCCAGCAAGGTGTCTGGAGGCCAGTGACATTCCAAGGATCATTTCCCTCTCAGGAGGCTCACATATCCTTGTTGCACACATGAGTGAGAAGGGGCACTGCTCCAGGACTATGGCCTCTTTGTCTTGCTGTCTCTTTTTATTCCCTGAGCAAATAAACACAGAGGACAAATGAGCAGTTGTCCTGAATAAGCAGATATCCAAGCAGGGAATAAAATGTGAGGACCCCCTTCTTGCTTACATCTCTAATCTCCATGTGTTTCCTCTTATTTAATTCTTTTGAAGGATAGTCTCCTCATGAGGAAAGAAAGGGAAACCATAGCACTCTCTACAAGGCTGACATCTCAAGACTGAAAATTCTTTTTGAACTTTGTTTCTCAAAGTCTGCATATATATGTATAGATTAGAGGGAATTATGTACTGACACCTGGGTAACTGAGTCAACCTAACTGTTTCTTTCCTGCCCTGGAGAGGTATAGGCTCCCTTTAGAAAGTGGGTTACTTATCATCTGAAGTTCCAGTCAATTCTAGAACAGCTTCTACACAAGTCAGTTTACTTAAAATCTATTTTAATGACTTGCATAGTGCAAAAACATTATAATTTGTTTAGTCCTCTGTGGATAAACATTTGGTAGGTTACAGGTTCTTGTTATTGCTTCAATGAACATGTTCTCACTATTTTGGGGGAACATGTGAGTATGTGTGTATGTGTCTGAATATATTTTGTGGGCTAAATTCCTAGATTTAAAACTGTTGGGTCAAAATAGATTAGCATAATTTTAAAAAGTTACTCTGTACATTATCATAAAGTGAACTTTTACTTTTTACATTACCATAGAGTAAAATTGATTTTTATATTTTGGTGTGCAGGGCTATGAATTTTAATACATGTATGCATTCATGTAGTCACCACTATAATCAGGGTACAGAATAGTCTGTCACCCAAAAAAACTTTCTCAGGGCATCTTTTTATATTTGCCCTCTTCCTGCTACCCATTACCCCTGACGACCACTGATCTGTTCTGGCAAATTTTTAATGGTAATAATCTTCTATTTGTTCAATTTGATTGACAAAGTAATGATACTCTGTCAATAATAGGTTCAAGACATTAGTTGCTAAATCTGCTAACAACTAATCATGTTTCCATGTAATTAACCTTAATGAAAAGATGAACTATTTAAAAATTCTTTTCAAACACATTTAAGTAGAATAGTTTTCAAAATATTCCAAGTCTTAAGAAAGGTAAGGCTTAGCAGCATAGATTATTCTATTATTACATGTAATTCCTTGTGTTTTTAAAAACAATTATGAAATAAATCATATAACAAACTAATTTGTAAGTACAGTTTAGAGATAATGAAACAGACTCCCTTATATTTGTTCTCTAGCTCAAGATCTAGAATATTATAGTAATGTGAGGCCCTGTGTTTTCATCCCTGATGGCATACCCCTTCCTAGAATTCAAAATTCTTTGAATATTGTTTAATATTTATTTGGGAGGAGGATAGATTTGTTTCTCTTTATATTAAAAACTGAATTCTATGGTAAAATAAGGGCTCCCAAGATGTTCACATTCTAACCCCTGAGACTTGTGACAGAAGGGACTTTGCAGATGTGATTAAATTAAGGGCCTGAGATGGGGAGATTATCCTGGACTATCTAGGACAGTGATCCCCAACCTTTTTGGCACCAGGGACTGGTGTTCCTATGAGAATCTAATGCCTGATGATCTGAGGCGGCGCTGAGGCAGTGTTGCTAGTGCTGGGGAGCGGCTGCAAATACAGATGAAGCTTCGCTTGCTCTCTTGCCGCTCACCTGCTGTATGGCTCGGGTTCCTAACAGGCCATGTACTGGTACAGGTCCATAGCCTGGAGGCTGGGGACCCCTGATCTAGGGAGTTTCCAATGTGATCACAAAGGTCCTTAGAAGAAGAAGGCAGGAGGGTCAGCATCAGGAAAGGAGATGCAATGATAGAAGCATGGGTTGGAGTCATGCAAGGAAGGGCCATGAGCCAAAAAGTGCAGGCAGATTCTAGAAGCTGGAAAAGACCTATAAGGTCATAAATTTACATTGTTTTAAGCCATTAAGTTTGTGGTAATTTGTCATAGCTGCAATAGGAAAGTAATCAACTATTTTTTAAAAAGATTCGTTGAATACTTTAAATGTAATCTGATATTTAAACATTTTTATTTTAATATGATTTCTAACTTCCACAAATGTCAAAAGAATAGTGTAAGAAACATCTATGTTCTTTTTACACAGATTCACCAATTGTTAATATTTTGCTTCATTCACTTTCTCATTTGCTCTTACTCTCTCTGTTTTTTAAACCATTTGGAGCATCTAGCTGATATTATGATCCTCTATAAATTATTTAGCGTGCATCTCCTAAAAGCAATGACTTCTCTTACATGTGTTTGTCCACATGACCACATTACAATAGTCAAAATCATACACTATAATTTGGACATAATACTATAACCTCAGATTCATATTTAAATGGTTCCAGTGGTCCCAGTAATGTTTTTATAGTTATTAGTTTCCCTGGTTCAAGATCTAGTCCAGAAGCATGCCTTGCAGTTAGTTGTCATGTCTCTTTAGTCTCCTGTAATCTGGAACACTTTCGTCATCTTCCCTTATCTTTCATGTTTTTGACAATTGTGAAGTTATTTTATAGGATATTTTTCAATTTTGCTTTTTCTGAATTATCCCCATGATTTGATTCTGGTTACACATTTTTGACAGAAGCACCACAGATGTGATATTGTGTTCTACTCCATGTATCACATGAGGAGGCACACAAAGTCAGTCTGTCCCATGATTGGTGATACTGATCCTCTGTAGTGACTATTTCCCCCATGCTGTGCCATTCAGAAGTAATTTGCAGGGGAGTTGCTTTGAGATTACCTTCTCAACCATGTGAACCTTGGTGTTGATTGCAGTCTCCACTATTTCAATTTTTTAACTCCCTTCTTCAAACATTGAGAAACCTGGCTTTCATCATCTAGTATGGCATTTTAACCTATTTGAAATGGTTGTTCGTGTCATTGTTTTCCCATCACTTATAACTCAGTGTATTTTAACCTATTTGAAATAATATTTTTTTGTCATCATTTTTCCATCACTTCCAACTCTGTGTCATAAGTCATTCACAGTCTTTATGAATAGAGATAATTTTTCATGCATATAATCACAAAATTTTGATCAAATCGTGTTTTAAGTTTCTTTTATGGACTTTGAGTTGCCAAAACATTTTTGCTTTTGTATAATTTTATTTTAATTTTTATTTTGTGATTTTTTTTTTGTAGGGGGATGGTGGATAGGAGACAACTTATTGGAATGTATATAAGTGGTTTATAATTTAGATAATAAACCACTCTAAGAATTTTCACTCACCTACAGGCATTATCATCTGTCAGGTCCTAGGGATGGTGGCACAGCTATGATTATTCAAGTTCCAGAGACTATCACAAAGGTAACCAAAACAAGTGGGCCACTTGTGTGGTAATTGCTCCCCGTACCCCCACAAGGACATTTTTGACCCCAGTGGGAAACCTCAGTGGGAAACCTGAGTTACTGACAGACTTCTGATCAATTTTAGTGATGTCTTAGTGACTCTTAGCGATTTCTGCCTCAGGAAGCTGGCTGGCTGGCACTTCCGTCTAACTCAGGTTCAGGTTGGGCCAGACTTGGGCAGACTAAGTTTTCTACAGGATCATCTAATCTGATTGGTAGCTTTCCATTCCCTGATGATAATACATTTCAAATCCAAATACTACTATTTGGTATTCTAGCTTAATCAAGGACAGAAGGGTAAGGGAAGAGAGTGATCATGATAAAATTAGACCAATGAAGAATCTCTCAGCTATGGGAAGAATTGTTAAGATTAGAGCATTCTGTGGAAGACAGGAGAGCCAAGGTGCAGTATTAACACATTAGGGACCCAAGAGACATCAGAAAGGGTTCATGAAGGTATCTGATGTGTTTTGCCTGGGGAGAGCAGAGTAGCTATGCCCATGGGCTTGGTATCAGACAGACTTTGAGTTCTAGTTTATTGAATGATTCTGTTTATTGAATGACTTTCAACAATTTATTTATTGAATGACTCTGGCTGAGTTACTTAATGCTTTTAAGGTTTAGTTTTCTTCTCTATAAAATAGGGATAATCAAGGTGCTTATATTACATGTTTGTTGTGAGGGTTTATTAATATGTGTTTGAGGCTCTGTTTATGTCAGCTGGCTATGAGTTTACAGTGTCTACACAATAAAGAGTTTAATTTGTCAATGCTTAGTTTTGTGAGTGTCAAGGGAAAGGCTCAAAAGTTATTGTTTTGGAATTGGTAAACTAGTCTTTAAAATAACAGGATCATATCTTGCAATCACATAGCGGGGAAAGAATATGTGAACTCGTTAGTGCTAATGACGGTACAGCTGAAGAAAATTTGTCACCCTGGCATGGTACAATGTACTTACCATAATGTTATACATTGTGAGGACATATCTCAGAACACAGTGAGCAATACTTACTATGGCATAAACATGTGCATGTGAATCACAGGTTTGTTTTTTGTGTGTGTGTGTGTGCAATTATTAGTGGAACTACCGTATCTCCAATATGTATTGACATGGAGAAATGTTTAGGAAAAAATGTTAAAAGAAAAAAAGGAGGTGTCTGCTGGCTGGCTCCCTTACGATCAGTAATTAGGAGATGCATAAATTCAGGGAAGAGCCTTTGCCTCACTCCCACTGTACTGCAGCCCGTGGAGAGTAAGCCTTTAGACCTGGTGTCTGTCCAGTACTCTTGATCCAAGCACTGTTCTTGCTTTTGGCTATGGTGCTCAGGTTTGTTCTCAGCTTTGTCCCTGAGCTTGGCCTCTGGCATATGTCCTTTACACTGACTTCTCTGGTGTCTACAAGTGGCATCCACCATTGGCCCCTGAAGCCTCATGCTCCATGTTCTGGGGTATCAGACATGTTCACAGGATTTGTGGGATGTCTGCCTCGCTTGGAAGACATCATCCAGGGAGGGTGAAGTTGGGTAGGGGAAACTTTTGAATCAACAGGTCACCTCAGGTCTTGTCCTGAATGGCTGCAGACCACCAGACAGAGGAATGGCCACACTCTGAGACTAGAATCTTGGACCCAAGAACTTAACTCGATATGCCTCCCTTGGCTGCCTGCTACCTGGATTTTAACTTCCTAGCCAAGTCAGTGAGTTATAGAAAGCAGATTCAGCTCTAGCCCACTTCTGAGTAACGGGCATTATCATCTATGCTTGGCAAAAATCGAAGCGTGAAATGTGAGTCAGTTGTTTTATTTCCACTTCCTAGTGGAAAGAGACAGTTTCTCATCCCGTGTGAATTGAGTCATTCAGGAAGAAACCCTATCCCAGAGAATTATTCAGGCAGAGACTGTGGCTGCTCCTAATTAGACACAGACTGACTCAGGAGGCAGGGACCTGATGTGGCAGACGAGCGGCAGCACAACTGTTCTTGGCCATCACACCAGGCTGGTCTCTTACTCAGAGTGACTTCTGGCACCTGAGCAAATTATCACATTATAATTACTACTTATTTAAGCGTAGCACAACCAGTTTTGGGTGTTATATCCCCCTAACCCCAACAGACATGCTGTCTTCTGAGGAGGTGGCTTCTGGCCACTGGAGGGCATTTTCTTTGCTGAACCCTGAGATGCTGCCAGTGAGCAAGCCTGGACGCAGACTCAGAAGCAGAGCTGAGTTGCTTGCCATGATTGGGGTGGAAGTGGGAAAGAAAAACTAAAGTCCCAGGGGGGAAACACAGGAAGAGGAGACACAAGACAGCAAGATCCAGAACTGCTTCAGCAGAGGACAGAGAAGATTCCGGGTTGCAGATCAGATACTTCCTAAGAGAATTTGTTATTTCACTGGGGTGTGAACAGTGGGGGTGTAACAGTGGAAACCAAACTCTTTTCTCCATCTCCTATACCGAATCTTGGTCAACATCTATGTTACTCATGAATGCTTTTGGTACAAAGCAGATTGTCTATTTATTGGAAAGAAGAGAGATGCTGGGTCTTGTATCAATGTTAGCAGGAGATTAGAAAAGAGACTGCTTGCAAGGACAGTGATATCTGAGTTACTTGTATAATTACAGTGTTTGTTTAATGCCTGTTCCTCCCTGCCTGACCTATGAGCTGCATGAGGATAGGAATTGTGCCTCTTGTCAGCATGTCCCCAGTGCCTAGCACACTGTTGGCACATAACAGGTGTTCAAATATTTGTTAGATGAATATACAAGTGACTCCACTCTATGGCTCCATACAACTTCTGATTCCCAGCTGAAACTGAAGTCTAAAAAACAATGCTTCTTTGTCCCTCTACCCAAGGTCCACAGGGCACATTGGAAGGCTGATGGTTTGGAGGGTGGTGGGTCTAGCAGCAGCAGCTTTTAGAGCAATGATTTTAAAAGACACTCTTCAGTCTCAATAAGGTGGTGCTGTTAGCTGACAACAGAGCTGGAACATCATATGCAGGGAACAATACAGGCCTTCAAGACACCCACTTTATTTGCAGTGGAGGAGGCCACACTAATTTCCATAAGTATTAAAGTCACTATGGGATTTTACATGCCGGTTTATAAGAAAAAAAAATAAAGCATTGCTAGAAGAATCGTGTATGTTCTTTCCCTGTTTACCCTCTGGGAACTTCCTTTGTCAAGAGGAATTGAACTCCCAGCTGTACTCAGTGGTGACATGCAGGAAGAAATAGAAAGTATATGCGGTGGCAAACACCGTCAATTTTTTTTCTTTTGGCTAAAATGAAACTTATTAAATTGAGAAGAAAACTCTACAGGCTACAATGTGTATCTAAAAGAGAATGATATTTTGAATCAGAAGATGGGGGTTGAAGGCCCAGCTCAACCACTTACCAGCTCTGTGAGCTTGGAGAAGAAAATTGGATGAATGGTCGGAGCTTCAGTTTACTCATCTGTAAGATAGGAATGTTACTATGATGTGTGTATGTGACATTTCGATGAAATGGTTTTGATGTAACTGCTTTGGCTTAGCCATTTTCATGTGGCTTAAAAATATAACAAATACTTTACACTTTTGAATTTTTTTTTCAGTTTTAAAGCAATGTGTATATGAGAATCCCTATTTCATTCATATGTCCCTCTCTAAACCTGGCCCAGCATGGAGAATTTAGAGTTGAAGATGAATTAAAAGCCAATGATAGCTACTATAAATAAAATTTGATAATTAAGGGTAAAAAATTTTTTTTCTGGAAAAAATTGCTATGTGTTACAAAAAAAAAAACAATAGCAGCAAATTTCTTATACCTGAATAGTGACATAATTTATATCAGGGGAAGTGTTTTGTTTAGGGAAATATATTGAAGGCTTCCTTGGGTGTGGGCTTGGTCTGAAAGGAGGGTTTTAGAAAAGAGAGAGAAACAGAGAAAAAGAAGACTGAATTGCACTGCAAAATAAATTAAGGAAATTGTGGAGTTTCTCAGGAGCAGTTTAGGAGAGAGATGGCAAATGGTGAAAAAGAAAAGTGAAAGGAGAGAAGGGGAGACCCCAGACGGGGGCAAGCTAAGTCCTAAGGATGAGGTCCCTGTGACGAGAGAAGAGCAATCCAGTCTAGGAGTGTTCCAAGACTTCTTTTAATAACTGATTTCAATTTTGCTTAAGTTCTAAACTTCAGAAAGCAATCAAAAAGTGTAATTTTAACTGTATAAAACTAGCAATACCTGAGAGGTGGGAAGATGAAAAAAACAAAGAACAATAAAAACATTCCTAATTTACAGTAATTTTTGCATATGTAGGTATGGCTTTTGTTTTGTTTACCTTTATGTGGGACTTGATGTGCTTCATAATTCTGAAGACTTATATCTTTCTTTAATTCTGAAAAATTCTGAGACTTTATCTTTTCAAATTCTCTCTATGACCTCCACTTCTTTTCTGCTTTGTCCTCTGGAACTCCTGTTTGGTAATGTTGAACTTTATCTGAGATCTCTGTTCCTGGAAAGCAGAGATAAGTAAGGACACCCCTCACCCCCAATAATTTTGAGTTCTGGAAACAGCTAACCTCAAAGGATACCCTGCTCTGTATCCTCTGAAATGATATCTGTCTCCTTCCTTCCTCATGACGTCTGTAAAACTGTCTTATTTACCTTCCTCCGTAAAACCCCATGTCTTCTTCCTTTTCATGACACATTCCGTGTCAGTGAACATCCATCTATTGCAATCGCCTGTTTAAAAATTATCTCTTTAATTTTCTGATTCACTTTGGTTTTGATATGTTAAATGCATGTAGGATTATCTTACTTGCTTGTTTCTCCATATTTCTACTCCTAGTTTGTAATTTCCCCCTCTTTATCTCTCTGTGCTGCATTGCAAGTTAGTTATTCAAATCTATCCTCCAGTTCACTAATTCTCTATTTGGTGTCTAATCTGATATTTAAACAGGTTTTCATTTCTAAAAGTTCTATGTTTTCTCTTTCTCTCTATTTTTTTTTACATCCTATTGTGTTCTTTCATTATGATGTCTTTAATTATTTTAAGCATACTTCTATTTTAGTCTCATAAATGGCTCTACTTTCTCCAGATCTTGAAAATGTTGCTTCTCCTGTTTGTTGCATCTGCCAATTCTCTCTCATGGTAGATCATTTCCTTATATATTTTGTAATATTATTAGTGTGAAGTTATCTTCGTAGTTTGTGTTGGGGGTGGGGGGCCCATGGGGGAATTGGAGGTAGTGGTGATTCCTATGTGCTCTGAATTGCAGAAGTATTCCTAAAGAACTATTTTGAGTTTGCTTCCTCTCCTGTCTTACAAATTGGTTTTACAAATCCTAGGCCAATTTTTTAAATTAAATTTATTAGGGTGACATTGGTAAATAAAATTATATAGGGTTATATAAGCGTACAATTCTATAATACATCATATGTATATTGCACTGTATGTTCACCAAAGTCAAATCTCCTTCTGTCACCATATATTTGACTCCCTTTACCCTTTTCTACCTCCTCTACCCTGTTTCCCTCTAGTAACCACTAAACTGTTTCCTCCTAGACCAATTTTAATGTTATCACTTTAGTTTCCTGCAGTTGAGGATAGTGAAAAATTAGGCCTTAGCGTCTTATGTGGTATGGGCTTTTATTTCTCATGACTTATGTAAATTTTTTCCGCCCAGGGCCCTGGTTACCTTCAAGACCTTCCTCGGCTAGTGGATATTTGTTTTTCTAGCCTTATTTCATGGGTGAGATAGTTTTTCGAAATTCTCAGCTATTCCTTTTTTGTCAGAGGCATGGTTTCAGTTCCCCCTTCTTGTGACCTTCCTACACACATAGTTCTTAAAAATTATCCCTTGATATAAACAAATAAAACTCAAATCTGTTACTGCTGTAAGGTTTAATTTTCCATTAGTCTTCCAGGGATCTCTACAATATCCATGCCTCTCCTGTTCTAATATAGGATTGTATCATGCAGCTAGGCCTTCCTTGCTTTCCAGCCTCAATTTCCCTTATAAAGTTCACTTCTATTTGTTTAGGGAGACACTGACGCCCCATAGTCAATAATGACAAGAGCAGTTTGCAAATTTTCCAAGAGCTGTGGAGAAAAAAACCTTCATATGGGGAGGAAATTTAGAACCTTACAATTAAAGTCCCAGGAGCTTCCCCTTTCCTTTGCTAGTTACGGTTGCCACCACCATGCTGACTTAGCGGGTGGCTGCTATCCTCTATGAATCTCTGCAGGACACGTGTGGACACACACCTTTCACTTAAAACAGGGGAGGAAGAAAAAGTCAGGACATAAAATAGGGCTAGAAATTAGGTTTTTACAAGAATGTATGCTAATGACTCCTTGCTATGGGAAGAAACTTTGTTTGTCTCTAAGTTTGTCTCTAAGATTTCCAACAGCCAATCCAAAGAGGAAAACATAATTGGTTACCTACTTCACAGTCACTAAGAGATAAACACAAAATTGCTCAACTGAAGCTTAACATGCCAGTAAGTAAGGAGAATTAATGTGAGGGGTAAGTTGAAAGAAATACTTTGATATGTGTCTTAGTCAACTCAAGCTGCTATAACAAAATACCATAGACTGGGTGGCTTTAATAATGTACATTTATTTTTCACAATTCTGGAGGTCAAAGTTTCAAGATCAAAGTGCTAACAGGTTCAGTTTTTGGTGAGGGCTTTCTTCCTGGCTTGCAGACAGCCTCCTCCTCCATATATCTTCACATGATGGGGAGAGGGAACTCTGGTGTCTCTTCCTGTTGTTAGAAGGGCAGTAATCCCATCATGAGGGCTTCACCCTCTTTACCTTATCTAAACCTAATTATCACCCGAAGACTCCACCGCCACCATCACATTGGGTGTTAGGGCTTCAACATGCAAAATTGTCGGGGGTACAAACATTCAGTCCGTAGAGCAATATGCCACTTGGAGTGGAGAGTATGAGACCTCAGAGTTCATGCTTGAGGAAAAATAAATACACATTAACCTGCTTTTTTGTAGAATGAGTCTTAACAGATATTTTGTTTTATTGAATGGAGTTTGTAGGTTTGGGGTCAGAGCTGAAGAGAGACTAAAAGCTACCCTGGTGATCTTTCCCCACCTTTCCCCCATATTCCCCTCAGCCTTCCCTCTAAATGAACGTAGAATTTACAGTGGCCCCGAGTTTGTTTTAGCCTGTGTGCAGAATCCACGTGTTCATCCAGGCCTGTTTTGTAGTAAATTTATCCTGGCACAGGCCCTTCCCTGTGTTTCTAGTGAATCTGTTTATTATGTCCACATCTTCTTTTCTCCTAGGTTTCATCACTCCCTACTTTCTATTTCTGTGTCTCTCAATCTTTTGGGGGGGCTATACATGGGGCTGAAAAAGCAATAACTCCTTTCAGGAGTGGGCAGTGCCACAAGAGTCCCATAAGTCAAGGGGGCACAACTGCCGGTGATGAGTGATATGCTTATGGGAGTTCTAGCCCAAGGCAGAATTCTCCAGTCATAGTTTGGGAACTCTCCCCTTCACTCTGCTTTTATTGTTGTTGTTGTTGTTGTTGTTGTTTGTTGTTTGTTGTTTGTTGTTGTTGTTATATGTCCTTTAAGAGTGTCCTCACCTAATTTGATTTTAATTCAGGATGGCACGAAGAACTCTTAGACCTGGGATCATGAAATTTGGGTTGTAAGGAACTATGTGACATTGAGTAATAAGTTTACTTTCCCTTCCCAGTCTTTGCTTTCACATCTGAAAACAAAAGATTCAAAATAGGATAATAAATTTAAATTTTCTAAAGCACTATCTTCCAAAGAAATGTTAAAAGGCAACCTAATAGATGAAAAGAGAGTTGCTCTATCCAAGTGGATTGTGGTGATGGTGGGTGCTTTCCCCTTTCCTGTACCCCCCATGGAAACCCTGGATCACCCCTATAGCATTGCTCCATCTTTAAAAAAGAAAGGTGAGAAAACCACTGGTCTAGATAAGAGGTCAGCAAACTTTTCTATATAAAGAGCTATATAGTATATGTTTTTGGTTTTGAGTACAATATCATTTTTGTTCCAACCACTCAACTCTGCCGTTATAGCATTAAAATTGTCATAGACAATACTTAAACAAATGGACGTGACTGGATTTGGCTCACAGGTCATAATTTTGTGTGGTTGACAAAGTCCCCGGATGATTTTTGAGGTTGTTCCAAGTATATGTATAAACATCAGAAGACTCAACTCAGATATATGCATTTTGGTTTATCAAAGGAGGAAACTACATGCATTCAACTAGTCAGTTTTCAGAGGCCCTCGCTACGTCTTCTCCCCATTCTATTTGTGTCTCTGTTGAAGCTGCCCGTTTAATGAGCCTGGGGACCATCACTACTAGGATTTCTTCCTGAGGCTTCCGGCAGAGGGCAAAAGGAGACTTTTTATCCACCTGTTTTCTCTTATAAAATTCAGGCTAGCCTGGATTTGGGTCTAAACTTTCAGGTAATGCAGGCACTCAGAAATGACAAAGAAATGGCATACATGATAGAATTAGTAAACAATAACATTAAAACACAATAACTGTATTCCATATGTTCAAGAAATTAGAGGAAATATTGAATATTAGTAGAGAAATAGAAGATATAAAAGATGTCCAAATTAAACTTTTAGACATGAAAATTTTAATGTCTCAAGTGAAAAATGCACTGGGTGGTAGTAATGACAGATTAGACGTAGATTAGTGGACCTGAAGGCACAGCAATAGAAATACCCAAAATGTAACATAGTAAGAGATAGACTCATAAAAATGAGCAGAAAGAGTGAAGTATGAGACAAAATCAAGCAGCTAAATGTTTGTGTGATTACAGTCTCTAAAAAAATGAAGACAGGAAAAGCATTCGAAGAAAAAATGCCCTTCAAATTTCCCAATTTGATGAAACTATGAACACTTAGATCCAAAAAGTTCAACAAATTCCAAGTACAATATATATGAAGAAAATTATACCCAATGTGTATTAAACCAAATTGCTTAAAACCAGGGATAAGGAAAAAAAATCTTAAAAGCAGAGGAACAAAAAAAAAAGGACACAGCACATACAAACAAAGATAAGAATGAAAATACATTTCTGTTGGAAAAATACATGCAATGAAACAGTGGAGCAATATCTTCAAGTACTGAAGGATAAAAACTTTAAAAGCAGAATTCTTTGCAAAAATACCTTCCAAAAATGAAGGCAAAATAACAACTTTTCAAATACACAGAAGCTGAAAGAATCCATTACCAGCAGACTACAACACCAATACTATGAGAAATGTTCAGGGTAGTCCTTTAGACAGAAGGGAAATTATATCAGATAGAAATCTAAGTCTGCAAAAAGGAGTGAAAATTACTGGAAATAATTATGCTGGTAAATGTAAATATTTTTTATTATTATTTGAAATCTTTAAAACATCTGTTTAAAGCAAAAATATAACAGTGTATTATGGGGTTTATAAGATACATAGAAGTAAAATATAAGACAATAACACGAAGACTAGAAGAGGAAAATGTATAACATTGTGAAGTTCTTAGACTATATGAAATGGTAAAATATCACTTGAGGATAGACTTGTATATGCCTACTATAAACCCTAAAAAAAAACCCACTAAAAACACAACAAAGAGTTATACCTAATAATTCAAGAAAGGAGTTCTCAAATAATAGTTCTCAAATACACAAAAAAGCAAAGGAAGATAGGAAAAGAAGAAAAAGGTACAAAAAAACACATAGGACAAATAGAAAACAAATTGCTTATGGCTTCTGGGATCATTAGCTTTGTTGTATAATCCAAGCTCTGACTATAAGGAAGCCTGAGGACATGAGAGGAGAACTCATATATTTATTTCTCATAAATACACACACACACACACACACACACACACACACACACACACACACACACACCCATACTATGTGACAGCTACTGGCCTAGGTGTTGGAAATGCAGTGGTGAACAAAGAAAAGCATATTTGATGATGAAATAGAGAGAACGTCCAGGTGCCACTGAGCTCCTAGATCCAGTCCTACCTGAGATCACATGTATGCTGCCTTCCCCAGTTATCTAAGGTCACTAAATTTTGTTAAGGTCATCCTTTTTGCTAAGGATAGTTTGAATTTTGTTTCTACCCCTCGCATGTGAAAGAATCTGACCACTATAGAGGGTGAAATGTATTTTGGCAAGAGGGTAAAAAGGGTACATGTAATTTGAAATGGTATAGTCAATATATGTACTTTTTTGGTAACAATACAGAAAGTCGAGCTAAAAAAAATCTTGGCTAATAGGGATACACATAATAGAGCATAAGGGGGTAATACTAACCATAACTTTTTTCTGAAATAATATTATAGTTTCTAAGCACCTAGATATGCCAAATACTTTTCAAACATATCTCTTCAATCCTTAAAACCGTAGGAGGGTAGTAGTAGTTGGTTAGGATCTTGAGAGGGTCAAATAAATACCACAAAAAGAAGATGGAGGCAAATATCACTTTTCTTACTGAAAAAGACTAAGTCAGATGGTTTAGTTCAACAGAGGAGCCAAATGCCTCCTCCCCTGAACCCGTCTAGTCACCTGAAGACTGGACAGAAGCAGACCCCTCAGCTGTCCACGAAAGATGTGCAGCACAGAGAAGTGCACCCCCAAGAAGGAAAATAGAAAATCTGAACCTCGAGCACTCCATTTACGCTTACGAAATTTATCCATTAGTTAAGTCGCTTCACCTTGTCTGAAGAGTGGGGAAGTGTTTCTGAGACATAGTTCAATTTTACATAGATGAAGAAAACGAGGCTCATAAATGTTAAGTAATTTGGCCAAGATCATCTATTTAATAAGTGGCAGAATCAGGGATCAAGGTCTAGTTGACCACCAAGTCCATCTTCCACTACACTCTGTCTCTCGTTGCACTTTAAAATGCGTGTGTATGAATCTACAGCCATGCCACTCTGAGTACGCACGATCCTGGCTGATCTCAAGCTAAGCAGGGTCCAGCCTGGTTAGTACTTGGATGGAAGACCACATAGGAAGACCAGGTGCTGTAGGTGTAAAAAATAAAAAATGAGGGATTGTAAGCTGATGAGGTCCTTGCAATCGGTGAGGTCAACCAAGGGTTACCTTGCCTATAAAAATAAATAAATAATATTAAAAAAAATGTGCATGTGTGTGTGCAATTCTACTACTAGGAATTTCACAATATCATACCATAAGTGCACAAAAATGTATCTAGCAGGATATTTGCTGCAGCATATTTTTAGTGGAAAAAATTAATAGCATCCCAAATGTTTTTCAACAGAGAAATCATTAAATGAATTATGGCACATCCACAGAGCAAAATGTTTTACAGAAAAACATTTATTAAAAAAATAAGGAGGATTATCTCTGTATTAAAAAGGGGGAAAAAATCTAAGATATGTTGAAAGCAAAAAAAAAGCACCTAGCAGGACATCTTGTGTAGTGAATTCTTGTTTGGGTAAATTTCAAAAGTAGATGTTTACATATCTAGAGCATTTCTGTAGAAATATATATATATAAAAAATAAGGGTTAACACTAGGTGGTGGCAGGAATAGTAGTCAGTGCATATTGGCTTTCCATATTAAATATGTCTATGTTTTTTTCTTTTTACTTTTTTTGAGAAATTTCACTTATCATAAAATTCATGCATATACAGTGTACAATTCAGTTTTTGTATATTCATAAGGTTGTGAAACCAATAACACATTAATTCTAAAACATTTTATCACCTCCAAAAAGATGCTCCATACCCATTAATATTCCCCATTCCCATATAGCCCTAATCCTAGCAACTGCTGACGTACTTTTCATCTCTGAGGATTTTCATATTTCAGACATTTTATATAAACAAAATCAAACAATGGCCTTTTGTATCTTTTTTCACTTATTATAATGTTTTCAATTTTCATTCATGTTGTAGTATCAGTATTTTATTCCTTTTTATAGCTGAATAATATTTTATTGTATGTTTATGTGCCACTTGTGCATGCGTCAGAGATGAATGTTTGGATTGTTTCCATTCTTGGCCTATTATAAATGACACTACTGTGAAAATTTGAGTATAAGTTTTTGTGTGGACATATGTTTTCAGTTCTATTGGGTATATATCTAAGGATGCAGTTGTTGGGTCATATGATAACTCCATGTTGGACTCTTTGAGGAACTGCCAAACTTTTCCAGAGCAGGTGAATGATGTTATAGCCTCTTTTTGAAGGATCATTTTGTTGGGTACAGAATCCTTGGGTGACAATCTTTTTAAGCACTTTGAAAATGTCATGCCACTGCCTTTTGAGCTCCATGATTTCTGGTGAGAAATCAGCTATTATTGTTATCAAGGATCCTTTATCTGTGTTGAGTCACTTTCCTCTTGCTCCTTTCAGGATTCTCTTTGTCTTTGTTCAACATTTTATGATGTGTCTAGGTGGAGCTCTCTTTGAGTGTATCCTATTTATATTTTATTTTCTTGGATATATAGATTAAATTTTTTCATTGAATGTAGGAAGTTTGAGCTATTTTTCTTTCAAATATTCTTTTTGCCCCTTTCTTTCTCTCCTCTCCTGGGACTTTCATTTATACATGTTGGTATGCTTGATGATGTCACACAGGTCTCCTAGGCTCTTGGTTTTTTTTTTTTCCTTTTGTCCATTACTCAGACTAGATCATCCCAATAGTCCTATTTTCACATTTGCTAATTCTTCTAACAGCTTGAAGCTCTTATTAAGCCTCTCTAACAAAGTTTTCATTTCAGTTACTATATTTTTCAATGCCAGAATATCTAAGTATTTCTTTTTAATAATCTCTATATCTTCATGGATATTCTCTATCTTTAATGATATTTAGGGAGAACTCCTCATACTTTCCTTTAGAACTTTAAATATAATTTCCTTTAAATTTTGAAACATATTCTCAATAGCTAATTTAAATTCTCTATTGGTTCCAACATCTGGGCCTATTTAGCAACAGTTTATGTTGAATGTTTTCTTTCCCCCCTCTGTATGGGCCAAACTTTATTTTTTTGGGTGTTTGGGGATTTTTTCTGTCTAAAACTGGATATTTTAAATAATATGAGATAGCAACGCTTAAAATAATATTTCCCTCTTTCTCAGGATTTGTTGTTGTAGCGTTTGTTATTGTTGCTGTTTTTTTGGTAACTCTCCTGAGCTAATGTTAAGGGTGGAAAATTTCAAGTGAGCCAGCTAGCTAAATCAGCTACAGGGAAGAAATATCTTTAGATACCAGAAGTCACCCTGCTTGCTAGGGTGTGGTACTAGGAGATGTATTCTATGTATAAAGATATGCTAATGGCCAACTTCTGCTTCTGTAATCTGCTGGCTTGTTTGATGTAGTTTTAGGCTTTATAAGCTGCCTCTTTTGTGAGCTCAGGACTGATCTCCTCTAACCCTTCGTGGTAGAGAGTCAGTCGCCAGCCGGCTAATAAAGGCTCACAATTCATCTCAATTGGCTCCATGGGTCTTAGATTCGATCGAACCACAACACTAATTCTGTAAAGTCTCTGTTTTGTGTCATCTTTACCTAATGAAGTCTCCCCTTGGTTTGCTAATGATTAAACAGAAATTTTTTAAGTGGCTGGAAAAAATAACTCTCCCATCTTTTGCCAGTGGGTTCTGTGTGTTTCGTGAAGAACACTTTTAAAGCTTAGGCAGGCAGTCTACAGCTCTGCCTTAGTCTTCAATTCCCATTTATGCAGAGCCTCAAGATCAACTAGTGGAGAAAGCTCAGAGCGGTGCCTTCTCAGGTTTTTCTTGGGCATCTACACAGCCCTGGCCTGCATGCAGCTTTATGCATGTGTATGGCTTTCTTATTTCTCAAGGAGGAGCTGGAGCTTTTCAAAAGCCCCCTGTTGACATCTCATTCTCCACCTTTTCCTTTTAACTTTTTTGATCAGCTTCTTGTTAGCTCTTAACTGCTATTACTGCCTTGGGCAACTGTGACTTATTCTTTTTAACAAACAGTCCCAGGGAAAAGGCTGTTTGAAACGAGAGAGGTATGAGTCATATCAAATTAAGACAAGGCTTGCAATTAGACCCAGACAGGTTAAATATTGACAGCTCTCTAAGAAAGGTGTTTTGGGGAGCTCCAAACCTATTCTACCCTCTCCAGGAGTTGCCATGCTGCTGTTTTTCACTGTGTTTGGGGGGCTCTTGCTCTTCAAGACCTTTATGGAAGGTGGCAGAAAGGGATGAGAATAGGACAAATTAAAACACAACAAATCTTACTCTTCCTACTGAGATTCAGCCACTTATCTTGAATAAACACTCCTTGGGTTTTTGCCAGTTTTTGGTTATTTCTAGAGTTTCAAAAATGTTAATTTTGACAATTGTTGCTGGTTTCCTTGTTGCTTTTATGGAGGAGCAAACTTTTAGAAGTTCTTGCTCTACCATTCCTACAGAAGTAGTTCATCCTCTGTAATGTTTAAAACTTTTAAAAATCCATCAGTGTGTATAAATTTTAAAATAAAAACAATAATAATATAAAAACATAAAATAAATGTTGGCTAAGTTTTAGAACTTTGGATAAAATTGTTTCTCGTTCTACATAACTTTGGGGGTAAATAGCAAACTAATCCCTGGAAAGAGCTGTACATCCGTATGTCCCAAACACAAGATTTCCAGGTAAAATACAGAATACCCAGTTAGAATTAAATGTTGGATAAAGACAAATAGTATTAGTACAAGTATGTCCCAAATATTAAATGGGATATAATTATATAAAAATATCATTAGTTATTTTTCTATAATTCAAATATAACTGAGAATTCTGATTTTATTTGTTTTGCCAAATCTTGCAACCCCACCCACAACGCAAGTTCTGGAACTGCAGAGAACAGGAGAGCCTTCCCTGCTTCTGTTGTAGGCTTCTGGGAAGATTCTCAGAGTGTTTTAGTTGTTAGCTGAAGCCATAGTGGAGGTAAGAGAACCACTGATTACACACTGGCCTGGGGGCAGGTGAGGTCCCATGTGGGGAAGGGGAGGAACAAGGTGAGCCTGAGAGAGAGGGGTGGGGGAAGAATGATCTGGGAAGATTTCACTTTATATTTAAAAATTTTCCATGCTACTCAGGCTAAATACAAGTATGTATTTCTTTAAAGTATTTTAAAAAATTAAAGTTAAAAATTTTTGTTTAAAGTTTGTATTGAAGTATAACATGCAGAAAAGTACACAAATCATTATATACAGCTTAATAAGTTCACATGAATAATTTCTTGAGTTTATATCAATTAAAACTATGTTAATTTTTAAACCATGTTCAAGATGGAGCATCTAGACTTTGAAAGCCTTTTTTTCTCCCATGTTTCTAGAATTCTCACTTCCCCTTAGAGACTTAGTTGCCTCCCCAGCCCCCAGGATTTTGCTCACTTAAATCACAAAAGTATTTTTTTTTTTTCTGGGCCATTATATATCAACTGTCAAATGCTGGTTTGAATCATGATCTATCCTGATATGGATATGCCCTGTCTCCTCAATTTTACTGTGAGCTCCTTGTTGTAGGAACCAAGCGTGTTATCTTTACACCCACTCCCTAGCATTGTGTTCAATCAGCTTTGAATGATAGTGGTGATGACTGGCATTGATGAATAACATATGGAATTAGCTCCTTGGGTGGCCCTTGGAGCGTCCAAGCTTGATTCTGATTGAGGCAAAAAGAGAGAATTCTTCCTGAGTTCTTTCAGCGCTAGGATTGTTCTCTATTCTCCAGCCAGGGGTTTGAGCTGCCCATAAAATACTTCCTACATTATTTTCAATGCAATCTCCCCTAGCCTCAGATGGGAAGATTGTTTCTGATGAAGTGATAGGCAATTTCCAAACACTTGAAGCTTATTTAGAAAGCTTTGTATACAAAGAACTGAAAGCTGCCAACCAGTTGAACCCTCCTTAATGACGCTTTGAAATCTTGTTTGGTTAAAAAAAAACACCCCCCCCCTTCCCTTTAAAACAATCAGAATATCAATCCAAAATTCGACTTAAAATGATTACAATTGATTTTCTCACCACATCATCCCAGTTCCTTTGGAAGATAAACAGCCCTAATAAAAAATGCATGAAGAAATTTTTGTCTCAAACTTTTCAAGAGGATTCCTCAGTTTTGTTTTATTTCCATACAAATTTACCAAGAGTTTTATTCTATTCTATTCTTTTATTCTCAGATCCTTCATTTATATTGGTATAAAGACTGCTAGGAATTGAGTTATCTCCATGCCTCTCAGGTATTTTGCATTTTTAATTGAGACCAGATTTACCCCAACTTTAACTATATAAAATATCTTCCCAGTTTAGAATTGGGGAAACTGGGACTAGGCTGTTTTCAGCACAGCAATGCAGAGGCTATTTTGCTGTTGTTCATTATCTATTATATGTCCCCTTGACAGGAGCAATTTTCTTTCACCCAGCTCCTTACTGGAGATATCTTTCTAATCAGGCTTTTTCCGTAAATCAGGAGCCTTTGCTTCTAGTAACAAAGAAGAAAATTTTCCATTTTCTGTTTTTGGTTAAACTCCTCAATGCCAATTGAACCCATACAGCTTTTCTATAGAAAAATCAACACAAGTTATATTTGTTTGAATCTTTTCAGGAGCAACAAAACTTTCTTCATATTCTGACAACCTCTGGAGTCAGGCTGCCTGGATCAAAGTACATCTCTGGAACTTACCAGCTCTGTGTCCTTGTGGTAAATTACTTAATCTCTTTTGTTTCCTCCTCTATAAAATGAGGATTGTAATAGAACCAATTTCATAGAGGTGTGGTGAGGATTAAAAGAAGTATTGAAAGAAAAGCACTTAGCACACTGCATGACACACAACTCAGTGAAACCTCAACAAATGGTAGCTACTGTTTTCACTCTATTTGGCTTCTTGTTTAAATCCATGGAGTTTTTGGAAAGAAAAAAAGTTCAGAGAAATTCCATAGTTAAAGAGAACCAGCACCAAATCTTTTAAACCTCTGTCCTCAGAAATACTCATATTTCTGTTAAAGCTTCACTGTTTTACCGAACAATTGTAGTTGTTTCTTCTCACTTGTATCCCACAAATAAGACCCTTGTCCATTTCTTGAAACTAATATAACAAAAACCCCTCCAGCAGAAAGTTAGGAAGAGGGTGCGAAAGGGAATGAGACCAAAATCAACTAAACAACTTTTGTTCCTTTCCAAATATTTCTGGCAACTCAAGACTAGTGTTAATACTAGTTAAATTGAGTGTATTCAGAGAGATCTGGGGGAAATGCTTGTTTTCACACTGAGTTGAAATTTTCAGCTCAGTAGGACATATACACATTAAACACTGATTGACATTAGGGTGAGCTGTTGGTACTCTCCCAAGATTAGCCTGCATGTTAAAAAAGGCGGAGGACTTATTATAAAAGCCTTTTTTATCTGCATAGGCAAGATATGCTCTGGGGGTGGATAGAAATACTCTGATTCAGGGAGCAGAGAACAAGTCTTTGTATACCAACTAATGTCACTAATAATAACTAATAAGCACCTCTGGAAAATTACTCCAGAGTTTGCCCTGACAACACATACATGACAGGGCTTATGTCACATGGCCCGGCAAGCATGTGAAATCTCTCAAGTAATAGGACAGTCATCAAAGATGAAGAAACCAGTGGTAGCCTGCAGCTTTTACATATGTGTGTTTCTTAGGCAATGAGCAATGTTGTCCATTTTGACTATAATGAGATTAACATATCCTTCATTTTGCAAAAAAAAACTACTTTTCAAGGGATGGCCAAGATTAAATCTGCTGAATTTTCTCTTTGGATACTTTTCCAGTGGATACTTTACTCTTCACTTGCTGTCTTAAAAATTATGAGAAATTGATGCAGTTGTTGGCTGTGACATATAAAAAATTCTGGATTTATTATTAGAAGATAAATCAAAATACATAATAAATGATCTAATTCACAATTGTGCAGTGAACAACATGTGCTACTGTATGATGGCCTTAAGTAATGTATCTGTTAGTGGTTTTGAGAGAACTGAGTATGTGTATCTCAGCCCCTTTCTCCTACTTATTTATTTGGAATCTGCCTTTCTGCAGTGAGAGCCTCTATGTTGTAAATTATACAAGAAACTCCTCCCTCCCCTGGATGCCTGTAGATTTCTAGCTCTACCTGTGATTGAGTGGGTGAGTTTAATTCTGGAATACAGTATGAGAAAGCCTTCTGTTACCACAGAGCTAAACCTCATTCTCCAAACATCTTGCTCCTTTGGGCCTTTATCTGTCTGGTTCTTGAGTCTTTTTCTCAATTTATTCTGAATTCATGCAGAGAAAAAGAGAGTAATGTTTACTGACCCTTTAAAGCCCCAACCTTCATCATTTATTGAGCAACCACTATATACCAGATTCTTTGAACATATCTCATTTGATCCTCCCTCTGCCTGTGAGTTTGGCCTTGTTATTCCCTTTTTACAGAATTGATGTCAGAGACATTCAGTGAGTGTCAGTGAAGGCTAGAGCCGGGACTTAAGACCATTGCCTTCAGATTCCAAAGCTCATCCTCTTTCTGTTCTGTGGTGGTTTCTAAATAATTTTTAGTGGCAGCACTTTTTTTTTTTTCTAAAAATGGAATATTTTCAAGCCAAATATGTGAAACAGAAAAAGAGTTGGGATGCTCTGCCTGTCATTTGGGTGTGTGTGGGGGAGGGGTGGAAGGGATGCTCAGAGTTCCACTTACCTCATTCTCCCAGCCTCCATTCTCTGTGGTCACCTCTAGGCGTGTCCAGTGTGGCTTTTCAGAGCAGTCTGTAAGCAACTGCCTGTCTGGGTCTTCGCTAGGAGGTCGCTCAAATGTGGGACTGACGACAGGTGGCTTACAGTTCTTAGTCCCAGGGACAGCTACAGGGAGCTGCTTGCTGAGAAGGAGTCGTTCCCAGGAAGCAAACCAAGCCCTGCCTCATGTGCTCTTCGCCTGGGGCTGCCCTGGTTCTGGCTAGCCAGACGGGGAGGACAGACGTGTGAGGACAGCTCAGCTCTCTTAACTGCCCTTCAGGCCAGGCTGGGCCAATCCTTCCCCGAGGTGGGGAGTGCTGAAGGGTTGAAGGGAAAAAAGCAGACGAGGAAGGCTGCAGCCTCAGGGAGCCTCCTGCTCAGCTGCACGTGAATGGGCCTGTGTCTGATGGGAAGGGGAAAAAAGCAAGGAAGAAAACCGGTCACGGGTATGATTCTTTCCTTTTGTGTGAGTAGAAGGTTTAATTTATGAATCCTGTAGACACTCCTGACTGTGGAAAGATTTGGCCATATAGAAAGGTTTCCTACTGTTGCCTTGGCTGGAGAGGATATTTGTAAATCTGCACTAATTGTCAGACATTAGTCATGAGGATGTTGTAGGGGATGAAGTCAGCATCGTGGCCCTACATGAGGGCAGAGTCGGCTTCAGTCACAAGATGTTTCTGTGAATGTTTTTTCCCTTCATTTCCTTTCAGAGGAGCGTAATTTCGGAGTCTTTCTAGCAACCGACTCTTTGTTCAGTAACTAAGAAACATCACTGCATTTAAGCCTTTAATAATTATTCGTATGACTCTCATCTAAAACAGGTTTTGCATTTCTTGTCTTAATTTAAGCAGAGACTGCTTCCATTCCAGAAGTCCTCTGTGATTTTAATTTACATTTTGATGGATTCTGCATGCACAAGCTTGATGTTTTTTTATAAGTTTTTAATTTTTCAATTACAGTCAACATACAATATTATATTATTTTCAGGTGTACAACATAGTGATGAGGCATTTATATAACTTAGGAAGTAATCACCCCGATAAGTCTAGTACCCATCTGACACCATACATAGTTATTATAATATTATCGACTATATTCCCTGTGCTGTACTTTACATCCCTGTTACTGTTTTTATAACTGGAAATTTATACTTCTTAATCCTTTCACCTTTTTCACACATCTTCCCAACCTCAGATGTTGTTTTTCACTATGGATGGAGACACTCACTGATAAATGGTGTGCTTCTATGTCCTTGTATATGCTTGTTCTGAAAATCGACAGAGGGCTTACCTGTCCCCTTTAGAAATATGGAAGAAAAATTCAAAGATTTGCTATAGTAATGATCTTGAGAGGCAATTGGTCCAGTTACTATTAATGTGTAATGAATTGCCCCCAAATTCGGTAGTTTAAAACAATAATTTAATTTTGCTTATGAATCCGTGAATCAGATTTAGAAGCAGTTCTCACTGAGGTCTCTCAAGACGTTGCTGTCAGATCTTGGCTGGGGCTGCAATCATCCGAAGGCTTGGCTGAGCTGGGTGTCCAGAGTGGCTCGTGCACATGGCCGGCTGTTGGTGCTGGCTGTTGACTGGGAACTTAGTTGAGCCTCACTAGAGGCCTACATGTGGCTTCTCCAGTATGGTAGTCCCAGATAGCTGGACTTCTTACATAGTGGCAAAGACAGGCTTCCCCACAATGAATGTCCTAAGAGGACCAGGCGGAAGTAGCGTGGCTCTTTCTGACTTACCCTCAGAGGTTATGCAGCATCACTTTCACTGCATTCTGTTGATAACAACTGAGCACTAAGATAAGCCCAGATTAATGAGAAGGAATCTTCATTTGCTATACACATTCTCCAGAATGAAGAGCACCAAAGAGAATTAGACTACTTCTCCCTTTCATAGATTGTCTAGCTAATTAAGTACTGAATTTTTCCTGTCTTTTCTCCTCTTTGTCCTATACTAAAGAAAGAAATTTTATCAAGTTTTCCTTTTTTACCTTTAAGTTCTCAGTTTACAGGAGAGAAACAAATGTATCTCTGCTGTTTATTCATTTATTCTTTCATTTGACAAATGTATTATGGGTTTGGCACTGTACCAGAAGCTAGGACTGCAAATAGTTGTCCATCCTCAAGAGACTCATGATGTGCCAAAGCAAGAGAGAGAGAGAGACCTGTGTGCTTTTGGTGAGTCTATAGCCGTGTATATGTAACTTGCAATAATAACAACTATACCCATGGTAAGTTCTTACCATGGTATAGAATTGGAAGGCCACAGTTATTCTGAGATTAGAGGAAGAAGGAAGGAGAGGCAGAGTTGAAAGAGCCTCATTGGGACCAATCATTGCAGCAGTGTCAGGGGCTAGACCTCACAGCCACCTGGCTCAGAATCAGGTATCTGGGCTGGAGGAAGAGAAATGTAGGAAGAGATTCATTTTGGAAATGTTAACTTTCTGCTCTCTGCCTAGAACTCTATCTGGGAGGGAGTAGATGTGGATAGACACTATCTGACAAGAAAAGCAAGACTCAAAATCTAATGAAATGATAAATGATTTAAATTATACAATAATCTGACTTCTCCATGTCTGGTTCTTCTTCTCATTGTTAGTAAACTGTCAACAACTCTAAGTAATTAGTAAAATGTTCAAATCCAGTGTTGTTCAAGCTACAGAGTGGGCATGTCTCTTTTCATTTAATCATCTATTCAGTAAGTATTGACTGAGTACCTACCATGTGCTAGGAACATGCTGACCATTAGGGATGAATTGGTGAACATGACATATCATATCAACCTTGTTTTTGGAACATAGTTCTGTTTTGGTTAAATGTGCCAACCTTGCTTAAAGGGAGTCGGTTGATACTCAATCTAAAACCAACGGAAGTGGTCATTTCTGGAATGTCAAACCCTTTCATGGTGAGAATTATACCTGGCGAGTCCTGGGATGCTGGTGCTAATGCTGGGACCACCAAGACTTGAGTCTCACGGGATTCACTGTGCACTCCATTTGTACAGCACATTGCCAGGTTAAAATGTTGACTTTGAATAAGAGTGCAAAGATCAGAAGGCTCAATGGTGCACCAACACTAATATTTCTCCCAAGGATCATGAGGAAAATCAATTGGCCATTAACAGAATACTGATGAAGACAAGCATTCTTCTTAAAATAAAAGCTAACTGGGACCATCCATGATGGAAAACACATCCCATTATGTTTTCTAAAAGTGAAAAATCTCAGGGAACAAAGAAATTCTCAATGTTACAATCCCCTTTGTTCTTCTGATTAAAATATGATTCCCCCTCCTTTTGTAAGAAGTGTATCTTAATCTATTTTCAGATACATATTTTGCATTATTTGCTGTGACTCACCTTGTTTTAAAAAATGTGTATTCAAATCTCTTTTCAAATATGTGTTTACTGGTGAGTAAAAGAGCCTAACTCTGCTGTAGATTTCAAAACAATTTCTGGAAAGGTGGAGGGGGCAGGGGAAACAGGAATATACTCATGTATAAAAAGAAAGTGTAAAACTGATGTTTCAAGAACTGAGGTGTAAGAGTTCCTGACTTCTGCTGGTGGTCAGCTCCTTCATTTCTTCCTGTATGCAGCTCTATGCATTTTGTAATGGCAAAAGCCATATTTCAAAATTTCTGAGTCTACGGTATTTGGCAAATTGTTACCTCTTGGACCTCAGGCTCCTAAGCATGTGCCCACAGAGACTGTAGAATTAGAGATAATGGTAGGAAAATTGGAGATATTGGCACATGCTGGTTATTTCTTGCAGCCTTCCAGAAAGGGATGGTCTAAGGGGCAAGTTTAGACGAGAGTGCAGAAAGGGAAGAAAATAGAGTCTTGCAATATAGACTTTTCCTGTCTATAACCTGCAATCTAAGTTGACTTAAAGTCCTATAATTTTGAGACTTTCAAGGTTAGAAATCCCAATTTTATACAAAACTGATGCAAACAAACAAAAAAAGATAGAAAAGAAAGATATTTAGTAGTAGGTAAGACTTATAGGATTGAGATAAAAGCAAATCTGATACCCCACTTATATCTCCTTAATATCTCTCATCAAACATTCTTCATAAGACAAGAGGCACAGTCTGGCTTAGACGTGCCTGGGAAGGCTGAGATTCCAGGTGGTGCCTCCCCTCCTGCTTCCCTCCCTCTTCCTCTACTTGGGTGTTGTATCAGTTGCCTCAGGTGAAGGCCATTAAACTTTGGGCTTGAGAGTGAGCACAGCATAGAGAAGCTTGGAGGAGACAGGGACTGTGGAACTCACAGACCTCATTCGTGTAAGGTTATTGGCCATTATGGGTCCCTAGAATCAACCAGAAGTGAATTTAAAACCTAACTGATAAAAGTCTGGGACTATTCAAGCCCTAAGGTAGTACTGAGGCCACAGAATTTATACCTGCGGAAAGTGGGCTGCTAAGTCCAGCGGTCTCTAGGAGGGCATCTGCTCCACTGCTCACCTCAGAGGTGGCCATGGAGGCCAGCGGGGTGGGGGTGGAGGGGTCCTCCAGGAGAGTAGAACCTGGGAGAACTAAATTGGCTGGGTCATGGGATAATACTTGCTATTCTTGTCCTGCAGGAAATAATATGTGCTATGGACCAATGACAACAGTCACTTTTCTGAATGGGAGCTTTTATTGGATTTATCTTATTTCTTCTTGATGAGGCTTTAGGCTATTTTCACTCATGGAGGGACTATGTATATTTTGTATATTTGGTGAAAGTATGAACATCTTTTGGACATATGATGAGCCTGTGTGTGTATAGATGTTGGAAAGCCAAAGAGGTGGACTATGGAAGACAATGTTGGGTAGTTTTCAGCCCAGTGACATTTCTCTCTTTTTTTCTTCCCAGCAGAGTTATTGTTTTGTCTGAAAGTGGCTCAGACAAGGGGACTCTTCCTAATTTTAGGGATAAACACTGTTGTTTTGTGAGAAGTATGGTAAATTCATTCCCTCTGCCATTGGTCAGTTTTATCAGTGGGCTGAATGTCATTCTGGCTGATGAGAAGTGTTGGGTTTCAGAGGATGGTTTCCAGGGAAAGAGGGAGAGGGAGAAGGAAAGGGAGAGGGAGAGGGAGAGAGAGGGAAGACACATCTTATTTTAGTGCAGGACTTTGTTGTTTGTGGATATGACTCCTGGAATGGCATAAGACTCCTTGTATCTATGTGTGTTCTCCTGTGGGTAGTCCAATACAAGAAGAACCCAAGTCCTTGTTGATGTCATTGAATCAAGTTAACCCATCTCCAAACTTCTTGTGATGGAAAATAATGTTTTCCTATTGTTTAAACCAGTTGATTGGGGTTTATAATTATTTGCATTCTAATTCCCATGGAGCATAAAGAAGGAAAACTACAGGTATTAATGGAAATTATATTCAATATCTGTATCTGGCGAGGAAAGGTCTGACAGAAGAGCCTTATGGATAAATTACCATTGACTTGCTTGGTAAAAAACTAGATGAATGGTGTTGTCTTCCAGAAATCATGATACAAACTGCAGTAAAGAATTATTTATCTGTGGAGTCACTGAATATGGTTTGCTGAAATAAGCAATATGCAGTCTGATTAGATTTTTGGAAGAATCACTTTTGAGGAGAGCTGTGCCATATTTTTTCTTTCAGAAACTCTATTCTGAACAAGGATAGGAGGTAGGTCATTTGTCATTCTTCCTCTTTGATAAGAAGGAAGCAAGCCTGTGTCTTTATTCGAGCTGAGCAATATAATAATCTCAGTAAAACTTCCAACTTCATAAGAGCGATTTCCATCTGCTGCAAAGTTCCAGACAGCTTGCTGAATCAGACCGTTCACCATCATGATCCACATGTTACCAGGAGAACAAACAGCTCCTTCTAGTAGGTTCCCAGTACTGATTTCCGGCCTACTTTCCATGAGTAAAAATAAGATTTAAAAGACAAAGCTGGGGATCCTACTCAACAATGAGAATGAAGTACAACCACATGCAACAACATGAGCCTCACTAATGAGAAAAAAGCCAGACACAAAACAGAACATGCTTTATGATTCCTTAAAGTACAAAAACAGGCAAAAATAATCTCAATGTCAGAAGTCAGGAGAGTGGTTACTTTGAGAGTGGTTACGTGAGGATATACTGCTGGGAGGAGGAGTTATGAAGGAGCTTTCTGGGTTGCTGGGGATGCTCTGATTCTTGAGCTATGTGTTTGTGACACAGATGTGTGTATTTTCTGGAAAAAAATATATCAGGTCCCATGTAAAACGTGGGTGGGGCAGGCAGCAGTTTCTAGAAAAATAAATGTGGTGAGTGTTGGGTAGATAATCCTGTAGATCTTTACTATAACCATAACCTATTGTTTCCAAAGTAAAATGGGATTTCTGTACAGAAAAACTAAGAATATAGAATTAGGTTCACCCAATCCAAGTTTCAGTCAAATAATGTTACATCTCTGCAAATATTTTTCATTGTTTTCAGCAACTTGGTTGGGGAGGCTAGCACAGGTTAGGTGCGGCTGATTTTCTTTTTGGTGTTTGTGCCAGAAGGATGCTTTTCTTTTGGACTCCCAAGGATTAGAGGCTCTCCTCCATGTCAAAGACGGGGACAGCAGGGGTGATGCATGATTCCTCACACCGTGAATGTGGATGGCGGCAAACAAAGCCCTGGGTATTCATTCAGCCAGTGTTTCTGAAGCATCTTCTAAGCACCAAGCACTCTACAGGCGATAAGGCCATAAACATTCAAGACCTAGTTCTTCCTCTGGTTTTCTCTTAGTCTAACCAGAAGCTGTTTGAATTCTGCCATGGTCTCAACCCATTTACACAAACCCGTGTTTTTGTTTTTTATTATGATTTTATGTTCATTTTTATTATTTGATAAATTGACTTAAGTTAATGGAGTATAACAAACATATTTTAAACAAATATGCAGACTCTTGTAACATGTTATTATAACATAAGTAATATTATAAATTGTAATAAACACATCTTTTTTAAAATGGAAATTTTTATTTAGATAATTGTAGATGCAGAGACCATAACACACTGTGCCCAATTTCCCCCCAGTGGAAACCTTTAGCAAAATCATAGCATTAAATCACATCAGGGATATTGACATTGATATAATCTACCTCTTATTCAGGACCAATCCTCTTTTAAGAAAATTTTCTTTTCTTAGAATTAGCTACAAATTGTTTCCAAAGTCTCTTTCATCCCCTTTGCATGTTGAAAGCCGCACAGGTAGGGACGTGTGTAAGTGGACCTGGAGTCAGACAGACTGGGCTTTAAATCTAGGCTCCCCACTCGCTAACTGTGTCACCTAACAACATATTCACTCTTTGTAAATCTATTTCCTCATCTGTAAAGTAAGAATAATACTGGAACTCACAGCCAAGGTGGTTGTGATGATTAAGCGAGAGGAGTCGGTGAGGTTGTGAAGATTTACACGTGTAGCTCCCTGCACTCAGCCTGGCACACAGAACGTGCTCCATCAATATTTAGCTATCATGCAGTCTCAGTGTTGCTATAACTCCACATCTCTCTGAAGGCCCTGGTATCCTTCCTTCTTGTTTGTACCTGTGCTCTGTGCTTATTAGACTAGGTGCTCCTTAAGGCAGGGCCACAAATTCACCATGCATTAGAATCATGTGTTTGGTAAAACAGTTTCCTCGGTCCCACCTCAGAAGGTCTGAGGTGGGCCTGAGAATTTGTATTTCTAACAAGTTTCCAGGTGATGCTGATGTTCCTGTCCTGGACCATCCTTTGAGAACCACAGGTCAATTAGAGCAGTGCTTCTAAAGCTTGGCTCCACTCCAGAATCAGCAGGTAGCCCCTGCAGAGATAATTAACTCAGAATCTCAGGGGAGT
>CM053506.1:23714392-23981439 GCA_028627145.1 Eidolon dupreanum
AACTTCAGTATTCGGAGGTGGAGGTTCTTACCTTAGCTAGGGTTAATGAGAAATAAAATGGGGCACCCTCAGATTGTAAACACCTCATTCTTGCACACCCCACCACTAAAGGTGGTGGTTTGCATCCTCAGTCTTCACCTTCAAGGTTCACCTCTTTCCTCATGACTTGCCCCTAAAAGGCAACAGAAGTATTACAGGCTGATGGCACCCCCTGGAGGCCAGTGTGGGGAACTATGTGGCCAGTCCTGGCAACCACCCCAGGCTTCTCCCCACTTTCCAGGGGCTACCAACCAGGTCGGGTTTCCTGACTGTCCTGTCTCTTTTCAAATGTACCTCTCTCCCTCACCTCTCCCCCACCATATATGTGTGGACCCAAAAGCATGCATACCCCTCTTTAATCCCTAAATCATCTCAACTCTTAACCAGTTATTGCGGGGGGAATAAATCTATCTCCCTCTTTATTCCATAATCTAGGCACACCTGTGAAAAAGGACCCACCTAGTCTCCTGGTCTCAAACCCATCAATGTGGATTGTGTTGCCCAAGATGAACTCTCACCACATCTGACAAGGCTCAGATGAGTGTGTTAGTGAAATTACTAATGGCAAGAAATGGTATCGACTTTGATGTAAAGTGGAGTGCAGGCGAGATAATCCCTCAGGGCTTGACCTGGGTGCCAGGATCCCAGGCAAAGTGAACAACCATCTTGGTGCATGGGATTGAGGGACTTCCTTCGCCATGGGACTGTAAGCGCTAAACCTGGTACGGTTCTTGGAAAACACAGTTGGTCACCCTTCTGCCAGGACTCAGTGGCAATCTGGGCTTTCTTCTCCATTCCATCAGGAGAAGCGGATAAGCTCTGAGAGAGGAAACAGAAGAAAATAAGCACCTCTTACCACTTATGGCATTGAGGGGACACTCACTCTCAGACATTTAGGAAGGTGTGTACAGTACACCGAGTTAAATTTAATGCTGGCATCGATTGTTTTTGAATCTCATAGTAAAATTCCTTAAATAACAAAATATCCAGAATTTTCCCTAAACAATGATTTTTATTTATGTACATTTTGTGTAATTTCTTATTACTCTAAATATCTCATGCATCTCATGAAAGCTAAAAGGTAATGATTACCTTTTTAAAAACTGAGATATAATTGACATATTACATTAGTTTCAGGTGTACAACATAATGATTTGATTTGGTATATATTGTAAAATGATCACCACACTAAGTCTAGTTAATTTCCATCACCACACAGTCACAAATGTTTTTCTTGTGATGAGAATTTTTAAGATTTACTCTCTTAGCAACTCTCAAATATATAATACAGTATTAACTATAGTTACCATGCTACACATTATAGCCCCAGGACTTTTAATGTTATGATCGGAAGTTTGCACCTTTTGACCACCTGCACCCATTTCGCGCACACACACACATCCCTCCCTTTCTGGCAATTGCCAATCTGTTCTCTGTATTTATGCATTCTTTTTTTATTCCATATATACATGAGATCACATGGTATTTGTCTTTCTCTGTCAGATTTATTTAACTTAGCATAATGCCCTCAAGGTCCATTCCTGTTGTCCCCAAATGTCGAGATTTCCTTTTTTATGGCTGAATAATATTCCTGCACACATGCACGTGTGTGTGCGTAGCATTTTCTTCATCAATGAACACTTATGTTGCTTCCATATCTTGGCTACTCTAAATAATGTTGCAATGAACATAAGGTGCGTATATTTTTTTGAGTTAGTGTTTTCTTTTTCTTTAGACAAATACCCAGAAGTAGAAATGCTAGATTACATGGTAGTTCAATTTTTAATCTTTTGAGGAACCTCCATACTGTTTTCCATAGTAGTTGCACCAATTTACATTACCATCAACAGTGCACAAGGGTTCCCTTTTCTCCACATCTTTGCCAACACATTTCTTATCCTTCTAATAATAGCCATTCTATCAGGTGTGAGGTAATAGCACCTTCTGGTTTTGGGTTGCATTTTTCTGATGATTAGTGATATTGAGCACTTTTTCATATATCTACTGGCCATTTGTATGTATTCTTTAGAAAAATATTCAGATCCTCTACCCATTTTTCAAATGTTTGATAGTTTGCTGTGCTGACATTTTAGTTTGATATAGTCCTATTGTTTATTTTTGCTTTTGTTGCTTTTGGTGTCAAACCCAAAAAATTATCACCAAGACTGATGTCAGTGAGCTTATCCTATGTTTTCTTCTAGGAGTTTAATGTTTTCAGATCTTACATTCAAGTCTTTAATCCACTTTGAGATAATTTTTGTGGATGGTGTAAGGTAGTTGTTCAGTGTCATTCTGTTGCTTGTGGCTGTCCAGTTTTCTCAAAATCACTTATTGAAGAGATTGCCCTTTCCCCATTGTATATTATTGGCTTATAAATATATATTCTTAAATATACAATCTCCATTGTATATTCAATGTATATTTTTGTCATTAATTAACTGACCATATATACATGGGTTTATTTCTGGGTTCTCTATTCTGTTCCATTTATCTATGTGTTTGTTTTTATTACTATAGCTTTGCAATATGGTTTGGGAAGTGTGATGCCTCCAGCTTTCTTCTTTTCGATTATGATTGGGCTATTTGTAGTCTTTTTTGGTTCCACATAAATTTTAGGATGGTTTATTTTATTCCTGTGGAAAAAATGTCATTGGAATTTTGATAGGGATTGTTTTGAATCTGTAGATTGCTTTGGGTTAATGACTACTTTTAATGAGTGCTTTCATGTACTCCTCATAATAACACTACCTTTTTATTATACCCAATTGATGGATAAGAAGCTGTTTTAGGCAGGTAATTTGCCCAAAGCAAACGGCAGAGAGACATTTGCACCCAGGCCTCTCTGACCACAAAGCCTGTGCTCTTAACCTCATATTTCATTTGTTTTGCACATAATCTCTTATCAAAACAACACATTGCTTGAAATTTTATAAGCATCTGCCCCCACTCCTATCCCAATAATTTTTCTGTAGTCTAAAATTCATCCCCCTCCAATTTCTTTTCTGTGGCTTAGAATTTCATTCTCTGATAAAGTGCAAATGTCCCTGTAAATTTCTCAGCCTGCCAGGAGATTTCAGACTTAAACTGCAGTCACACCTTGAGCTGATCCTTATGGGGGACCAATGTAGAGAAGCCACAATTGCTGGCTGTCCCTGATGGGGTTAGGGATATGACTTCCTGAGAAAGACTCCAAATACCATATAGGGCTGTGTTAGCTATGGCATTTAGAGAAAACTATAGATTTTATCCTTTCTGAGTTCACTTTTTATGCCTTTATGTTTATTATGTACTTCCTGATTCTTGACATAAATTCAAACAATGCAGAAGAGAATGAAGCTGAAAGTGAAAGTTTCTCGCTTCCTCCACACCTCAAATCATATGCCTCATTTAATTTTTCTGTAAATATTCTTCTTAAAATAAAAATCGCATCCTTTTCTACTTCTTAGACTTAAGAATTTATTTTTTAAAGAGCATTTTTCATCCACATTGGATGAGATCACATTAAGCTGTCATCTCAAGAAAATACAAGAGAAGACAACAGATTTCTCTTTTATAAATAAAGATGACAGGTATAAAATAATCAGATTGCGTGGGAAATTGTTTAGGCTATTAGCATTTCATTTCTATTAGCTTCTGCGAGTTAAATGAGCAGATTGCATTTTTTCGTAGCTCTGAATAAGGATCAAGTACACCTACATTCCTCCATTAAGAAGTCACTGGGTATCTTTCTAGTTGGCTATTGCCAGACTATGCACTGACCTCTCCAGGAGCCTGTTGACACAGGAAGGAAAAAAACAAAGACACGGAAGTCATAGATTACATAACTTGACTTGCAAGAATTGAAGATCCTCAAACCCAGAACCATGAGGTCTGGGTGATATGAACAAACATGCTCCTTCCTTCCCTTCTGGCCCAAGAGGTGGAAACCCCTAAATTTTAGGGTCCTTTGACCTGATTGATTTCTCTCTGTACCATGGGCCTCAAGTTTCAGGAGTACATGCATGAAGAAAAGGGAGTCAGCCCATATGTCCTTGAGATCATGTGTTCCTTTTGCATTGCTGTGCATTGATTCTGCAGTAAAGCAAAAGGAAAGTTAAAAAGAAAGTAACCATAGAATACAGTGGAGTACATATTTTTGCAGAGCTTTTCCTAAGCTATGATCTATTATACTTTTGTAGTTTTGTTCAATTTTTCTAACTAGTTTAAACTATTTAGTGGTTAAACAGTTGTGACCTTTCAATTGCTAAACATGTAATGTGACGGTGCATTTTTCCTTGTTTGTTACTCTGTTCTTTTTTAGCTCCTATTTTTTGAATGGATGAACCTTATTCCAATATCAAGGTTTCTTTTAAAACTCCCCATTTTTTTGTTACTTGAAGCTTTATCAGTTGAGAACTTGGAGCTTATCAGGCTTTTCTTCACTCATGTGGGAGATCTTGTGGGTTTGCAACTCATTTGCCATGAGAACCAATGATGTGGAAGGGGCCAACTTTGATTCAGGGCCTACCACATGGATACAGGGAATTTCAGATTAGTTTCATGTAAGGACACACAGTGGAAGGAGATGTGGAAGACATATTTTGTTAAAATGACATTTTCTTTTTGAAAAATAGATTTCACATTCATAAAAAAAATATGCATTGAGCACTTGCTGTGTATCAGGCACTGTTCTAAGCACAGGGGACTCATCAGTGAGAAAAGACAAATTTCCTGACCACATGAAGTTTACTTCCTGGTGGGGAGAAATGGATAATAAACAAGTGAATATATTACCTATACTGTTGGAGTTTTAAAGTTAGGAACAATGTGCTTTTGCCACAAGTTCAGAAAATGCAGAAGAGTAGGAAGCAAGAAATAAGGTTACCTTTCCAAGCTCCCTCTACCACCTTTCTCACAGGTAACCACTATTACAGTTTACTGTGCATTCTTCCAGATTTTTACTGGGCTTATACAAATATATACTCATTTATTGTGTGTGTGGAGGAGGATCATAAAATAGATATTGTGCTTCAAATTCTTTTTTTCTTCTTTATCAAGATATTATATGCAACCCTCCTCATCAGAACATATAGACTGACTGCCTTTTTTTACAATGCTATTGTAGAATTTATTAATCCTTTCCTCTGTTGTTGGACATTTATAATGTTTCTATTTTCTCACATTACAAAAATACTACACTGAATATTCTTTTGTATTATATCATTTGCAATGATAATAGTATTTCTATAAGCTTCAGCCTGGATGTCTGGATCAAAAGGCATGCATATTAGATTGATATTCTAATGGTGAAGTTTGTGAAAATTACATAGGAGAGAAAATAGGAAGGATCAGGGAAGAGTTATAAAAACAAAATGTCAGGAAAAGCAGTTCTTAGTGAAGAGTGCAAAGAGAACAAGATAGGAGAATAATTGACTACAGAATGTGATTGTCCAAATTCTTTGTCAGCCTTTCATGAACCCCTTGTCCCATAAATCCCACAGTTGGACCAAATTATCTGATCTGAGCACCATTAAATTAATATCAGATGGTTCTTCTTTGTTAGTATTGGCTATCACTGAGACTATATGTTTCGTGGAAGCCCAATAAGCATTGTCAAATTCAAACTGTCAGACTTATATCAAATTATTTTGTACATTACAGTGAATTTATTTCATTCAATCATTCAGTAAGTATTCTTATAGTGTGTGCTATGACATACGCACTGTGCTGGGCCCTGGAGATTCAGCAGTGAATTCAGCAGACATCATCAAACTCAACAGGCTAGTAGGGAGCTATTAATCCAGTCCCACAAGCATAAAGCTGCCACTGTGACATGATGAGGAATCTGATATCTACCAGAAACCCTAAACCCATCATGGAGGTCTGAAAAGATTTCCATGAAGAAGGGTCTCCTGAGTTGAGTTGGGAAGGGTTAATTCATTAGGTAATGATGCCTAAGCTGAAGGAAGGGTTGTTTGGAGTTACTTAGGTAAAGCAGAGGGGGAGTACGAACAAAGCCTCAATAATGGGGAGAAACTTGCAAGGATAAGGGGCACAAAAAAGCTGGGTGGTTCTGACTGGAACTTGTAAATCATGTCTGTGATATTGTGACTTATAAGAAATACATATTTGGTCTTGATCCCTATTTCTGACAAGAGCTAAAACCCTTGGAATGTCCTAAGCGATTAGAGTGATGAAGGTGTCTTGATATTCATAATAAACCCTTTCAACCACCATGCTAAATTTTTGTTAATGAGGTGATTTTTGGAAAGCACCCAAGGATGGGTGCTGGTTGCCAGGGAAATCGACCATGTAATTAAGGGGTTGGAACTTTCAGTCCCACCCCCTGACCTCCAGGGAAGGGAAAGGGGCTGGAGGTTGAATTGGTCCCCAATGGCCAAAGAATTAGTCAATCATGCCTATGTAATGAAGTGTCCATAAAAAAACCAAAAGGACAGGGTTTGGAGAGCTTCTGGATTGGTGAACGCATAAAGATGTGGGGACAGTGGCGTGCTCGGAGAGGACATGGAATGTCTGCAGTCCTTTCCCCATCCCTTGCCCTGTGCATCTTTTCCATATGTCTGATCCTGAGTTTTATCCTTTCATAAACTGGTAATCTAGTAAGTAAAATGTTTCTCTAAGTTTTCTGAGTTTCACCAGCAAAATTAATCAAACCCCAGGAGGGAGTCATGGAAACTTCAATCTATAGCCAGTCAGTCAGAAGCACAGGTGACAATCTGGTCTTTCAGTTGACATCTGAAGGGGTGGGGGTAGTCTTGTAGGACAGAGCCCTCAACCTATGGGATCTGACACTATCTCCAGGTAGATAGCGTCACAGTTGAATTCAATTGAGAAACACCGAGCTGGTATTATACACTTTGGAATTGGGTACAGAATTGTTAAGATGGAGCTGGAGAGAGGGCAGAGTGCAGAACCTGAAGGTCCTCATAGGCCGTATTAAGGATTTTGATTTATCCTAAGACCAAATGGGAAGCCTTTAAAAGGCTCTGAGAAAAGGGTGGAGGGAGATGGATGGGGTCATATAATTAGATTTGCAATTTGAAAACATTGTTCTGGAAATAGGGAATGGGTGTAAAGGGTAGTGGGGAAGTGGTGAGAGCCCATACGGGGACCAGATGAAAAGCTTTTGTAGCCATCCAGTTAAGAGAACATGGTAGATTAGACTGGGGAGGTGGTAGACTAGACATAGGCCACATACAGAGATATTGAGGTAAAGACAGTACTCAGTGGGTTGGATGGAGGGTTAGGAAGAGGACTGTGTCCCAGGTTTCAGGTATGGGGAACTCGGTAGATGATGGAAGCATTCACTGAAGCTGGGAGCACTGGGAAGAGACTGTCTTGGGAGAGAGGATCTTAATTTTTGTTTTGGGAATGTTCAATTTAAGATGTCTTTGAAAGAGCTAAGAGGGGCTTCCAAGTTGGCTATTGGATGTTTGGCTCAGGGGCTCAGAGGAGTGATGGGGTCTGGGAAACCAATGTGCAGGTCCTCTGACAGGTGTGGTCATTGAAGCTGAGGGCCTAGGCGAGATCACACAGGGAAGAGTACAGGGTGAGAAGAGAACCCAGGGCCGAGTTGGGAAGACTCCACAGTTAAAGACCCAGCGGAAGAAGGAGGCATTTGCAGGACCCTGAGAATAAATGCCTCCTTATATTTTGTGGCCTAGTCATTTCCCTCGCTTCCACCTAGTTCTTTCCCTGGTGGCCAGAGAGCAAGAATGAGAATCAGGAGAGAGTTGATCATGAAAGGCAAGAGAAGAGAACTTCTTCAACAAGGAAGCAATGGTCATCATTGTCGAAGTCTGCTAAGGGAACAAATAAATTGGGCACTGAGGAAAGGTTTGGATGTATCTGTGTGCCTAGGCACTGTGTCCTGTGGGAGATGGACAGGTGGATGTGTTGGCCTTATACTGTTTTATAGACGCCCCTGTGCCCTTCTCTTTCTTCACTATTCCAGACTGAGCAGTCCTGAGTACTACATCTCTCCTCCTGGAGCCTCACACATTTGTTGTTTTACCTTTTCTGAGAGGTGCTCTTCGTTTAATGTGTCAGAAATCCCAACCTCTGTTGAATATGCTTGATAGAGCTTAGTAGCTGAGAAGTCTGTAGAATGTACAGGTCCCTGCTTTTTAGAATAATGAGTGCCAGGAAGGTCCTTTTGCATGCATGACTCAGAATAGTGCCTGGTGCATAGAAGGTACACAACTGTTGCTTAATAGAAACCATGGTTAAAGGATAGGCTCTGGGATCTGACAGACCTGGGTTTAAATCCCAGCTCTAAAAGTCACTACCTATGTGACTTTAGACAAATTATTTAACCTATCTGAGCCAGTTTCCTTATCTGTAAAACGAGGACCATAATGAAACCTCATAAGGTTATTTATAATTTAAATGAGATAATACATGTAAGGGGGTTAGCACAGTGCCTACCAAATATTAAACATTTAATCATAGCACTTTCTGCAGCTGTTGTTATTTTTATTAGTTTTTTTTTTTTTTTTTTTGTCAGATTCTTCTAGTTTTCCCAGAAAGCACTTGGATTCCAGATTGGCAGTCAAATTTGTCCTCATTCTGGGTGAGGGAGGCACTTAAGTCTAACCTAACATCTTCCTTCTTTAGACACTTTTCTCTGTGCTTTTTAATAGCCCGTACACATTTGCATCACTGCTCTGAGCATAAAGCATTATAATTTACTTGTCCATGTGTCAGCGTCACTGGACAATGAAATCCTTGAAGGACCTTGTACCAATACAATATTTAGCACATAGTAGGAGCTAATAAAAGGGGGGGGGTTCTTAAAGGCCTCCCAAAACTATCCCACCTGAGCAGAGGTGAGGGGGAGTGCAGCTATCTTTCTGCCCAGATGCCAACTTGAGGTGATCTGGGGTATGTGACTTTAACCAAGGAGCACCCCCTTCTGTCGTTTCCCAGGGCAGAGACCACGAACCTCCACTTTTCCTCCTCCCAACATCCTGTAATCTGAACACCCCAGTCAGAGGACATGTTCCTCCCTCCAAATCCTCGTTTGCTCAGTTGGTTATTGAACTTTCGAAAGTTTCTTAAAAGACCAGAAAGAAAACGAATGTGTTGTGGAGCTTGTGGTCTGCAGACCCTTCTAAGAGGCTGAACACCGCCCACCCCCCACCCTGCCACCTTGGTGCAAGGACAGTGGTGGTCGTGCAGCCATTTCTCCATTGAGAACAGTATCTGTGAATTCACAGTATAGAAAGGCCGTTGCTCATACTATTCAGTCAGGCTTTTATTTTTCTTGAGCGCTACCAAGGGCCAGTCCCTGTTCAAAAGGCCGGGGCATAGGGCTAAACGACACAGTCCGGCGGGTGTTCAGGGGAGCTTGCAGCCTGGCTGCAAAGACAGATGATATGCAAGTCACTGCAATCGAGATGAGTGTTACAAGAAGGGAGGTCCAGGGTGTATTAGCCAAAGCAGGGACCAGAGAGGGGAAGTGTCTTGCCCAAGGTCACACAGCTAGTGAGTGGCTGAACTAGGAGTGACGTTGGACCTCGGTGGTCTGACTCCTGGATCCCTGCTCATTTCTCCCATCACCACCATCAACCCAGAGCTCTGGGGCTGCCTCAGATGGGTACCCCCAGTGGCAGCTCCCAGACATTTTTCAGTGAACACATTTTTAAGAACCAGAAAGGGACAGTATCCTTGGGCCATTTACATTTCACTTCAACAGCACCTCAGGTGGGCTTAAGATGTATTTATTACTGACACAGCCAGAGCAAGATAAAGGCCAGAGGCTGGGCCTCTCAGCCCCAGGCACAGGTCCTGCAGAGGGAGAGGGTGTTGCTACTGGGCTGATGAGAAACAGATTCATCTTTGACAGTAGGTCAGTGTGCCTGATGCTTGATGGCCCTATGAGGGACCTGCAGTAGGATTATCAGCTAGGAACCACTTAGAAAGAATTCTGTGTGAGATGGCAGCATGTGGGAAGAGAAAACCCCCATAGTAAGAGGCTATGGGCTGTACAGCTGGAACAGAAGGTGAGGGTCACCAGGAACAGCCCGCTGAAATAGAGGATATCCCTGCAAGATGAGTGATGGTTGAAGGGTCCGAGAGAGGAGCCCCAAAGAATCCAAGAGGGACTGCTGAGAGAGAAGGACCTGCAAATACTGGTCAGGTCCAGATTGCCTGGAGCCGCTTATACCTGCTCAAACCAGGGACAAGAGAGGAAGGGAAACAGCCCCCCTCTATTTTTGGAAGGTGGCCCTTTGCCAGGTCCTATTCAGGAGCAGGGAAGAAGTATAATCTTGCAATGAATATGGAAGCATTGATTAATATCCCGAACTGGACATTCTAATTTCTGAATTGAGATTGTGTTTTGTGCTGAAGAAGTTCCAGGACTGCTGCCATTATCTGGTGGAAAGGGACTGTGAAAAACACAAGTTAAATAGGCAGGTATTTTAATTACATCTCGTGGGTTCTGCTAGTTTAGTGTCCCATTTACATTGGAGTCTCATTTTCCATTGAGGAGAGACTGTAATTTACCCATCTTTCAGGTAATCAGGGGTGGAACCCAAACTGGAATCGGGGCTGCATCACTGCAGCGCCTGTGACAGGACAGGTCTGTGGGGAAAGGGCAGCCAGGACCACTCCCGGGGAGGCAGGAGAGCAGGCAGCTCCTGAAGAAGGCACCCCCCCGGCTGAGCTGGAGGCTGGGCCTCCAGGGAAGGGCAGGGCTGCAGGTTCTGCGGGGGGCCCTGGTGGTGGGGCCCTGGCCAGGGCTGCTGGAGGCTTTTCAGGATCCTCTCTCCCACCTGTTCCAAACAGCCCACCTCTGTCCTCCTGCTCTAGGTTTCCTAAGGAAGGGGTGAGGGTTAGATGAGGCTGCTTCTCTCCAGTTCTATGGCTTCTTCCTACTCTGTTGAGCTGAATTCCCCACCTCCGTCTAGAGCTTCACCCATGACCTAAAAACTTAAGTTATACTGGATTTAGGCACATTGTGGCTGGAGTAGGGGAGGGTTTGTGCAAAGGAACCTACTTTTCTCCACAGCCACTTATATTCATCTTGAGTACCAGTGACAGTGGTCTGGGACCTTCTGTTTTTCCTTAGCTGGACCACTGCTCAGGGCTTTTAACCTGTTCCCATTTTTATGATTGACCCTACCCCGCCCCCTTTAAAATCTATTCTTCACAAAGCTCCCAGAGTGAAGTTAAAAATATAAACAAGATTATGTTAATATCCCGATTAAAATTCTCCTGTCGTGCTCAGAATACAAGCTTGTAAAGAGGGCTACAAGTGTCTTCATGACCCCACCCCTGCCTTCTCTCTGGAATCCTCTCCTGTCACTCTCTTGTCATTCACCCTGGCCACACTGGCTGTCTGTGGATGGCTGGGCTACAGGGAGCTCCAATTACTTTTTCTCAGGAATACTCTTTCCACTGCTCTTTGCCTGGCTAGCTCCAGCTTCTCTTTCATGCATCCATTTAAATGTCATTTTCTCAGAAAAGTCTATACCTCTCATTCTCTTACAATTTTCTTCAGAACACTTACCATTCTTTCATTACTTATTTATTGTGTTTAATGTTGAGTCTGTCCCCATTCTGAAAGCTCCATTAGAATAAGGGTAGAATCTGGTTGGCTCACCACCACCTGTATCTCCACAGCGCCTGGTATACAGTGGTGCTCGAAACAATGTGTCGACCACAGGAATGACATACATGCTGTTTCATCTTAGGTGCACACAGGCTTCCAAGTGTTCATCCTCTACCATGGAGGGGCCAGGAGGTCTGAGCACAACCTTCTAGATTTCTCAGACCCGGAGAGCCAGTGGCCCTAAGTACAGAATCACCCTTAAGAGAAAGACCTGTGTTAAAGACCCAAATGCATCTTTGGCGATTCCAAGTTGTTTACATTCACTTTCACATCATTAAAATTGGACTAAGAATGCCTCTCTCATAGTTATTATTAAATGGGTGTGAGAGAGGGAAGACACTTGTAAAATGTTTGCTCTGTGCTAAACCCTGTGTTAGGTCCTTTCTGTATTAGCACATTCAGTGGGAATGAGTTTGAGCTACCATTAGAATAGCTCTAGGTAAGCATGATTTGAATTATTTGACAGTATCTCAGCTCACAGCAAATCGGAATACACTGATTGTCCATTTGGTTATGGTGGCAATTGTGGCACCCCAAATCCCATGGCAGAGATATGGGTGTCATGCAGGATTCTATGTGGCTTCTAGCACAATAAATACTGTCTGCAAATTCCCAATCATTTAAAAAGCAGAGGCTGGCTTCCCAGCTTCTCTAGCCTAGCTGGAGTACAAGACCTTTGTAAACTAGTGGAAAGACCAGAATTGAGCCTGTGTTGACAAAACACTCTTAAGGACTGTGTGAACTGGACCCCCCCCTTTCCTCAAGTGCAAGTGTGGCAGAGATCAATAAGCAGGTTACAAGCTTTTCCCTTTCCTTGGGGCTTGACTATGTCCTCCATTCCCTGAGGCCTTACCCGCAGGTAGGTAAGGCCAGTGAGTTCTGGCCAGTGATGTGATAAAATGTGTTACATTTTTGTTACATTTCTGAGTTCTCCTGCATAATCCTCCGTATTCTTTCCCATTTTGCAACATCCTTGAGGCTGAAGCTAAAAGATGGAAGGAATGAAACATTACTAAGGGGATGGTACTTTCCATCCCTGGGGCTTCTATCCACCTCCATGGCATCACTAAGACAAGACAAAGCTTCAGGCATCAAAGTAACAGGAAGACAGAGATATGAATCACTGCAACTTTCCCGACTTGAAAGTCTTACTTTAGCCTAACTAGAATTCCTGAGGCAAGGATACACAAAGGTATTAAAACAGAGTTGTTATCTAACTGGATGAAGCAAGCAGCCTTTCAATTCACTTAGGCCTTTCTTTGATACTCAATTACATTCAAAAGATTATTTGGATTTGATTAACAATTGTTAAACAGTTTAGAAATTGTTCTAAAGTGTACGTGTGTACACTTCAAGTATTATTTGAGGAGCAGTCTGCCATCTTAAAGCTAAATAGCTCACGAATCTTTAGGAAATGTTTATGATTTCAAATATTCAACAAATTTCAATAAAATTTACTAGGGTAGTACTTAATGGATACTTTTAAACAGGTCAATCTATTACTACTATTAAGGATGACGGACAAATTATGCAATCAAATTTTTTAATAACAAAGATACTAATTTTAACATGGTCAAATATACTTGGCTAAGTCCAGATTTTAAAAAACAAAAGTATCTAGCCCAACAGTACGACCATACAGCTTTGTACAGAACATTCCATAGATCAACAGAAAATACATTTGAGCACAAAAATAAAAAATATTTGAAGAGAATTTCTAAGCAGCATTTTATTTCTGCAAAACAGACATATCTTGTACTGATTAAATATCTACAAGTGCTTTTCCTTTACAAAAATACATATATTCTTAATAGACTAAGTCATTAACAATGACCTGGTAATCTTTCACTTCAATTTGAATGATTTATAAGCTAAATCTTACAACCACAAAAAGGTTTTTATTTGTATTAAGATGTTACCACTTTTGACAAAAAAAAAAAGCTTATATATTTTAAAGGAAAATTAGCAACATAACTGTACAATATATTCTATGACACTTGTATTTAACGTGAGGGCTACTCTATTAAAAACTGCTGCTTGCTGTTGTGTTGCCAGGTGCAGGAACGCAGCGGAACACTGGTGCTCCCCTCACAGGCTCTTGTCGTGGACCACAGCTTCATAAGGACACTTAGGCCCCATCCCCATTCTAAAAAATACAGCAGAAGAAAACTGACCCCAAACAATATTAGGCTGATCCCATTACATTTTTAATGTGTACAACTCCTGCTCCGCTGGACTGATGTGAAGTCTATGTATAAATAATGTTTAATATATGTTGCCCAGAAATATTTAGTCTTCATTTGTATTAGATTAGTTTCCCATTCCACGAAGCTCTGAAAGATGAAAGAAAACTAGACCCAGTATTTAACGTATCAGCTTCGCTTGTTTCTACATTTAAGGATAATGAAAATTAAAAAGCATTTCTGAACAATGTCTCAGTGTGGAATACTAGAAAAGGGGCATAACAGGTATACAGACACATTTTAATTAGCATTTAAAAGAAATTATCTAATTTCATCTGAAAAAGAAGTGCTCAAGTATTTTGTTTGAAAATATAGTAAGAACAGCAAGTAAACACACTATTTGTGGCAACTACACTAGGAATAGAACCACTTTTAAGTTATTGGGAAAATGCCATTGTAGGGAAAATTATGAAAACTGTATATTTAAGTACATTTTAATGAACTTTCAAGCTCATGTTTTTCTACCAAAATACTTACTGAAATATATATGTCAAATAAATCCATAATTGGTTGGTTATTTTGTGCTTTCAAAGGGTTTCGGAGTCTCTAGTATATTTAACATTTTTCATTCTTCATAAGCCAGACCAGGCAGATGTTATGTTCCTTACTGTAGGGATATATACAGATATATATACACACACACACATATATATATCTCGATAATAGCATTTCATGTTTTTCTTTCTAATCCAGAAAATTAAAGTTATGGCAAACTCATTCGTTTTTGCAATTCCCCTACAACCAACATCTTAATGTGTAATGCTTAGCCTGCTGGAAAATTCCTCATGATAAACCAGTGTATGTACTAGAGTGGATCCATTTTAAGCCTGTCCAAGGAGGTTTACTTAGTGGCCTGTCAGAAAGACTTCATAATGTGAGCTTTACCTCTGCGATGGCACACAGCGTGAGCTCCCAAAGAGAACGGTATAAGGAGAGTGCTTAACTTGATGGATATGCTCTTGATCTGAGACGTTTGCCCAATGTGGCTGTATGGTTAAATTCTAATAAGAATAAAGCAATCACTGAGAAACAAGACAAGGAGCTATTATTTAAAAAAAAAAAAAAAGCCTTTATGAAAATTTTACTTTTGAATACAGAAAAAGCATTTACATATGTGAGTTTAATAGAATGTACTATTTGCTTTACAAGAATGTTAGAACTTTTTACCAAAGTTTCTCTTGGAGATAATTTCTCATATTACTAAGAACCCAGAAACCAAATAAGTATAATTTTTGTCTATATTGCCTCCATGGACTAAAAAGCTTCTCAAATTAGAATTTAAAATCTCAATTTCAACCTTCTTTTCAAAGTATGGATTTCTTCCACTTTTTACACAGACGGAGGCTATGTGTTGTATTTATATCTTTCTCACCTTTGAGGATTTCCTAAGATCTGTCAAATGGTGCTGGAAAAACAGGGGACATATTTGAAAGAAAGTGTGCTCTGATTATTGCAAGAAATAGCTGTACTTGATAAGTCTCACCATGAAAATTCAGTTTAAAACCTTTCTTTGGTGACATTTTAGCAATTAAGGTTATTGCCTAACATAAAATTAAACTGCAGTCTAAAAATTGCCCACCTCCAAACTGTTAAAACTGTCTCTCCAACATGGTTATTAATTAGCAGTAAAATATCTTTGGTGATATGTATTTTCTTAGGAAAATCTTTTAAAAAGAGATTACTCTAACTTATGAGCGCCTATTTGATATGAAATCATAAGAGACAGGTACAGATAACTCAAAATTTATGCAGCAAATCTAAAACAGAAATGCACATTGCAATGAGGCACTTTCTCTTAAATATTTCAATAAAGCTAAACAGTTTATAATATTATATAACATCTTTTTTCTCTTAAAGAATCATTTAAATTTAGATTACATTAGAGTATATAATATAGTTGAGCAAACTCATTACATTTATAAAATGTGGCATATTAGTATGGGACAGATTTTCAGTGAATAAAGAAATAACATACTTAAAGTTGGTAAAGGACATTACCCAAGGTGCCTTGCACCCCAGATTGAATGAGCTATTACCTCATCAATGAGCCTTTTTTTGTACTTCTTAAAAGTATTTTGTTAATCTAAAGAAAAGGCCATATTCTGAATTTAATTGATGTGACTACTTCAGTTAAAGTGATGTCTATAAACCACAGGCCTTTATATCCAAGGTTCCTTGACCCTTTTACAAATATGTCTAAGATTGAGAAAACATTACAAAATCTTTTGTGGAAGTAAAGTTCTTTCAGTTTGTTACTTAAGGAATAAGAGATTAAAGAAAAAACTTAGTTTTATTCTCCAATTTTGCAAATTCAGGTGAGTATTCCTTTAAGTCATTTATATAAAGAGTTTATTTTACTAGCACCCTAAGTTTATAAAACTAGCCATAAAAGTTGTCTGTAAATTTTTTCTATATCTAGTTTCTTGCAAATTTCACAACCCGACTTAGGGAATATTTGGGGATTTAGTGTATTTCTACATATGAAAGTAGTCCCATACTTAGAAAATCATAGTTGAATATATCAAAAGAGGTCAGTTGAAGAAGTCTGTGGTTCCAATAGTAATACCGTATTACTCAGGACCATCATAAAATGTGTACCTTCCCCCAAATGACAACTGATGTTCTTCTTTATGTAAGGTTTTCACATATTTTGGCACATATTCCATTACATTTCAGTAAAAATGATAATACACTAAAACTATTCTAAATTCCATAATTGCTTCCTATATATTTCCTTGGAAAATCGTGAAATTACAGATGATGAAGCAACAGGCCAAATTTAAAGAGATCGTGTACATACAACTCATTTAAGGTTGTTAATTTTGGCTGCAAAATCAAAAACATCCAGGTCTCATTTGTGGTTTTTAAAATGCACTCTCAATGCACTTTGCAGTAAGTCTATTAAAATTAACTTCGATATGTAAAACACTAATCACTGACATAGATGTAAAAAATTTATAATAAATTTTAAAATTTCTTAGGGATGTCAGTGAATTGGATTTCATAGCATAACAAAATAATTTCTGTAACTAAAGAGTAAATTCAGTTTTTGGATGAATGTAATGGTCTGTTCCAAAAATTATTAGAGTTAACAAAAATCTGTCTTTTAAATTCTGCTTGTGAGCTCTTCCTGGCACAAACACAATGTAACAATGAAATTAAAGTACTGTCATAACCTTTTTCACAAAAGTCAAAACGAACACAGCAGAAAATTTTAATATAAACTTTTGGATTTGAAACAAAGATATATGTAAAAGAATTATATTTCAGCCTTTTATATTGTGAAATGCATCAAGATTCAGCTGTATTTTGTATATGTTTCTTAGAGTTGTACAATGTTTTATTTGTAAGAAGCATTTTGAGATTCAAAAGGCATTAATTTGTGATACATTTTACTGGAAAATGTAGCACATCTACCATGTATTCAGTATAAAAACTATGTGTAACACACAGATTGTGCTCATGTCAGATTTCTAAAACAAATATTTTTACTAACTTTCAAGACTTTTACTTGTTTCAGAGGTTAAATTGTTTCAAAGCAATTAGTAAAACAATTTCCAAAGAAGTTTTTTGAAAACTATAAATTTTAAAATGTTTAAAATGAAGTTCTTCATATAATTTAACACGACTTTCTCTGACTTATAGAATAATCTCAAAATGAATGGAAGACTTAACAAAACTGCAAAATCAAGGACGTTATCATAGCTCTGACCTTAATGAACTTATGTATAAAACAGTAATCCTATTTCCCTTGATTGCTATGGGATCTAAAATGAAATGTCCTCAATCCATTAATTTTGGTTAGCATATTTATCTACTACACTGTATTTATTCTATTTTATGCAAATGGTTTGGAAATGTGATAGGTAACTAACAGTTTTAATCTACAGTTGCTTTGAGACTTTTGAAATCCATAAAACAGCTAATGTTATCTGCTCTAAAGATTCTAATATTTAAAATCATCATAACCTTCTGCATGCCATAATGTCACACACCTAAGGCCAACTTAAAAAGAGAAACAAAAGTACTCATTAAACGTGAGCAACAATGATGCATCCATAAAATGGGTTACACAATGACATTTCATGAAGCAGCACCCACTTGTCATAAGGCATTATGAAAGATTAACCTTACTTACACATTAACTTTGTTAGAAGTAAAAGTGATCAGCTGCCAACATTTTGAATGGTTGTGACTCTAACTTCAGTTCTCTAGCAGAAGTCACATACATTTTCAATCTGGAGGGCTAACGTGTCCTCCTTGTGTAATTGGTAGACTACACTGAAAGATGACTTAAAATGCCTACAATGTGCTCTAAATGTTGAATAATTGGAATTCTTCTTCCAAAGGACTTGAACTATTTTTTTGCACATGAAAAGCTTACTGAGAACAGGCCAGTGGCCCAAAAACCACTTTTCTAAATATATTCCTCATACAAAATAATTTTGAGATATAATAATTATTAGTTTCTTGTGCAATACTCTAAACAAGAATAAAATAGTATGTGAAAACTCTAACACCACAAAGATTGAGTCATATTACTAGTGTAATCAAACATTAGAACAATCTTGGAACAGGCAAGCAAAATATGCAGAAGGCTGAATCATGGCTGCACACCTAACTGATTTCAACCAGCACTTATATTGTACACTGTGAGACAGCACAAATAACTTATGCAGATGGTTCAGTAGCAGAATGGCACTTGGTTTGCTCTTAATAGAAACAACATAAATGCAACTGACAATTTAGAGACAGACAATGGCCTTATTTGCATGCTGAAAATCTGGTTGTGTCCCTCTAGTCCACACACTGTTCGCTGTGCAATCTGTTGATGAGTAAACAAATAGTGCAGGATTCATCTCAGTGGGATCTAGGCCCCTTGGTCTAACCGAAATCAATTCTTGGTCGATACTGCAATACCATGGGATATGACTATAAAATAAAAACAGATGATGAATAAGACTGTGTTTATATAAAAACAATATAGATTATATACAAAAGATTTTAGGAATGCAGGGTTATACTTTCCAATATTTGCTGATACTAGTGATTATAACAGTAAGATGACATTAAAACTTGCTATGTATTTTAATGAAATTTAGTGAGGTAACATAAATTTCAGCTGTACAACATTATAATTCAGTATCTGTACACTCTATACTGTGTGCTTACTACTCAAAGTCTAATTTCCCCTTTTCTCAATTCGCCTTCCTCCAAATCCCCTTTCCCCTTTGGTAACCACTACTCCATTGACTGTATGATGATAGAGCTGCTCTCTGTGAGAGCCCACTGAGTCACAAATGAACAAAGACACCTCCTGCTATGAATCTATGAAATTGGGGTAGTTCTCATAAATCGTATTTTTTAAAGTCAGTTTAATACTTCCTTTTTAGCACTTAAAAAAAATGTCAAATAGAACCCAAAGTCAAGATGTGGAGAGCCAATGGTTTTCCTTTTCTTAAACCTGCAGATTCCCCCTTTTAAAATGAATTTTTGAGGATCTACTTTCATGAAACCAAGAAAGGCTAAAATAACCACCGTTTCCCCTTCATCTCAGTGTGAGTGAATACAAATATCCAATACAGAGAACTGTATTTTTCTTTTATATGTGAAGGGGATAGATTGAGATTCCGTAATCCTGAAAATGACCTTTACCGTACTGATCATAGCTGTTACATACTGAGAAGATCCAGTTTTGGAGGCTCTTACCATTCAGTTCAGGATAGGACTGGAGGGTAGGAAGGAGTATTCCTATGTCTCATTCTTCCCGGCTGAAGAAGTTAGGTGATGCTACTGCCCAGTTTTCTAAGGGTTGGAGTAAAAGTCGCAGTCTTTCAGGGTTTCTTTGTTTTAAATTGATTTTGGTCTAAATTTTGTTTGCTTGTTTTTATTTTAAACTTTATTCTGTTCCCTCTGAATCAGAGTATCTGGGAGTGGGGCACAGAAATCTGCATTTTGGAGACTGCTTCTTAGACATCCAACCCTCACCTTACTGCTTCCCATTCTACTCAACCCACACTTGCCCATCATCATCATAATCCTCCTAGCTTTGCTTTCCATTCTTGATTCTGTTGAATCTGCATACTTTCTGCAAATATTTGTCACTTGTTCTAGAATCCATTCATATAGAGGAAAATCTATCAATTTTACTAGGATGATGGTAGAGAGGGAAGTAAAATGACTTGGTTGAAGTGGTTGGGATTTTCTCAATTTTTGGCTAAAATTGTTTTGTTTTCCCCTCCAAGTAACCGTGTTCTATGACAACATATGAAGTTTAATAATTTAGTTAATGTGTTATAATAATAGAAATTCAGATAAAATATTTGCAGATAAATTTATAGAATTTTTAAATGGGCAAAATTATTCACCAAACAATGTGTGTGTGATTCCAGGTTTTAAAAAAATTAAGCACATAGACAAAAAACTAGAAGGATATACAATAATATGATTATGGTGGTCATCTTAGGATGGTGGCATTTAAATGATGTTCCTTTTTTTTCTTGATGCTTTTCTATATGTTCCACATCTACAGTAAAGCCAAGTTACTTTTATGATAAAGAATACATTTTAAGAAAAACAGTACATCAGAGTTAATTTTATCACTTTCTGACATCACATTTGAAATATACACTTTGAAAGTATTCTTTATTTTAGTACATGATAAGGCTGAGGACTAACAACTCTGAAATGTAGGTCCATTAAGAAGAATGATATGCCATGTTTCCTTATAGAAAACAAAATGAAACATGAATAGAACTTAAATTTTATCTGGAATCACACACATATTGTTTGGTGAATAATTTTGTCCATTTAAAAATTCTGTAAATTTATTTCTACACTACTTAATATGGTCCTATGTGATCAATATTAAAGGCTGTGTATAATGCCTTTATAGAAATGAACCAGAAGTTATCAATAAATCTTTTTGCTATTGTTTTATTCCATTTTTTGTTTTTTGCTATTATAAATTAATCTTGACTCAATGATTACTGTCTAGTTCTTGCTCTCCACTTTATCCTCTACCCCCAGGTTGGTTCCTAGAAGTGGAACTAACTGCTGACTCAAACAGCATACACATTTTAAAAGGCTTTCTGATAAATACTTTCCGGCAAGAAAGTGGGCTTAAAGTTGTTCTAGTTTTACACTTTCAAAAGAAATATGAGTGTTCATTATTCAATAGCCTCATCAGTAATGAGTACTATCCTTTCTTCCCTCTTAATTTGGCAATTTAATAAGGATAAAATAGTATTTTATTTTTTTCATTTCTTCTAAACTATTTTTGTATGTTTATTAGCCAGTTTCATTTCCTTCTTTTGTGACTTGCCTAATATGTCTTTTGTTCATTTTTTTAAGGAAAGTCAAACTTTGTCTTACAGATTTGTATGAATTCTGTAGGTATTAAGGACATCAAACCTTTCTGTCATATATTGCTATTATTTCTTTAGTTACAGTATATTTGCCATGTACTTTTCAGTATTAATAGTCAACTATCATTTTTTTCTTTTACATGTACAATGAGAAAGGCCATCCCCACTCAGATTTGTTATTTAACTATATTTTCTTCTTTGTCTCTGATGCTATCATTTTTAATATTTACTAATTTAAGACAGGAGAAATTCACATGATGTGAGATATGGATTGAATCCTGCCGCCTCCACCAATAGTTCCAGTACAATTTATTGAAAACACACCCCACTAGATCACACCCCAACCCCAACATCTGAGTTCACCAACTACCCCTGACAACTGCCAGCGACTAGCTTTGCTCCAACCGCACTAGCATCCCTGCAACCCTCAACCAACCAGATAGGACCACTCCTCCAGATCTTTGCCCTGTGTTCCCTCAGCCTGGAGTGCCCTACCCCAGATATACATGTGGCTATTTCTCTTCTTTTTGATCAAAAGTCACCACCTCAAAGAGGTCTTCCCTTGATATTCCTATCTAAAATATTATTTTTTACTTCTAATGCTATAAAGTTTATTCATTTATTTTTTTGTCTGCTACCATCATTAGAGTATAGCTCTGTAAGAGAAAAAGTTTTTCGTTTTCACTTCTTGTCCTCAGGGTCTAAGAAAGTGCCCAGTTAAGTGCTTGATAGATATTTGTTAAATGAATCTTTTTTCCTCCACTAATTTTAAATATTCTCTTTATAGATTCCTGAGATACTCTTTTTATTCATATGTCTAAGTTAGTATCCTATTTTAATTTAGCTTTAAAACACATTTTAGTATGTGGCAGCACACATGCCCCCTCATTACCCATTTGAAAAATATGGCTAACCAGGAGTGCTGGGTTCTATTTGGTGATAAACTTTAGAATGACTTTGTCAAGTTAAACAAGGAACTGATAAACATGTGTTTAGAATCTCATTAAATTTCATAAATTCATTATGGGGAAAATTGACATCTCTAATATTTCATATACTTAAATTTCCTGTGCATGAAGTGATATTTTGGCTATATATGAGAACGTCTTTGATCTTAGGAAATATATACCGAAGTATTTAGTGGCTTACTGTCATGATACTTGCAATTTATTTCCAAACGGTTCCACAAAGAAACAATAGATATATTATAAAGAGAATAAGATAAGGAGAGAGGAAAAAGAGAGAGAGAGAAGAAGGGGGCAGAAATGTAGCAAAATATTAATTGGTAAATCTACATAAAAGTATAGGATATTCCTTTGTACTTCAACTTTCTGTATTGAAAATTTTCAAAATGAGAAGTTGATAGGAAAAAGTGTTACTTAACATTAAGTTTTATCAAATACCTTTTCAGCATCTAATGATTTCTATTTGACTGTATGTTTATATGTATAATATGTCTCCAATATATAATTTCTCTCTCCAATATAAAGCCATTCTTGCATTTCTGATAAAAGTACTATTTTGTCTAGCTTTATTCTTTTAGTATATTTAGTACATTACTTATCATCTATATATATTAAAAATGAAATTTGATACATTTCCTAATTGGGAATTTTCTGTCAGTTCTTGCTACCATGATTAGTAACTTTTATAAAATGAATTTGAAAGAATTCATTTTTTTTCAATGATTTAAAACAATTTAGAATGGGAATGATCTATTCCTTAAAAATTTGAGAGACTGTGTGACCATAAAACTATTTAGGTATCCTTTGAGGAAATAATTCTTGAATAATTTTTTTTATGTCTTTCATTACTTAGTGATTTAAGTTTCTTCTTGGGTAAATTTTGGTCCACTGGTATTTTACTAGAAAATTGCCCATGTCAGGGAATTTTCACAAAATTTAAAAATAGTATAAAGCTACACACGTAATATTTATTTATAATAAAAAAAAAATGGTAATTTTCCTTGAAATTTTCTAGCTGAATTTTGGCTAACAGTGCAACCTATTAATTACAACTTTCTGACAGGAGTATAATCCAGAATGAAGTGTTTAAGAAAGAAAGGGAAATTTGTGTGGATTACTGAAAATATGGTTTTACTACAGTTGTTCTCCAACATTTTACGTCAGAGTTAAGAGCATCTTTATTTCTAAAGAAATAAATAAACATCAATGCCAAGAGTAAAAGCAAAAAGCATATAGGTCTGAGTTATAGCTAAAGGCAGGGGCTTCACTACAATTCATCCCCAAATCATCTGTGAAGCTAAAACATCTGTACAATTAAGATATATACAGATCTCATCAGCTCAGTTACATTATTTACTTACCCCTCCCCTTAACTGCATAATGTCAGGAGAAGGATGATTTTTTTCTCCCTGAATGATTTTCTCTTGGCCTTTATATAAGTTAAATTGCCTACCCTATTGCTAAAAAACCAGTACTTAACCAGTGTATATTAAAAAGCATGCATTTTAATGATAGTGTGTGGATTTCAATATCATAGCACTGACAATAAAAATGGAGGGAAAGTCTATATGAAGTGCTAATTTAATATTTTTGATTAGTGATTTGAAGTGGTTCTTTTAATAATTCATTTGTCCCAACCCTAAAACATCAGAAGTAATATTACTAGTTAAGTTCATTAAATAATAATCGCAACTCTCCTTTCTTAGCAAATTAGACTAATTGCTAGAATAAAAGAATGGGGATTTTTAAGAAATGCTATGATTAATCCTTAGATTAAGGCTGATCATAAGTCATCCCTGTACTCAGCAGTCATCGTATATATACTACCCATAGTCTCTTCTGTTTCACAAACTTTTAAATCGTATGACTATTAAACTTTCCTCAGATTCACACTGAAGTTTTCTCAATGAATTATGAAATTAGTTCATTATTATTTCTGTATTAAAAGAGATAACCGAAGTATTTAGGGCAGGGCCTAGGAAGCAAGCTCACAATTACATGTAGCTAATTGCTGTTGGTTTCACCTCATCTGGTGTTTTATCTTTCACTTGTGGATGAATCATTGAGTTAAAAAAATAACACTTGCACAAAGAAGTGTTAAATATGGAGCAGAGGTCCAAAATGGAGCAGAGATTTTTCAAGGGCTGAAAAACTGGTAATTATTAAAAATTTCTGACTCAAAAATAATGACTTTAACATTTATAATTTCATTTTTAGTTTAGTAAAGTTAGATATTTTAAGAAAACTAAAATAATGGAAAACTTTGGGGACATAATTTGAAAAGATGAAGTTCTGTAGTTTAAATAAGTATTAGTTTTGCAAAGTTACATGTCTTAGGAACTTGACTTTGGGATGAAAAGAACCCCCGTCGTGGCAGCATTGGGAGGGTCATATGTACAGTCGTGAGTGCCTCTTACCTGATACAAAGGGCCATCCTGAGAGCAGACTTGCGAAGCTGAGCAGTTCAGACACCGAAACTGCGGAGGAGATGAACTCATCAGATAAGAGGCATCCACAACTGGATACATATTTCAAACTGATTATTTAAAATATTTTAACGTCAAACATGAGTCAACATGATTAATTTTAAGTAAACACTTTCTAAAATACGGTAGTTGCTTTTTAAAAAAATTAACAACTTAGTGACCGGTCAAATTTAGCTTGAAATAATTTTAGTATCTAAATAGGGGTTTTGTGAATCTGCAAATATTTTATCAAAATGGTGGCCTATTCTTTCCATCTTCTCATCAAATACTAATAATTCCTGGGAAAACCCTCGCCTCTTCAGTCTATGAGGGGCAACCTCTTTCTTTCATCACTTCCTGTGATGAATCTCTTCTAGATCTCTTCTTTAGCTACCTCTTGAAAGTAACACTGTTTAAGGATCTCAGGGCTCTGAGAGGGGCATGAAACTTGCTTCAACCAATAAGGAATCCGTTAGCTGTTTTAGATTATATTCTTTCAATTGCTCAAGTTAGATTCTTAGTCTCCATGTCTATTTTAATAGCATCAGTGTGAGCTCCTTGAGTCTGTATCTTATTCATATTTTCAGTCTTAATAGCAGAACTGGCACACAGCAGCCTCTCAAAAAATGTTTATGAGTATATCAATAAATTAACATATTTCAGAACTATTGAGTAGGTTCGTTTGCAAACTCACTTTTAACAATTTAACCATTCATATTAAAAAATCATTCCTAACTCTTGATTTCTCAATATATGCTAAACATAATGATGCATATGTGAATTCAACACTGCATGCCTCTGCAAAATGGAAAAAAAATACAGGAAAATACGTGAGGTATAAATTAACTAAAATCTAATATCCAGAACAGCTTTTTAAAAGATATACTTTGAAAGAATACTTAAGTAAGCAATGATTAAAACAAACATGTTGGCAACTTTTTAAATAAAACTAGAAATTTCCCATTTCCTCAAAGACTTTAGCAAGTCTTTTTCTAGAAGTTAGTACTTGAATTTCTGTACAGGACTCATCAAACACTGTTAAGGCATGCCCAGCACTGCTATCTTTGGCAGCCTTCCCATTTTTCTCTGAAGAGTCCTCAAGCTCTGCCTTTCAAACTTTGCCTAACTATTCAAGTCCCAAATAGCATTTAATAAGAATAAAGACTTAAGGTGGAAAGAGGCAATTTCATAAAGTGATTTTTCCCTTCATCTCTTTGGTATCAGTCAAGATAGATGTTTGCTTGTCCTAAAACTGCTTGATAATTAAAGCAAAGCAAGATAGACATGGTGACACAACTTTAGATATGGCCTGGCAGGGGTTGCTGGAAGATAAAACCAACCAGGATCATCTGGGAAAGAGGGGCTGTACTAAGAGTGGGTACTCAACATACCCAAAGAAAGGTGAGCAGGAAGACCATGAGCTCATGATGAAAGCTGAGGCTGAATAGAAAGAAATATTAACAGTAAGCTCTCGGATGAGAATAAGTATAGGAGAGAATTATAATAAAAGCTAATATATTAATAAAATAATGATGTCAGGCACTCTGCTAAGTAATATTTAAAAAAATTCTTACTAAAAATTTTCAAGATAAGTATAGGTACCCAAATTTTAATGATCGAAAAACTGAGGCAAAATTAGGAAGCGGGACATAACTGGGAAGAAATAGCTACAATATATATAACAAAAGATTAGTACCGAGAATACATAAAGAGCAGCTAGAAGTCAATAAGAAAGAAACATCACATGGGAAAAAAGGCAGGCAATGGATATGAAAAGAAACTTCGCAAAAGAAATACAAAACTGATAATATGCAGTGTTGGTGAGGATGTCAGAAAATGTACACTCATACTTTACTGGCATGATTATAAAATGCTAAAACCTTTTTATTAGAGGACAATTTGTTAGTACCTATCAAAATTTAAAACATGCATACTGTTGTTATAAATACACATTTGGAACCTAGCCAATGAATATGCTTGCACGTGTGCAAAAAACTTTATGTACTGGAATTGTATTGCACTGTTTGTAATGTCAAAAAACTTGAAAAAAAATCTAAATGCCCACCAAAGGGAAGTATTAATCAAATTATGGTACAGCCACACAAACTTTACTGATTCCCCATAAGACATATTAGCAAATGAGAAAAAATGTTGCAGAACAACACATGATTCCATTTATGTTTCAAAAAATGTGATGAACACTGCATGGATAATATAAATAGGGTTCATATATTAGATTGGTGGTTAGTCTAGACAACTAAGTTCCTTCCACACTGAGATCTAATTCTGTAATTCTGTGCCCCGAATTTAGGGATGTGGAAGCCACAGGGCAAGCCAGTGGGCATGGATCAGATCTTCTAAAATCCTATTACTCAAAGTGTGGTCCAAAGGTCAGATGCATTGGCATCCCATGGGAGCATGTTAAAATGCAGAGCCAGAGGAGAGAAAGAACAATCAGGGGGATTATTTCATAAACTATATAAATGTCTAACCAATGTACTATATACTTGAAACTAATAATAAAATAAAATTTTTTAAAAAATGCAGAATCCTGGGCCCCACCCCAGACCTACTGAGTCAGGATCTGTATTTTGACAAGATCCCCAGGTGATTTATTCATATTAAAGTTTGAGAAGCATTGGTTTAAATAAAAAGTCCATTTTCTCCTACTAATAAGCAAAAGATGAACCAACATTAATAAGCCAATCTTGAGGATGACAGTCTTGAGTTTAACAATCTGGAGGCAGCAATACTGTTATGAACTGAAACACTTCCGAGAGTCAGCTAAGTCTGACCACATATTCGATTCCTAAAGATAAAAATCTTTCAAAATTGTGTCACAGTGAAGATAAGGATCCAGAAAGAGCAGAGACCATAGCAAATAGGCAGACCCTGAAGTGGAACTGCCCTAGGCTAAAGGAAATGAGTGGTACAGATGCTGTTTGGTACAGGGAGCCCTATCCCTGCTCTTAAGAAATGGAGGCAAAATTGATTTCCCAGAGATTATTTCAAAGAGTCTACAAACAGAAGGCAAAGAGGTGATCTGACACAGTGGCTTTGCATGAGGAAAAAGACCCAGAAGGGCAGAGGCAGCATCCAACATGCGGAGGGAAGAAAAAACACAGACTTTACTCAGAGACTCAGAAGAACGTAGAACATGAGGAGATGGCCCACAGCACTGAACAGAATAAAAAACTGCAAAAGTGCCAATTCCAGCCAAAGCAACCTAGAAATTTAATCCAAAGCCAGTCCTAGTCTCAAACTCATTTGAAAAAACAAATGAGTAAAACCAACCAACACAATTTTGAAAAGAGTAAGAAACAGCTTTTCCCTAACAGATATTAATACATATAATAAAGCAAACTAGAAGGCCCAATTATTTGTCTTATAAGTTAGTTTTGACTTTATTCAAATTTATCCCAAAGAAAATGGACAATTGAGGGGTTTTAGATAGTGGTGATATGTTATCAAATTTTTATAAAAGCTATATAATGTGTAATGCTGGAGTAGGGATAAGACTCGCTCAGTAGAACAAAATACAATGTCCATGAACGTGTGTGTGTGTTTGTGTATACATAGAGATACATATGTATAGCTAATGGTGACACTTCAAAAACAATGAGGTAAAATATAGATTATTCAGTAAATTGTATTTATGGCAAAAAACAAATAACAAAAAAAGTTCAGTTAGAGTCTTAGCCTTGTTGTAGGTGTGTGCATGTAAATAAACAAATCCCAGGTGTATTAAAATGTTTACTATAAAAATGTACTAGAAGCCAAAGAACCACATGGTAGATATTAGTTTAGGAAATAAGCTGATCCCAGCCCTAGGCACAGCCAGTTAGCAATGCCAGGAAGAGATGGGAAGGTTATGTGCCTGCAACAAATGCTAGTACAGGCCTAATCAAGAAATGATTGTTTTATTGCTAATTTGTCCATTCACTCCAATTGTCAGAATTCATCAATTACTATTTTAACTCATAATTGGAACAAGTGCAGAAATTTAAAATTTGCTTAAAACAGTTGGGAAACTGAGGTTTAAATAAAATGATCTTTAGGATATTTTTGCGTAACTATTATAAGAGACAAGAGTTTTCATTCAATTTAGTCATCAAATATTTATTATCTGCACTAGGCATCGCTCTTGGTGCTGAAACTCAGCAGAGAACAGATATAATCCCTGCCCTCAGATTACATTTCAGTTGGGGTACAAACAATAAACAAGACGCACAGTACGTGAGATTACAGTATGAAATGTTATGGAAAACAGTGGGAGTGGCAGAGGGTGATGTAGATGCAAAACCGTTTGAGTAACGGGGATAAAGGGAGCAAGTTAGGTGGATACTTGGTAAGGCCAGCGTAAGCCTGCTGTGTTAGAGGAAACACAGCCAGTGAGGCCAGCGTGGAGTGGGCCAGAGGGAGAGAGGAAAGGGTAACGTCAGAGAGGTGTCTGGGGAAAATCGTGTGGGGTCTGTATCTATAGGTCCCTGGAAGGACTTTAACTTTTATCTAAATGATATATTAGGTGTTATTAGAGAGCTTAAAGTGGAGAACTGACATGTTCTAACTTGTCTTAAGATCACTCTGGCTGCTGTGGTGGGCAAAGATGGGGGCGGGCAGGTGGCAGGAGTAGAAGCATCGAGCACAGGTAGGAGACTCTGAGAGACATTCTGGAGAGCAGTGACAGTGGCCTGAATCAGAGTGGTAGAAGAAGAGGTGTAAGACATAACAGGATTCTAATTATAGTATTCTGTATAGTATATAGTGTATGTATAGTATAGATGTCACAAAATGCTAAGGACAGATAAAAGAAAAACTGACTTCATAGATTTTGGTCTGAGGAACTGGAAAAATGGAACTAATCTTGGAACTACTGAGTTTGTGAAGACTGGGTGAGAAACAGGCTGGAGGAGGAGAACAAATAAAACCCATGTTTGTTATGCTGAAAAAATGAAATAGGCTAATAGATTACTGTTGCACTAACTATAAAATGTGGTAATTTTTCTATTGTTTAGTTTTTACCTGAATGAAAAATCATATGACAACCAATTTTCAAACCAACTTTTATTAAAACATGCCTCAAACTAAGGAATTTAAACTATTAAGGAACGTATAATCAGAAACATAATTGTAGTAAAGACTGATCTAACTGAAGGTCTATTAATAACAATTTCTATGAATTCACTCTTTAATGTTTTGACATTAAAATAACTGGCCATGTGGGTAACCTTTGGTGAGGGATCTGATCTTGTGAAGGACAAGCAAGAGCTAGCAGAGGTCTTGCAGATGACTAAATCTCTTCAACCTTCAGCCAAACCTATTCATAATGATTTCAAGTACATACTAAAATGCCCAAAGAACTATCAAAGAACACAAATTATATCAATATGATGTTAATATTATGTGTAATATCACAACACTAGACCCCAATAGTGCTGGGTAACAGAGAACTGATAATCTCCGTACCTGGTATCTGAAACATTTTGATTGGAAGGATTAAATGAGGGTGATATATGCACAACCATTTAAAAAAAATAGAAAATGTCATAAAAAGGTAAGTAGTAATTTACCAAATACAAAGACAATTAGGTATTTTTAAAAAGCCCTAGGGAGGTTTAATGAGTTCTTCAAGGGAACATAACTAGTTGGTGACTAGTATTAGAACATAATTTTTTCTTCCTGTTGATGAGAATTCAGCCTCATGAGTAAGGCTTTATCCAAGTGGAATTCAAGTAGAAAAAAAACTAAGAAATTAGGTGCTTTGTTTATTGTTATATCACGACATTTCCTCTGAAAAATAGCCAATATCCTACCCACTGAATGGCACACCCAAAAAAAGATTTTGAGGTTTGCTTCATAACAGTTCCATAGATGATTACATGCAATATAAGTCCCGTAATACCACACAATCTTAATGCTTAAAATGACCCTGGAAGTCACTTAGTCCAACCTTCCAGTCAATCTTAATATAATTCATGTAATCAGATTATGAAGAGAATTTCTGATAGCACTACTACTACATTCCTTACTGCTGTATATCAGCCTTATAATCCCTAGCCCCTGAAATTTCCCTGATATCAATGTTACATATAACTCATATAAGATATATTTGAACCTTCTAATTAAAGTCTAATCGAAGATACAGTTCAAAATATAAAATTCTCCTTTTGGGTTTTCTGAAATTTCTTAGATTTTTCTCCTTGTAATCATTTTTCCTATATTGCCTGGGGCCTAAGGCAAAAATAATTTGGCATCAGAAACCACTGTAAACTTACTCAACCCTTCAATCCAATTTCATACTTTTAAAGTAAAATAGGTACCTGAAAAAAAAATTATTTAGATTCTACTCTGTCTCTTCTACTGTAACCAAAAAATGTCTTAACCATTAAATGTGCTGGTCAGGACAGAACTTAGTCTCCTCACCCCCATTTCATATAGTTAGAAAATTCTTATATTTTATTGGCATTTAAAAAAAACTGTGAGTGCCATCTTCTCTGTCTTGAAGTTAGCAGAGCTCTGAACATATTTAGATGGAGTTTTAACTCACCTTAAATATAACAAAACCACATTTAACACAGACCTTGGTCTTGTACTTGTGATCAATTATCATGGAGTAGCTGGGAGAAACAATAAAAAGACCAGTTTCTTCTCTTTCCCAAGCTAGTTCTTTTAGTTCTAAGTAATACTGTTAAATCTGAATAACATATAACTAAATATACACATAGGTAAATATAAAAGCAATTTACGTTTTCGCCTCTTAGTCGCCATCTTGTCATGTAGATGAATTCCATAGTATGATCCTTCCCCATAATTTCACCATTGCACAGCACATCCAACTTTAAAAAGAATAGTTACAGACCCATTAATGTAAGTAATTTTGAATTCATAAGTGTTTTGCATGTTTTTTTAAATTTCAAAAAAGATTCAAATAGTTATAACAAAATAGAATTGTTCATTAAAAACTATTTTTATTAAAATCACTGGTCTATCTTATGTGTAGTAATTCAGATATAAGTACCATGAAGCACTGTTTATCTTGTCCCACATACCTGTATCTCAAGTTCATACACATAATTTTGAAATGCAATGTATACTTTCTTAGTCCCTATCTCTGTGCAACCTTTGAGATTTTAGACATTTCTGAGATTGCCTCTTATCAAATGAGAAGAAACTGGAAACTTCAGTTCCTCACAGAACTTTTGCCTTATGGATTCATTTCTCAGAATCCTTTCACCTTTCCAAGATTTAAAGGAGTTACTTTTCTCTCATTAACTTATATTTGAAGAGGGTAAATGAATGAATGTGAATATGTGATTTATGGATACTTCGAGGCATGTGAAAATATCTGTTAATTGCCTATAGCTAAGGTGACAGCACGATTAGGACCATGCCACCAGTCTATGTCTCCCAGGGCTCTCTGGCCTCTTTGCTTGGTGGAAACTTGCATTATTATAGGACCATCTTGTCACCTTGCATGGAACTTTGAAAAAGGGTTGTACTTATCAATGCTCACTTTTGCTCTAGTGTTGCAGGAACCAAACTACCCCCAAATCCTTACGAAGGTCACAGGAACTATGGCTATGATTTAGTAATTCAACAAAGCATAATTAAATGTTTATCATGTATCCCGTATGAATATTTTGGTTCTCTAGCCATTAAAAGCAAATTGATAGGATTTAATTTAAAGGGTGGAAAGAGGGAAGAACGGGTTTTAAAGAATTCTGTGTTTGGCTAGACAGAGACTGGAGTTTTGAACTTTAAGTCTAAAATGAGTATAATTCTAATTGTATTAGACAAATTATTAGCTAAATTATATTGATTTTTCTGATGATTTATGGTGATGTACATGGATCTCAAAATGTTTTTCAGACACTTTATTTTTAAAGGAACAAAGTAGATAATTTCATTTTCTTCATCCTGCCCAAAAAATATCATAAGCAAAGATAAAGGGACTTAGGATGCAATTCCTAATCAAGCACACTGCTTCTATTATTGTTATTTAAAAACTAAACTATCCTGCCACAATTAGCAATACTATTAACAGACTCTTTGGCTGTCAGGCATTTCATTAAATCATCTCTCTACTTGTTGGGGACAAGTAAATATACTAAAAATTATAGAAAAAGTTCTTTGCATTGGAACAGATAAGGAGCTGTCAGTGGATTGAATCCCTTCCCCTTCTATCTTTTCCTATAGAGAAATATAACATATGCCAGCATTAAGACTATATGAGAGTAAAAGTTCTCTAAACTCTAGCAACTTCGTGAAAACCAGAAAATAATGAGTCGTGCTTAAAAGTAAGGAAATAAAATTGCATGTGGTATCCTGTAAGGGAATAAAGCACAAAACCAAATCTTAAAAAACAATTTTATTTTCTATTTTCACTGTTTTATCTATAAACTCTTACCACCTTTTACTTTTACCAAGTACCTAGGGCTTTAACTTGCACAATTTTTTTCCTAATATAAAAGCTGATATTTAGGAAGTTTATATTTGTAATACCAAACCATAATAAGAATTTTTAATCCATAATTAGTCATTTGAGAGAAGTTTTAAAGTAAGTTCAGGATCAAAGGCTTCCTCAAAATACAGACTTAATACCTATCAATGTCTATGTTCAAATCCTATTTCATTTCTGCTACGATGACGGTTCATTTTGGCATTACTGTACATAGCCTGAAAAATTAATGGTGCCATTTTTATTAGGAAACTAATCTCAGTTTTAGTTTGTTTTTTTTTTTTTTTTGAATGCTATTATCAGAACCCAAAAGCAAGGAAAAGTTACTTAATACAAGCTGTAATAGTGCTATTTGGGCAGGTGAGAAATAGACATGTTTCCTCATCATGTCATAGCCATACTCCTAGGATCATAAATGTTCTCTAAACACTGAACACATCATAAGCTGTGCTGTGATGAACATCAGGGTGATTTATCTCTCCTGCAAAGAAATTGGTAAATGCAATACTAAAACAAAAACTAGGTTTTACCTACTGCTGCTAAACAATATTACTTTTGCATATCATGGACTTAAAGGCACATTACTTGTAAAAATCCCTTTTGGAAAAAAGTGTTTTACATTCTAAAAAAGTCTTTAAAGAATTAGCAAAAGTGGACTGCGAAAGTCTCAAACACACACACACACACACACACACACACACAGACAGACAGACAGACAGACAGACAGACAGACAGACAGACAGACATACCCTAAAACGTGTTGGCATAAAAAAGAATCCACTTAACTGAAATATTTATTTTGAGGATACTTAATGTTATTTAAATATATCCTCTAATTATAAAACACTAAATGCATTAGTATCATGTTTTAGTCATGATATTAAATTCAAAATACAGATTACATAAATAGAATATTACATTCTAAAAATTGTTAACATGAAAATAACCTAAGTTCCACAAATTTTAATTCAAATGTGTTCTCAGTTAATTTTTACTTATTTTGTTAGAATTTTACTTCAGATCAGAATTAGCAAAATGATCAAGGTTAGTTTATTAACTTACCTCATAAGAACTTGGAAGTTTTAATTTTAAACTTAGAAATTTTTTAATAGTTCCCACAGTTACACGTGTAGAACATCGAATGAATTTCTTCATTAAACCCTAAAGAAAATAAAGATTACTAATTAAAATGTTCTACCTTGTTTTTAAACCATAGGTGTCACTCCCACTGTCATTTTCAGTATTTTCAAAATGTATTCTTAAAATGTTTCAATTTATAGCTCTTTAGTACTTGTGGGTAAAAATGTTCCTAATTCTTAGATACACGATACTCTTCAAGAATTTACTATCGTGTACTAGGGAACTCCTGGCAAACAGACAATCTGCATACCTCTAGACATTTTGGTAAAGAACACACCATGAGTAAAGGTCACAAAAAGCATATAAAATACCTTATTATATATTGTCACTTCTGAAAGCATTTAGGGACATTTTTAAAAAGTTTCAGAACTTATAAATATTTTAAAAAGGAGCAGTGATTTCAAACGGGGTCCAAGGAGACCTAGTCCAGTTAGGCCAAAAGAGACCCAACAACTAAAAGTCATGTAGAATGGACCCATGGTTGGGGAGAAACATGCCCCATGTCGGATGGGGGTACGGCGGTACTTTACCAGAAAAACAATGTTCTATGTGTCTAGATTTTTCTCATTTCATCAGCAGTACTAATTCACTCTTTAAGCTTGAACACCACTAACTTTATAAGAACCAATCCAGAATAGATATCCAAACTGAAAATGAGTCAAAATGAGTTAGTAGACATGATAAACATGAACCAATTTGTTAGACAAACTTACATCCCCCAACTTAAAAGTATTGATAACAATCTTTAGCAGTTATCAATATTAAACAAAAAAGCAGCAATTCGATCTTTTAGAGATATAAAGTATTACCTCTACTTATATGTATAGAAAATTAGATCAACAATCTGGAAATGTTCTTAAGTTAGGTCAAAAGTAGAACTATCTAGTCAGTATGCATTTCTTAGCAAATATATTTCTAGCAAAATATATTTCCTAGCAAAGAGCAATAGAAATGGATCTACATAGGATACTTGGTCACAATTCAGATGGTAAAGTATCTATTAAAAGAAAAAGGAAGTTAAAAGTTACCTCTAAAGCAAAACATACTCTACCCATTTCAAACTGGAACATTGACATTCTAAACAGCGTGAAAACAAAGGGATAAATATACACGTAGATATTCTCTCTGTTATTTGTTCACATCTCAACCACGCAAAGGTTTCCTGTCTATTTTCTTGTTCCAATGGCTAGCACATTTTATATGTCCCAGTTAAGTTAGAGAATAATGTGAGAGTACTGGAAGACCCTCAAAATGTATTCTCATCTGCAGAGAAATCTCAAGTTGTTGAAAGAACCTGCAGAAATGACCATGAAAAAACTCTTTCAGAAATTAATAATTATAGAGATGTCAGAAGAGTTAAGAGAAGATCTTAGAAGCTAGGCAAAAGCTTGTTTCTGGAATTTAAAATTCAATATTTTTACATCAATCTCTAACAAAATTCCAGCCTGGAATTTGATATTTAATTTGTTAAGTACTTAGAAAATAAAAATATAACAATTATGCATTCTCTCTCTGTAGAAACACTTTATAATTATACCAAATTATCCTTGTTGTTTCCTAGCTAGGTACACTTGGGAGGTGCTCTACAGATCTCTGAAAAGTAACTGACACATTTTAAGAGGGGCAATGACAATTAAGAGTGTTAAGTAGAGGATGAGGATGGTGGGGAGAGTCTAAAAGAAATGACCCTAAGAGCTGTGCTTCTTCCCAACCATTTCATTTCCTAACACATGGAAAAAGGGGAATGTGTACTACACACAATGGGTTAATGAGACACGGCTGCCTGGAGTGGTGGATTTGTGGCCCAGGCCCTGCCGAGGGGGATCAACATTTCAGAAACATCTGTGTATTTAAAAATATTATATGGAAAAAAATTTGTGTTTTAAGAATGTTATCTTTCCCTTTCATGACACAATTCCTTTGCCTTCTAACCTGTTCCTTCCAACTCAGGCCAGAAGAGGCACAGTTCAAATAAATCTCCTTTCTGCTTTAATTTGATTATCCTAGATTACTCTTCATCTCTTTGTTCTAGAAGAGTTAAAATATTAGATCTGAAATTAGATAGTGGTCCATATGGCAAGTTAGATGGGGTTCCATTTCTAGGATACGATTCAACAAATTCTAGTTCTTATGATCATGAATATTTGTTTTGTTTATTTTTTAAACCAACATCCCTACAATGTCTTTTTCTATCATCTTCAGAATGGTATGGTTAGTATCTCCAGTTAAAACAACTGTCAAGCTTGACTATGACTTTTTAAAAACAAATATAATTCAGATATAGAAGTCACTATTTTAGGTGTACAATTCAGTAGTTTTTAGTAGCTTCATGAGGTTGTGAAACTATTTTCTAATTCCAGGACAGTTTCATCTCCCCACATAGACACTCCATACCCAATAGTAGTCACTACTCACTCTTCCCTCTCCCCAGCCCCTGACAACCATTGATTGACTTTCTCTTTGGATTTGCCTGTTCTGGGCATTTCATATAAATGGAATCATATAATATGTGGCTTCTTTCACCAAGCACGCTTTCAAGGTTCATTCATGCTGTACACATAGCATGTATCAGTATTTCATTCTAGTTTATAGCTGAATAATAATCTAATGGGTAGATGTATTATAGTTTGTTTATGCACTCATCAGTTGATAGACATTTGGGTTGTTTTCACTCTTTGGCTATTATGGACAATGCTGTCGCAAACATTCATATACAAGATTTTATGTGAACATATGTTTTCAGTTCTCTTGGGTATATATTTAGGAGTGGAATTGCTGGGTCATGTGGTAACTGTTTAACTTCTTCAGGAACTGCCAAACTATTTTTCACACTGGCTGCGCCAACTTACCTTTTCACCGGTAATGTATGAGGGTTTGTTTCTCTACATTCTACCCAACATTTACTATTTTCCTTAAAAAAAAAAAATTATAGCCATCCTAGAGGCATGAAGTGTTATTATGATTTTGATTTGCATAGCACTAATGAGGTTTAGCATCTTCTCATGTGCTTATTGGCCATTTGTATATCTCCTTTGGAGAACTGCCTATTTAAATCCTTTGCTCCTTCAAAAAATGAGTTATCTTCTTGTTGTTGATTTTATATTCTGGATACTAAAGGCTTATCAAATATGTGATTTGAAAATATTTTCTCCCATTCTTGTAGGTTGTCTTTTCACTTTGATAATGTTCTTTGATGTAAAAAAGCTTTTAATTTTGGTGAAGTCCAATTTATATATATTTTAATGTTTGTGCTGATGGTGTCATTTCTAAGAATCTACTTGTCAAATCCAAGACAATGAAAATTTATTCCTATGTTTTCTTCTAAGAGTTTTATAGTTTTAGCTGTTACATTTGATCCATTTTGAGTTAATTTTATACAGCATGAGGTAAGAATCCAATTTCATTTTTTACACGTGTTCCAGCATCATTTATTGAATGGTGCTATGCTTTCTCCTTGGATTATCTTGGCTTCCATGTCGAAAATAAATTCACAGATGTATGGGTTTATTTCTGACTCAATTCTATTTCACTGATCTATATGTCTACCTTTATGCCATATCACAGTGTCTTGATTACTGTAGCTCTGAAACAAATTTTTAAACAAGGACTTTGAGTCTTCCAACTCCATTGTTCTTTCTCAAGATCGTTTTGACTATTTTAAGGTCTCCTGGATTTCTATAAGACTTTAGAGATCAGCCTGTCAACTTCTGCAATATGATATCTATCTATCTATAGATAGATAGATAGATAGATAGATAGATCGATCGATCGATCGATCAGGGTTAGGGTTTTCATTGAATCTGAAGAGCAATTTGGACAGGATTGCCATCTAAATATTAACTTTTCCAATCCATGACATTGGATATCTCACTTATATGGGCCTTCTTAATTTCTTTCAATATTTTGTAGTTTTCAGTGTATAAACATTATATTTTTGTTTAAATATATTCTTGAGTATTTTATTATTTTTTGATGCTATTATAAATGAAATTATTTCATTTTTGGGTGGTCATTCCAAGTTTATTCCTAATTCTTGTACCCTGCAACCTTGTTAAATTTATTAGCTATAATAGTTCTTCTCTGGATTCCTAAGGATTTTCTGTATACAAAATCGTGTCATCTGCAAATAAAGATTATTTTACTTTTTTTCCAGTCTGGATACTTTTAATTTCTTTTTCTTGTCTAACTGCTCCAGCTAGCACCTCCAGTACAATGTTGAATAGAAGTGGTGAGAGGAGACATCTTTTTCTTGTTCCTGATCTTAGAAAAGCTTTGTCTTTTATTATGTCAGCTGTGGGTTTTTTTGTAGCTGCCTTTATCAGGGTGAGGGAGTTCTATTCCTTGTTTTAAACAACAACAAAAAAAAGTTAGATTTGTCAAATGCTTTCTATTTATCTACTGAGATGACCATGTGGTCTTTCACCCCCCCCCCTTTTTTTTTATATGTTGTTATGGTATATAATCCTTTGCTGCTTAATTCAGCTTGTTGGTAATTTTTGAGGATTCTTGCATCTATAGTTTTCCTGTTATAAAAAACACTACTGCAATTTTTATTGCGGTAAAAAAAAAAACAAACCATAAAATTTGCCACCTTAACCATTTTTGAGTGTACAGTTCATTAGTGTCATGTCTATTCACATGTTGTGAAACAGATATTCAGAATATTTTCATCGTGACAAACTGAAACTCTATGCTGATTAAATAACTCCCCCTCCCCTTCCTCTGGTCCCTGGTAACAACCATTCAACTTTCTGTTTCTATGAATTTGACTATATACCTCAAGTGGAATCACATAGTAATTCTTTTTTTGTGGCATAACGTCCAAGTTCATCCACATTGTAGGATATGGTCTATCTTGAAAAATGTTCCATATGCACTTGACAGAAATGTGTATTCTGCTGTTGGGTAGAACATTCTATAGATGTCTGGTAGGTCTAGTTAGTTTTAATGCTGTTCAAATTTTCTATTTCCTTATGGACCTTTTTGTCTAGTTTTATTTTGAAAGGTAGTATATTGTTGAATTGTCTGTTTCTTCCTTCTGTCAGATTTTGCTTCCATATTTTGGGGCTCCGTTAGGTGCATTTATGTTTATAACATATTTTCTTGATGGATTAACACTTCTGTCATTTAAAAAATTTCCTTTGTTTCTGATAATTTTTGTCTGAAAGTTTGTCTGATATTACTATAGCCACTCCCACTCTTTCGATTACTGTGTGCATGGTGTTTCTTTTTCCAATCTCCTACTTCTAATCTATTTTTATCTTTAAATCTAAGGTATGTCTCTTGTTGGATCATTCATTTTTATCCATTCTGACAATCTCCACTTTGAACTGGAGCGTTTCATCCATTTCCATTTAATGTAATTACTAATAGGGTAAGATTTATATCTACCATTTTGCTATTTGTATTCTACATGTCTTAGGTCTTATTCCTCTATTTCTTGATTACTGCTTTATTTTGTCAGAGATACTTTCTAATATATCATTATATTGCCTTATTTTTAAAAATTTTATTATAGTTTCAAGTATATAGTACACTGGTCAGACATTTATGTAGTTTATGAAGCAATCCTCCTGACTGCTCATTCTCTCCTCTGGCTCCCCACCTAGCCATTACATTACTTCTGACTGCATTCCCTATGCCATGCTCCCCATCCCCATGACCATCTATCAACTACTAATTTATACTTCTTTAACTTCTTCACCCCTTTCTCCAGTCCCCCAAACCTCCTTCCCTCTGGCCATCACTAGATTTTCCTCTATATTTGTGAGTCTATTTTTAATTAGTTTGTTCTTTTCCTTAGATTCTGCTATATAGCTCTATTATTTCTTTTCCTATATATTTTCAAGTTACTCTTTTGTGATTTCCCTAAGTATTGCAATTAACATCTAAATTTATAACAATCTAGTTCAGATTAATACTACTTTAATTTTAATAGTATACAAAAACTTGCTCCTATATAGCCCTGTTCTGCCACCTCCCTCCCTCCTCAGAAAAAAGTTGCAAATACATTTATTTTGTCTTTTATATTTACCTTTACCAGTGCTTTTTAATTGTTAATGTGGATTTGAGTTACGGCCTACTGTCCTTTCATTTAGGCCTGAAGAATGCCCTTATTTTTTGCAGAGAAGGTCTCGTAGTGATACATTGTTAGTTTTTGTTTATCTGAGATTATATTTTCTTTTCCCCTTTTAAAGATATAGATTTTTGATGGACATAGAATACTTGGTTGAGAGTTTTTTTTTCTTTCCGTACTCCGTGTATGTCATCTTACTCCCCTCTGGCTTCTAGCTTCTGATGAGAAATCAGCTGCTAATATTGGCGATCCCTTGTAAGTGATGAATCACTTCTTTTTTGTTTTCAAGATTTTGTCTTTCAATAGTTTGGTTTGACGTCTTGCTATATGAATTTGAGTTTATCATACCTGAAGTTTGTTAAGCTTTTAGATGGTTAATGTTTTTGTCAAATTTGGAGAGTTTTAGCCCATTATTCAATTATACTTTCTGCCCCTTTCTCCTCCTTTTGAGATTTCCATTATGCGTAGGTTGGTAAGCCTGATGATGTCCTATATGTCTCTGAAGATCTGTCTGTTTTTCTTCATTCCTTTTCTTTCTGTTACTCAAACTGAATGATCTCAGTAAGTTTTGGGTTCTTTTTCTATGACTCAAATCTGCTGCTGAGCCTCTCTAGTGCGTTTTTTTTATTTCTGTTGTTATACTTTTAAACTCCAGAATATTTAAAAAATAATTTGTCTCTTTATTAATATGTTCTATTTGGTGAGATTGTTCTTGTACTTTTATTTAGATGTTCAGATGTGATTTTAGTTCTTTGCATATATTTAAAATCCATGATTTAAAATCTGTATCTAGTAAGTCCAATGTCTGGATTTCTTCAGAGACAGTCCTATTGACTACTTCTTATATATGGGCTATACTTTCTTGTTTCTATTTGTATCAAATATTTTTTGTTGTTGAAAACTGAACATTTAAAATAATGTGATAACTTTTGAAACTCAGATTCCCGTTGGCCTTTCATGGTCTGTTGTGGTAGCTATTTCTTGTTTCTCTGTTTAATGACTTACCTAAACTAATTGTGTCAACTCTGTATTCTTTACAGTATGTGGCCAATGAAGTTCTTACCTACTGATTGGCTAATGATTGAATAGAGATTTCCTCATACACTTGGAACCAATAAGTCTCCCATTCTTTGCTGAGAGACTCAGTATGTGTTTTGGGGAACACCTCTAAATCAGGTTGTTGACAACTCTCAGTTTTCATGTCCTACTTGTGCAAAGCCTTGAGGTCAGTCAGAGGTGAGAGCTTTGTGTCTATACATGTCTTTCCTGAGCATATACACAGCCCTGTGTATGAGCTTGCCCTCTACAGTCCCAGGAATACACCAGAGCTTTTCAAAGCCTCTATAGACTTTGATATCTATAGACATCTCATTCTGCAGCTTTTCCATTTAAGCTCTTTAGTTGTGTCTACTGTTTCCCCCAAATGTTATTATCTTGGGCAGTCAAGAAGTTAAAAACATTTGTCTGTAATTGGTTTTGACAAATGCTCCTCCTTACACTCCCCACCTAACAAAAGAGAAAGTTTTTCACTAGGTAAGCTCCAAGTCGGGTCTAATATAAACTGCCTTGTAAATTGGGTATTTCAGGAACTACCACAGGTCAAATAATGAAAATCTGGCAATTAGGCTTTGAAAGAACTCCACCTCTGTTCTGTCCTTTTGGTACAGAGAGGCTACACTGGGAATGTGGGCTGTTTTTCAAGATTACTGCAGAGTTGGGAATGGGACTAAGGCAAGTTAAAATGCCAAAAAAGTCAGCCTTTTTTTTTTTTTTTTTTTTTTTAAAAAATAAATGCTTCGTAGGTTTCTGTAAGCCGTTGGTTAATTATCAGAATTCTAAAAAAGTTGATTTTGGAAGTTGTTGCCAGTTTTTTTTTTTTTCATTTCTTTAATGGATAAGCAAATTTTTACAAGTCTTTATTTTTGAATTACAAAAGTAGTATGTATACTGCATGAACTATCCATGTGACTACTCCACCACCATATTTGAGAATCACATCCTACTGCAAAGGAATGAGATTGTTGAGGAGGCTATAAAGAAACACATTTTTTTCCTTCTTTAAGGGGTTTATAATCATGGTTCAAGAACAAGATAATACCAAAAAAGATAAAAGACAGTATCAGTGCCTGGTATCTTCAAAAACACAATAAATTCTCATTTAATAAATAACAAATTAAGCCCTAATCAAATGAGAAATGCAAGCCCTACAGAATTTCAGAGAAGGTATTCATTAGGGTGGAAAAAGGCATCACAAAAGTAGAGGTCTCTGGGTCTTGAGAGAACCATAGGACAGTGGTGAGAAGAGAAGAACATGCAAAAAGAAAAAGATTTTTCAAAGTTTGAGAGAGTTTTAAATACTCTTAATAAAAAGCCTTTCCATATTCTGGATGCAAGTACTTTGTCAGATATTAGTGCCTATATATATATATATATATATATATATATATATATATATATGTTGGTACTCATATAAAGCAATAATCATTTGTCTTGAGAGGAGAGTTCAATGATGGGTATATTGGGAGATAAGATAGGGGCCAGTTAGTGATTGCTAGTATAAGGAATTAAGATATTATCCTATAGGCCAGAAGGTCGCAAACTATGGCTACACCTCACAATCATATCTGGATGGCCATCTATTTGTGTAAGTAAATTTTACTGGAACACAAACATGCCAGCTCACATTCACTATGATCTGTGGCCACTTTAGGGGTACACTGAATAAGCTGAGTAGTAGCAGCAGAGGCTATATGGCCCATGGAGCCTATAATATTTACTGTCTGACCCTGATATTGGCTTTGACTCTGGCCCTCACCCTTGGATTAAAAAAAAAAAAAAAAAAAAAAAGAATAGAGAGAACACGTAAGTGACTACTTTTAAAATTTAGATGTGAGCAGCATTAGAAAGTTTGTAGGACTTATGACAGATTGAAGATAAAGAGTAAAAGGTCAAAGATGACTACAAGATTTTGAACTTGTATGACAGGTTGTATGTAACATAGTGATACCTAAAATTGCATGTTTGCAGTAAAGTACAGGTTGTAAACATGTGAAGTTTCAAGTGTTAGAAAGATAATACTTCAACTGGGGAGAAATGGTAGAATTGGAAATGGGGACTTAAAAGCCACAGAAAAAATGGAAGTGACCTCTAGGATGAAGAAAGAATAATTGAGTGAAGGACTAAGTATTTGAATATACTCACATATATCAAGTAGAAAACAGGAAGAAGTGGAGACAGAGTAGGAACAGCCAGAGAGCAAAAGTGAGAATCAGGGTGGCATAGCAGAAGTCATACAAGTTATGAAAATTGTTTTAAGAATGAAGAAAAGTCTATAAAGGAAAGAATAAATGGATAAAAGTTCAACTCTAATGATGAAGTGTCAAAGATGTCAAAAAGAAGAGAATATCAAGGAGTAGTTAATTTTCAGATGAATTTCTAAAATAATACTTTATAACTTTCAAACTAGAAATTCTGCAGAGAAGTAGACTTTATATTTATAAAGATATTCAGCTTTTCTATTAATTTTCACTATAAGATAACTCATGTATTAGAAAGCTAAAGGATAATCACAACCTCTAAGAAGCTCCCAAAAGAGGATTACAGAAATGATTGGTAATAAGAGAAAAATATAAGGCTATAAAAAACCCTGATGAAAAGACAAAAAAGAAAGGGTGCTCTACCAGAACATAAAAAAGAGAAGCCTGGGAAGACATATAGGTACAGTGGCCACTTCTCTAAAGATTGCTGCACTTTATTGCATGCTGTGTCCAACTAACCCCTATTAACTAAATCAATTACCTTATTACAACTGTTTAAGTCCTCACCAAAGTTCGTTGAGTTGAAAAATTGTTTTTAATTTCCTAATAGGAAAACGTCGTTAAATGTATTGTAAAAATTCAACCCACTGGCTTACAGATTACGAAGAAGTAAAAGAGACACTGAATATAGGCATTTGAGTAAAATATGGAATACAAAGAGAGAAACAGTATTCTCAATGGCTGACATTGGCTAGGACAACGCAACAAAAACCTAAAGAGGTAAAGTAGTGAACATTTATAATGAAAACAAAAGTTGCTTGCAATAAAAAAAGACATATTTAACACCATTTAAAGACCAAAGAAAATAAGGGTGTTTTAAACTCTCTAGCATAAAGATCCTTTACAAAAAGGTCCAGTTAGAGAAAAACAGGATTAGAAATAGAGATTCTAGAGAAAAATCTGGGAGCCTTCAAGGACTTCATGGCATCTAATTTTATTTCATAATCAATTATATTATTCATAAAATATATCAGCCATGACATGAATAGTTTGAGTTGCAAATAAAACTACAGAAGTAGAGGACAAAATTAGAAGAGGAGGAATAAAAGGGTTGTAGACATGAAATGATCTGAATTGGATATTACACTTAGAAATACAAAGGCTATGAACTCCCAACAAAGGTATAAAAGGAGGTGGAGAGGAAAAATAGAGGTGTGATTCTTTGCACTAGCCACTAGGTGGTGGCATTGGCCCAGGACGGTTCAGTTGTTAGGGCTGGAAATCCAGTGCCTGGAGTAAGCAATTGCTTGGCCATTTCTAGGTATGGGACTGTCAGAGAATGGCATTCTACTTGATTATGTTAATAAATTTTGAAAGCAAATGTTTTGAAACATTAGGAAAATTCATCAACAAATTATCAAAAGTTTACTATAAAATATACAACTGTACTTGTCCACTCACCTTTACTACATTGTCCCCTGATTGTCCATTATTTCGTAAACAATCTAGACATATAGCAATTTGTGGATCACTTCTGTGATAGTCTTTATCATCTTGATTTTCATCACCTTCTTCATCTACTTTAGGTTTGTCAACTTTTGAAGAATCATCTGTACAATTTAAACAAAACTAGATATAACTCAAAGTTTATATTAAAGTTAAGTAACAGTAATTAAACATCAAAACAAAAATGAACTTTAAAAAATTTCTCAACAGTTTTTGATAAAGAATAACTGAAAATTTTAGTATCTTTAAAATGTTCCACCCAACAATGAAAATATTTTTTAAAAACCATCTGTGACTTATTAACATAGCCTAAGATGTTTTGGCTCACTGGGACATCCAATGAAAGATTCAGGACCAGCTACACAAAAATAATTGCAATGATTAGATTACTTAGAAGGTAGACAAGATATAAAAATACTTCCAAATTCTCTATATATTCAAACTAAAAACCAAGTACTCTTTTCAAATTATAAAATATTCTCTTTAGGTTCACAAAACTTCAAATATTATTCATAAAATCAGCTAGTGAAAGATAATGAGTAGAATGAATTAGCTTTTTTTAACATATACATATCTATATAACATGTTAAAACTCCATTAAAGAAATCTGAATAATATATATCTAAATATATTTAACCTATTAAATACCTGCAGCCTACATATAATGCAACTATATTTGTTGATTTATTCATTTATTGAGTGCCTTTAACTGTTAGACATGCTCGTGCTAGGCTTGTGGGAACAATATTAAAACTAGAGTGTTATCATTCTTACCTTAATAGTAGTCAGGGTATAGGATGAGATATAGGCAAGTAAAGGAAAGAGATGGAGAAGTGGGATAAGGCCTTTGATGGAAGAAGTAAAATAGACTATGTGGGCATATATGAGAGGTAATAAACCCAAACTATGGGGTGAAGCAGATTCAGGTAAAATTTCTAGATAAAATATCTCTAAGCTAAAACTTGAAAGAATTAGCCAGCCAAGCATTACAGTATAGAAAAGCCCAGGGGGAAAAAAAAGGTTAGCCCCTCTACAATGACTGTTGTATCATAAAAACTAGATGGGTTCTCTTTCTTCTGTATTCTTCTACATATTTATATGGAACCCATATAAACAGTAGCTGCCTTTTATGAAACAAACTCCCAAATTCTCCAATCAAACTAAAGACCAAATATTATAAAATACTTTAAAAAGTGAGAAGTAATGGGAAAAGGGAGATAAAGTAGGCTACAGTCCTTCACAAGTCTTAAGAGTCATAGACTAAACCTACCATATAGCTTCTGATGACGATCCCCTGGGCTCCTGTCCTCTTGAAAAGGTAGTCAAAAATTGGATCGTTAAGTCAACTTTATATTATCTATTTTTATTATAGCCCTGCTGTCTAAATTGTAATTTACACTTAGATAAAACAAGCCTTTAGTTAAGTCATTTTTTGTCAGGCTTGGATTCTTTGCCCATTTTGTTGTTTTAGGTCAAAAATAATCCCTTACTATCTTATCCCAATCATTCAAAACAATTCTCAAACCTCCCCACTATAGGAAGCCAGCCCTGCACAGTTAAGTTGAACTAATAAGACTATGATCCCCAATTTACAGATGAAAAGAGAAAGAACATTTTCTCACCCATGTAAATGAGGTAAGCCTGACAAACCTATGATCTTTTGGGAAAACCAGGGGCAGGAGAGTGAGCTCACAAGTGAGCCTATAGAAACACATAAATATTTTTGAAATATTTCAGCGGTATATAGGTATTTAGGCCATCTTGAAATCTCATATTAACCAGAGAAAAGAATACTACCTTCCTTATAATTTCAGATGAACTATATACTTACAAAAAGCCTTTTTTTTCTGTTCAGTATGGTTTACCACTTTGCTGAGATTATTAAAAATTTACTGATTGCTGGGTCTCCTAGGACCCAGAAGAGAAATTTGGACACTTAGCACTGATGATGGGAAAAATTCCCATAATCATCTAGAAATGTTTTTCAAATTCCAGGGTATATTAAAACTTGTATCACCTGAGCTCCACCTATGAAAACTTCATTCCAAGATCCCCTTGCTATGCTCTCAGCCACATCTCACTTCCCTCTTGTATTCAAACAAACATACAAAACAAAACCCCTCCCTGTTTAGGTGGCTATTTCTTACTTCAGTTTCCTTTAGCTCTCTAGCAAATATTGCTATAATTAGTAGTTGGTTTTCTGTTTTATCTCCTTTTTCTCTTCCCAAAGCCCAATTTCCTTTATTTCCAATCACCTTCAATGGAGTGACTCTATAAAATCTTAAGATTTTATATAAAGGTTCATAAGAGAAAGGTTCATAATATAAATAAAAGAGTACATGAATTTTGTACAGGAGAAATTCAAGCATGAATAGAGATATTAGTTCACCAAAGCAAAAGCTGAGCAATCTGAGATGCCATCAGATAGATGTAAGAAAAAGTCACCTTGTCCATTTTCTTGAGGCTTATTTTTCTTCCAAAATTCAGATTCACGCTCGAGTTCTTCTAATTTAAAAGAAAAAAAAAAGTATGAAAATAACAGAAACAATCATGAAATATTTAATAGAAATGTTGATTTCATAAAACATAGAAATATCCGAGAAGCCAAGGAGCAACTTACGTTCTCGTAGTCCAGGGACCAGTTTAAATATGATTTCCTCTAATGTATTATCCAACCTTCCAAAGGAGAAAAGAGAATATGCTAACAAAGAAGACATCAAAATCCAATATAAAAGCAGTTTGAGATCTTTATCTGACATGTATTACAAAATGTAGAACATGCATAGTTTCAGCACATCTATACCAAACTGCTCTGCACACAGAGCACACCGATTTCTAGCCTTTCCTACCTACAGTGGTAGATTGATTACAAAAATGGTCCTATCCCCAGCTCTTCCTCTATTTACACCTTCTGAACATGACTTTGAATTCCTCCCTTGATTAAGGAATGGAGACTATCTTCTCACCCAAGAATACGGGCTAGCCTTGAAAAGTGCTTAGGCCAACAGAATGTGTCACAAGTGACACTGTGCTTAGTTCTGAGCATAAGCCTTAAGAGGTATCACAAGCTTTTGTGCACTCTTTCTTAGAACCCTGCCAACTGTGAGAACAAGTCTGGAGGATGAGACACAATGCACAAGAGAGCCAAGCTGCCCTGCTGAGGCCACCTCAGACTCGTTCACTCATAGCCCAACACGACAACCCAGCTGAGATCAGAGGAGCATCCTATCCAATAGGCAGCTAACTGCAGTTGCATGAGTGACCCCAGCAAGACCAGAAGAACCACCTAGATCTGTGAACCATACATAATTGTGAGGAATAAGAAATGCTTTTATTGTTTTAAGCATGAATTTAGGGGTGGTAAGTTATGCACCAATAGTTGATACACCCACTCTCAAAATCTCTACAACAACTCTGGCTCTCTCCAATAAAGGAAATAATCTCCTTTCTTCTGAGAAATTTAGATCATTTAGTCATTGTATCTTCCTAGATAAAAATGTAAATATTTATCTTGACATTCTTCTTTTTTTCTTCTCCTGCTGTATAAGAGTGTAACTCTTTTCATGGCTTTCATTTCTTCGATCTCATTACATTTCTATCTCCTTCATCCTGCTCAACAGCATTACTCTTCTCTTGACTACAAACATGTATAGTTTCCTCATGTTAAAAAACTCAACTTTTATTTAACCTACCTTTTCAAGCTCAATCTTTTCTTCCAATTGGAAAAATCTTTGAAAGCATAATCAACATTATTTCTGTCCATACTCTCTGTTTCTTTCTTTTACTCTACTGAACTCTCCAAGTCATCTTCTGGATCATAACTGAATAGGTTTAAAAAACTTTTTAGCATTTTAAAATGTCACTTTTCTCTAGTATCACTCTGCAGCAGGTGACAGTGTTGTCTAACATTACCTCCTTTAAAATTTCCTATGCTGCTTTTCTTTTTTCTTTCTACTTTCTTTGTCCTAAATATTTTTCTTTTTCCAATTACCTCTAAATCTGAATATTCTCCATTGCTCTGCACTTTTTGACCTTTTCTGCAGGCTAGTTTCTTTGAGGATCTCATCCACTTTTGTGATGTCACATAGGAGATAACTTATGTACATTACATACACACATTACACCCCTCTTCTGAGTTCAAGTTTCATATTTTCAACAGATGTTGAATATCTCAAGCAACTCCTTGACTTTATCTTTGTCAACACTATCTCATTCAGCTTCCAACAAAATATTGAATACCTGTCTTTTTAAAAATTAAATTTAGAAATAACATATCATTCTCAAACAGGCTTAAAATGCAAGAATATCTTAACACCCACTTCTCTCCCCCAGCTCTCTCTCCACACATTTACTCACCAAACTCCACTAACAGCTCCTTCTCAATATTTCCCCCACCTACTCTTTCCACACTTTGCATCCTTCCATTTCCTCAGTTACCACCTTAGAGAACAGCATAGAGCTATTTCCCTTTAACTTGACATGCTCATAATGAATCTTCTTTAAGACTAATTTCATCATTGTCTGTTCAAGAACTCACTTCTCATAACCTGGCTTCAAGTGTTTTTATATAACTTGAGTCCAACCTACAGATCATAACTGGTGTTATTCTCTTATTCTCTCTCTCCACTAGCCAACCAGCTTAGTCAATTATCCCTAAGAATGCTTTGTCTTTTCCAGTCTGTTTCTCTCCCTCATGCTCTGTAACTCTCTTTCTACTTTCCAACCAAACCAGTGTTACCTTATTCTTCAAGACTTAAATACTAACTTATTCAGTTTCCCTAGATTTAATAGTAGCAGCACTTAAAAGTGTTCCTTGTTTTTCTTTAAATCAAGGTAATAAATGTATATAATTTAAAAATCAAACTTCTCAATAAAACTTACATTAAAATACATTCTCATGCCCTGCCCTCCCTATTCCTGATTCCTACTACCCCAGAGTCAACCACTTTCAAATTCAACCTGTTTCTTCTCTTACTTTTGTGTGTGTGTGAAAAACAAAGTCATGTTTTTGCAGTCTAGATTTTTCTGACTTCCTTTTATGAAATATAAAGTTTTAGTTCTGTTATCATCTTGCCACCCCTTTCTTTCCAACATACACTTTTTCCTTACTCTCATCTTCTTGATATAGTATTTCCATTTTTTTTGTTTAATAATCATTGTTTACATGGTTATGATTATATAAATATTCACAGTGTACTATGACTATAGCTATCTCCTCATTCAGCTTTTTTCTTTCTCTGGAATTAGTAATAGCTGTCTTCATTTTCTATGTACTTATTCTCTAATTCTCTAAAAGAATTTCTTCTATGTACAAACAGATCAGAAATGAACCAGTTTTATTTGTTACTCTAAGACATGCCTCACTAATATGATGTCCTCTCTGTCATCCAAATCCAGTTTATTAGGACTGATTTACTCCATGGTCAGTCATTAAGGCCACACCCTTGCCATGTACCTTTGATTCCTTTTGTCTCTCTCTCTCACTTGTCGATATGATCTGGTACAACCACAGCTCTAGTTTAATCCCATTGTTAGCTCTGTACTTTCACCCACGGCTGGAAAAGAACACAATCATACCCCTTCAAATTCATAACTACAACCCAAATGTGCCTTTAAAGTTGCCAGGAATTATACCACACTTCCACAGTCCATCTATTTTCTTATTTTCCTGGTTGAAAACACTTTCTCTCCTCAAACCCCTACATTCCCTTTATTCATCCTTACTTTGTCTGATAAACATTTTATCCTCAGTGAAAAACTTCCACAGGCTCTGACCATATCTACAACATGCACCCCAGTATACTCTGCCTTCCCGCCTGTTGATACAGATGAGCCGTCAATGCTCTTATATAAAGCCTTCTCACACACTATTAGATTCCATCCCCTCTTACTTACTCAGAGACGTGGCTTCAGCAATCCCCCTTCACACCACTCTCATTAATGCTGTTCTCTCTGTTGGATCATTTCCTTCAAACATGCCATATTTCTCCCACATCAAAACAAAAGGCTTCTTGACTGTACTTCCCTAACAGCTACCACCCCATTTCTTTGTTCCCATTTGTGGCAAAACTTAAAAGAGTTGTCTATGCTCAGTATTACTAATTCTTCTCCCTTTCTTTGTCTTGAAACAATCCAGTTAAGTTTCTGCCTCACAACTCTCCTGAAAGTGCTCTTGTCAAGATCGATAAAAGGCTGCTAAATCCAGCCTTCAATGCTCAGTCTTCACCTAACTTGACTCTTAAACAACATTTAACACAGATGATCACTGCCTCTTCTTTGATACACTTTCTTCCAAGCCACACACTCCCGGACTTTCCTGCTACTTCATTATGTCTTTTCAGTTTCCTCTGCTGGTTGGTTACTCCTCCTCTCCTGATCTCTCACTGCTGGAATGCTCCAGGGCCCAATCTTTGGTCCTCTTCTCTCTCTTTACTCACTCAAGTGATCTCATCCCATCTCACAGCTTTAAATATGTTCTATATGCTCAAGACTACCAAATATTTATTCTCAGCTCAACCCTCTCCCCTTGAATCACAGGCTTGTATACCTACCTGCCAACTTTCTTCTCTGAAATGATTAACAGACTCAACATGTCCAAAAACAAACTCCCAAGCTACCTCTCCCCAAACGGCTCTATTCTTAGTCTTCCCTATCTCAACTCCATTCTTCCAGCTGCTTAGGTCAGAAAGCTTAGAGTCATGCTCTATTCTTTTCTCACATTTTATATCCAATCCATCAGCAAATCTTGCTGGATCTTCCTTCAAACTATATCCAGGTTATACCTATCTCTTGCTCCTTTTACTGTTACCATCTCTTATCTAGACCACTGTGATCACCTTCTAACTGTTCTCCTTGCTTCTGCCCCTGCCTTGCTATGTGCAGTGTATTCTCAACATGGTCACCAAAATGTTCCTTTTAAAACAAAGCCAGGTCAATAAGAGAAAACCTTTGGTAAAGATCCTCCCCTGCCACCTCCTACTATACTTAGGTCAACCATCATTACCATCAGTCTGATCTCTAGTTTCCATTTTTGCTACCATCACTTCTCATCATTTCATCAGGTATTTATTGAGAAACTGTTATGTTCCAGGAGTTATCCTAGGTGCCTGGAATACTGAAGTTCTTGTTTTTATTCTCTCTGTGAGTTTGACTTTTAAAAAATCCCTTTGCAGTAATTTTAGTGGTATAGAAATTTATAAAATATATCTATCATTAGATAAACTAACAAAACTGGAATATGGAGGGTAAAGTATACCAATGTAATCGTATTATGGTTACGTAAGATAATCTCTATAGTCTTAAGAAATACATACTAAAGTATTTAAGGGTAAGGGTGATGATATATGTAACATACCCTCAAAAGGGTCAGAAAAAAATAGAGAGCCAACATGCAAGCATAAGATAAAGCAATGAGATAAAATGTTAACAATAGGCTAATCTGGGTAAAAGGAACAGAAGTGTTCCTTATGTTTTTTTTTTTTCTGACTTTTTGGAGTTTTTATTTCCAAATAAAAATTTTTAAAATCTATACTTTAGCCATGGGATTAGATCTGATGAAATAGTGACTGGATTCCAACAGTCAAAAACAAAAGTTAAGATAATTTGTTACAATATAGCATTTAATAGGTAATAATTACCATTTGTTACAGTTTTTGATAAATACATCAGGAAAAGATTTGCCGGGAAAAGTCTGCTTTGATCTTCTCTGAATTATTTAAATCTGGGTTTCTTGCCCTCAGCACTTCTGCCATTTTGGGCTGAATCTTGGGGACGGCGGGGCTGTCCTGTGACTTGTAGGATGTTCAACAGCATCCAGCATCCCTAGCCTCTATCTACTAGATGCCAGCAGCGCCCACCCAGTCTTGATAATAAAAAGTGCCTCCAGATCTTGCAAAACGTACTCTGGGGAGGCAGGGGGCGGGGGGCGGGGGGGGGGGAGGGGCGGCAAAATCAACAGTGGCTGAGAAGTACTGATATAAATCCAACCAGCATCAGCCTTATTCAGGACTATGGACAACAGCAGACTAATGGTTCTCCATGTCAGCACATATCAGAAGTATCTGGAGGTCTTGCTAATTAAGATGGGCTCTACTCTCAGAGTTTCCTATTCAGCAGATCTGAGAACTATCATTTCTAACTCTCTGGAGACCACACTTTGAAAACCACTGGGGTGCACATTTACCTGTAGATAAATTACTCCAACTACAGGCAACTATATTTCCTCCAAATGAGACCTGCGAATCCAGATTTATAAAATGATGGCAAACATCACACAGAAATGTTATATAAGGTTATCTACAGAATATCTAGTTCTGTTTTTAGATGTGTTCTTCCCTAAGACCCCACAGTTGGTCTGTGATAGAGCTCTGGTAGGAACAGTGGGAAGAAAACAGGTTTAGTGAGGACACCTGACTTAAAGCTGGGAAGTAACATTTGAGTTTGCTGAGACATTAGGCAAAGTCATGGTAAATTTCAGTTTCCTAATCTGGAAAAAAGGGTTTGGATTAGAATCTTATGGATTACTTCCACCCTTAAAAATATGATTAGACTTAAGTAATGGTAGTCATTTTTAAAAACTGTAAGTTTTACATAAAGGTTTATGTACTCTTTTTTAAATATATGATAAAAAAAAATTTAATAGTACCAGGATTAGTCCCCTTCGATATCAGGTCTGCTCTTCTCCCACTATCATGTGGCTCAATGAAGTAGCGTACTATATAAAATATTAAAATACTGAAAATAGCTACAATTAAAGGAACTGTGAGAGCCTGAGATATTTAACATGTATAGCCTTATTTTTTCAATTCCTCTTAATATCCTAAAATAAAATTCATAAAACCTAAATTAACTGAGGCAAGGTGCCAACAAATATGATGATGCATAATAAAAAGTAAGCATTTATGTAATTTATTCAAGTTAAATAAGCGATAAAATACATTTACTTACCTCAACATTTCTAATGGATTTGTCTCATGGACTTGGTTGCCACACCTTGGACAATCATTGCTATCTTCAAAGTGCTGGACAATACAAGTCTTACAGACTAAGAAGAAAGAAGATATTAGGTTAAAATGCATCATTTGAACTTAAACTGTATATAATTAGAAGTAGTCCTTAAAAATTACCTACTACAGGTAGAGTATCATTCTTTAATCAAACTTTATAAAACCTGAAAATTGTAACACAAAAAAAAAAAAATCTCAATTGAAACAAAGCTTACTGCCACAATATAAAAAGTTTTTACCATTTTGCTTATTGTTTTTCTTAAATATATTCACAAACCAAATAACTTATTCATACTACTATAAAAAAAAAGCTAGTTCATTTACATGAAACAACAGATTTTTCTCATTTGAAGTAGGACCTAAAAAGGTAAAAATTGGTAAGTCTGCATTTACTTCTTTTGCTAGAAATGTACTTGAATGCAAAATAAATAGTTCTTTTAAAAATCTGAGTTTTCCACATGTTTGGATTACTTTTTATTGGCAGGGTGCTCCTGGGACAAACCAGGAGTTACAACGGAACTTCCAGCCCTTGCAGAGTACGAAGCGTCAGTGCTTCCGGGTCCCATGATTTCATGGGACATAAAGTGTGGTAGTGGCATCGAGCTGGTAGAAAGGCAAGAGAGGTAAACTGGACAAATGACAGAAACTGACAAAGGAAATTAAGATTTTAAGTAAAGATTCTAAACAAATAGAAAGATGGCTTGTGAATTTTTTGGCCACAAGCTTATATAGCCTACATTTCTTCCAAATACTAATCTATGACTCTCTCTCACTTTTTCCCTAAGCTTGTTACCTACTATGCCAACTGTCTTGCCTCAAAACCTTAGACATATTTACAGCGCCTGAACTATAAAAACTTTGCAATCCAATTCCCTATCCCAATAATCCCCCCTCCATTTTATTACCTTATATAATCTAAAAATAAAGATCAGCTCCCCCAACTCCCTAATACAATTCCATTACAAACTACTCTTTCCCCCTCCTCATGCCTCACACTAACTAAAAGAAGTAAAAGTTTAAACTACTGCACAAGAGTAAACAAACACTAAGGGATACCTTTCACTGAAATTAGGTCAAGCATATTACATATACTGGTCACAGCAACAATGGTCAGGGAAGAATAAGAATTCTACTAGGTATCTAATATTAAAATCATTAATACATATAAATGACATCTTGGTATTTTCTTTCATTGATTCAATAGATATTTACTGAGGGCCAGACACTGTACTAGGAGTTGGGATGCAGAAGCAAACAGAACGAAGTCCATACCCTTATGGAGCTTATATTCTATTCGGAAAGGCAAACAAAGGATTTCAGTAATAAGATTTTTTTAAAAAAGATAGAGTGTGCTGGAGGCTAGTAGCTATTCTAGATAGTGACAAAGGTAGGACTTTAAGAAGGTAATGTCTGAGCATATTTTTTATTGTTTAAGTACACCTGAATCCAATATTCTCTACCTCTTTTACCATTATATACAGCTATTAAGGTAACACTCCACTACAATTCTCTCAAAATTTGGATGAAAGGCAATTATGAGATAACCTTAAAAATAAAGAATTAGATATGAACACATCCTCTGTCCTCCAAATCTCTTGGCCCCAAAAGGTTCTAAAAGTCTTTTAAAAAGTCAAAATAATGTTTGGTAAGGGAGGATTGCCCTGTTAAGCCACATGAATTGGAGGACAGAGAAGCTGAATTCCTTTAGAAGACTGCTGGTACTTGCTATTTTCCCAGGACACTAGATAAGTTTCTGAAATTTCAGAAAGAAGGCAAGAAAGGACAGATTAGGAAGCAAGAATGAAGAGGTATTACAAAGTCTGATCCTGTCCTGGAGCTCTGATTTCATATTTCTAACTGCTCTTTATATTTAGGAGCATTGATCCTTCTGGTTCAAAAGGTTTATCATACTCAAAGGGTTCAGGAATTCCTGGTTGTCTATCAGCTTTTTCCAAACAGAGAGGTATGTAATATGCCCAGAGCACATCCTCATCTGTGTGAGCCAAAAGGCTGAGGGGAGGAGCCTGTCCTCCCAGAGGCCAAGATACCAATATAGGTTGCCAAAGAAAGAAAGGTAAAGCTGGTCCATCTAGAGATACACAGTTTCAAGAATAAGGCTGTGTTAATTGTTTGAGGCCAAGGCAGTACCAGTGCCCAAGGGTGCTGACAGAGACTAATAATCTATATTCTAGATCTGGACTGTTCAATATGGTAGCTACTAAGCCACATGTAGCTACTGAGCACTTGAAATGTTGCTAGTTCAAGTTGAGATGTGCTGTAAGTGTAAAAGACAGCATATTTCAAAGGCTTAGCATGAAAAAATAATCTCAATTTTTTATTTAATTACATGTTGAAATGAGAATATTTTAGACATACTGGATTAAATATTAAAATTATTTTCATTTTTTAAAATGTAGGAACTAGAATATTTTAAATTACACAGGTGGCTCACATTTTATTTCTACTGAACAGTGCTGTTCTAGAGGGAGAAAGCCCCATCGGGAGGTGAATTTGTATTTCACAACACTTGAGACACTATGTTATTCTACTTTTGCAGAGAAAAGGTTCCTACAGGCCAGGTAACCTGTCTACTCTGATGAATGGCAGCAAAGAGACTTGAATCTAGGTTTTCATTACAGAAAACCTAAGTTCTGATACGTTACATAGAAATACCATTCCCCTAAAACATCTTTGGCATCTCTATTAAATCTGAAAACCACATAAACAAGACAGATAAGCCATCCCATAGGGCATTTGAATTTACCGTATTACATTAAGTATCACATTAAAGGAATTAAAAACATTTTTTTTTCAGAGGCTAAGGCCAAAAAATTGTTCTTAAATTTTTTTCAGATAGTTTTAGAAAGAAAATTTTATGATGCTGAAATATAATATTTTTACTCTTTCATTTTTGTTCAGATGATTGGTGCAGGTTGTCACCACTGCCATCATAATCATTAACACTAACAGGGTTTATGTACCAGGCAACATCCTTAATGCTTCAATATATAGTTAATTCAACATGATTTAATAATTTAATCCTCATTACAATCCTATTAGGTAATATTAGGCCTCATACAGTTAGAGGAAATAAGTAGAGAACTTTAGCAATTTGCCAAAAATCATGGGATAAGTGGTGAAAGCCAGGATTTGAATCAAGAGCTCATTTTCTTAACCAATGCATGCTTATAGGATACACTGTTCTAATTTTATTTCTATAGGTCTACAATATATAGACAAAAACACCTTAGCCCTTAATCTGGGAGCCTTAAATATGTCTAATTGTAGAATTAGATCTCTTTTTAAACTGAATATCTTGCACAAAATAGCCCTTTTAAGTAGTTTTCTTCCTTAAAAAAAAAAAAAAAAAAACTCTAGTAAGTATATCTCCCATATGCTTTTAAAAGCTGCTAAATAAAATACGACTTTATACAAATTAGACAGAACCTGAGAAAAATATATGCCAAAAGTTCAGTGAAACTGAAAAAAGTAAAATGAGGATTTGCTTTAACTTAGATGCTTAAAAAACCCATCACTACAAAAGCCTTGATTCTTAATTTATAATTTGGTTTATACCAGCTATAAAACACAGTTTTAAAATATCTTAAAGATTTCATGCCCAGCTCTCTAATGGCTCAACTGCTGCATTGGTTAACTCAACTGGTCCAAGATAAAAATGTCCCAGTCTGGGTTAAGACTATATGGAGACTAATTAGGATCTTCATTCTTACTCTACAGACAGATGCTGTAGCCACAGAAACACCTGGGTAAGAAAGGGAATTAGGCTCACCAAAGATATTCCCAGTTAAAAAAACACTTAAGTAGCAACAAGTGCTAACATTCACTGAGTACTAACCAAACATTAAGCTCTGGGCTCAGGGCTTTGTATGGATTGCAGTATGGGCACTACCAACCCTCTTTGGTAAATGAGAAACAGTATTGGAGAGCCTGGGCAGGCTGCTCAGGGCTGCCCACAGATGTCCAGCTGTGTAGGAGAGATGGCATCCATCACCAGGCTGTGTAGCCCCAGGCCTAAAATCCAAACCACTGTGCAAGGCATCATAAAGTCAGTAACATTTGGTTCCTGGCATCATGATTTGTAACTGATTTTTACATTTGGCCAACTGCAAACATCATGAAACTTTCTGCCTAAAGCTTACTAAGTGAAATCCTTCTTTTTATCATTTCTTAGATTTGAACAAGGTTGCTGCATAAATTAATAGAGTTGTTGTACCATCTAAAGTAGTGGTTCTTAAGTTGAGATAGGCTCCACAATTGCTAGAGATTTTTTTTAAAGAACAGATTCATGGACCCCATCCCAAACCAGTTAAACCAGAAACTGAGAGATGAGCACCAGGATTTCAACTTTGTAAAACTCTCCAATGAGGTGCCAAAAGATAATAGGAAATCCTGGCCAAAGGAGGCCAGAAACTGGCCACAAAATCCTTACTGGCTACTACTTCTCTTAAGTAGCCCCATCCCAGGATATGGCCCTCTACCAAATCATAATCGCAAGTCAATCTATTATCCAACAATAGAAAACCACTATCATAGGACAAAACATAATCCAAAGAATATGGGATCAATGTGCCCTCTCCCTATAATGCAGATTTACATGAGAAGCCAAGGTAATACTGCACAGTTGTTCTGGATAAAAGACAATCTTGAAGCAGATTTGCCTGGATCTGAACCCCAGTTCTGCCATTAGGCACATTACTTACTTTGTGCTTCTACGTACAAAGGAGATAACAAGGGTACCCATCTCACAGGGTTCCTGTGAGAACTAAACTAGATAATATATGTACAATGTGTAAATGAGTGTTAATTTGTAAATATTCAATAAATGTGAGTTATAACTATAAATTAGATCACTAGATGAGCACAGAATTATTAACTAACAAGGAGAATGTGAGTAATCAAATACTGAATGGTATCAGACTATGATCAGTGTATGCACCTATGTTAAATAACAGATGATCTTGATAATGGAACTTGAAATGTCTGTCGTGTATTGGTGTTAATCCTCTGCATCTACATCCACTCTAGAGATAGTCTTGCAACTCAAGTATGATATTTTCAAACACAATGCTTTACCTGAATGAGAACTGCCTATCTTTGCATGTATGATACTTCTTTTTCTAAGGTGGAGGGTCCAAGATTTACTAACACTTCTCCATTATATACTCCTTCCTTAGCTTTTTCTGTTTAATTTCAGCACTGCCCCACTGGTCTAGGAAACATCTTATTCTCTTCTTGATCACTTTCCATATACCTACTCTGAAGCACTATTACATGTTGATTTCATAGTTTAACTAATAAAGGGCTATCCTACTTCCTTATTTTCAAGTTCTCAAGGGAGAAACAGTTCTTCACAACAGGTACAAGGACCATGTGTTGTTGCTGTCTTTGATGTATGGTCCACCCACATATGTAGCAGAGAGAGCTAGCTTCCCAACTCTGATGATACAAAGTAACCTACACGAATTTCCTGGGCACTAATTTGGCTATCACTGATAAACAATAATAGTCTTTCCGCTCCTGTCCTTGTTGGTGTCATTCATTAGCAATCTTCTGTTTATTAAAAGTAATCAAATGTTGACTTCATTTGTTAAAGTTATCCTAACGTGTTGGTTTGATCTGTCAACACAGAAGCATATTTTTTTTCTTCCTTCCTTAAGCACGTCACTATCTTCATATGTCCTTCTTGATTAACACTCATTTGATACAGTTTGCCTTTGAAAACTTTATTGTCTGCTAAAAGTTTATAAGTAAACTGTGGTCATCTGCAAAGAGAAGAAGCATTAGTTTCCTGATTTTGATACATATTCTTACATGTGAAACTGACAATTTTTTTTAAGGTTTCCAGAATGTGCTTCCATGAGACAGTATCTCCTGGTTTTACTTATACAAGGAAGTAATGTACACTTTTTCTCCTATGTTATAAATGGCACATTTCTTTCAAAGGCCTACATGAGCTGTAATTTCATGAAAAACACTAAGGATAGCATTATTTTCTGCTAAGAATGCTTTATTCTAATTGCTTTGCCATGACAGAAGAACAGGCAGCAAGACAGAACTTGTGGGAAAGGGTCAGGACAGAATCTTGGGATTTAAGCATGGCAGGGGGATCTTAGTTCAAGTAAGTCAGAAGCCAAAAGGTCCAGGAAGGCTGGACTTCTACAGACCAGCTTATGGAGTCAAGTGTGACTCCAAGGTCAGGGTAGAGTTTGGTAGCTCAGGGAGTGCAGCAATGCACACAATTCTCCTCCTGAATGATATAAATTCCATGATCAGTCAGAATAATCACTTCCTCACACATGATCTTGATAGTTCTGCTCTTCTCTACTTCAACTTTTCTACTTCTCTCTTCTTTGATTATACTACTAACGCTGGCTAAACCCAACATACATTGCTTCTACAAGATTGTAACTGAACATTGTAGGAGAAAAATATGCACCATGCTGACTGATCTCTCACTTTAAATTCATGACCAGGTGGTCCTTCATTTGACGGGTGGTCACACTCAATGCCCCAAGTCCATTATGCTTTTCATCAACACTTCATGCCTTCTCCTCTCTCCTAAAATCCCCAACCTCACTCTCCAATGATGACCTCACTTCCTATTTCACGGAAAACAAAAGGGAAAAAAAACTGTAACAAAGAGAATTAACTAGTTTTAACCAATCTCTGTTCTGTGCACTAGATCCCCTCCCAATGACCTAAGAACATTGCCCATTATTCTCCCCTTTCACCTATGTTAGTCTTTTTGCTCTCCACTAAAGACTCCTATTAACAGTCAAACATTTTCATATAAAAAGATCTTTATAAACAAAAATAAAACATCTGTTGACCCTACTTTCCTTGTTAGCTATCACTCTATCTCAGAGCTACCTATACTCTCTCTCCAATTCCTCTCTTCCCATTCTTTTTTTCACCCTTTCTTTACCATTATCAAGATGAAATAATCACAGTACAATTATCAAAACCAGGAAATTAAAAAATTTCCATCTTCTCACACCTGTCCAGACTTCCATTCCCTACCACTCCATTGAAACTGTTGACATGATCACTCACACCCTCATGTTGCTAAGTCTAGTGGTCTATTCTTAGTTGCATCTTACTCAACACAGTTGACTCAGTTAATCCCTTTCTTCCTACCTTAATGACTCCTCCTTCTCAGCACCTCAGAGCTCAGTCCTTGGGCCTCTTCTCTACTACCCTTACTCCGTTGGTGCTCTCATGGTTTAAATATGATCAATATGCTGATAATCTCCAAACTCATAGGACCAACTCCCAACTGGACATCTCCATTTGGATGTCTCATAGTTTACATTCAGTTTCCAAAACCAGCCTCCTGATCTTCTATCCTCAGCCTTTCTTAGATGATTTGATGACATCTTTATCCCTCAAGTTTCTCAGGCCAAAAACCTTAAAGATATCTTGTAAGACTGACTTGACTCCTTTTTCTTTTATGAACCCTGCACAGTTCATTAGCAAATTTGGCTCTACCTTCAAAACATAACCAGAACATGACCACTTTTAGCACCACCACCACCTCGGTGCAAACCACCACCACTCTTGCCTGGACAATTGCAACAGCCTCTTTACAGGTCTATTTTCAACAGTAGTCTGAATGATGCTTTCAAACATAAACTGGATTCCATTCCTCTACTCAAAATTCTGACTGAAATGGGCCATTTCTCTCACAGTAAAAGTCAAAATCCTTAAAACGGCCCTATGAGAACTACGCACCATGCCTGTAATCAATGTCCACCCCCATCACCTCTCTCAACTCTCCTGCACTCCCTGCTGTCTAGCCACACTGGTCTCCTGACCATTTCTCAACATGTCAGGCACACACCTGCCTGAGAGCCTTTGCTCTTGCTATTCCCTCTACCTGAAATACTCTCCCCTCAGATATGTGATTGGTTAACTACTTTACCTCCTTAAATCTATTCAAATGTCACCTTCTTTAATGAGGCCTACCCTGAACAGTGGCTTATTTTAAATTGTAACACTCTTCCACTGACTTCCCGATTCCCCTTACTGGACTTGACTCTCCCTTTTTCTGTAGCACATTTTGCCAATATATACTATGATTTACTTATTGCCTGCTATGTTGCCTAATGTACCCCAGGTGCCCAGAATAGTTTCTGTTAGAGGAAGGTGCTCAGTAAATAGCTGAAATAAATGAGGACACAAGGATTAAGAACAGTAAAGGGAGCCAAAATTCTAGGGCCTACAAGTGTACTCACGTAGTCGAGTCAGAAATGAGCCTACACTTTCAAATCAACCAAGGGAAGAAATTCTGAGTTTATCAATAATTTTTTTGACAACTAAAAGAGTTAATTCAATATAAACTAAAATCTACTTTACTTTTCTAAAATACAACAATCATTTTCTGTTAACTGAGTAAAAAAAAGTCAGTGTTGAGCCTTCTGAGGGAATATGATTTTTTCACTGGTTTTAAAATTTTTGATACGATACAGTAGTCTTGGTAAGAGCCAGTATTTTATAAAGCATCGGTAATTATGAAAAGTCCTCAAAGTGGAAGTCTTCAAATTGAAATGGAAATTATCTTTTGTCTTTTCTACAGGTTACACAGACTGTACTTGTTCTTAATGTTTACATGTAACCTTTTTGCTAAACTCTTAAAATGTACCTGTACACTGACCATGATTTCTAACTCTAAATACTTATGTATTTTAGGCACATTTTCTCAATCCATCATCGGTATCAGTTCCAACTCATTCTGTTCTAGATATAATTTATTCTCAGAAGCCAATATGAAAATCAATTTCATTTTTTATTAGTTATTCCCTAGTTTTCTGTTAGTGTCCACTATGAGGCTTTCAATTCTTTAAACATTCTTTACTATCTAATGCATTTTCAAAAGCTAAAAGAACCATACATCTCATATAATTCTTCTTTAACATTATTACTAATAATAGATAACACCTAGGTTAAGACTTATAATTATTCTTTCTCATTTAAAAAGAATCATCACAATGAACACTGTAATCACTTTCACAAGTGAGTGACTAGTTTCTGTCAAAATACTGTTTGAAACATGTAACATCAGTATACCGACCTCATTTCTATTACAACCCTAAAATGTTATATTTGCACCCTAAGACTTTAAATATAACTTCTATCTAGGTCTTTGATTTTTTTTTCCATTTTTTCCTTAAAAAAAGATGAAGTTATTTCAACAAATAAAAAAAGAGTCAACTCATTTCTTCCCCACCTCCGGCAACCACCAATCTGTTATCTGTATCTATCGGCTTGGGCTAAAAACTTTTTTTAGATGCCACCTGAGACAGATCATACAGTATTTGTCTTCCCCTAACTTATTTTGCTTAGTATAATGTCCATCCATGTTGTCATAAATGGTAAGATTTAATTCTTATGAGTGAATATTTCATTTACATATATATAATATTTTACATAATATTTTATCTACTCATCCACAGATGGTCACTTAGGTTGTTTTCCTATCTTGGCTATTGTAAATAATGCTACAATGAATATGGAGGTTCATATATCATTTCAAGCTAGTGTTTTTGTTTTCTTCAGATAAATAACCGTTAGAAGCAGAATTGCTGGATCATACTATAGTTCAATTTTTAATATTCTGAGGAACCTCCATACTGTTTTCCACAGTAGTGGCACCAATTTACATTCCTACCAACAGTGCATAAGAGGTCCCTTTTCTCCACATCCTCGCCAAAACTTGTTACTTGTTTTTGATGACAGCTATTCTAACAGGTGTGAGATGATATTACATTATGGTTTTGATTTGCATTTCCCTAATGACTGGTGATGCTGAGCACTTTTCAATGTACCTGTTTGGCCATCTATGTCTTCTTTGGAAAAATGTCTATTCTGATCCACTTCCCATTTTTTTAATCAGATTTTTTTTTTTTTGCTGTTCGAGTTGTATGAGTTCTTTATATATTTTGAATATTAGCCCCTTATCAGATATATATCGAGATATATATATATATATATATATATATATATATAAAATTTACTATTATTTTCTCACATTCAGTACGTTGCTTTTTTTTTGTTGATAATTTCTCATACCATGCAAAAGAAACTTTTTAGTCAGACATAGTCCTACCTGTTTATTTTTGTTTTTGTTGCTTTTGCTTTTGTGTTAAATACAAAAAATCATTGCCAAGACTTATGTCAAGGAGCTTCTTACATTTTTTTTCTAGAGTTTTATGGTTTCAGGTCTTATGTTCAAGTTTTTAATCTATTTTGAGTTAATTTTTGTGTATGGTGTAAGACAGTGGTCCAGTTTCATTCTTTTGCATGTGGCTGTCCAGTTTTCCCAACATCATTACTAAAGAAACCATCTTTTATCCATTTTATATTCTTGCCTCCTTTGTCATAAATTGACTGTATACGTGTGTTTCTTTCTGGGTTCTCAGATCTGTTCGATTGTCTATATGTCTGTTTTTATGAGAATACCATACTGTTTTAATTACTATAGCACTGTAATAGTTTGAAATCAGAGAGCATGATACCTCCAGCTTTGTTCTTTTTTCTCAAGATTGCTTTGGTAATTTGGGATCTTTTATGGTTCCAAGAAGATTTTAGAATTGTTTGTTCTATTTCTGTAAAAATGCCACTGGGATTTGATAGAGACTATACTGGATCTGTAGACTGCTTTGGGTAGTATGGACATTTTAACTATTAATTCTTCCAATCAATGAGCATGAAATATCTTTCCATTTATTTGAGTCCTCTTCAATTCTTTCATTAATGTCTTCTAGTTTTCAATATACAGTTCTTTCACTTCAGTTAAATTTATTCCTAGATATTTTATTCTTTTTGATGAATTGTAAATAGAATTGTTTTCTTCATTTCTATTTCTGATAGTTTGGTGTTAGTATACAGAAATGCAACAGATTATTGTGTATTGTACTGACTATGCAACTTTACTGAATTCATTTATTCTAACGGTTTTTTGATGAAATCGAAAACTTTAAATAGGCCTTTAATTTTTATTCTTAAAACAAGTCGACTCTAAAAGTCAAATTTTATAAATATTATTAGAAAGTTCAATTTATATATTTTCTTCATTATAATGGCTATTTATTTAGAATCAATGGTAAATTCAGATACTGATTTGGTACATAATGGCAGGTATACAGTCATTATGTCAGAAGAGGCTTATTATACATACATTTTAAATTCATATGTTATTAAAGAAATTTTAGAAAATATAGCCAAGCAGAAGAAAAAATAAAATTAGGGAAATGACAATTTATTATGAAGATATGCCTGAGTCAGTTATCCAGGATTCAGAACCCAGCTCTAGCAGTTATTAGCTGTGTTACTTAACATTTCGTCTTGTCTCTGTGAAAAACGCTGGAGTGAGAATCTAAAATATTCTGTCCTCAAACCTCCTGAGCTTGCGCCTTCCTATTATTTTGGTCTCTGCTCAAATGGTAACTTCCAAGAAAGAATTTCCTATTTTCCTCCTAGCATTTGTTATACCTAGCATCTGAAATTATATTGTTTATTTGCATATTTTCTCTCTCTCCTATCAGAAGAATTTCTAGGAGGGCACAGACTATGCCTGTCTTCTTTACTGCTGTGTTCCCACCGATAAGAATAAAGACTAGCAGAATGTAGGTGCTAGTAAACTTTTGTTGAATGATTAAGTAATACCATCTAACTAGAAAGGTCCTTGGGAAGATTAAATAAGCTCAAGACCCCAGATATGACAAACATTCAATAACGGCTATTATTTAATCTTATATTAGCATTTAATTACCTTGTGGTTAAAAGTACAAACTGCTTACTTCAAAAGATGCTTGTATTATAAATGTCTGACCCAGAGCAATTCTTCTCAAACTTTAGTGCACCACAGAATCACCTGAAATGCTTGTTATTACACAGATTTTTGGCATTCTCCCCAGAGATTCTTAGTAGGTCTACAGTAATTCTCACAAATTTGTACTTCTAACAAGTTCCTAGGTGATGCTACTAGTGGATACTGCTAGTGTGGAGGCTGCACTTTGAACAGCAAGTATATGCAGAGTAAGATTTTTACATTGAGTATCAATGTATCAAAAGTTCTCTCTATACCTTAGATACTTGTGTATTTATACTTGTTCAAAAACAGTACATAGTTGGTAGTACTTAAATTTTACCATTTTATGATTAAGTTATTCCTTCTTTCTTACATATTATCACATAAAGTCACCAAATCCCTTATCACAACTATATTTAATTATCAATTAACCCTTCTTAGCATACGTTAAGAGCTAAGTATAACAATGTGTTTTTCCAAAGAATTCATTCTTAGTTAATGAATTAATGCCATAATCTGAAAGGGAAAAAAGAAAACTTTCCTGTCTTGTACCACAGAATTCTATGTCTATTACCTTCCATTTTATCTGAGGAAAGAATCATTAGATTCTTAAAGGGAACATGAACCACAAAAGAGTTAAGAACTAATGCACTGTATTCTTCACATTTTAATTGCTGGAACAAAGATCTTTTGTTCTTAGTTTAAGTGAAAAGTCTTTCATTTTAAGTCAACGACCTACACAACCACCAACAAATACACTCTAAGCAGCCTTAAAAATTTCTCAGAACACTGGTTCAAGAGTTAGAGCATCCCTTAATCTAAAGCTACCAATCTCTAATCCCCAAACCAGTGTCTCTCCCTCTCTCCATACTTAAGATCCACAAGACTCCCACCTATATTTAGGAAGACAGGTTTTCAAAACGTAATTCCTACCCAAAACTGCCTACGTATCTTTCAGGCTACCTATACTACCTATTTGAATCTTTGAAAGGAAATAAAATAATTGACTGACTGGCTTATTCATTTAAGGACTAAGGTACCAGGTACGTAGGATACACTTAACTCAAATCTATCTGTGCTAGCAGGTGGTGGCATATCTTGGAGGATATGAGTTTTGACGGATGAGTAACTGCTAGCTAGGCATACAGGAGAAGTGCATTCTAAGCAGAGCAAGCTGCTGAACCAAGTATCTGCATGTTTGTGTGTGTTGGGTAATGGGATATAAATCAGTCACACCCAAGTAGCTCTAATTTATCCTGAAAGTGGTAGGGTATCTTTAGGAAATTTTGGATCTGCTCAAGAGGGAGTGGTGAAGGCAGTAAGCTGTTTAAATCACCACCACTATGACACAGGTTAGGAGTGGGCTGAAGTGACTCTGGTAAGAAGTAATGAGAGCCTGAGCAAGAACAGTCACTGGGAGATGGGAGTGAAGGGGCAGATTTGAGAGAGATTAAGGAGAGAGACCAGACCAGTTAGTGAGGGTAAAAAGTGAAGTATAGTGCACAGTTCTTGTTTGTACAACTGAATACTGTATTTCCATTCATTCATTTTTAGATATGTTGAGTTCTAGGCAGCTTCAGGACATCTAAGTGGACATCCAGCAGGATTCTAAAACTAAGAAAGAACTATGCCAGTAGGATCTTAAAGTTCAGAAGAACTATGCCAGAAATAAAAAATTTGGGCGGTAACAGCATAGAGAGTTGACATCTCAGAGTAGATAAGTTCATACAGAAAAGAAAGAGATGTAAATACATGTGTAGAAATTTTTTTGGATGAGAAATTTTGCTTGATTGAGTTTTAAGTTCCAAATTTACCTTTTTTAAGACTTACCCCAGTGGCTAGCAAAGTACCTGACATCTAATTATTTATTTTAAATATTTCAATAATTATTTGTGTGAACATTTATTTCCTTAAGTTTGTTACATTACAGTATTAAAATTATCTCATAGACTTGTAACCATAGTTAATGTAGATTTAGTTCCTCCAACATTAAGTGATCACTGAAAGCTAAAAACTCATTTGTTTTAAATTTTTACCTCATTTTAAAATTTTATGTTATCAAATGTCCTTGGCCTGCTGAAGGGAAGTGGTGCTAGGAGGTGATGTATAAGCCTCCTTAAAGATTGGGCTATTACTAGCCTTTCCCCACACCACAACTCCTTGCCAGGATCCTGAGATGTAGTCTGCCTAGTCTGCCCTGCTATCTCATCTCTGCTTCCCGCTTCCTTCAAACTGGCTTGCCCCTTTCTCCTTCTTCCACCTCACCAGACTGTTAACAACGTCATGGGCTGCTGCAGTCAGCCATCTTGCTGGTCCTTTTGGCCCTTCTTTTTATATCTTCAGGGAAGTCAGAGTTACCTCAATTTCTCAATGCGAGAATGGGAGAGCAACAACCTATCTGATTTGAGAAAAAAGTTGAACTGTGTTGCATAGTATTTTGAAAGAGTAAAGTAACCTCATTTATCTGTATCAAAGTGGGGAGAGTCACTCCTGATCCCTACTTCCCATCCCAATGCACCTTTACTGCAGCCAGGCCCAAGAACTAATGTCCCTGCCTAAGAAGGCCTTTGGCCCATGGCTTTAAGAATTTCAGAAAACACTTTAGTTTCCTCTCTAGCATTCCAGTCTGTTGTAATATCCTGACACATACTTATTACATCATTCTGTTTCATTATTTTCATCAACTTATTAGCATCCAATTTTATTTTATACATTTCTTAACTTGATTACTGTTTCTTCTCTTGACCAGAAAGTCCAGAATGGCAGATTCCATGGCTGGTTTTACTCACCAATAATAAAGCTCCATTTATATATTTTGAACTTGAAAAATAACACCAAAATCTTTATATTTCTTATTAGTTTTCATAAGAACCATTCTTTACTTATATTTATTGTATAATCATAAAATTCTAGTCAGTATACAAAGTTATCCTAAGATACTATTTTCATATGACTAAGTCAAGACTGAAAATATTATGGGGTACCACAATGTCACTTAACACTTTCCTCCTATCTCATTTGGCTGTCTTTTCTGTTTCATACTGATCCCAAATCACAATATCACTATATCTGTCCCACATCATACATAAGGAAACCAGGTAACATCAAAGACCTAACCAATGACTAAGGAACACTGCTTTGTGGTGCTATTTATTTTACCAATACAAATAAGAGGATTTTTTGCACATAGTACAGTTTTTACCTTATTATAAGCCCTAATATAACTATAAACAACAACAAAAAATGCACTGAAATCTAAGGACAGGAAAATGCATAAAGATTAGCTCTACTAAATCCTCAGGTGGCCTCAGACACTGGGTTAAGTACCTGACTCTATCATTTACTCTGTTCTATGTTCTCTGTTGATAAAAGGCCACATTTGTGATTTAACACTGTCTTTTAATCACACTTCTGCCATGTTCATTCTGTCAGTAAAGGGCTTGGTGACTGTCAATGGATTTTTTAGGCCAGAATGACCTGTATAGACTGTCACCTTTAGACCTTAAACTGCTGTTGCAAATATAAACATAATCCTTGCTTATAAACTGATTGTTTATACTTCTAGAATCTTTTTCCTCCAAAAAAGTTGACATTTAAATTGGGATTTCATTATGCCCCACATTCAAATATGAAAACAATGCACAAATGTGAAGCTGCAAAACAAAACAGACTGTGGGCCATGTCTACCTACCATGCTTGGTATAGTGGCAAACATATAAGTATAAGATAAAGTCCCCACTCTAGAGTAACCACACTCTGTCCACTCTTCCTCTACAATACATCCACAATCTACTCACTCTTCCCCACCTCCATCTCACACCTCATTACCCTGGGTGAAGGCCCTATTCAGCTGACCTGTAGCAATAGCCTTCTAATTTGCTCTCACGTGAACCTGCCAAGGGCATTCCTACCTCAAGGCCTCATACTTGGTTTTCCCTCTGCCTAGAATGTTCTTCTCATACATTCAGAGCTCAATCCCTTCAGGTTTCTGTTCAAACGTCATCATATCAGAGCCCAACCCTATATATAACCCATCTCTACTATCTACAGGTCTTCTTTGTTCTTCTTTATGCATTCATGATTAACATGGCACATATTATTAGTTTCCCCTAAAACTACTTGGCAGCAGAGATTTTTCTGCTATCTTGCTCACTGCTGTACCCTTTGTGCCTAGAATGGTGCATGGCATATAACAGGTGTACATACACCAGCATCACCTGAAGAGGTTTTCCAAAATACACATGCCCAGACCTCTTTGGGTAGAGTTCTGGCCACATGTATGTTAAACAGCTTCCTAGGTAATTCCATTTTTCCTTTTTTATTGTGGAAAACACATAAAACATAAAATCTGTCATTTTGACCATTTCCAGGGGATTCTATTTTGCCCCCCCCCCATTTAAAACAAGTGGTATAATATTATATCAGTTCAGCGGAGGGAGTATAGATGAAAGGGAGGATTTTTTTTTTTTAAAGACACCACTTTATCTTAGAAATAGCATGGGCTTTGGAGTTGAATACAGGCCCACCACTCATTAGCTGTGGGACTGGACAAGTTACTTAACTCTTAGTTTCCATATCCACAAAATTAAGATAAACTCTATATCCTCTTTCCCTTCCCACATTTACCCCAACTGCTCCCAGATTACTGTAAAGCTAAAATAAAATCAAGCACATATATAAAATACCTATTTTTGTACACATAATAACCTAGAACTCACTGGAATTACTTTCATTGAAATAGAAAAATAAATTTGTATTGGCAGAAAAACAAGAACTGAAATCCTGGCATAAGTGGCTCTAAAAATTTCTCTTCCTCTACTGATTGAACAGGTGAGAAAAAAAACCAAAACTTGTTAGGAGTTCCACAGATATGGTCATATTCAAACAGTGATTCCCAGACTTGAGTGCTTCAGAATCCCATGGAGAGCTTGTTAAACATAGATTACTGGGCCCACTCCCAGAGTTTCTGATTTGGTGGATCCAGGGTCAGGCCTGATAATTTGCATTTCTAGCAAGTTCCTAGGTGATGCTGAGGCTGCTGGTTATTAGCCAAATTATACAAAGTTTTGGCTGTATGAGATGAGTAAGTCCTAGAGGTCTACTGTAGAGCACAGTATCGAGAGTTAACCATACTGCACTATACAGTTAAAATTCTCTAAGAGGACATATTTAATGTTGTGTTCTTATCACAAAAATAATGAGAAGGAGAAAACTTTTGAATAGGTTTATGGCATAGATGTGGTTTCAAGGGTGTATACTTAGCTCTAATGTTATCAAGTTGTATACAATAAATATGTACAGCTTTTTGTATGTCAACCATACCTCAATAAAGTGGTTAAAAAAACCAACAATGAATTAAAGTATGCATATTCTAATAAAACTTCTGAGCAGATTAATTCCTTCAGTATAATTTTTTAATAAAAAAACCTAAGTTTACTTTTTAAAATTACCATAACCAATAATATGCTTATGATATTTAGAACATTTTAAAATCAGAAAAAAGTCAACTATTACAATTTAAAAAGTATAGGAATAATTTCATGCCACTGGCATTCCAATGATAAATAAATTAAATCCTGAAAATGTATTTAAAGTTAATTCTTAGAATACTCATGGTTTCAAAAGTTAAAATCTAGATAAAACAAAAAAAATTTGAAAGCAAATATAACTCAACTTCTGATGGACACATGATGTAAAAGAATACTTACAGGTGTGGAGGCATTCTGTCACTGTAGTTGGCTTGATCAGATACCCTTTACAGATATAGCAGGTGATGTAAGGATTGAAATCTTTCACCAAGTGTTTCCTTTGGGTAGCCATTCGTAGTTAGCTAGGACTGGCTTTAGCAGTTCAAGCAAAGAAGGGTTTTAAGTGGATGAAAGTCTGATCCTCCCCAGAGCTGGTATGGAGTTCCCAACTGGAGATCCTGAGGCATGAGAACTAACATCCAGATCTATCACGAAATCACTGGTCATCACTCCTTTTGGTGATTCCGCTTTCCCATATCTATTTCAATAAATCAATAAAAAGATGAGAAAAATGTGTCAAATTCCTCATAATGTATTAATATCATTATATTAGCAGGAAGTGTTACATGTTCCAAATTGGATGAACAGAAGAATAGAACATTTCCCTCACTGCAACATTAATAGTAAATCTGCTACAATTTAACTCAGAATAATGACAAACTCATTCCATCCTGGAGCCTCAGCTTTCACCTGTTTGCAAATGACATCCAAGTCTGTAAACTCGTTTTGATATCTTTACCTCTTCAGTAATGGATCTTAACCATCTGCTTGACTGCTCTAGTAGGAGTTCCTGCCAATACAAGTTATAGGGTTCAAAACTGAAGTCATTATTGTCCCTATCAAAATGCTCTCTATTTCCATTTTGTATCCCACACTCAGTCAAATCATGTTGCTGTCCTTTTTCAATCCATACACAGCCACACTACTAGTATATATTACCTCTCTACCTTTAGTCCATCTTATTTTGCTACCAGGTTAGCAAAAGATGTCAGAGAGAATGACAATGTCAGTGTTTCATCTTTACAAAGAGAAAAACTTTGAATTTCTTAGCTTGTCATATAAGACCCTCCACAGGCTGACCTTAACATTCCCTTCAACTTTCCCGCAAACTGAAAGGTTGACTCACTCTCTTCCAGTGCACTCCCACAAGCTCTATGCCCTATATCCAACAAGCCCTTCCTCTCCTCTGTCTAGATCCTACTCATCCTTCAAAAGCCTTCTCCAGGGCTATCCTCATCATAATCTCCCCATGGTTTTTAATCTTTACTTCTCTCCTGTTACATTTTCCTTTAACGTATTTTGATTTTCAGTTACATACTTTTTATCTTCTCTATTAGGCTGCAACAATATCTGATAGAAACCCATCACATTTAGTAAGTGTATGAGCTGGGCAATGTGACTTATCCTCTCTTAGCCTTTTTCTTTTTTCTTTTCTTTCCTTTTTTTTTTTCTGTAAAATGAAAATAAGAGTGTCGTTCTCCTAGAGTGGTGAGGATTAAAGAAGACAATACACATAGAGCTAACACACAGTAAAAACTGAATGTTATTAACTTTTTTTCCAGAAACGTTTAGCAGAGCTGGCTTATACTTAAGGTTACTTAAAAGTTTTAAAAGGTTTCTTGTAACAAACACGTCCTCTTAGAAAACGCGACATGAAATAGGTGATTTCCTAAGTTAATTCTAAAAACAGGAACTTTTCTATCTTAGCTGTTCACTCATAGGTAAGTATGAATAAAGCAACCGGAAAGGCAAAAGGCATCATTCCATCCACACATTGCCACTGAGAACGTTCTCGTAACAGGTTCTGCATGTTATCCTATCCACTTGGGAAATCGTGTGGAGGGTGTAGCAGAAAGAGAGCATAATTAACAAACAGGGGATCTAGGGTTCTGGGTTCTGTCCTTGGCCCTCTATGACCTTCAGCAAGACATTTAGTATCCCCGCTTGGGTCTCAACTTCTTCCTCTATGCACTGAGATTAACGGCCCTGACTTTCCCACAGGTTTGCCTGGAAGCTCCAAGAGAAAGTCCTCCGAAAGAGGAAACGCAAAGTCCTGACCTGGGGTGGTATTAAGATCATGAGCATAAAGCCTTGTCACCAAAACAAAAAGGACACAGCACGGGCAGTTACTGGGCAGGGGCGTCAGGGAACTTTTCAGAGTCCTCTGGCGGCGGGACCCGGCGGGAGCGCCCTGGGCGGTCCAAGCGCACGCCCGCCCGGCCCGCCCGCCCGCAGGTGCGCGGGCCCGGGCCCCACGGACGCGCTGTTCAGGCCGAGCGGGGGCGGCACTGGGAAGGGCGCACCGCCTCCCGCCGGGCCCGCAGCCCACCGCCCTCCACCCCGCCGGCGGGGCCGCGCCACCGAAGCCCCAAACCCCAGCCGACTAACCCGCCCACGCCCCCGGGACTCCCCCCGTTCCCGACGGGGGTGACCGCGGCAGGTGCCTGGAGGTGTCGTTCCAGCTCCCGGCGCAAACTTGGGCAGGGAGCATGGGGGCGACCGGGGTCCCGGCCCCTCGGCCACTCGCAAGCTTTCCGGGTACCTACCCCGCGGCGGCCGCCGCCGCTCCTCGCCCGCCGGAGCGCCGGCCTCACAGGGAAGGAAAGTGAAAGAGAAACAGCACCCGCCGAGGCCTGGCCGGTCCCGGCGCCCCGTCCGCCCTCCCCCTGCAGGCGGGAGCGCGCCGGCTCCGCGGGGCCACTCGGCTAGGGCCCGATAGGGCGCGGCGGGCCTCAGGGCCCACGGCCGGTGCCGCCTCCAAGGGCAACTCCACCCCTTCAACCGCCTGCGCTGCTGCCCGGCCACGCCCCCCGGCGCCACGCCCGCCCGCGCCCGGCCACGCCCCCGGCGCCACGCCCGCCCGCGCCCGGCCACGCCCCCGGCGCCACGCCCGCAGGCCACGCCTGCCGGCCCGCGCTCCTCGCAGGTGCCGCGGCTGCCCCTCCCGCCCTGTCCCCTCGGCTCCAGCGCGACACGTAGCTTTGGCCAAATTTTATCTCGGTTTTTCTCTCCACCACCAGCCCCTCACAGTTGCTTTCATTATAACAATGCCTGGTATATTATCCCATGCAGGTTTAAAAACAACGGTCAGTGCTGAGAATGAGTCAACCTGAGAAATTGTTTACTGAGCTGCGTCTTCCCCATGCCTGTCCCACCTGGCCGCGGCGGGAATGGGGAGTGTGGGGAGGGGGAATGAGACAGCCTTTGATTTGTACCTTATTTTAAAAACACTAACGAACTTGTTACGGTGGGGTGGGTCCAGAGAGCACAATTGTTGACAACTGTAAGCAAGCCGCTCGGTAAGGGTGGGGGTTTTTAGTGAAAAGGTAAATAGTTATGGCTAACAAAAAAAAAACACCAAAAACCAGTGGACTTTTGAGATCTACAAAAAACCATTCACTGCAAAAAGTGTATTCAAAAGCATGCATTAAAGAATTCCTCAAAGTCATTCAATCCTATTCTGCATTCCACAAATTTATTATTTCTACTACAACCACTATTTTGCTAAACATAAATTAGACCTGGTTCGTTGCTTCTCATAAAACTGTAATCCAGTACTAGGGTAACAGGTAAATCAGTGTGGTCTCCACTGATCAAGCAAAAGTTTAAAATCCCAAAGAGAATCAGTAAAGAGCAGCTTTCAATCTTGTGTAGTATTTATTAGAAAGAGGAAAAGGTGTTACAATTACATCATCCTTGTTTCTGTAGAAGTGAGAGCAGTGATGGCTAGGGAGTTGACAGCAGCGGAGGGGAAGAGGAAATTAATGCAAAGCGCTTTATCTCCAGTTGACAGACGTCATCTTCCTTATTACCAGAGTGATAGTTTATGAAGATGGCTCTAGTGGCAAACCAATGAACACAATGACCACTAGTCCAGCAGCCATACAGGTGTTCAAAAATCCATTTCAAATTTAAAATACACCAAGAAGTAGACCAGGAAAGCTTTTTAAAATATCTTATTTATATATAATTAAACTTATGTAGAGTGGACATAACATTTAAAAATTACTGTTTTTAGTGTCATAGCAGGAGCAATACGTTTTCTGAAACAGCTTTGAATGACTGCATTTTAAGGCAAAGGTAAACATGACAACTTCCAAGTTGGGTCAACTTCAATAAGTCATAACAATCGCAATGAGCATGGAAAATAAATCAGGTCAAATGACTTTATAAGTGAACTGTTAACTCTTCAGATCTTCATCTCAGAGACAAAACAGATCAATACATGAAGTCTCCTATTTCTAGTGTATTTAAAACATATTGCAATATATATATATATATATTACCATATAAACTACAATACATACAATATGATTTGGTATTATCTTATTTTGCATGTGAACCTATTTTAAATATATTTTTAAAGAATAACACTTAATGAAGTCCAGGGGGCTTAAATGTGACTAGTGATCAGCACTGTAAGTGGGGTTAATTAGCATTCCTTGAGGAAATAGCTTGAGGATGGATATAAGGACTTATAGCAATATAGAGCAGTACCTGAAGAGAGATGTGGAGCAGGGCTGCCATAAGCGAAAGTGCAAATGGTGGACTTGGAGGTGGGGAACAGAATTACAACCTTTGTAAGGAAATCTGTGCTTTGTATCTCTAGCGGCAGCACAGTTTATAAAAAAATGTTCAGTGGTTTCTCCTTTCCCCTCTTCGGCAACCGCCCTACCCCTCCTATTCCAAGAAAAAAATGAACAAACACACACACAAAAAAAAATAAAATAAAAAAAATAAAAACTCAAACATCTGTCTGGTTAAGAAAATAATAGCAACAAAAAAAACAGTAAGAGAGAAAGTTACAAAGGGGCAAGTTTACAGACCTATGTGTAGGTTCTAAGCATTTAAACAGAAGACTTTCAGCTGCTATGTTGCCTCTCCTCCTCCCCTTGGACTGCTTTCCACTGACTCACCCATTGACTCCGAAGCCTCAGTATGTGGGTGGTGGGTTCTGATAACAAATCTCAAGTACCAGTGGGGCTGTCAGGTAAACAAAGGCATGGAAGCAACTAGATATACAGGGCCAGGAAAAAGATAAAAAAATCATAGCTGGGAGTTCCCTTATCACTTAATCTACTTCAGCTTTCTCATTTTACAGATGTAGAAACCAAGATCCTGAGAAGTGGCAAATTCATTATTATAGAGCTGATTTTAGTAAAGCCAAGACCAAAACAAAAGTGCCAGTTCCCTATTATTTACACCTACTTTGCAAGTCCAAGAATTTAAGAGAAGCCTGGTACAAAATAAATTAAAGAAAATAAAGGAACAATGCGAGAGAAGAATGGACAAAGAGAGGGAGGGAAATAATTGCCTAGGTGGTATTCAGGAGTGAAGTGGCCACTGGTGATTTCCTATCAAAGAAGCGTAATCCTAAAGTGATAACTTTGCACTTGATCATTGATCTGGATTCGTCCAGGGAACCACAAATAGCTCTTGATAACCCTCAGAATCATCTGGAGCTATGTGCATACTTAACATGTTTTCATTCATTTATATTTGATGTATAGATTTTTATCAGTTAAGGTGGGGCAATGGATGAGTAATTCTATACCAAAAAGTTCACATTCTTTCCTTGTCTAATAAATATATCAATGAACTCTTGTTTAATGGCATAACATTTTAAAAATAGGGTTAGATATTTCCATTTACCTGAAATATTAAATAAGGTGACTTTTTCATTATGGTAAGTTATTTTATATTCATAAGTACACTATTTAATCTTTTAAAATGGAGCATAAAATTACCCTCTGTAATCTAAAAGTCTTCCTACAGAGATTTTAGAATACATAAAAGTCTCCTATTAAGTCCAAATGTATTTATTTTATGGCCATGGATATTATAGCTCAAAATCTATGATTGCCTAAAACCAGTGATGGAGGAATGGGAGGGGAACAGCGAACTGAAGGACTTCCAATCACCTTTGACTGGTTCCTTTTCTCTTAATGCACCCTTCCTCTGGAATCAATAATTCTCAAGGACTCTCTCTACTAAATGTCTCTTGAATCCTTCCACTTAACTGACCCTGGTTCCGATTACTAGCATCTCTACCCTCCATTACTTCAATGAACTCTTACGCAGTCTCCCTACAGCTCTTCTCCACCAAACCTTTCTCCACAGCACAGCCAGAGGACTCTAACTACAAATGTGATCATGCTGCTCCCTAGCCTTAAAAAATCCTTGTTCTTAAGATAAAGCCAAATACTTAATAAGCCCATCACAGACCCATCACTTCTACAGCCTCTCCCTCAAACTCCATGCTAACAGCCATAATCAACCTTTTTACCCTCTAGGTAAGAGAGAAGGGTTTTTCTTTCAAAGAAGTACTCTGTTCCACTTCCCTCACCTCTCCCCACCCTTGCTAAAGCTGGCCAACTCTTATTTATCCTTTAGGTATCAGATGATCTCAGAGGCCACCTTTGAAACAATTATGGAGCAATACACCAAATTTATTAATAAAATGTTAAATGGAACATGATCAAATGACATAACTCCAGTTGAAATCTGGAGTACCATGGATGGTCAAGAAATGAGTCCTACATGCTTAAGACTCTGCCAGTTACAAAGACAGCAAGGTAAAATAGCAAAGGCCATGGCTATGAAAAATGAGAAAGCCAGAAAAAAAAAAAAAAGAGAAATTAAGTCTATATGCTAAAAGTGAGTACAGATAAATAGCCTTAAGTGTAGGCTAGATTATTCTACTGTGCAACTAGCTAAATAAATATTTTAAAGTGCTTTAAATACATTATGCTAAAAACACAGACTGACAATTTTTTTTTCTCCTTTAAGAGGCAGAAAAACTAGCTGCATTTTCTTTACTGTGATTTCAACAGTTGGCTGGAGCAATTTCCATTTTTACTGAAAGAACAGAGACTTACTAAAATAGGTACAGACTATAAGGAAAAACTGGATTTACTCCAATCATCAGGGCTATGACATTTTAAAATATCATTATGGCACCACAACTGTTCTTTTGGGAGGCCAGATTAAATCTTTGAAGATCATAAATGAACAAATAACTTAAATGCAGAAACTAAGAATATTCTATTAAATCTGAATGCAAATGATTCTAAGTTAGGAGTGATTGTAGAAAAGTTAGAAAAAAGTCCCAGCAAAAAAAAAAGGTATGAAATTCAATTGGGGCAAATGCATTACAGAAACTTAGTAACATAAATATTCAAATACCAGAGGAGACTAGGCACATGAATTTTAAAAAGTCCTGATTTTACATGTAACTGTGGTGTAGGAAAAAAGACATTAGACTCAGAGTCAAGAAAAAAATGGTTTTTAGTCAGGGTAAGTCACTTAACTTCCTTAGCCTTGATTTTCTTCCTCTGCAAATTTAGATTAATATTACCATCTTAATCACTGGTCTGCAGGACAGATTTTCTTTATACACTTGTGTTGTTATAATGACCATATAGAAGATTAAATTAGACGATAAGAAGTGTTTTTTAAATTGTAAAGAAATGTAAAAATATTATAAGTAGTAATTCTGTGGACCACCACCAGTTGAATAGTACCTAGTAATCCCATAACACCTAGCAGAGGTCCTGATACTTCGATATATCCAAAGAATCTTTGTAGAATGAATTAGACATTCCAAGCATGGCAATGGATCTAGGATACAGCATAAAATAAGGCATGCATGGTCAGAAAGTACTCTTTCCTCTGCACTCAATATTCATCACATCCAATTCTTAAAATCAAGATGGAGAAACCTAAACATTTCACTAAGCATTTTGAAGTTGTACAAAGAAAACTAATTCCCCTCCCCCAATTTTTAATAATTTGGGTTAGTTCAACAATGCAGAGTGGTGTGTTAAATCTTTATTCACTCCCCTCAAATGAAATAGTAGCAGAAATGTTTTCCATTAAAATGCCAATTCTCCAGGCAGGATTGTAACTGAGCCCTTATGAGCCATCTCTTGAACTACTGGTTCCCAGCTCCCCAGGATTTGTAGACTTCTTAAATCCATAAGATAGGAGAAAGGCCAGGGAAGTACAGGAGGATTTGGTTATGAGTTAACACTTCAGCGGAGTACTAACTCTAACATTTTGCTGGCAGGGAGGCTGGGGAGCCCACAGAAGGAAAGAGTATCTGAAAGAGGATGGCAAACCACCAAAGACGACCTTCTCTCTTGTACTTCACAAGTCCATCTTGGATCAAAAACAAAAACAAAAAACACTCTAAAAAAAAAATCAAATTAGTGTCTTTATACTGTCTTCACTATTCAAAGACTTAATGACTAAGATACTGGTTGATTTTTGTATAGTTTTGCAGAAAAGCTAATAGAAAACTGGCCCAAATTAAAGCAAGGGACTTTAGCTATTATATAAAACAGACATTTTTAATTCTTGACCTTTAAAGTAAGAAACCCTACAACAGTCTCAGAAGTTGTGATAACTTGTCCTTGATATTTCAAGAAGAAACAATATTTGTCTTCAATGGTTTCTTCAATTCTGTTGTTAAAAGAGGTTATCCTAGTTGACTGGAAAAGCTGCTGATGGTTATCAAATCTTCCTTTCATAATGTCTTAATGAGAAGCTAAAATAAGCAGCAGTATCAAAACATCTTAGGGTTAGATGATAATGAAAATACAAAAATTTACCAAAAAGTAGTTAAGAGAACATAAGCTCCATGAGGGCAAGACTTTTATCATTACTGCTTTATCCCTTGAATCAGGCCTAAAATATAATAGGCTCTCATTAAATATTTGTTGAATGAATAAAAAAAGCAAATAAATAAAATCTGACTTTGTACTCAAGACTGCTCACGTTCAAATTCTAGCTCGATCTCTTACTGGCTATGTGTCATAGGGCAAAGAACTATCCGTATCTCAGTTTTCTTATCACTTAAATGGATATAACAAAAGTATATATCTCATAGGAATTTTTAAGAAGGTTATATGAAATAATACAGGTAATGTACTTAGTACATAGTAAGCAAACAAATGCTTGCTAAATTAATTTTAAGAGTTTCATATCTGTATACCCTTTCCTGCTATTTGGACAAAACAACAATGAAAAATTGGGACATAACTTAGGGCCTGATGATAAACAAATACTTAGAACAAATGCCTCAGTACAATTTATTTGCTTTTAGGATGTCCATGGAGGCAACAGTTAGTCACCTAACTTTCCTGCCAGGTGCCCTTTCTCCTCCAAGGATTTTAAAATAAGGTTTCTCTCTAGTGGTAAAGGAGTAAAATATGAAAATCATGGCTTAAATTACCCACTCAAGATGAAATCAAGAAATAGTGTGTACACAAATGTCTAAAGAGTTTTATGAACACTCAAAGCTCCGAGTATCTTAGGGAGGCAGGACTGAAATACGATATATTTAGGAAACTAAAACTTAATTATATTCTACCATCTGGAATAACTTTGTGTAAATAGAATAAGAATGATGATCAAGAAGCACACAAAAGGAAAGTACAAAGTGCAAGATGTAGGCAACATTGTCTTGGACAGGGAGACACTGAACTTGGCAAACTCTGAACTAGTCACCAGAGAGGTATGCTTGATCCTACCCAGGAATGGTCATGAGACCTGAATTATCATCCTTCATCTTTGGCTCTGACTCCAGTGATCACAAAGTCACTTTCTGAGTATTTGTGTTCTCTTGGACCAAAATACTGGGAGCAAATACCTGAACTGCAAAGTTAATATTTTGTGACTATTCCATTGTAAATTTTAAGATCTTCCTTTTTAATATTAATTGACTAATATCATGGCATTGCACTGTATTCTTCAGAGAAAGATGTGCCATTTTAGAGTTGAGAACATTAAAAAAGGTGATCAACTTACCCTGGACCAAGTCGACTGGTGAGTCAAGGACAAGGCTAGATTTTTCCTGTTTCTGTAAAGCATATTTCCTTCAACTAAAAAAATTATAGATAAGCCAGTCATAAAAAAACAACTATTACATGATCCCACTTATGAGGTACCTAGAGTAGTTGAATTCATAGAGGCAGAAAGTAGAATGGTGGTTCCAGGGACTGTGGGGAGCTGGGAACAGAGAGTCATTTTATAATGAATACAAAATTTCAGTTTGGGAAGATGAAAAAATCCTGGTAATAGATGGTGGTGATGGTTGTACAACAATAAAAATATACTTACTGCCACTGAACTGTATACATAAAATGGTTAAATGATAAGTTTTCTGTAATGTGTATCTTATAAAAAAATTGTGGGGGAAAAAATTTCCTTTTTAAAAAAAGTAAAAGAAAATCCCCGACAAACAGTAAGACTCTTAGCAAGTCACTTCATGAACCTTGATATGCCCATCTATAAAATCTCTTTAGACTTGGAAAACATAACCCCTAGGAGGCCTTGAAGTTCTTCAATCATATGGCTGTACCATTTTGAAGCATTACCTAAAGTAGGGGTCAGCAAATTTTACCTATAATGGGTTATATGGTAACATTTTAGGCTTTGTGGACCATATGGTTTCTATTCCAACTATTCAACTCTGCCCATATAGGGCAAAAGCTTCAAAAAACAATATGTAAATGATGGACGTAGCTGTGTTCCAATAAAACTTTATTTAAGAAACAGGCAGTGAACCAGATTTGGCCCCTGGGCTATAGTTTGCCAATTCCTGACCTAGAGAGTATCTCCGTGAACAAGTATTGATCACAGCAATTAAGTACTATTATGTGTTAAATATGGCACAGATTTGTTCTAAATGCCTGTTATGGGTTAAATTGTGTTCCCCCAAAAGACATGTTATTGAAGGCCTAACCCCCGGTACCTGTAAATGTGACTTTATTTGGAAATAAGGTCTTTGACAGAATAATCAAGTTACAGTGAGGTCATACTAGGGTAGCTGGGCTCTTAATCCAACAGGACTAGTGTCCTTATAGGAACAGGAGAGAGACAGACAGGGAGAATACCAGATGAAGACACAGACACATGGAGAGAAGATGGCCATATGATGACACAGGCAGAGGCTGAAGCAGCACACCAGAACTGCATGTTGTAGGAGAGGGGAATAAATGCAATTTATACTGCACTTAATTCTAGATATTCTTTTGGATCAATTCAAAGAGATCTGATGTAGACTGATACACTCACTATCTGGCATAGAAGTAATTTGTGCTACATGTAGCTGAATAGTTACAGAAATTACTTGATATATATACATAAACATATACATATATGTACACATATACATAGTACATTTTAAAGTGCACACTAAGAATTAGAGAGGTATTTCTTCGAACAGTAGAGTCACACTCACTTTTAACTGATTATCTCTTATGCTTTATGAGACACAAATAAATATCTTCAAGACTAATTGACAACTGCTGATTTCAGTAAATGCATGGTATTATATTTGGAGCGCTATACCGGAACTATTAGCATGTATAAAGCTTGACCCCTGAAACCATTTAAATTGCACATAAGAACACTCCATACCACACATGGAAACATCTATAATAATCAGGAACAAAATATAGACACGTAGCACTTAGGAAGTAAAATTTACTGTGATAAACAAAAATGTAAGTGTTTTTAATGAAGTATTTTGTAATGCTCTTTCTTCAGGTAGTATAATACTCATGCCGTAAAAATTTTTTATACAATTGTTAAGAGTGAAGTGTAACTTATTCATATCTTTACAAAGACAAGCTTAGTAAAAATTCAAACTTCCTACTAGATGAATTAAACTTACTTTCACCTAAAAATCACAGTTAAAGAAAAGCTTCAAGGAAAGTATGAAAAGAATTCCTACTTTTATAGAGAGAGCTGCCTTCCATTTTCTCATCTGCTCCAAGTAAAAACACAACAGAATTAGCATGCATGAGTTATCTAAGTTAGGCACTACAATTCTTGTACAGATATTCACAGTTGTTTTCCATTTTGATTTATTCAGATTCAATTCTCTATCTCACCCCTGTCAGCACAGCTGCCTCTGGGTACAAAATACAAAATATTAACTAAGAAACAAAAAGGCAAGCAAACAAACTTCCAGTTACTTTTGGACCAATAATTCACTCCCTCTAACTGAACAGCATAAGAGTTCTCTGTGGCTATTTAGGGACACTCCCAATTACTTTAACCAAATAATTTCTGAATGACTATCAAGCATGACCATTCCTAAAATCTGTGAAATGGAGATGCAGTGAAAACAGAATGGCTTAACTTAACAGGTCCCCTTGTATGCTTTCTTGTTCCTTCTTACAGAGGCTGGAAATCATGGTGACACCTCTCAGTTCCTGTCTTCAACCCTATCCAAGCAAAAGGCAACTCCACAAAGCTTCCTCAAGCTTCACCCCATGAAGCTTTCAACAAATAAAAACCTATCCTGCATATCAAAGTCAGCTTTCTAAAGCAAAGCTACCACTACTTCTCTCTCTTGCCTAATAACAAAAGATGTAAGGAGCTCTACCAAGTACCCAGCACTGTGCTAAGCACTTTATGTGATTATTATTACTTTTATTCCTTACAGCACCCCTGTGAGGTAAACGAAATCATTGTCTTCATTTTAGAAATGAGGAAACCATGGCACAGAGAGTTCTCATGACAACCAGGGTCACGGCTCAGGATGACTGGGGGAGCTCAGGATGACTGGGGGAAGGAAGGGGACCTAGCAAAGCAGCTCTAGGACCTGCCTTGTGCTGCAGGACAACCTTCCAGACCACTTTGCTGTGCAGCAGCATCATGCCTCTGGGCCTGGCACCAGACAAGCTTTGCCACCTTATCTCCACTCTTTCCAACACAGAACCTCCACTCCACAACTGGACCAGGCTCCTCACTGTCCTGCAAACACAAGGTGAGTGTCAACCTATAGCCTTTGTTTACACTGCTCCCCATGCAGGGAATGCTCTTCCTTCTTATCCTCCTTCTCTTCACCATCCATTAAGGCAAACTGCAACTCTACAACTTCCCAAACTGTTCTTTCTTTCAGCCTTTCACCTCGTTTGAGTCTCTTTTCTCCTGGAGATTCACGCACCTGATATCTAACTAGTTCAGCATTAGTATTAATGTTTTATGTTTATGCAGTCTATTAAGTCAAATGGTAAACAACCTGAAGGCAGAGACAGAGACAGCCCAGCACAGGTCCGTGAACTTAGCAGATGTTCAATAAATCCTGACTGAATTTATAATAACCTCTATAGCAATAAAGTAAATAAAATTAATGCAGCATACTATTATGAAATCACATTCTAAGACATCATCTCAAGACTTTTTGGGTAAAATTAAAGGTGCACATAACTTCCAGAGTATTCTTCAACCGAACGACCAACTGTTAATATTGTCAGCTAGACAGGCACTTCTGTGTTTGAATATAGCAAGTCAGTCTACGCATATGTGCGTGCATAAACAGCCAGGGACTGACATTCGAGCAATGTTCAAATACAGCACTGGAAATATAAAGAGGGATCCAAGTTTGTTGAAATCAAAATGATGTTTTGAAAAAGCTGATAAGATGGGAAATGAAAATAAAATGTACTCAGTTCCCATTCCTTTTTGCTTTGGATCATCTATTTAACAAACACTTCCTAAAACCTACATATTAAACACTGTTTTGCGCACTATGAAGAATGCTGATGTAGTCCTCCTAAGTTTGTTTGTGTGTTTGTCTGTGTGTGTGTGTGTGTGTGTGTGTGTGTGTGTGTAGCAGCCCACCCGTCAGAGAATTTTTCAATGTCAGAATGAGATATTCTTCTACACCAGAATGAGAGAATAGGTGAAACTTGCTCTCCTACTTACTACTATCATCAGAATTCATCAACAGGTTATAAAGATATTTAGAGATCTGAATCAAAATCTGAAACATTTCTGATTTTCAGTGACTTTTTTTTTTTAAAGGAGAGAATGGGAGAGAACAAATAGCAGAAAGCAGGTGTGGGCTAACTGGTACCAGGTGGGTCGCACTCAAGGCACTGAAACAGCCTGTGTTCCACAGGAGCTCGGCCCCCAGCCATGGCCAAGCTCCTGAAAACCCTAACAGTGGCCTGCAAAGGCCACAGGTTCTGCTGGCCTAATGCTTCTATCGCAACTATGGAACCTCTGTGAGGCAATCATCTCTTACTGGGCTAAGCCAATTATACAGTTTGATATTAGAAACCTTCAAGTGGCATCCTAACAAAGAAAACCTTAAAGGTATCTACTTGTTTACGTATCTAACTAGGAGATTTCCAGGTTAGCTTTTAGAGGTAACGTTTTCATAGTGTGGCTCTATTAAAGACCCTTTGAAACACACACATTACTCAGAGAGAAAGAATAAAATCCCTACTCACTCCACATAGTTCCATGAACATGTAAACATGTGCCGTGACCAAGAAAGGGTTCACAAGAGCCACAGCACTTTCTGTTAGAGAAGGGGGCTCTAGCAGGAGGTGGATTCTTTGCAATAAGTGGAAAAGTGCCTAGCATCCCTTAGCAGGGAAGTTGGGAGCAGCCTTCTGGGAAGAAGGGAAACTAATAGTACCGAGACACATGAAGTTGTGAATCATTCATAACAAGAAATTTCCCAGTTTTACTCAAGTCTAATACTATCATTAGCTATCTATCTAAATGCCAGAAAAGACAACAAAAGATAAGAATGGTAGAGACCAAAACAAACAACAAACAATAACAAAACTTTCATTTTAACAAGTTTAACAATCTTCCGGATCCTGCTATTGGTATGTGAATTGGTATGTGCACATCGGCTCCACACCCACTCGTTTTCCAGTGCTTATTAGCAGCTAAACTAGGATGACTATACAATTTTATATTTACAGTGTCTTAGTTCAGGCTGCTACAACAAAATTCCATAAGCTTATAAACAACAGTTCTGGAGGCTGGAAGTTGGAGGCTAGCTCAGCTGGGTTCTAATGAGAGCCCTCGTCCAGGCTGCAGACAGTAGACTACTGCTGTATCCACACGTGGCCAAGAACAGTGAAGAGGAAGCAAGGTCTCTCCTGATTCTCAGGGCATTAATCCCTTTTGTGAGGACTCCACCCTATGACTTCATCTAATCCTAATTACCTCCCAAAGGCTCACCTCCTAATACCATCATATTAGGCAGAAGGATTTAAGCATGTGAATTTGGGGGGACAGACATTCAGCTCACTACATTAGGTGTTCTCTAATGTCTGATGCATCCTCTAAGACTTTCACAGAGGGATGCCCTCGCTTGTAAAATTCTCTTCTATAAGGAAGATCCCATCCATTCTTAATAAAATAAAGAGGAAAGATAAAAGTCAGATGACGGATGGGTAAATGAAACTATGTCAGGAAAAAAGGATTACTGCTAAAAAGGTAAATAGATTAAACAAGATTACTAAGCAATGCAAAATACCACATACATTTGGAATTTTTATGAATGTAGTGGTCACAAACTGCAGATGGCCAGAGTGGTCATAACAATCTGTATAGAAATTGCTTTAAAAGGGAAAAAGAAAGTTATTTGACCAAAAGCCACTGAAATCTGCCAATGACAGGAAGCCCATAATTCCTGCAGAGAAAAAGAAAAAAGAAAAAAAAAAGCTGAATATTTATTTTTATATTTTGATAAGGAGAGCTCAAATTGCCTAACTTCCCTTAGCACCAATTAAGGTTGGTCTGACTAATGGAGAACACTGGTAGATATATACATCCTTCATTGAGGTTGTCACTATTTCTCCTGATTCCAGGTATCAGGAGCTAAAGCCAGATCCCTGAAAGACCAGGATTTCTAGGGAAATGTAAAAACAAGAGTGAGTGAGGGGAATACAGCATTCTTCATTATCATGATTCCTGAGAATCAAGTAGCTGGGGTGTGGCTGGCTCTTCTTCCCCACACTACCTACCAGAGCTCATGGGCACTTTAAAACATCAGACCCTTCTGTGTTACCGAGGCATAATTTTTGTCCTAATACAGGAAGAGCCAGACATGTTTTAAATCTTCCATATCAGCCTACAGACTCCTATACCTTTGCTACTTCAACTGCAATCCACAGACCATCAGCATCAGCATCACCAGGGAGCCTGTTAGGAATGCAGAATCTGGGGCCCCAGGTGATTCCTACACAATTGAAATTTCAGAAGCACTGTGAAAATACTAAAAATATTTCTTACTCCTGGGATTAGCTATTTCTCTCCCCAGATACTAGGGATCAGTGCAGTTAGATAGACCAATCTGACAATGTGAATATCAAAATGAATGATGGTAATGGATTATAACACTGATTTTAAAGAAAAGAATCCATGAGTCCATATTTATAATAAAGAAATAAACAAATGGGTAAAATGAAAGCTCTTCTTTACAATAGAATGCCAACATATGTAAGGAATGAAGGAGTTAGAAAATCACCATTTTGCAACCGCCATTGTTATAACAGATTCAGGGAAGAATCTCCAGGGATCCTAAAACCATTAGTAAAAGTTTGTTGGGGAGTAGAATAGTTACACAGTTTTACAGTATCACTCAACAGATTATTTCTGAATTACAAAGGGAAAAAGGTAACTTTACAGTGAAGAAATCTGTTGGACACTACCTAAACCAAGTGATCAGCTGACATCATGTAACTGCTGAAGTGATAAACTTTGATTAGGATCTCACCTATGTAATAGTTCTACTCAAAATGCATAACCTGACTCTAATCACGAGGAAATATAAAATAAGCCCACATTGAGCAACATTTTAAAATATAAATGGTCTGTACTTTTCAAAAATATTAATGTCATAAAAGAAAGAAAAACTGTGAAAGATTAAAGAGGCTTGATAACTAAATGCGATGTGTGATCCTGGACTGTTTCCTGGATTGAGACTTCCTTCCTGCTGTTATATGTATATTATTATTATAAAGAACACCATTGAGATAGGTCTGACATTAGGTAATACTACTGTATCAATGTTACATTTCCTGAATATAGTAATTGTATCTCCTTTTTAGGTGATACAAACTGAAGTATTTAGAGGTGAAGGGTTATATCTGCAACTTATTTTCAAATAGTTCTGTGAAAATTGTAACAATATATATATATATATATATATATATATATATATATATATATATATAAATATATCTAGAGAGAGAGAAAATATGGCAAAATGTTAAAAAAATGTAATCTAAGTTAAAGGAATGTGGATGTTCATTGAACTATTCCAGCAACTTTACCATAGATTTTGAATTTATCAAAATAAGAAGTTAGAAATAGAAATAGTGAATAATCAAAAAGTAATGCAATCACAAATGTCCTCCAAACCCACAACTTTCTAGTAGAATACAGAATACTCTCACTAACTGTACCCTCTCCTCACCCAAAGTGGTCTTGAATTTGAATACAAGCAAATAATAGGCTGAAAAATTCCTCTTTAAAAGATTTTTTTTTAAATAGAAAAAGCACTTTATAGGCTAAAAGCTCCTTCACTGAAAATGCACCTTCTGTTTCCTTCTATAATATACCATGACATGTTACCGTCACAGAAAATAGAGCAGTGAAGCAGCCAGAGACCCTGTCCTCATGGAACTTACATTCTAATAGGAAACAGACAACAAACAAATAAACAATGTCAGGTCGTCATTATACAATGCTATAAAGAAAAACAAAGCTGAGAAGGACTGCAGGGGAGTGCTATTTAAAACAGGATGGTCAGAGAAAGACTGTAGTCAGGTGACATTGAGCAGAGACATCTGAATGTGGTGAAGGACTAAACTGTGCAGGTCACTGGGGAAAGAGTATACTATGTAGACGGCACAGCATGTGCAAAGGCACAGAGGCAGGATGCTGCTCAGGCTAGAGCAGAGAGAATAAGGAGAAGGTAAGAAATGAGGTCAGAGGTCACACAGTCCCTCACAGTCCATTATCAAGACTTTCTTGTTTGCTCTGATAAGCTAACTGCTGCCTCCCAGCTTTTTTACCTGTCCAAAGTGCGGTTTGCTCTGGAGGGCCAACTATGCAATCCCATAACGAAGGGACCACTGAGGGGAAACAGCCAAGTTTGCTCTGTTCAGTGTGCAAGGCTCCATGCAGGCTTACCCTTTCTGCTAATTCCAATTTAGGTCCTTTCTTCTGCATACTAGGAAACACACTCTGCCTAACTCCTTTCTCCCTTCCACTCTCTTTTAACCCTCAAAGTCTCAAAAATGTTCTTGTTGGTTTGGAAGGTTAAAAATTATAGATAAGCCCAATCATAATTGATAAGCTTAAGAGTTATCGTGACAACATCTAGTGCTGCTTTTCACAGAAATCATCATCTATTTCTGGATGTTAAGCTTTGACGGGGATCGAAGCACTATAAAGCAGTAGTGCCATGAACATAAAAATGTCTTTGAAAACACCCAGAAAGTGCTTCAGAAAACAACTGGACCCATCTCTCCATTCTACTTTAATCAAACCCACATTTCTTCAAGCTCTGTTATTGAGCTCCTTGAAGGCCGGGTCATCCTATTTAGTCTTTTATTCCTAGTGACAAGCACAGAACCTGGCATACAGTAGTTCTTCAATAACCACTTGTGGGACTATTTTGTAGATAAAGATTAAAAAGCTAATATCTTGATAAGCTGATGAGAGTTGCCTAATGTTAATATACTGTGCTTTCATCCTTATTAATTGCAAATATACCGTAAATGATTCAGATGCAGTCTGATGCAAGGCATGCTGCTTGGCACATAGTAGGAACTTACTAGGTATTAGATGGATGGAGGGAGGGTTAGATGGATGACCTACTGAGTATTAGACAGGAGTTGTATGTGTTGGCCTGTGAAACTCATCATTTATAATATTTATAACATTGTTTCTAGAGGAAAAAAATATACCTTGATCTTGGTTCATAATTAGTTTATAAATGGACTTTGAGATACAACTTTGTCACTTGGAATATTAATATCTGGGACTACAGATAGGCTTTTCTCATAGACTACAACGTGAGGGGTTTAGAGTGACAAAACTGGTTTGGGGAGGGGTGGCAGACCTTTGCTCCATATGAGCTGAGTCAAGTATATATAGATTAAAATTTTCTGAGTAATATGGAAACTCAGAAAAAAAGGAAATTAGTTCAATAACATGCTTTCTAACTATTTGGGAGCAACTGTGCTCAAGAATGAATGGCACAGAGAATCAAAGAAATGAGATTTTTGCCAAATTTAGTGACTCTAGTGACAGGTAGATACATAATCAATGCTTTAAAAATCATTTTATTTATAGATCTAACCTCATTGTACTGAAAAGACTAGGATTCTAAACCTATATGACATATAATTTGATTTAAATATAAATTTTTAAGTTGTTTACATAAAAATTATAAATTTACTAAACATATATGCATATAAATATATATACATATATATTTATATATATAAATACATATAAATATATATGTGTGTATATATATATATATATATGTGTATATATATATATATAAAACATGTTTCTTAAACTTGGAGACCTCATAGTATCAATTCTAACAGTACTCATTTTCAGAAAAAGCAACTGAAACAGTAAAGGGAGAAGAAATTTGAGAAAAAGGGCAAGGCAAGAATGAATTGGGGGTGTGGGAACTTTGGCTATGTAAAACTAATTGGTTTTATCCTCTGAGCTATTCCTCTCAGCATTTTCTGGGTTTCCGTGTTTATCACCTTCCAAGATTTTTGAGAACCAAAAGCTTATATGGATAGAAATGGCTCTACTATTTCATATCAATTTATTTCCCATTTTGGTAGTCTCCAAACAGGCTAATCAAAACAAACAAACAAACAAACAAACAAACAAAATGCTGTAGAGCAGCAGTCCCTAACCTTTTTGGCAACACGGACAGGTGCTCCTACAAGAATCTAATGCCTGATGATCTGAGGTGGCAATGCTAGTGCTGGGGTGTGGCTGCAAATACAGATGAAGCTGATCTAGCTGGCTTGCTACTCACCCCCTGCTGTGCGGCCCCATTCCCAACAGGCCACAGACCCATACCAGTCTGTGTGGCGGCTGGGAGTGGGGGGTTGGGGACCCCTGTTGTAGAGAATAGAGGAATTTGATACAGATGACTAATAAGAGAACTTAAAAGATATGCTGTGTATGTCTCTATGATTCTTACAGTCTGGCAAAGCTCTTGATTAAAAATCCAACCACATTCAGCATTCGCAGCATTTGAAATCATCTGTCCATTGTCAAGTTCTAAATCTGTTCCCTGGTTTGTAATGGAGTGCAAGTTGACATGCAGTGATTCAGTCACCACTGAAATATTTTGTTGAGGTCCTACCATGTACCAGGTACTGTGCAGGTGCCTGGAACATAAGGGTGAATTGAACAGACATGACTCTGTCCCCATGCAGTTTACATTCTAGAAGAATTAAATATTAATTAACTAACAAGTAAATATTAGTTAAGAGTTTCTAAAACAGTTGAGAGCAAACTTCTAATAAAAGGAGGAGGGACTAACATATAAAATTTTTCATGACATCCTTAGGATCACACAGCTTTACCAATTCAAGTGACTTTAAGCGTCATGAGTTCAATCTATTATCCAACCCTAGGATCCTATCTAAGATGTCCCTAACAAATCATTCCCTTCCCCACTGCAAGTCTTCTCAGAAGATTTTATGAGTAAAGAATGGACAGAAAGGTATACAAATTAAACACTGTATTCATAATTCTAAAAAAAAAATTATTTATAAAAGAATATTCAAAAATATGTTCTCTAAATTTTATCACTCTTATTTGTAGTTCTGGTTGCATGAAATAGAACATTTTTACAATTTTTGATATCATGCTCTACAAATTCAATCAACTACAATAAACAACAATTAGCTGTACAGTCACATTACAAAAACTGTATAAAAGTGTTACATTAGCTTACACTGACATAACACACATTTCAGAATTGTGGGTCTTGCTGAAATCATTAGGTTCACAATTAAGCCCAACTTAAAATAATCAGGTAGTTAAAAAACTTTTAACTACCTGTATCTGCTTCTGTTCTTCACAGAATGCCTATATTAAAAGAACAAAAGATCTATAAAATATACTTCAATTTTGAAATTACAATAGAAAGCAAAATTGTTAGAGGAAATAGAGAACAGAAAGAAAGGAAATTCTATTAGTAGGTAGTTGTTTTTTGGGGGAGTACTATATTCAAAAAATTAAAAATGTAACTCTTATACAAATATAAACTGACCATGTATCAAAAATTTATTAAACTCATTAAGAAGGAAACCAGCAGGATGATCAGGATGGTCAGTGCAATACAGGGAAGACTGAAGTATATATAGTCAATGAAAGACAGAATACTGAAATAAGATTGCTAATCTATATATAAAACTGGTTAACATATCCTATAAGTCAAGAAAAACTCTAAACTTTGGGGGTCATCTTTTCTATTAGATAGAAATCACTTGCAAGTTATCAATTTACGACTAACTTCTAACTGCATAGAATCTGGGTCCTAATCAGTAGTAAACAGTAAGTTAAATAAGGTACATTTCCCTAGAGAATTATGTGATCCTTGGCTGGGTATGTCTGACAATGCTCCAGTATAACACTGAAAGGACATGCGATCATCTTAGTGCCTTATTACCAAAGATTGGGTAATTTTCCTTAACACTAATATGCATTAAAACCTCAGCTATACAAATCCCTCCTGCATGGGTTAGTCTTGATAGTGTCATGCTCCAGATACCTGAATTAGCCCTTAAAATGCTTCGTAACATGGGGTACACTGGTTGTTGAACATTCCCCCAACCAAGGCTGCAAAATCATTGTTTGCTTGCTTGCCTGATTTTTATCACTTCTACCCTCTATTCATGATTATCAGAAAATTTGCTGCTCACCCTGTGTTCCTTCTAGTCATTCCCAATGACACATCTTGTTACTGGTTTTCTTCCTTTGAAAATATCCCCTTGTATGAATACTCATCATGTGGACCTTTAACCTAAAAGTATGTAACTCCTTCAACACAAACACAAGTTTAGAGTCACTCTTTGATAATACACATCATATTATATAGCATAAATGGTTAATCTCTCTGCCCATCCACCCCTTGTTCCAATACTGAGGCACATTAAAAATGTTTATTATTTAATATCAATCTGTTAACCACCTCTATTAACTGAAAACCAAATAAGTAACAAGAAGGAACTTTCTGAAGACTTCTAAGGAGTAAAAACTTAGTAAAAACTATAGTAAAAAATATAGTAAAAACTTCTGGCTCTAAATTACATTACAGTTACAGTATCTCTCATTTAGAGCCTTATTAATTAATAATAACAATGGCTATGAAACAATGTGCTAAATAATGTGCTAAAGTCATTACAAATTTTATCTTATTTAATTCTCACAACAATCCTGTGAATGAGTTTATATTTTTGGCTCCACTTCACAGAGAAGTAAATTAACTTGGCCAAAATCATAATGGTGGTAGGATTCAAATCCAGGTTATTTAGCATCAGGGCCTGTAAGCTCAACCACTGTGCTACATTAAAGGAGAAAAAGAATTATAAAAACAGATATAATAATAATAACAACAACAATAATAATAATGGCACTTGTTATGGCTCTTTTTATATGCAGGCACTATTCTAAGCAATGAAAATATAAAAACTTAATTATTTCTCACAATAATCCTATGGGTTAAGAATGATTATTATTCCAGAAGAAGAAGTTGAGGCAAAGACTGGTTAAGTACTTGTTCAAGGTCACAATGCTAAGAAGATGCAAGGCTGAGATACAACCTGGACAGTCTGGCTCTCAAGTCCTGCACCTTCCTTCAAGCCACACTGCTTCTTGTAACAATTTTCAAAGCACAGCATAAATAAACATCCTTAACTCTTCGGAATCTCTGAGGTTGGAAATCACCACATTAAAGCACAGAACCATAACTAAAATGTTCATTACTATAATCAAAAATCATCAAGAACAGATTAAAAGGTTTTCATTCAGCCTTGTTAAGAAGGCAAAAAAGTAACATACTTAAGCAAAATGTCATCCAAGATAAGTTTCTAAAAAAATGTTTTGCTGGAAAACTAACCCAATACAGAACAAATGAGGTGTTACAGTAGCTTTTTAAAATCCTTCTATAGAAATTGTTTTTGTTCTTGAAGTTCTGGGGTTTCTCAGAATCCCTCAGGGGCCGTGGGTGGTTGAGGGAGGAGGGAGAAGATAGGACTCCACTTCCCCACTCCACTTTCAAATGAGTAGCTCTGTTTATATTTTTTTTACATATTGGGTTTCCCCATAAACTTTCACTTTGATGGGACCAAGGCTCCCATGAGAACCTGGTCTGAGTGGGTAGCCCTTCTCCACTTTATGAAGCCTCCCCCAACACTTCCCCAGCACCCCACAGTTGTACTTCACAGCATTTCTCCTCTTGCTTCTTGAATCTCGGGCCCTAATCATTTTCCCACTTGACCTTACCTTTCCATTCTCCTCGATCAACAATAAACATGACCATAGCTAACGCTTATCAAGCTCCTTCTACACAGCAGAGGCTCTACGGTCAAGTGTTACATCAATTACTTCACAGAATGCGCTCAACCCTTTATGAATTAGTTCCTACAACTGTCCCTATTTTAATGAAGAGGAAACTGAGGCTTAATTTGCCCACTGTCCAGTGACCTTTAAGTAAAGGAAGCAGGACGGAAAACAAGATGGCTCACTCCTAAGGCCCCCAATTCGTAACCTGTATGCTGTTCTGCTTTTCAGTTCACGACATTCCATGTTCAAATTTCCACTGAGACTCTATTTCAGACTCAATCTCTTAAAAACAGAAACAAAACAAAACCACCTTTCCTTCTGGGGCAGCTCTTTACAGCAGCACCTCAGCACTGACATATGCAACACACAGTTTTCAATACAGTATCATCCACATAATGTGAATGTTTGTGAAATCTTGTGTTCTTTCAGACATATATGTGTGCTTAAACTTGTTTCTCAAAAAGTGGGCTTGTATCCCCTGCTCTTTCTACAGCCTCACTCTCCTCACTAGATTACTTACGAAGATGTTCCGTAATCAGCATTAAGAGCCTTGGCCAGTAGTCAGGACACCTGAGTTCTAGTCCAGTTTTGGGCAATGCCTTGTAGAAGATGCTGTCATTGTCTCCCATCCCCCTCCTGTGTCCTCAAGGCTCACTTCTACATGTGAACATCCATGGCTTTTCCTCTGGCTCTGGGAGAGGCCTGGGCCCACTCACAGTCAGGTGGGGATGCAGGGCATTTAATGCCTCCAGGAAACAGCTCTCAGTCAAGGATGGATGGGAAAGTAGTCCAGTGTCCTTGTCCTTTGGGTAGAATTCTAAAATGTGTGGACTATTTCCTTGAGTTCCCCCAAGGTACTGAGCTCCAGGTGTCCTCAGCAGTAATTCTCTTGAAAATGTACCTTTATTGACTTCCTTCTCTTTCCTATCCTACTTGCCCACTTCCCTGCTGACATTTCTGGGGAGAACCTCTCAAATAAACCACTTACTCTCAAACCCTTGTTTTGGATCTGTTTCTGGGGAAACCACACAGAGATTTCCTCTTCTTTTTTACTCCATTTCTCCATCTATTAAACCAGAGGACTGGACAGAGGATCTCTACGGCCTCTTCAGGCTTTAACATCCCATGCTTTCAATCAAATAAAGCATATTTCAATATTAAGCTAAAGCTGACAATGGAGGTTACTTCTTAACTGTATCTGCCCAGATCTGCCCAGCTCCCCCTTCAGAGGCACTCTTACAGCACTTGCTGGGAGTGCTGTTGGCCTCTGCAAGGATGGCCTCAGCTGCAGAGTTCCTTTCTGCCCAAGGACATACACCCTTTTCCAAGGTGACCAACATGCAATGACTGAGGGATGCTGGGGCCCGGCCATCTTGGCCCAAGCCAAGACAACTCTCAAAGAGCCGTCCTAGCTCCAGAGCTCGCCATGGGGCCAACCAAAGGTTGTCACTGGGCCTACACTCCACTCGACTTTTCCTTCAGCTTCTTGCTTCCTTCCCACCCTTTGAAGATGACTCCCTGGTAAACATCCTGAGCACTAAACTCCAGCTCAGAGTGTGCTTCCCAGGGAACCCAACCTGTAACAATTACATTTAAAATTTTGTTTATTATGTCATGAAGGCTGCAGACTGGAACTTTGCCTGTGGAAGCAGGGCTGTTCCTTTTAATGAAGAAAGACCAGAAAGTGTTAAGATGAGGAAAAAAGGTTAAGTTTTTAATAAAATGGGAATGAGGCAGATGTAAACTAGCTATGTATGAGATGCAGTTTCGGTTTCTGAACAAAAAGAAGAAATTCATAAAAGGTCAGCATAGGGAGTGAAACTGAAAGCTGAGCTCAGATGAGGCAGTCCCAGAGGGTGATGAGAGAGAGAGACCTCTCACAGAGAAGGAAAACAAGAATGCCTTCCGAGGAGGAGCAGCAGATTAAACACACCAAACACACCAGTCAAAAATCATGGGGTAGAAATAATCCATCTGAAAGAGGGCTCTTCATTTCAAGAGACTACATCCAATACATAAGAGGGATTGTGCCATCGGATCACAAAGGCAAATGCCATCCTGGGAATTCCTGCTAAATAAGCTCAGGGTTGGGTCATGCTACTAAAGAGGCCAGGGAGATTTTCATGGTGCTCTTGTTAGGCAAGGCCTGTACTGAGAACTCTCCCAACAATACTGAAAGATGGCTCTCCAACCCACATCTACCCATTGGAGGGAAAGCCAGTGATGCTGCTCTGCCAGTGGCTGTGCCCAGCTGGTGGCATCTGGTCATCTCCTCTCCTGGGCTGTGACTTCCTGGAGAGTAAGGAGTGTTAGGGTAAGGAGGGCAAGTGAAATTCAAAATAAGGTGGTTAGGAAAGGTATCACTGAGAAGGTGACATCTGAGCAAAGATCAGAAAGAGATAAGGCGTTAGTCTTGTGGTTATCTGAAAGAAGGGTGGCTATGCTGAGAGAAATGAAAGTGCCTTGGGTAGGAACTATGCTGATGCCCAAAGAACAGCAAAGAGGAACAGCAGGGAGGCCAGTGTGACTGAGAACTGAGAGAGCTGAGGTCAGGGAGATGAGGGCCAGGTCACGTAGGGCCTTCTTGACCACTGTAAGGACTGTGGTGTCCACTTGGAAAAGATGGGAAGCCACGAGAACATAACTGGGTAGAGTGATATGATCTGATGCTTCTATTTCCCTTCTCTAGATTGACTTTTTCCCATAGAATTTCTCATCACCTGACAAATTATACATGTCCTATATTTATTGACTGTCTCAACCCAATGGAATATAAGCTCCATGGGGCAAACATTTTGTGTTTGTTCTGTTCACTGAATGAATGAACGGATGAATGAATGGATGGATGGATGGATGGATCATCTTGAGGGGAAACTGAAGAATTCTTTTCTAAATGGCAACAGGAATCCAGACACAGAAAAAAATGTTTTTACTTCCTCGGAAGTTCTGTGCTTACATCAGTGTGGTGAAGCCTAAACAACTACTTATGATCCCTTTTAGGCACCTAGGCGAGACTTTAAAACCAAATATGTTTCTAATTTTTAAAAACTGGATGCCTTGATGCAGGGGAAAATCACAGAGGCATCAGCAGTTTGGGAGGTTTTACATTTTCAGAATTCATTCATTCAACACAAATTGAACAAGTGTCTACAAGATGCTCAATAGGATTTCATAGCTACTGCCTTTCTAGGTGCTACAGGCTGGCCATTCTCAAGGCAGGAGGGAAGAAGTGTGTGAGGGGGGATAGCTGTTACAAACTATTCTAGTGCCCTCTTTATTGGGATGGATAATCCCCTTTGAAAAGTCACTGAGCTAAGTGATTCTCAGGGCTATCTCCTGAGTGCATCTTACTTAACCCGTCGGCAACATCTGTCACAAGCAGTCACTCCCTCTTCCTTGATATGCTTTCCTCATTTGCCTTCTAGGACATAACCCTCTCCGTTTGCCACTTACCTTGTTGCCTGATCATTCTCAGTGTGTTTTGATATTTCCTTCTTTCTCCCTGACCTCTTAAAGTCCCAAATGATTGGAGGCTTTGTCCTCTTCTCAACTCATTCTATCAGTGATCTCATTCGGTCCTATGGCTTTAATACCATCTCTGTGCTTTCAACATCCAGCTCTCTCTCCTTACCTCCAGACTCATATCCAATTGCTTACTCTGTGCATTAGTTTTCTATGACTGCTGTAAAAAATTACCACAAGTTTAGTGGCTTAAGACAACATAAAGTTATTTTTTTATAGTCCTTTAGGTCAGATATGGGTATCACTGGGCTAAAATCGGATGTTGCAGGGCTGTGTTCCTTTCCTGAGATTGTAAGGGGAGGATTTGTTTCTTTGCCATGTCCAGCTTCTAGAGGACACCTTCATTCCTTGGCCCTTGGCCCCCTTCCTCTATCTTCAAAGCCAGCAACATTGCATCTCTCTGACCATTCTTCTAGAGTCACATCTCCGTCTGACCACCACAGAAAAGGTTCTCCACTTTTTAGGACTCATGTGATTAGGTGGGGTGCGCCCAAACAATCCAAGATACTCTCTCCATCTCAAGATATTTAACTTAACCACATTTGCGAAGTCCCTTTAGCTACCTAAGGTGACATATTCTGGAGATCAGGATGTGAACATCTATTATTCTGCCTACTATACTCTGCTTCCCCAAATGGATTATTAATAGACATCTCATCTTTGGAATGTCCAAACTAAACTCCAATTTTACCCTCCACTCAGGTCTCCTCCACTCACGGCTTTCCACATCTGAGTTGATGGTAACTTTGTCTTCCCACTTACCTAGAGAAATAGAATCATCTTTGACCTCTCTCTCATATACTATTTCTAAGTCACAAGTATACAGACTTTATCTTCAAGATACATGTAGAATGTGACCATTTATCACCTACACTACCATCTTGCATCAGGATTTCTGCTATCACTTCCTAATGGTATCCCAGCTTCTCCCCTACAGTCCTATTTTCAGAGCAGTCAGGAGGATTCTTTTAAAAATTAAGTCAAATTATATTGCTTTTCTGATCCAAATGCTATGACGAATCCCTAGCTCACTTGGAATAAAAACCAAAGCCCTGTATGTCTCCACCCTCCAACAGTTTCCTTTCTGACCTCATCTCCTAACACTCATCCCCTCGCTTTCCCCACTCCAGCCACAATGGCCATGTGCTATCCCTCTATCATTCACTTTAGAACTTAGCTCTCTTTGTTCTCTCTGCCTGGAATACTCTTTCCCTGACACCCTCAGCTAACTTCTTGTCCCCTGGATTAACTTTCTCTTGCTGCCATGAGCAATTACTACAGATTCAGTGGCTTGAAGCCACACCCATTTAATCTCTCACAGTTCTGCAGGTCAGAAGACTAGATACAGCATGGCTCAGCTGGGGCATGGCTCAGAGTCTCAGCAGGGCTGCATTCCTTTTTGGAGGCTCTGGGGATAAATCTGCTTCCAGGCTTATTCAGGTTGTTGGTTGAATTCATTTTTTTGCAGCTACAGGACTGAAGTCCTATTTCCTTGCTGGCTATCGGTCGGAGGCTGGTCTTTGCTCCACAAGGCTGCCTTCCTTCCTTCTCATGCTTTCCACGTTGCCTCCTCCAGCATTTGTGGGTTGAGTCTCTCCCACATTTTGAACCACTACAACTTCACCCACATCTCTCTGACTCAAACCACTAGTCTGCTTTTAAGGGATCATTGATTAGATTGGGCCACATGATTAATCCAGGATTATCTCCATATACTAAGATCTGTAACTTTAGGTAGAGCTGGAAAGTCCTTTTTGCTATGGAACTTAACTAAATGACTTTGTTGTCTTCCCCTGCTAGAAAATAACTCCATAACAACAAGGATCTTTGTTTTGTCCTCTGATAATCCACAGACTACTTAGTAAGGCACTTATTGTGTATTTCTTGAATGAATAAATAAACTTACCCTATCCTAGAATATTCTGTAACCCTAGTTCCACAGACTGTTTTTTGTTTTAACAGTTTAAAACAATGATTCTTAATTAATGATGAAGAATACAGCTAAATATCAAAGAACTGATCTCTTAATAATGCCCCATAGCTAAGGTCAAGAGCATTTGACTAGCTTAGTTCTCATTAATAAAGACAAACAGCGATTCTTGTTGAAAAAAATTTATTATTTCTACAAAAATAGGAATGCTTTATTTTTATGCAGGTATACAAGCAAAACCAATTGAGTTTTTGAGTCAATTTGGTTTCAAAATGTACACACACAAAATAAATGGAAGAAAATCATCATAAAAGCTTTGTTTAAATCTCTACAAATTCTTGTGGATTGGAAAATGAACCACACTGCTTTGAGAGCGTACCAGGAGAAAAGACTGAGTTTTGTTGAAGTTTAAGACTTAAGATTGCCATCAATCAGTTTAGGGTTGAAGAGAGGATGACAAGACTATAAAGGAAAAAAAAAAAAAAACAATAAAAGAAATTTGGAACCAAAAGCATTTCAGAATCAAATCCAAACTGTAAAGAGGAGGAAGCTGAGGCTCAGAGAGGGTAAATGACTTGTTTAACCTCACACAGCTAGTCAAGTGATATGACATATAATATACAGATATATATTATTACAGAATAAAGAGAGTAAAAACTAAATTTCTGTTAGTTCTACAGCATTTAAAATGTTCATTTAACGAGCTGATTCTATGCTTCCAAAGGCTGAATGCAGTATGGATCTCACAGACAAGGAGACTCTGCCTACCAGCACCCAACTAGGTCAAGACATCTCAATTCAGGTGGGATGTTCTAGGCAAGGGACAGTCACTGAGGAGCATGGAATGGCCACAGACCTTGCAACCTCAGAGTGATCTGAGGAGGACCCCTTAGGACATCACTATACTGACTACAGGTGTATCATGCAACACATCAAGAAATCAAAGAGCTTAGGGATAAAATGTAATGATGTCTAACTAGATTACCTATGTGCCAACAGAAGAAAAAGCTGTTACCTAAGGATCTTGACAAAATCTGTAAGTATTTATAGATATGGACTTGATGCCAGCAGAAAAGCAAAAATGAAGGAAAGCGTATTTTAAGGGAAGAATAAATAAGACATTCTGAATGGGGTTCTCACACAAATGCAAAAGATAGCAGGAACTGATGCGAAATAGTTTCCAAATTTACCAAATCATCACCTTCTGCTTTCCGAATACCTACAACAGGAATGCAAAAGAGCACAATAACTCAGGTCTATATTTAAAACAAGAGACAAGAGCTTGTTTGTTTAGTATTTAAGACTATCTTTCATTTACTTTTGAACACTTGGCATTACCAAAAAAATGAAGAAATTGGTTTATTATGGCAGTATGCACAGTGATTTACTCAATGAGTGAGCATCAATGTTATGCAGAAGGAGAAAATAAGTCTATTTTTGGAGTCACCAATCAACTTTCCTCACCATGGTTACCGGCTGTGTTTCATAACTTTCCAGAATCACAGATGATTCAAAATGACCTTGGTAATAATTTAGACCAAATCTCATATTTTATACATGGAGAAACTAAAACTTAAAGAGGTGGGAAAGATTGCCTGACAACACAGTCCTTTAATGACACATCATGACAGAACTCAAGTCCCCTTACTCCTAAGGAAAAAGCATTACCTCAGAAAAAGATACCCCTTAATTTCTCTCTGAGTTTTATTCATTCGTCAACTATATGAAATTGTTTTGGCAGTTAAAATCTCCATATGTTTCTACATGATTGGGAAAAATCTTTTGAAAATTACATTTTTATATTCATAACTTCATTAAACTTGGAAATATAGATGTGTTCAATACTGGCTCATAGGTTTTTTTAAGGTTTTAACCTTTTTCTACTAGACAAGGAGACCTGTATGAAAGAGAACAGATAAGCCACGTGCATCGTGCAGGACTCTATGAAGTTTGTAATCCCAGACATTTAAATTCTTCCTCTTTGATCTCTTTTACTTTCTTCCATTTTCATGTAGGTACCTATGTATGTATGTATGTATGTATACACACATATATACACATGTGTATATATATGTATATTTGGAAAGATGTTATTAACTTGGATATTTGGTAGAGATAGATCAAATTAAAAATTAAGGCAACAATTTTTCATGTCATATACTACTAAGTGGAATTCACTTTTAAAATGACCCTTATCTAGTAAGAACCAATTCTCAACACTTTACAGAGAAATCTTGTATTGATTTGTCCTGTATTTACTGTATGTGTCTACTACACGCCAGGCACGATATCATGAACTGGGATACCAAAAGATCGCATCCTTGCCCTTGCTGAGTTCCCAGTATAGTAGACAGGTATGAACAGATACTTGTCACGGTGTTGTAAGTGCAATAATAGTGGCTGGTTAATGGAAATGGGGACAGAAAGGAAGGAGATGAGCAAATACCATGCAGGTAATGAGAGAATGTCTAGAAAGAGGAGAAAGTTATCAATGGAGTTTCTTAAGGAAAGTGAAGAATCTTTCCAGGCAAACAAGGTAAGGGATGCGTTTCAGATGGAGGACCCAGCACATGCAAAAGCAGAGACACAACGTGGAATAGCTTAGTCAGGCAACTGGCAGAATGCAAGGCTCCACCTCCTCTCCACCTGAATCCCTGCAGCCAATGCTGGTGGTCTCACTTTATACCAACTGCTACCTGCCTCAGGAGACAGTCACTACTGCCCAGGAATCATACTTCATGTCCCTCATGCTATCTACTCTCCCATTCTCCTAAACCACTATTTCAGGGCTTTACCTTTCTTTTGAGCCTCCAACATTTCCTCTCCAGTCCTCAACTTCAGCTAAGAAATGAAAAAACAGGGAAGTCGATAAGTGACAGAATAGAGAAAAGTTAGGGCCAGGTCGGAAGGTTCTACGTGACACTCTGGAGAGTTTGGACTTATCCTCAGGCAGAGATTTACCTCCACCAGAGAAGACTCTGGTAGAAGGACTGTAAGGGGCAAGACTGGAGAAGAGCGAAGTCCAGGGAGGAAGTTCATGTAAATAAGAATTAACTGAAGCTAACAACCATGAGGTAGACAAGATCATGTTAAGAAAATAAAATCAAAGGCCTATTTTATGACCGAATGGTGAGGCGGTAGAGAAGAGGATTCCAAATATTTATAGATAAACATATGTATAGGGATAATAAGAAGTAAATTTATAGAAATCTCTGGAAAACCATAAAGCATCAAAGTTTATAATATAATGTTCCTATGATCTTTTACTAAAAGGATGTAGAAAACAGAAGGATCCCTTTCTTGAAATAAAGAGATACCAGACACCAACTTTGTATTTTCTCATCACTTCAAATATCCTTCCTATATCAGACGACATCTGGGTTTTAATGAAAGGGCCTTTTCTTCCTCCTTACGAATGTGCCCTCTGATAGACGCCTCCACCTCACCTCCAGGAACTTACCAATCTAAGAGGATTCCTTCTCCGTGGACCTTATCCATAAAGCAGGTGTATCCAAATCATAGAGGCTCTATAGGATGCTTCCCAAATTGCTACAAAATCCATATATGAAGAGCTTTACCTATGAGTCACAGCAAAAGTGTACAGAGCTCCTAACAGTGGTTCTCAATCCTATTTGCACATTAGTATCATCTGGGGAGTTAATACACACACACACACACACACACACACACACACACACACACATCTATCACATCTGGGCCCCACCTTAGCCCACAGATGATAGTATAGAGCAACCATGGTTGAGAACCATTAGCCAGAACCTTGTTTCTCTAACTGTGGTCTATGGACCAGCAGCAGCCTCTGGAAGCTTATTAGAAATGCAGACTCTCAGGTCCCACCTGAGATCAAGTAAATGCGAATTTGCAATGTGATGCCATCCCAGTGATTTGTGTGAGAAGCATTGGCCTGGAAGAGTTTGGCACTAAGTGGGCAAGTTCTAAATAAGACTCATTGATGAGATGACTCAATCCCTCACCTTAAAGATCACTTTGGCCCAGCTGTATAAATATATTGGGTGTAAGGTAATCCCTCAGAAACCAGCCAAAACTGTTCACTGTATACTGGACGGAATGCTAGAGGTGAGTTCTATCAGTGTATGGAGCAAGGCATTGGCTTGATGTGAAACAGTTACAAGGAGATCACTGATACACCCCATTCACAAAAGTGGCTGATCCTAGGGAAGCAGGGAATGGGACTGGGGAAAGGTATAAAGTGTCTGGGCTACCACTCATTAAAGGAAACTTTATCTCTTTAAATATTTTTAAAAACCTAAAGTTAGATAAAATTTTTTTAAGGTAGTTTTTCCCTGAGGTCTAAAATGTCTCCCTCATCCACACAACAAACATTTCTTCTTTTAGGTATACAAAATCTCTTTAGTCAAAGGCCAAAGTAACGAGACCTCTAACCTTGAGAAATTATAGAATTCTTGTATTCCTTCATCTCTTGCTGGCTAATCACCTTTCTAAGAATTCTCTCACAGAAAATGAAAAAACTAAGAAAACTGTTGGTGATCCCAGGTGCAGAATGAAAATACTGCTGTTGGTGAACCTCTGGTAGACCACAGCTGGGAGTGTCAGGGGCAAAACCCGGGGGGGGGGATAAAAAAACTTGGGGACAATTTGAAGGTGCAACTGATTTAGCCCCAAGAGGCAACACTGAAGGTAAAGAAATAACAAAATGTTAGGTTCAAATTTACTTCAATTTGAGCTTTAAAATTACTCCATTAGAAATTCAAGATACGGTCATCAATTAAAGTAGTTTCTGCAACAAAAAAAAAAAAAGGTAACATATATGGCTCTCTGTACAGCCATTCTCATTATTCACAATCATCCAAATGACCTCTCCCACACCTCTCCCTTTCTCTCCTCCTACTCTTCTGACCCAGAACAGATCATATTCATTCAGAATAGAGATACAGAGAAGATCTGACTTGAAGCAGAAACAGTGAGAGAGGATAGGAAGCATTTAAGAAGCAAAGGTGTTTAAACTACTTAGCTAGGAGTCAGCCCTACCTATAGATCAGAAACAGCTGAGGTTCTTTTATAAATGATCGGTTTCCTGGGGCCCACTAAAGCCAAATGAGTGAGAATCCTGGAATGAAGAGAGTCATCTGAACTTTTTAAAAGCTCCCTGAAATGATTCTGAGACAGAGTAGGGCGGGAATCACAGTTGTGAAAGAGTTTAACTTCAAAACATTTCTTAACTTCTAATATGTATATATATTTAAAGCTCTAGATCCGTGCAAATCATCCCTTAATCCACTTATTAGTACTGCATTACTTTTTTTTCCTACTAATTTTATTTTTATCAACACAACCATGCAAATTATTTAAAAACTCAAATAGTACTACCAGGCTTAAAATGAAAACAGAGCAGTAACCTGTCACCTCTCCACTTACTCTCAAACCCCCTTGCCAAAGGCAAGAAACTTCAAAAACATATAGCTAGCTCTTTTTATATTATATATTCCTAAATAATACATATACTTATATTTCTTGATATATTACTTTTCAGCTTTAATTTAGTAATTCATATAATTACTGATGTCCTCTTATGCCCTAGCTTATCCTCTTCCAGTTTTTTAATACAACACCATTTTGTCCCAGCCTCTCTTGCAATCATGTATGGTCAGAGTTGATATTCAGTCTCTGTTTTAGTACCATTGTATCAATTGTTATTAAAATATATCCATACTGGCTGGCAAGTGGATGCTACCCAAGCTGACTTCAAACCCTCCTAGAGACCTCCTGCCCGCATTTCCCATAACCCTGCAAACGAAGAGCTAAATGATACAGCAGGGAGCTTCCAGAGCTCTCCCACTCTACAGCAGGCCTGTGTTCTCACTGGTCAGTGTCTGGACTACCACTTGTTAAGCATTTGGAATATTGTCCTTATTGTCCCTATGTGTGACCATGTGATTAAACTTTTGCTACTGGAATATGAGTGAAAGTGATGTGTGCCACTTACAGGCTTGAGCCTTAAACCTTTGCCCCTCATTGTTCTATCCTCTTCTTATGAACTGGAACCTGGACGTGCTGCTACCAGGTTTTGATCAAGCAGACCAGGACAATGTCTTAAAGGATGGCAGAGCAGCATGATGGAAGAAATCTGGGTTCCTGAACAGCTATAAGGAGCAGACATCAACTCACTTGAAATACTCATCCTTGGAACTGTCATGAAATAAAAATAAATTTCTTTGTTCTTTAAGTAAAACAATCCTGTGAAGTCTCTATTATAGCAGCTTAGTCTTATACCCTAGTACACCAGTGACTTATATTATTATGACCTATGCAAATATTAGTATCTGCTGAGCCAATTTCACTGTGTCTTTCCTTGTGCTATTTATTTTTCTGGACTTTATAATGGCCCCTTTTAAAATTTACTAGTTTTTTTGAATCAGTAATTCATCTCAAACGCTTCACAGGAACTGGAAAGCCCCTCAGGAGAATCTTCGACACTTGGTCAAATGTATCAGATTGTCTACCCCTTTTGTTTTTGTTTTCACTTGGAAACTCCCACAGGGATCTTCCCCCTGTTTTGATCTGGACTGGTTTCTCCCTAGGCCTACTACACTGCTGTCATCTTAAAATTTCTCTTTTGCTTTTCTCCTGTGTTTGACTTCCTGTTTCCAGAATCTTGCATATTCTTCTTTCTTGGTTTATGCCCACTTGACAGTCTGTATTGAAAATTCTGGATCGAAAATAATTTCCCTCAGAATTCTGAAGGAATTAATCCATTGTCTAGCTTCCAGAGCTGCTGTTAAGAAATTCGGTGTCATTCCAATTCCCAGTCTTTGCATATATGATCTCAGGTCCCTCCCTACCCTACCACAAGATCTAGAATATTCCCATTTTCCTTAGTATCTTGAAATTTTACAGTGATATGTTTTATACATTGGTTGTGTGAATCTTTTTTCATTCATTCTCCTATTTTGTGAAACCTTTTAATCTATAAATGTATGTACTCTATTCTGCGAAAATTCTTGTATTACTTCTTGGGTAATCACCTCTCCCTTTTCTCTGTACCTTTTTATTCTAGAACTCTTATTAGTATGATTTAATGCCTGCTGAACTGATCCTCTAATTCTGTTTCCTCTCTCCTTTTTTATCTTTTTACTTCCATTTCTACTTTATCTTCTGGTCCTTCCAATCAATGATCCTTTCTGCCATCTTACTTTTAATTTCCAATATCTTTATCTTATTATTACATTTTTATAGTCCCATCTTATTACATTAATTATATGTGGGTTGGTTTTGATTATTTTCATTTTTCTTCTCCTTGCATTTGTTTCCTCCATGATTTTCTCTGATTTGTTCAGGTTTCTATCTTTTTTTTTTTTAATGCTTTAAATGTCTCGTATTCATGGACTATCTAGTGGTATTTAAGAGTAAGGCATTAAAAAGCTGATTGCAAGTTCCATGTTCGTGGAACAGAGGAAGTAGAGTTGTTGACTAGTGGATTCACTGTAGGAAGAATGGGTAGTATGTCGGTGTTGGCATTGAGGAAACTCAAATGTCAGTATCTGTAGGACTTTTCTCTAGGGCTGTTCATTTTATCCAGAGAAGAGTCCTTCAATATCCTGCCTGAGTTGGTAATTACCTGGCTATCCTAGGATTCAGGTGGGTGAAAAAAGCATAGGGTCTCACTGTTCGGCAGGCATAATTTAGTTAAATTCCTGTTTTCAGTTGAGCATTTCACCCTTCCCCTCTTTTTCGCCTGGTATCTCTAAATCCAGAACAGTCATTTACTTCGATCTCGCCAGAGAAAAAATGTCCAGTCTCTAGAAAGAACTTCATCTTGCCATATGGGATGAGGGAAGTGAACTGAGGGTTTGGTTCCTTTTATTGACTTCAGTTAATTCCTTATCATCAGCACCTTCTTCCCCCTTACCCCCCATGCCCCCACCTTCAAAGACTTTAATTCCAGAGACTTTCTGGAATTCTGGGGGACAAATTGGCTGTTTCTTCCTAGGATCTACTCCCAACTTCCTTTAAGGGCACTAAAATATCAAATTCTCCACTGTGCTAAGTTGCTACAGGTCTGTTTGCATTTTATCCTCCAAAAACTGGTTGGTATCTCCTGGCTGCTCTTGCCCCCTCTAAGGTTTACCATCTCAACAGTGTGTTTCGGGAGGGGCTGGCAGTAAGTGCATGTTCAGTCCACCAAATGTTAATCTAAAACCCCAATAACTAAATCTTACAACATAGAAACTGTCCCAAAAGATGAGCCTTTATCAATTTTTTAAACATTCATAATTTTTCTGTTTTTATAGACATGCCTGATTAGCTGAGATACTTTTCCAATTATTTTAATGTTTACGATCATTTTCTTTTTTAATCATTAAAAAAAAAAACTTATTCAAGAGAATCTTTTCTGGACACTACAAAAGACTTCTGGTTTGTTGATGCATTAATTTAGTCCCAAAAGATGATAGAATTTAGAACACTGCATTATAATTAAACAAAGAAAATACAAACTTTCATGCAACAAAGCTATTTTCTTTGACTTTTTGCCACTTCAAATCTAGCCTATGGTGGCCTGAGCTGAAAGGTATTTGCCTTGATAATGATCAAGTCCTTTCCAAGACGACCTTTGACTACTGCACAAAGTCAGCATCAGTACTGGAATCATAGCTGTTTTTCTTCTAAAGACAGGCAAAGGAGGGATAATAAGAACTTTTTAAAAAAAAAATTAAGCATGAGGACTTTTCTCACATCCAAAGGATCACTTTTTCACTCCTATCCAAAGGACACAAATTTGAAGACTCCTAACCCAAAGATTTTGATCTTCAAGGCTAAAAACCTAAGATTTGTTCTACGGTTACAGAAATAAGAAATAACTAGTCAAAATAAGGAAAAACCAACATTACACCTTTAATCTAATTCCACTCAGAAGGTGCACATATTTTGGAACATCAATACTTTTTATTACCTCCTGCTACTACTCTTCACTTCCCTGAAAAGAAAACCAAGCATCTAACAAAAAAAAATGATTCCTCTGGGGGAAAAAATTAAATTGTTCTATTTCTTTAGCTGGGTGGTAGTTACAGAGATGTTCACTTTTTAATAATTCATTGAACTGTACATTTACATTTCAAAAGTTACATGTGTTATATTTTACAATAAAAGAAACTTTTAACAGTTAAAAGATAAATAAATAAAAAAGCAGAATTTCATTTGTCATGAAACAGTGCTTTAACCCCACTTAGCCAGAATTATTATACACATTGACATGGATAAAGGGAGAAGTCATCATCGTTTACTTTATGTGCCTAAACCAGAGTCCTATCAAATTTCATTAGTAATCTTAGTTGCTTTATTTGGAACCTTTTATTAAAAGAAAAGAACTTAAACTTCATAGTTTACCTTGCATCCCTTATGGTAATACTGATACCTTTGCATAGTACCATTTATTTGCAAAGAGCTTTCACAACAAATACCTGGAAAATAAAGCAGATACTGTTTTCTCCCATGCTGCAGATGAGGAAACTAAGGCACTGAATAGTTAAGTGTCACTGACAGTGACAAAATCAAGACTAATTCCAAGTGTCATGTGTCCAATTAAGGGCTCCTTAAATATTTTATGAGAAAGAACTTTTCACTTTTCCAAAGTTCTGAATTCAAAAACATGATATCAAAGCTGATGGTCTCTGCTATGACATCTGTGAGTTTCCTGAGACTCCTAGGAAGGAAGGAAAGATCCATTGGGTATGGCTGTGAAACTGATTAATGATGGACGCATGCTCAAACCATTCCGAGTCATTACACACACTACTAGTTAACATAAAAAATGTGCCTGCTGCCTCATAAGTTTAACTCAAATGCAAACAAAGTTGTAAGTGGTCAATAACCTTACATTCAAGGGGAACAAATGCCACTTTCTGACTAAGTTTCCAAAGGAGGGATATTCTGGATCTACTCAGGTCTTCTTGCCCTAAACCATATTCTTCCCCATAGACGTGGAGTAATTTAGTTGGTTGGTGTATGACAGCCATGCATCTGTTTCTCAGTTCTCAAGTGGGAGGAGTTTGTCTATCAAAGATATCAAAGATATCAGACATTTAGTCTCTTTTTCTTTCTCTCTACCTGAACAATGAAAGGCAGAAACCTGGGTATTTCTGCTCTGTAGCCTCAAACTTCCCACACAGTTGGTTGATCTAAAGGGTACAGAGGTTGCACAAGATTATTTTGGGCTTCATACCAAGCTATGTCTTCTGATCTAGACTTCATCAATAATGAAGTTAGTATTTTGTCTATCTACTGATTCTTATATTTTTGGATTGGTGGGGAAGAACTGGTGCTTTCCACGGTTCTTCCTTAAAGATGCCATTACTTGACTTTTAATTACAAGTCAGAGCACATGGACTCAATTCCACAGGTCTCCTCAGTGGATTTCTGTGCCCACAAACACTGGTGTCCTAAGAGCAGTGGCAAGCTGTATGGTGAGAACCTTTCTAAGATTTTGTTCAATGGATACCTGAATTACTTTTTCTGCCTTAGAGGGCAATAGTGAACTGAGATTTAGGGATTCTGGTTCTTTCCAGAGCCAGCTCTGCCACATGTCTGAGATCTGAGCAAGTCACAATCAGTCTAGAAAGTCTTCAGAAGATTTTAGCTTCTTCATCTTTTAAATGAAGAAATAATTTCCCTCTCTTTAAGGTACTTTCCAACTTTATAAACTCAGAAAGGCTTCAATAAATATATTCCAGAATTTTTAAGACAGACACTGGCATTGATATACAAACCTTAGCCTCACGGTTCCTGGAGATCAATGACCTCCTACTTCATGCCTGTGTCACTTCACCATCCTCAAGTTTAGCCACACTTTGAATTCACATCATCACTCATAACTGGCCCCTCCACAATAAGATGCTCTGAAAGCTCCTCATACCCATTGCCACTGGACCCAGAACATCCCCTCCATACTGCCATTTCTCCCTTTCCCTCATGCTTGCTGAACCAGCTGCTACGCATTCTGAGCTCACATCTCCCGCTCGTTCTCCCAGCCCCTCGACACTTCAGTTCCACTCGCCTTCCTTCCTGAGGACCCATATGGAGTTGGCAGTTTCCAGAATACTCACACCATCTCTACTTCCAACTTTCTGAGCACTGCTGGAGAAAGTCATAAATGTGAAGAAGATCTGTTCTATCACAAGGCAAAGGCCTTTTAGCAACTAGTCAGGCGCTTGTCCTCTGTGACTCCCTGTAACACTCAGATCCACAACTACTCTGAACCCTTTCTGCTCTCTTTTACCTTCCAACTTTACCCCTCATTCCCAACTTACTTGCAGCCACAAAAGGGCACCAACCCATTTCAAACGTAGCCACCCTTCCTCCCAGCTTCCAATTTTCCTCTCTAATCTTGGTTTCTCTTTGCCTTCATTTAACTTCTATTTCCCTCCATGTTACATCTGTTTTTCTATGAACAACTACACCTGTGTCATGACCAGGGTCACCAAATAATTTATTATTCAAAAAGGGACTTTCTTTTAGAAAAAAATGGGCATCATTTGTCCAACTATTTCTTCAAATATTACCCCATAACTAAACTGGGGTTACAGTTGTGGACCAAGACAGCCCCAGGCAATCCAGATATATGGTCACCCTCCCACTTGTGGAGGGCCTGGTACATTAACCACCCTCCCACCTCGTCTCTTGATCTTCAGTTCCTTCCTTTCCTCTGACAGCTACAGCATTCTCAGGCCTTTTTTATGGTTTTGTTTTGAAGAAAGTTTCACTGAAACGCTCATCACCTCAAGTCATTGTCCTCTTAGATGTTCACAGTTCAATCATAGCTTACACTGACTCTCTCCATTTCCTGCCCATTCGAACACTCCCCAGGTACCTGGCTGACTTCTGTCTCCACTGCCCACTGACCCTGATCCTCAAAGGCAATTGATAATGGTTTCATTGATAAATCTAATGAAATTTTCCCAGTTTTCAATCTCGACCCTTTTGCCCTATAAGCCTCCTCCAAATTCTTTCTCACTTTTTAAAAATCTGATCTTTTCCTTGATGTCCTCCTGCTTCTTTCTTCTCAGGATTCTATCAGCCTCTATCTGTCTCTCCTTCAAAGTACACAAATATTGGTTTTCCAAGCCTTGCCCTGGCCTTTTACTTCTCTCCCACACTCTGAACCCTTCTCACAGCTTCACCAATCCCCCCTGATAAGGATGAGCCCACATCTTCCTTTATTTTGAATGGCTCTCATCCATCTGGATCATCCATAGGCACAAAAACATCAACATACCCAAATCCAAACTTATAGTTACTTCCATTAATTACAAATATTTGCTGACTGCACATTACTTGCAGGTGCCTTTACTAATGGCCCTTCCTATTTCATTCCTGCCATTACCATCCAAAGTCACTCAGCTTCAGTCTTTGACTTCTCCCTCAACTCCTTCATCCAATTAGTCAACAAGTCCAGTTGCATTTACTTCACCAGTGTCACACCCAACCCACCGGCCCCATCCTAATTTAGGTTCTCATTGCTTCTCTTCCGGAGACTATTTTAATAGCTTCCTAACTGAGACCCACGGCTCCCTGACACAGATTAATCTTCTTAAAGCAAAGCTTTAATCACACCATTTTCCCACTTAAAATATATTTGATAGTTATCTACTGCCTACTAAATAAGCTCTTTAGCCCAGCACTCTCAAGCTCTTCACAATATGGTCGTAATCTTGCCATGTAGGCTTCTGTCCCACTATCCTGCCTCCAGGTTCCTCCCCACCCCCTCAGCTTAACCACATTCCCCTCCATTCCTGGATATGCTTATATAGCCTTTCCTTCAAGTTTTAGTACAGGCTGGTTCCCACATCTCTGCCAGCTGATGTCCTACCAATTCCTTAAGGCTTTGCTCAAGATTCCTTAATTAAGTCTTCTCTGATTTTCCCTTCTCTGAAATCAAAAAGCATTTTCTTTATGCCTGTATTCCATGGAATACAGCCTTTGGTTTCCTGTCATACACTCCCTATACGACTCTTACGCCTTTCAAGAAAGGGTGCTTGTGTGTCTGATTAACCCATTTCCCCTTATGCTGCCTTGTACATAGTAAACTGAGAGGTTGAAATATTCAAATTAACTTTGTATACATTGTATGGCATATAAAATAATGAAAATGTACTTAATATCATCAAAGTTAATTATGCTAAATTCTAAGGAAGGCCTAGAAACTAACCATTTTTGCAGTTTCTCTTATTAGATCAATAAGAACCATTTTATTTAAACTAAAATTGCCAGACAATTGTGCATTCTTTGTTGGTTCCTTAAACTACGGAGATGGACAAAATCCTAGAGATCACTGAATTCCCCTCCTCTCATCCCAATCACCAATTCTCCAGTTGAGAAAACTGAAGCTTTGAGATGAAACTGTTCCCATGGTCACATAAATCAGAAGCTATAATTACAGCCGTTACCATTTATTAAACCCTATTGTACACCAGGCACTTTATATTTGTTATCTCAGTCTCACAAGGACCCATCATAGTTAAGTGGTGTTACCCCACCCCCTGCCCCTTATAGATAAGAAAACACTCAAAAGTTAGGTAACTTGCTAAAAGACTCAGCCCTGTTTGCCAGCCCCATTTCTATCTGGCTGTAACATCTACGCTTTTCTAATTGGACACTGTGGCAGAAGCAAGACCTATCAGGTATCTCTCCTGTTTCTCCAGTGAATAATTATGTTAACTAAGCAAGCATGCAAACTTATAAGTTGTAAGCCATTTTACTTGAAATCCCGAAGGCATGAAAACTAAATAGTAGTTTCATTACTGCAAAAGTTCTAAGGTTAATTACTGCCAATATTGACTCTCGTCAGAAAACTTCTTCAACCTGCGAGAATTATGTTTTCCTGCATTTTCGATTCTTAAGTATATTTTCAACTTAAAATACATTTACCCAACCACATTCAACAAGTATTTGTTGAGCCCCTAGATGCCTAAGGCACATGGGAGCGTGCAAGTTTGAATAAGATAAAGTTCTACTCTCTGAGAGTTCACAAACAAGAGGCAGACAATCAACTAATGGTAGAAGCTGCTCCTCCCCCGCCTATAGGAGCTCCTGTTAATTCAGAGACTTTCAACAAGTCAGGACCCTTGTCTCTCATCCTCACCCTGCATCTTGGCCAAGTCATCTCACTGTGCCTTAGTTTCCTCAGTAAAGGGACTGGTAAAAAGGAATGAACTGTGCCAAGAAATCTCAAGGTCTTTTTTAGCTTTTCATTTCTATTATCTCTGAACTCACTCTTGAGATTATATTTCTGAAAGTGATCACAGCTACTTTTATGGAAAGAGAAGTGCTGGATGCCCATTCTTCTTTAGCAGTGATTTCAAAGGTAATGAATTCTAAATATACCACTACAAGATTAAAGATTACTGGTATGTTTCCAAAGTTTATTATTTATAATACAAAGTCTTTCCTCTTAAAAGGTAGTAAGAAGCACAACATCCAAATTATTCTTCCATTATGTCACTGGCTTATTATTATAGCTTTAATTCTTTACAATGCATTTAAAGTGTTTAAAATATAATGTTAAGTAATTTCTATATTCTTTTGTGGAGTTATCGACATTAACAAAGCAGAGTTCAGTCCTCTGCACAGATATAAATCTTGTATTCATTTAATTCAATCAATACTTCATATTAAATGCTACCTACTACGGACCTTTACAAACTGCCAATTTGAGGTTGGTGGACAGGCAATGGGGAGAGAAGACTATAGAAATATCGATATTTTAAGTGAGTGGAAACATATAGTACTATGTATGGAAACTTGACTTTGCTTATTCCAGTTCAATATCCTGCACTTTTTTTTTTTTTCAATGAGCACAGATAATATTTTTAATCTTCCACTGACTGATACGGTAACACACTTTCTCTTAACTAGCCTCCACATGCCTTATCTTTCTTCATACTCATCATCTTAGGATATGATGTCCAAAACCATCTTGTGCTGTAAGTTAATGGCACAGAGGAGGAAATCAATCAAAAACTGGAAGAAAAAATTAGGATGGTACCATCTTAGTGCCTTGCCCACAAAAGGCACTGAATTTCAACTGTCAAAGATATTACTATCATGAAAACAGGAAAATGGAATTTATTCATTCAGTAGTCAACAAATACTGAGTATCTAATATATGCCAGGCATAGCTCTAGGTGCTGAAGTTACAGCAGTGCACAAAACAGGCAAAAATCTCTGCCATAGTGGAGCTTACATTCTGGTGCAAAAAGGCAAGACTTAAAGAACACCTAAATAAAATCATTTCAGATAGCGATGAAATGCTATAAAGAAAATGAAATAGGACTAGGGAGGGGGTGGTTCTTGGAGTGAGGGGTAAAGAGCTAGTTAAGGTGATCAAGAGGGCCTTGCTGAGCAGTCCTCACTGATAAGAAAACTATTCTTAATCCTACACGTGTGGTGGTGTGGGAATGAGTTAATTTAAATCTTTCAGGGTGGTCACAGTGGTCAAAAGTTCTGTACTAATGGCAAACTAGGTTCCTATTAGTATTGAGCTTAAAAAACGAAAACAAAAACAAAACCCTAAATCTTCAAATAAGACTTCTCTACTTCAGAACTACTTATTTTGCTTTTAAGATCCACTAACTTTTAAGTTTTTGCTAATTACTTTGGCAACACTTAAGTAAAGCCAATTACTAGAAGCATTCTTTCAGAGCCTCATACCTTGACACTATCCAAATTCTGAATGAGACAGGACCCAGCCCTGCAGCGAATCAGCGCTCCTCCACCGACTCATTAATGCAGCCAGGTGGAATCTTGTAACCATTCCAAGAACATGAAACAAGCCTCAGGAAATCTAGGGAGACTGACACGTCCGAAGTTCCCCTAAATCGTGGAAGGGGAGAAAAAACAAACCTCCACCCTTTTGTATTAATTCTTCCCCGCCTCTCCAGGCGTCATCGCTGCAGAAGGGCCGCTGTCCCTGGGTCAGAGGCACGCGGCGAGTACGCGCGCGTGTGTACCCCGCATGAATCATCAGTGCCGGGTCCGCGGGGCGATGATTCATTCACCGCTCTTGAGCTCACGGCCACACGTTCCGGGCGTACTATGACGGCCGCACACGCAGCTTCCTTAATATTAAACAAATGTTTCAAAGTACAAACGCCTGGAGACAGAAACGTGTAGACCCAGGCCAGGCGGCGGGAAGGAGAGGCACGTTTCGGACGCTGCCGGAGTGTTCCCGGGTCCGGGAGGGGAGCAGCGGGCACGTCCGTCGGCCCCTCGGCACCCCACCCCCACCTCACCCCCCGCACGCGCGCGGGCGCCGCCCGCAGGGGGCGCGGAGGGCGCACAGGTGGGTCCCCGCCCGGCCCTGCCCCCGACCCCTCCCGCCACTCGGGGCAGGCCGACGCTCCCTCCCCAAGGCGCCTCCCGCTCGCCCCTTTCCTTTCCGTGACATCTTATATAATAACCCGAGCGAATCAAAACGGAAGCGACGCGCGCTGCCGGGGCCCGTCCGCCGGCCGGGGCCAGATGCTCGCGCCCCCAGCCCACGGCCCGCGAACTAGGCGCCGGGACGCGCGGCTCCCGGGCGGGGGCAGGGCCCGAGCGCCGACTCGATTCGTCCCTCCTCGGAGAAGGCTCTGCTGGGGCCGGTCCCCGTCAGGAAGCCGCGAGCGTCACCAACTGCGTCAGCTTCTTCAAACACATTTCATGGTCTCCCTCCGGCCAGGGAGCCGGCTGCTCCCGTGGCGGGGCCGCGGCCGCGGCTGGAAGGAGCCCCTCTGGGGAGGAGAAAGTTCCTCGGGGCCCTCCCTCGCCCGCACCGCGCCCGGCCCCGCCGCGCCGCCCGCCCCTCTCTGCGCGCCGCCCGCCCAGCAGCGCAGCCCGCCAGCCCGCACCAATGTCAGCATGGGCAACTTGTGACCCCCGGGCGCCGCGCCGTCCCCTCCCGCCCACCAGGCTCGCTCGGCGCCCGGGGCCTCCCCCGGCCCAGCGGAAAACAGCGACGCCAGAAACTTCCCCGGGCCGCGGCGGGCGGGGAAGCCGCCTGGATCCGCGCGCATCGCCCTTACCTTGCTCTCCAGAGGCCACGATCCAGGCGGGCGGCGCGGGGCGCGTGGTGCGCGAGCGCGCGCGCGTGGGGCGGTAGGTGAGGGAGCCCGCGCCGGCGGGGGCGGGGCGGGGCGGCGAGGGTGAGAGCGGCGCGGGGCTGGGGGCTGGGCCGGCCCGGCGGGCGGGCGGGCGCGAGGAGAGCGGAGCCGGCGGCGGCGGCGGCGGCGGCGGGCGCGAGGCGAGCGCGCCGAGGGGGCGGAGGAGTTGCCGTGGGTTTGTTTACGCATTGCTGCCCGGCTCCGGGCACAGCCCGCACTCCCTGATTGGACACAAACTGGGGCACAGCCTTTCGCCGCCGCCCGCCCGGCCTCCTCGAACAGCCGCCGTGCAGCTCCCGGAGCGCCCTGCGCGGCATGGCCCGCGGCGGCTCCCGGGCCTGGAGGGGACGATCCGCGGCGGCTGCCGGAGGTGGCCGTGGAGCCACACGTTAGCCCAGGGCTCGCAGTCGCCCACCTGTAGTGGCCTGACCTTGGCAAGGAGACATTCGAAACTTCTGAGGCTGGAGACTTCGTATCATCCAGACTTAGAAGGGGCACATTTCCCACCCTCACCCCCACCCCCACCCCCAAGCAGAGGAAGCTTGCCCTTGAGTGGGTAGAAGAGCAGTTCAAATGTTAATATGCTCCTTTGGCGGTGGTCGAACCAAGCCTTCCTGTATAAGCTGTCCGAGGGAGCTCACAGTTCCTTCCCCTGCCTCCAGCTTCTGAGCTTGTAATCTGTCCCCAGCGCAGCAAAGTACCATCCCAGAAGTGACCTTGCCACATGATGCTCAAGATCCTCTGATGACTCCTCATGTCTTCAAGCCCCAATTCCTTATTCTCAGAGCTCTCTATGGCTGGGCCTCCACCTTTCAGTCTCCTCTACTGCCCAACCATCACCTCTATTACCATCCTCTAAAGGCAACACCACTGATGTCTCTGTCCTTCCACAATTGATTTTGATCTTGCTCTGTTCTCTGCTGAGAAACCGGAAAACCCCATAGCTCCCTTCACCTGTCATACCCTCGTAGACTCAGTTTGTCTACAATTTCCTACCATCGCTGTGCAGCTTCTTGGATCCCCTGTGCAGAATCTCCCCTTGTGGCTGGCCTCAGTCTGGCTGGAGGATCAGTGGTGTGCCTACTCGGTGTCTGCGGATTCATTAAGAACAGAAGCCTAGTTTTAACAGGGCTCTGGAGATGAGAGAGATGAACATTGTAAGAATAAAATAGTCTCTGAGTATCTGTAGCTCTGCTGGAAAAACTCAAGAGTCTCTATCAAGAGGGTCTCCTGATAGACAGTTCACGAACCTCATCTTGCAAAAAGCAAACACCTCTAAAAACTGAGAATGCCCTCCATTTCTCCAGTGTCTGTGTCTTCTCCCCACCACACCTAGCTATGTGCCCTCTGCACTCATAATGGGTACTTAATAACCCTGGGAGGAATAAAACTCAGATGTTCTTTAAGCTAAGGCTCAAGATGATCAAAGTTAATATAGTAAATCATGAAGAAATAGACATGTGTGGCCATGAACCCAGTCATTTTACAGATAATTCCTAAGCTAAAAGTCCTTCAACTCTGACAGCTGGTGTCACTTCTCAGACACTGGAGAAGTGGACCCTAACCCTTCTTGACTCTTGGTATGGCTAGATTTCTTTCTCTTTAGATTCGCTGCTTCCATTCCCATGGGGAAGGTTGTCTTTGAACTCTGAAGGTGAGTCAAAATGAAAGTAAAATCTTTCCCAGATAATTCAATAGTGATAAGTTAATGCAGTGACTTAGTTACAAAGATGTTGAAAGAACTGGAATTGCAACCAGGGGAAGGCGAGGCAATTAACTGAGTTTAGCAACTGCCAGATGCATCTCCTCCCCTAGGGATGGGGACAAGGGGAAGAGGGCACCAAAACCGTGAAGGGCTTGCCCAGTAGGATCTGGAGCCATGAAAGAAGTGCAACTACTACTGAAGATGTTTCCCAAAGAGAGAGTGGGAGAAATCCCCTGGCTTCTTCCTTCCTTCAACCCTCCAGGGCCAGGTAGAAAGCAGGTGAAGTCAATGGACTAGATGACAGAGGGCAGGGGTCAGAACTCCTACAATACTGATCAGAGCAGGAAAAAGAGAGTGGATTTGAGAGCATAGTGGCAAGTAACTGGCACTCTGGGCTCGGGTGCTACCCGTGGTTACCTCTGCAACTCCTCCTCTGGGTCAGATTCTGCAGGGGCAACACAAGCTTTTTCCTTCTAAGCCCCAGAACTCCTTTCTTCTCTCTTTTCCTTCTCTGCCTTTTGCTTCCATTTCTCTTTTTATCCTCCTCTCTCCCATGATTCTCTTAACTTTCCTTTTTCTCTCTTATGTTTCTATCTCTGGCTCTCATTTTTCTCTTTGTGTTTCCATATACCTCCTCCTGACGTCTCTTTTCCCCACTGAGTCTCTTCTCACCTCTGCTTGTCTTAGTCATTCCTGGGCAGAATGGTAGCCTTCTTCAGCATGGCAGAGATGAGAGGTTCCTATGGTAGGTAATTGGATTAGGAACTATCATATTGTTGACCATCTAGACACTACTAAATATTTTACATGTTATCTCATTTAATCTTCAACTCACACCTACTAGCTGGGCACCACTGAATATAACTTCAGGGGCTTTACTGTTGCCCATCACAGAGAAGGCCTTTCCCCATCTATGAGTGTCCCACCTTTTCTTCATCCTATCCTACATCTTTTCCCTTCATTAGCACATGTATTTGTCCCAAATCCAAATCCCCTACAGTCTAATATATCTCCACTCTAAATCTCCAAAGATTGAGAATGCTTACTTCGAGGAGATGGCATTTCAGCTGGCTTTTGAAAGATGAGTATAATTTCAATAAATGGAGATTGAAGAAGGGCATCTTTAATAACATCTAACTTGACTGAAACATGAGATGGCTAGGAAATAAGACTAGATTTTAGAAATTTGCCTTTAGATCCCAGTTCTCTAAAACAGACTACTCAGAAACACAGATTAACCCTAACTCTATTAAGTAGAGATGTAATTCATACAATTAGAATCATAACATTTTAAAGCCAGAAAGAAATCTAGACGTTGTCTGGCCCAACTTTTCCATTTTCAACTGAGGGAACAGAGGCCTAAAAGAATTAGGTAACTGGAGTATCATGATAGTTAAACATGAGACTAGAGTTTGACTATCTGTATAAATACCTGCTTTGAAAAATGTTAGGCTTTATGACCGTGGACTTATTTGTGTTTAAGTTTTATCATTTGTAAAATAAGAAAATGACAGAACCCACCTCACTGGGTTGTAGTGAGACTTAAATGTCTTTACAGGTAAAACATGTACCACAGTGTCTGGCATATAGTCAGTCTTCAATAAATATAAGTGAACATTACTAAGATTTCTCATGGCTACATAGCTAGTAAATACCAGAGCCGAGAATGGTCTTCCAAAGTCTTTTAAGCCATAACTGAGTAATCTTCATTACTAAAAGTTATGTCTTAGGCTGCTTGTTGAATGCCATCTGTGAAAATATGGTGCTCATCTGGTCTGCTGTTTAAAGAAGCTCTCAGTTATTCTTTAAGCTCCTATCCTCTACATTTCCTACTCCCTGCTCTGCTACCAGCCTCAGGAATCTTGCTGTACATCAGTACAGCAAGTCCTGGGAGAAGAGGGGGACATAAAAAATTAGCAATGGACATGTATTTCATAGTCAACCATATAGTTTAAAAGTTCTGATGTAGTCAAATGTTACTAATTTAAATTTCAATGAACCAAAAATTGTTGAATTAAGGGTGTTTGAATTGTCATTCCTTAGCCTACAGAAGGTCTAACCTACCAGCTTAAATTTTGGTAGTTCCTTAGGGGAACTTTCTTAGGACCAAGAAAAAGCCTTCCTCTAATCAAGTGTGCAATCCTTCAACAAAATTGTGATGGAAAAGAATCTTTGTCCCTCCACCTTTCCTTTCTGAGTCCCTGGTCTCACTTTTCAAAACTCCCCAGCACCATGAACTTCATGCAGCCTACTCTCTGGACTCTAAGCCTCTTCAGGCAGTGAATCACAATTTACTTAGCTTTTTTATCTCTAGAACCTAGCTCAGTATCTGGATCAGAACAGGCACCAACATATTTTTGAACTGACTGACTTGAGCAATGTCACACATACCAAAAGGATCCCTTTCTCTTCCCCTTTCAAATCTTTGTCTCCTCAGTTGACTGTCCTTAGCTAGTTGTTAGCCTATTAAACTAATTCACCAGAAAACATGACAACAGCTGAATGTGAAATAAATGTGCATTTTACAATATAAACTACATTCAATGGAATTTATTTTAATGGTGTAAATCCAGGCAGTATTTTAAGAGGGTCAGGAAGACATTTTAGGAGCAGCTGGTCTGTCCTAACACCTTCACATCACACCACACAAACTGAAGCTTATCTCTTCTATAAATAAAGGCTATTTGACTTTCATTGTTACACATTTTACTTTAGATTTCTTAGATTAATTTGTAGATGATCTTTATTCTACATAGGGCTGTATTAATTGTCCTGCCTAAGTCACTTCTTAAAAAGTACAGTTTTCTTTAATTGTAAAATAGTCAGTTATTGTCCCAGTTTTCTCTTTTACTTCAAGCCCTACTAATGTCCCAATACTTTAATCACACTTTAATCCATGAAATCTTCCTTCTATTTCCTCTATTTCATTTACATGCTTCCTCTAGGAAGCCAAAAGGAATCCAAATGGTTAGTTCTAGATCCACTTCTCATTTTATAGAAGAGGAAACTGAGACACAGGGATGTCAATGGCAGAATCTCAAGTTCCCAAAAGACTCATCCCGTGATCTGTCCACCTAAAGGTGAACTCCCTATTGCCAACTGTCCTCCTGACATCCCTATTTCTGCCTGTCACCACCATCCTTTGGGCCCTTTGGGCTTAAAATAGGTGATCTTTGACTCTTCCTTCTCTTTGGGTCTCCTCTTCCCCACAGAGTGTCTCTCTGACTTGTATTTCTTATCTGAACTGGCCCATGGTTCAGAGGATTTTCTCTTTACAACTGTGCAACTACAGTAGGTTGCTAATGTTTTTATTGTTTCTCTCCAACCTCTTCTTCTTATAGCAGAACCATCTTAATATAACTCAAATTTTTTATAGTTATAATAAAAAGATGTCATCTACTATATAAAATAAAATTCAGCATGTACTGAGATTATCAATAAAATACAAGTTTATTACTGTCAAGCCTTTCCAGTTCTGAAACATATACCAGTAACTAGCTGTGTGACCTCGGGCAAGTTATTTAACTTCTATGAACTACAGAGTCCTCAGTCTGTTAATTGGTGTTATTTGCAGTATATATGTCAAACTATATCATTGTTTTAGAATTAGAATAATAAATGCAAAGTGATTGATAATAATGGTTGTAATAGCAGTCATTTGTTGAGATCTTACTATGGATCAGGCATTATTTTAAGCTCTTTAAATGAATTATGTCATATCAACCCTATAACATAGATTCCCTTATTATTCCTAGATGAGAAAAACTGAGATCCAAAAAAGTTTAAAAACTTTCTTAAGGTCAACAAGCCAATAAGTGGCTGAACCAAGATTAAAATCTGGGCAGTCAAACCTGGGCAAACCTGTATACCACAGACTAGTACATAGAAAGCACTTAGTAATTGGTAGTTATTTTATTGTTTTTGTTTATTATCAGTGTTATCACCTTAAAAAGAACTCTTTCTCTGCTTTCATTCCAGATTTCTTTCAAAGGTCGAGGCTTACCATCATTTTGGGAAGAGACAGATAATTCATGATAATCCAATTTGCTGTATACCACTTGTTTCTGCTTCCCAAAGAGATGCTGAAAGGATGGTTAAGGGTTCTTGCACTGCTGGGGCCCTGTATTCACTCTGGTCCTCCCCATCCCATCCTGCCTTCCAATATTTTTGATAAAATGGAATTACATAGGCAATCTATGACCCAGAAATAGTTTATAGTAATGGGCTGAAGTTTTGTTCTCTGACTGTGCTTACAGTTCCTTTAGGGCTTTCTTGGATATGGGACCAGAACATTCTGTGTCTAGCTCTGTTTGTTTTCTGCTTCAGACATTTCTGCCTCAGAAGACAATTTAGGAAAGAGAATTTCCCCAGTGGTTTCCCAGAAAATAATTCTTTTGGTCTCTACTATAATATTTCCTTAGGGCACCTTTTGCCCTATGGTCATCAAATGGTCTGATTTAACATTGTATTCGTTTTTGATGATGCTAAAAACAAACAAAACACCACATTACTAGTCTTGATGTCTCTTTCTAGGTATTCCATGAATTAGTCTTTGGCCCACTATATTTTTGCATTGCACTTGACATGCTAGGCCTTCCCCACTCCTTTGCTTTTCTCAAGTGTCTTTTGCCTCCTGAGCATCTGGTTGTTCACATTTGAACATCTGGTCTTTTTGATTCATCATGGCCCAAAACTTGACCTTGGCCTTCTAATAATGAGATTTTCATAGATCCTAGAATCATAAAATGTTAAAGCCAGAAGGACAGTTGTAGATAACAGAGGTCAGTTGATTCCTTTTACAGTAAGGAACCGAGACCCAGAGAAGCCAAATGTCAGATGCAGAGCTACACAGCCTATGATGGAGGGGAACAAAAACCAGACCCAATACATCTGCTTCATTTGTTTCTTACGAGTTAGATTATGATCCTTAGAAATAATAATACAAGGAATTTACAAGTGTCTTCTCTGAAAATGTTTAATGTTTTCACATCAATGATTTTCCTAATACATTTCCAGGAGGCTCAGAGGAACAGGAATTCTATGATTGCAAAAATACCACCATAAGACACAAATTACAGAACTGGGACTGTGTCCCTTAATGATTACCTTTCTTTTCTAGTGATACTTTTTACATTGTACACAAAAAAATTCTCAACAATGACAATAATAACAATAATGATTATGATGATGATGATGGTTAATGATGACCAGTCTCATATTTCTCTGCTCTCAGTCCTTTTCTACTATTTTGTTCTGTATAGTCCCGGCTATTTCTGGGGTTCAAACGTTCTGGAAGCCTGACTCATTTAGTTTAGAGTTCTTCATGAGGGTGATGGGTGAGTATTTGGTAGCTGCCTTTCTCAGTGATGACAGTAATAACTTCAAATGGTTAGAAATCTACCCCCAAGCACAAGCACACATTCTGAAACTTTTATAAAATGAGGAAGTGTGTTTTTAAAATAATACCAGCTGCTGCATAAAAGAAGCATTGTTTGGTCAGGTAGTTTGAAAAATACCGGATGAAACAGAGTTAAACAGTTTAGAGTTGATTTGTTTTGTTTTTATTAGAATTCATAGGATCTTTAAAACACTCATGCAAATCCTAAATCTCTAAGGAAGGGTGGTGAAATATGTAGAATTTCCCAAAACATATTTGACCATCAAACCATTTATTCCCTAAACATCTTTCTCATGGGACTGGTGTAACATGGAATAAACTCTGGGAAATGTTAAAAACCCTTTGGGTTTCAACTAGAACAACTCCTTCTGTTCTAAAACTGTTTCAAATGCTAAGATACCTTTCCCTAGGGTTCATTTTCTCAGATAAATGACTTAGCCTGTGCATCTTCTCATTATTTATCATTTCAGGACCTAGATGGTGTTATTTCTCAGCCTGAATTTTTCCTGAAATCATAGGTGGTTCGACCTCATGTGTGAGCTGCTCAATTCCCTTAATTATATCAACTGTCCTGTTTGAATCTACATAGTTCTCAAGGTACAGGGTCAAAAGTTAATGATAAGTATAATAATCACAACTAGCATTTTTTGAGTGTGTACAGTGGGCCAGATATTGTGCTAACAGCTTTACATGTAACATTCCCACTTAATTGTCACCATAACCCTGTAAAGTTGATATTACTACTTCCATTTCACACATGAGGACACTGCAATGAGCTTAAGTAACTGCCCAAGAAGGTACGATTTAAGGCTGAGAAGCTAGGATTTGAAACTGATTGTGTTCAGTTCTTAAGAATTATGGGACACTACCCTGCCAGCATTAGTTCTGTTTTTTAATGTAAGTGCTGCCTCCCCAACCAGAATCCTTTAAGAGCAAAAGCCACATGAGCCAGACCTGAGTACAATCTTCTGTGCTTGACACAGCACCTGGCATGCTGTAGCCAACATTCCTTTGAAAAAAAAAAAAAAAAAAAGATTAAACAACTTGCTCAGCCGTTCTGCGAGTAAACGAAGGGCCCAAGGTTTGAAACCATCTCCCACACAGCACATATCGTATCTCTTATATTTCTCATCAGGACCATGCTTAGTGCTCCAAGTGAGCACTCCTTCTCCTTCCAGCCACACTCACTAGGCTTCTGAGCATCTCAAACAAAGGGTTTTGTCTCCCACTCTGCCAACCAACACTTTCATTCTGCCCTCTCCTAAACAGACAGCGGTTCTAGACCTAGTGAACTAATTCTGTCTGTAATGGCTAAAATCTTGGTCAGTAAGCAAGAAAACATTTTTGTTGTTGTGTGCTAATTTTGTTCGTGGTGTTTGGATGATGTTCTCAACCTAAGCACTTCGCATTTGGAAGCTCTTCCAGAGTGGAAATCGTTCACTGTGAAATAAAAACCGCTGCGAACTCCGGAGGGGATGCCGGGCGGTGGTCGAGGTGCGCCCCCACAGGCGGGACAGCACCGTTAGCCCCACTCTGTCCCGCGCCCCCAGGTCGCGGTTGGAAGCGCCAGCTTGAGAGCAACTGAAATCCTCGCAGGCCGCTGGCAGTGGATGGCAGGACACCACTTGGCAAAGGCTTTAGCAGCCGTGTCTCTCACTGTGACTCTGTCCTCTGCGGCAGTCAGGCCCCGGAGCTGCCCCCAAATCTTGGCCAGTTGGAGCCGGTTTTCCTCACGTGGGATTCCTCCAAACTTCATCATGTCAGATTTGAATGGCAGCGCTGAGAACCTCCACAAGAAGGCCAGGACATCTCCGTACCCAGGCTCTAAAGTGGAGCGAAGCCCGGTTCCCCACGAGAAAGTGAGTTGGCTGGTTGAATGGCCAGAGTACAAGCCTGTTGAGTACACTGCAGCCTCAGTCTTGGCCCAGCCCACGTGGGCAGACCCCCCGGTGAATGAACCGAGCTTCTGTCCTAAATTTAATGAAAAAGATGGGCATATTGAGAGAAGGAGCCAGAATGGTTTGTATGAGGTTGAAAATGGTAGACCTAGAAATCCTGCAGGTCGAACAGGACTGGTTGGCCGAGGGCTTTTGGGGCGCTGGGGTCCCAATCATGCTGCAGATCCCATCTTAACCAGGTGGAAAAAGGATAGTAAAGGAAATAAAGTTATCCATTCTGTTTCTGGGAGAAACATCTTGCAATTTGTAGCCATCAAACGGAAGGACTGTGGAGAATGGGCCATCCCAGGGGGCATGGTGGATCCAGGAGAGAAGATTAGTGCCACACTAAAGAGAGAATTTAGTGAGGAAGCCATGAACTCCTTACAGAAATCCAGAGCAGAAATACAGGAGCTGGAGAAACAACTGCACATGCTATTCAGCCAGGAACATTTTGTGGTCTATAAAGGCTACGTATATGATCCTCGGAACACAGATAACGCGTGGATAGAGACAGAGGCTGTGAACTACCATGATGAAACAGGGGAAGTAATGGATCATCTTCCTCTGGAAGCTGGTGATGATGCCGAGAAAGTGAAATGGTTGGACATTAATGATAAACTCAAGCTTTATGCCAGCCACTCCCAATTTATTCAACTTGTGGCTGAGAAACGAGGTGCCCACTGGAGTGAGGATGTGTACCCCACTTCCCTGGATAGTGGTTTGGAGTCTCATGTAAACCAAAGGCCTTCAAATGAATGTGGGTGGATGAGCAAAGAGCTCAGAACTCCCACTGAACAGGGCAAGTAGAGTCACTTCTTTTGATGATTATTTCTAAAACTCTTCACAGTTTAAAGGCTTTGTGTCGGGGAATAATATTAGACAAATATGGGGGATGGAATTACAACCTTTTTGGCTTTCCAACTGAAAGAAGAGGAATATAGTCATCTGTTGTATATGTTGTATACATGGTTTTAACCAAATTATGCAACTAATGCTCTTTGAAGAACTGAGAGTAAGAGAAAGACAACTTCTTACCAACCATGGCCTCTGCTTTTCAGCCAGCTTGCAATAGTCATTTCTTTCTCTGTTGTGTTAAATTGTGGTCTAATCTAAAGTATAATCTGACTTTTTGGATAACGTTTGTTTTTCAATTTTAGCTTTACGTAGTCTTGTATTTGTTGCTTTCAAGTATGGAAGTACTCTGATTATTCTTGTTTTTTGAACCTTCAGTTTTATGGGACAAGTCCATCTTTATTTTACTCTATAAGAATCAAGTATTCGTGAACCAGGAAAAAAAAATGCAGTGATAAAATGAGCTAAATATCTAGCCCTCTGGTTTTCAGAACTGTTTCTGTCTGAACAGAATGGACTAAGCTCAAGACATTTATTTCCTCTCAGAAGATGAGAGGCTTATCTCAGAAGACCTTAAAAATGTGAAATCCTGTCACGAAGTCTTTATGAAGAGACCTATGCAGTCAGCCTAATAAACAACGATTGACACCTACCTTTCCTTAATAAAAACAACAACAATAACAAAGAGGGAGAGGAAGAAGGTGTAGGGGAGAGGGGAAGGAGGGAGAAGAAGCAAGAAGGGAAAGGGGGAAGAAGGGGAGGAGAGAGAAAGAGAGAAGGTGTTTGTAGTTAGTTTGCAATCACAGAGATGATGCCCTGACAGTCAAGAATGAGAGGATTCCAATAGCAACAAATAGGCCAGAAATACATTTCTTTCCTTTCTTATCACCTAAAACAAGCCAGTTAACTTTTTTTGTATGTCATATGATGTATAGAAAATTAACAGACCACTGTAATGAGCCTTTTGTGGCTAGGGGCAGAAAACACTATCACAGGCATTGACAACCTCATAAGAAAACACTTCAGTAATAAGAGCTATAGCTAATACTTATATTCCATTTACTATGTGCGCACACTCTTTTAAATGCTTTTGTATAGTGACTTATTTATTTTTAGGGGTCGCCCTATGAGAAGGATACTCTTATGTCACAGGTTCAGCTTTCTGGGGAACACACTCTGAGAGGAAGATTAGCATTGCACGATGTTTCTTAGGGGCTGGTCTTGGGATCAACTTCTGGGGACGTGCGGGGAAAGAAGCAGGATTACTGAAACTTTGAGGTTGAAGCCCAATGCAGTCCTCAGCCAAACCCCATATGAAGATCCTTCCAGCTACCCTGAATCAGAGTGAGGGATTCAAGGCATTTACACATTTTGTTGATCAGTCATTGCACATAAGCTGCTCCAGGAAGGAGGTGTGACCTTTGGAGACACCATTTTCCCAGCCAAGGCAATCCCAAAGAGGGCTAACTGCTGAAGGCCACCTTCTGCTAAAACTCCCAGGCGCTGAGAAAGGGAATCTGAGAAAGGGAATCTGAGAAAGGGGAGGGGCAGGCATTATAGGGTCTACCACATATCATTACCTCTACTTTACAGATGGTATAACTGAGGAGCAGAGAGGTTACAGAACTTAAACCAAGTTTTATGACCAGTAAGTGGTGGAGGTGGGATTAGAGCAAAGGCCGTAGGCTCCACAGTCCATCCCACAGTCCATCACAGGCCACTTTACCATAGTTTCTCCAATAGTTACCTTCCTGTGGTCTCTAGGTTCTCTGTGCACTGCTCCTTTAAAAAAAGAAAGAAAGAAAGAAAGAAAGAAAGAAAGAAAGAAAGAAAGAAAGAAAGAAAGAAAGAAAGAAAGAAAGAAAGAAAGAAAAGAAATTACCATTATATCTCTTTCTACATGCACATTTGGTCAGAGTTCCCTTTTCTGAACCTGAGGGACACATGCATGTTTTCATTTGTTTTTCTCTTGAAACCTATTATATTTATATAGGTGATGACAAAGGCAAAAAGGTTCACCTATGGAAGCCAATCATTGTTCACATGCAGGAGTAAATTTAATAGATCGCTTTTCTTTGTGAATTCTATTAAATGCTTATTTTTAGGATAGAGACATTTGTCCTACCTATTAGCCTCATCTTAGTAACTTTTCCAGGTGAGATATGCTTGCTGTCTTTATTTGAATAATTGAGACACCTGGTTGGCCTAACATATTGTGAAAGTTCCTAAATCTACATCATTATTTTTTTTCCAAAATGTAAGCTCCTAAAAATACGCGCGCACACACACACACACACACACACACACACACACCCCATAATCATTGCAAAAACCTGAAATAATGAAGGTTTAATGTCTCAAATTTAATATATCCAAAACAGAATTCTTGATTTTTTTCCAATGAAAACTATTCCTCTATCACTCTTCCCTGGTAATTGGCACTGAAATCCACCCAAGTTGCACAAGAAAACAAAGAATTATCCCAAATTCCTTGCTTTGCCTTACCTCCCACATCCAACCCATCTACAAAAATTTAGTCAACTCGACTTCCAACCAAATACATCTTGAATCATTCACTGCTTTCCACCTCCACTGACCACTTTAATCAAGCCACCATTCCTCCTTCTCTGGAGTATTACTAACAAGACCTCCCTCCTCCTATTCTTGTTCCCCTGCAGATCATTTTCCACAAAAAAAAAATGAAATGACATTTTTAAAGAATATCAGTCACACCATGTCCCACCCTCTTAAAACTATCCAATGGTTTCCTTTTTTATATAAAATAAAACACAAAAGCCTTACTAAGGCCTATCTGCTCTGGATGATGCCTACACTCTAGTCTGACCTGTTCACATTCTACCCTGAGCTAGTCTAGCTTTTCTGCTCCTGCAATACTTCCTATCTGTTTCTGCCCCAGGGCCTTTGCTTTACTTTTTCTGCATAGAATGTCCCGGCTCCTTAAGACAATCAGGTCTCATTTAAATAACAGTTCTTTGAAGACAGTTTTGCTGACCACTAAATCTAAAATAGCCACCCAATTCATTCCTGCTTCCTTACTGTTTTATTTCCTACATAATTTTTAGCACGAGCTAGATTTACCCCGTATATTTTTGTCTACTTACGAGACAGTCTAGGGATTTTTCTGTCTTGTTAACTGCTATACCCCCAGTATCTAGAATAGTGTCTGAGCATGTCAACAAACTATTTGCCGCTGTTAACAGTCTTCTATATATTCTTCTCTTTAAAAAAAAAAAAATTATAAATGTGATCATATCAACCTTGACCTAACTCTTATTTAAAAAACTTTTTTCTTGAAATAATTTTAGTCTTGCAAAAAAGTTGCAAAATAGTACACAGAATTCTGTATAATCCTTCATTCAGCTTCCACAAATGCTGAGAACTTATTTACATACTACAATTATTACAATTATTGAAACCTGAAAATTAACATTGATTTAATACTGTTTATATTAACTAACTGCAGGTCTTACTGAAAATTTACTAGTCATCCCACTAATATCTTTTTTCTGTTCTAGAATCCAGGGATTCCTCATTTCATTTAATTGCCATGTCTCCTTCATTTCTTCTAATCTGAGAAAATCCCTTGATTTTTTTGTTCTTTTTTTTGGCTTTCATGATCATGACACTTTTCAAGGTACTGGCCAGTTTTTTACTAGAATGTCTGTATTTTACTCATTTTTACATCCCCAATGTCTAGCACAGTGCCTGATCCACAGTCAGTACTCCATAAATGTTGACCAAAAAGAACTGATGGATATTAGGTTTGCCTACTCAAACTTTCAGTTTACCTACAAGTAGTTCTCATGCTTCTAGCATAAGTCTAAATGTATTCGTTTGTATTGGTGCAACTTTCTGCCACTTTCTATGCCTGGCAATGGCTGGGCAGTTTTTCACTTCAATGAATCATTTCAGTTACTCTCAGCATGCTGTTAAACATTCTTCTTTTTATCAGCCTCTTTATCAAATGGCATGACAAACTATTAAAATTAAAAGTACGGGGAATTACAAAGTAATGGGGTGGCGAGGTCCACTTCATGACTTGCTTAAAGGTTAGTATACACTGTTCTTGTGTACTTCCCTCTCCCTTCTGTCTAGTAATACCAGTAACAAGTACATTTACTCTGTGTTAGGCACTGTGCCTGCATTATCGTTAATGCTTTCCTATCACGACCTAATGAAACATTTTAAGTCAGCCTTTTATTAAGCCAAGAAAAATCTTTCTGTGTTACTTCAGACGAGCAGCTTTGTGAGAGCAGAGGCTATGCTTGCTTTCTTTTTCAACGTCTGCTATCGCTGCTATGTGTTTAATGAGATCCTGAATGAAATATAAAAGCTAAAAAACATGTCTCTCTTTATCATTAAATAATTTAGAGTGAAGTAAGGAGTCAAATGCAAATAAAAGCCATTTTATTAAGCTCTGATGAGTTTGACAATGCTAAAGTTTACACACAGCAGTATACTTTCTAGGTGAGAAAATTTTTGCCTTTTGGGAGTTCTTGAAAGGTTGCGATACTCTACACTTTAAAAAGGGAAGATGCTCAAGACTTTCCTCATGCTTTTATGTTACGTGAATGGTAAAATCAAATTACAGTGTACTAAGTTTTGCTCCTGGATCTGTCACTAACTAGCTATAGCAAGTTGTTTTACAAATCCAAATTTCCTATAGCTTGTAATTCTGTAAGTGTGAAATTGACAGATATGTGAAATAATTTTACATATAAGTTATTGGAGAGAGTATACAGACAAACATTTATAAATATTCTATATTTATAAAAAACAACTTTTTCAAAACAGGAATAAGGGTTTACATATGAGAGAAGCCTGAATCCTGCCAAGACTATTATTTCTTTAAGAATAGTTTAAGAAAATTGATGTATTAGTTATCTATTTCTACTTAGCAATATTCCCTTAAATATATGGCTTAAAACAACACACATTTTTTGTGCCACAGTTTCTGTGGATCAGGAATTTGAGCACAGCTTAGTTGCTTTATGACATCAACAGGCTACAATCAAGGTGTCAATGAGGGCTGCTGTCTTTTCGGAGGCTTGACTATGGAAGGATCTGCTTCCACGCTCATGTTGTTGTTGGCAGCATTTAATTCATTTCAGATTGTTGCACTGAGGGTCTCAGTTTCGTGGGTATTAACCAGGAGCTGCTCTCAGTTGCTTTCCACTTGTCCCTCTTCATTGACCAGCTTATAACATGACAGCTTACTTCTCCAAAGCCAACAAGAGAGTGTTTCCTAGCAAAATGGGTTACAATGTAATGTAATGTAGTCATATACATGTATTCATATATATCCTGTCACACTCGCTAGATTCCATTGGTTAGAAGCAAGTCACGGGGCCCACCAATACTCGAGGTGGGAGGGAGTCACATAAAGCATGAATACCAGGAAGCTGAGATCATGGGGACCACCCTGGAGTCTATCTGTCATAACTGGAAAATTACAAGATACATGTGAACGGTAGAGTAGGGTGAAATTCTAGGAGCCACCCCACCCCCAAACATGCTCACATATAAACCTTGCTACAAGAGAAGCATCCTGCCTCTCTCTTGTTCTCCTTTTCAGAAAATGCTACTATTCGTAGCTCAGTCCTCAAACCTAGGAGATATCTTTGACTCTTCACTCTCTCTAGCCAGCCTATCCCCCAATCCAATCCACCAAGAAGATGCTAAACATGACCCTTGTCTCCATTTCCACTGTTTCTCCACCATTCCCAGTTACCAATGTCTTTCCCCCAAACATTGTTTGACTGCACTTCTCAACTGAGCTTCGGGATTCCACTCTTGCCCTCCTTAACGATCCACTCTTCATACAGCAGCCAGACTATCTTTTCTTAAAACAGAAATCAAGTCATATTATTCTCCTGCTTAAAATTTTCCATTGGCTTCCTATTGAATGTGAGTTCTAAACTCCCTTCTTCTAATCTATAGGACCCTACATAAACTGATCTCTGTTTCTCTAACCTCATCTGCTTTATTACATTTTTCTTTATATACAACTGTACTGTTTAATTTGTTATAATGACACATATTTTAGATTTCATAGTCTAAAAATAATTTAAAGTAAATAAAATTAGCATTATTAAATAATCTAATGAAGAATACCATATCACTTGAAAAGGGTAATGTAAGTTTTAATAAAGTTAATCCCTTAAGGTTAAATTTTTTTGAATGAAACTTTATTTAGCAATTATAATTTTGTGGGTAATCTATTGTATCATATATCAGATATTTTGATTCAAGTGAGATATCCTAAATTAGATGAACTTTTGAAACAATATAAAATCCCAGCTTAAATGACTAACATACATTTAAGTGAAGTAACAGAACAGGTTTATCTATAAAGTGGTGGGTTTTATTATTTTTTGGGGGGAAGGCAAAATTTATTATATATGTGGCTTGTTAGTTGAGCTTAATCAAAATTTAAAGTTTTAAAATCATGTCTATGATAAAATCTAAAAGTAGGATTACAGATTTATACAAGTTAATTTTCTTGCATTTATAATTAGTTAAAACCAGGAAAACTCACTTTCTAATTATCTGGATCCAACTTATTCATTTGTCATTTATCATAGACTACCCAAGCAACCTAGGTATGTTCTCCCATATGAGATACAATGGGAGGACACAGAGTTTAGAGAAAGATTGACTGGAATTCAATCTGAATTCTGCAGCTCAGTAGCTGAATGACTTGTTCAGTATATTCAAACTTTCTGAGCCTCAGTTCCCTCATAAGTGAACAGGGATAACCAACCTCTCAGAGTTATTTTAAGAATGAAATGAGGCAACTTACTCATTGGCACATTGTAGGTACTCCGTATGTTATTTTATCTTTTTTCATCACTGCTTGGCTAATCGATCCAAAGTACGATATTTCTATTCCCATTATGTTAGACCTGGGATCAACTTGGGCAGAAGAAAAAAATGAAAAAACTATCATAAAGGCAGAATCATCAAGACTTTTCTGACACAGAAGAATGAGACAGAAGCCACATGAGTCTAAGATTTCAGTTGGAAGTAATGTTATATAAGAATGCTGAAGAAATTTGTGTTTATTTTGGATTGGTAAATCATGGAAAATGACAGGAGACTTTTTGGTAAATGATATTATTTACTTATTGAATAACTACACCTCTGGTTTGCTCCTCTGCATTTTGAACATAATGAATATTAATTTGAAATAGGAAATCTGTGTAGCTGTTCAGAGTACTTTAGAAAATTAATTGTCAAGTCTTGAATGTAATGCAAATTCATTATTTACATTTCTCACCAGAAGTGGTTGTTTTATCAGGTGAGTAGTCTTTCACTATTATTTCATTTCTAAAGCAACAGGGCCTTTTGATTTTTTTTCAGATTACTTTTGGGAGAAAAAAACACTGCAGTTACTTGCAATTTAATAAAGAAATTCTTTTATGGCTTCTCACTTTGGGGTACTGTTAGATTGTGTTGGCATGGTATAGAGAGAATCTTATATTTATAAGTTCTACAAACTCTTGGTGGTTTTAACATTGCCATGGAGTCTAAATTATCAATGATGGAAAGGCACTGTTGCATTAACTTAGCCTGATTTGGTTAATACCCTACCAAAACAAACTCAATGAAAACTTTCACTTTCTTTTCTAATCTGAAAGCAATGCCTTTTCCTTGTTTAACCATGGTGTGAGATAATAGAAAATAGATATTGGTTTCTGCCCCTATTTCCTGGCACAAAGCTACTAAAACCCTTGTAATTTCCTAAGTAATAAGAGCACTGGCAGCATATTTTGTTCTGATGAGGTGACTCCAGGATGGCTCTTGGAGGGGGGCTGGTCACCAGAAAAAAATAAGCTATGATTAGAAGCTTAGAATTTTCAGGCTCCCCACCTCTGTCTCTTCCAAAGAGGGGAGATGGGCCAGAAATAGAGTTAATAATTGATCATGGCTATATGAGGAAGCCTCCATAAAATCTCAACAGTATATAGTTCGGAGAAGCTTCCATGTGGGTGAACACATCCATGTACTGGGAGGGTGATGCACCTCGAATTCTTATTGATTTCTATATATTGGTTTTACATCTGTCGACATGTTTAAATTTCTTAAACTTCTAATATGTTTTAGATGCTCTTGGATTTTTCTATATTACATAATCATATTGTCTGTGAATGATGATTTTTTAATTTTTTCTTTCTAATTGTTTTATATATTATTTTCTTATTTAATTGCACTGACTAGGACTTCCAGAATGTTATTGTATAGCAACAGTCATAGTGGACATTCTAATCTTGTTCCTAACTTTAAAGGAAAAATTCTACATTTTAACATTTAATATAACTATGACACTAAATGTATATTTTTGAAGATAATCATTATAAGGTTGAAGTTTCTTCTGTTCATATTTGCTAAGAGTTTTATTTGAAATTGCTCCTGAATTTTATTGAATATCTTTTCATCTATTAAGACAATTAGAAACATTTTCCCTGTATTCTGTTAATAGGATAATTTATGTGAGAAATTCTTAGGATAAACCAAGTTGTCCATGATATTGTGTGTGTGCGCACGTGCGTGTGTGTGTGTGTGTGAAAATACAAAAATCATAAATTCGAAATAACTATCTCTGAGGAGTGGGAGGGTATGATGGAGACTTTTTTTACTATGTGTGTGTGTATACATATATATGTGTGTGTGTGTGTGTGTGTATATATATATATATATATATATATATATATATATATATATATATGATTTGTGTACAATTCTAGTTTTTGAAAAAGAACATGTGTTACTTTGATAATTGAAAAGTCTTGATAGGAAAGCAGTAGCAATATTGAGGATTGGGGTGGGGGCCAAATCTGAAATGCTGGGATAGTCAGGTGGTCCATCAAAACTCCTATTTGCATGGCGGACTCTATCCCTGGGATAAATGGTGAAGGGACTTTGAAGCTGATAGTCATATTCTGGGATACTTGGGTTATATAGCTCCACAGAAAGAAGGTAAAGAGTTGTCCAATCTCTGGGATCATTACGCCTACAGAAAGGCAAAGCATTTACTGTGAGGAGAAAAAATACATGAGTGCTCAACACACAGATGGTGGTGACTCTTAAGTTGTCTCTCCCACTTCCATCCCACTCTGCAGAGATTTTACCAAGTTCCTCTCCTGAGAGGGGTAAGTTAAAAAGACAGACCATCTTAAGAGCTTAAAAATAACAGTAATCAACCACTTTCTGACCTCAAAATCTGGGTAAAAATATTATCCCAGCTTCTAGAACTTATTCGGTGATGTCAATAAGGGTAGTAAATACCAGTGCCCAAGGCACAAGAAAACATGGACACAGCGTTGGGGTGCAGTGGGGTTCTAGGCATGTGTTAGAAGAAGCAGTGCAGAATGACAACAGTCAAAGAACCCACCTGAAGAGCATACACTGGGAAGTATAGAGTGTCAAATATGACCTCCTGCGGTGGATGGACACAAACTCCCTTGCACTTACTATCCAAGCCTCATAGATGCCAAGACAGCTATAGCTCAGGGAAACAAGGGCTACAGAAAGAGGGTAATGGGGAACCTTAAGGCAAAAACAGTCACCTTCAATAATGCAGCTATGGTAGCAGGAGTTCTTGCTACCCTCCCTTGTACTCCCAAAGCACTTTGTTAGTGCCAATTGGAGTTGCTCATGTCAGCTTGTATCTCCCCCATTAGACCTGACTCCTGGGAATTGTCTAGTTGTATATTTTTTATATTGTCTTTCATATTTGTATCCTCATAACACTTATTCCAGAGTGTTCAACACACGTTCATTGGATTGAATAATTAAGCCAAGCTGACATTTTGTAATAAGGAGGGAAGCTACAAAATTGGACCAAATTATAATAGCCAGAGACTTACCCCAAAGAAGGATTTATACAAATTGTAGCCATTCTTGAATCAGGACCAGATATAGAAATAAGGAGTTTGAGGTAACACAGATTATTTCTTTAAAAAGTTAGTCTTTTGGTACCCAAGAAAAGAAATATACTTTGTCCTGAGTGGTGATCAGGAATAGCTACAGACACTAGCTGTTTGTGAACTGTTACATAACAATGATGACATGGTTGAATTCAGAATCTAGAGGAGGAAAAGTAAGAAAAAACCATTAAGGTGCTCAATTTTAAAAAGGAAATAAGACTAAATTACTAAATTGAAATAGATATAGTTCATTTAAAAATGATACAAATACTTTAAAAATATCTTATTGAGAAAGAAATGTCACCAATTTTACAAATTAGATATTGGAGGAAAAGTCATATATTGATCACTAGAGCAGTAAACAAAATCACTGGAGGTAAAAGGGTTTCATGGGGCATGGGAAACATTCTACAAATGACAGAAACAGGAAAGCATACAATTTCTGTCAGATCAAATTTGTCTCAGAAGTTAGGCAGAAATTCAAGGATCATAGAACAGGGGTGCCATTTTAATATGAACCATCTCTGAATGAGGATTCTATGGAATGAGTCACTTGAACTGCAGGATCGAGGCATACTGAATCGAACATAAACTATTTGGGGAAATTATTCTGTATTGCTTCAGGAAAACTTGAGGGGTTACATATATATATAGAGAAGGGAACATATATGGTCAATATTGACTATTAGCCTTTCACTAAATTGTACACCACAGACCATCCTAATGTTGAGATTTTGTGAAACTGAGGGTGTTTAGTCAAGGGAAGATAGCCGTCTCTGAGATTGAAAACATATAAAGCTAAATAGGTGCCTTTGGGGGGTATTAGTACAGAGGAAAATGCTATTCAACATCTTTATGAATGACCTGGAAAGGCAAAACCTCCATATTTTCAAATGACACTAAGCTCCTCTGAGAAATAAAATACAGGATGTTCTTCAATCATGCAATGTGAGTAACCATAAACACCGTCATAAACACGACCCAGGATCCTCAGTGTAGAAAAGGGTGAGATGAGACACCTGGATAAAAAATAATCCAGTTTATACTTAAAAGATGTACGGTTTATACTGTAAAGGAGTTGCTCCCTGCTGGTAAGTTATGATCAACAAAGAAGACGTAAAGTTGAGTTATTCTAGACAAGCAGTTCTCAAACATTTTAGTCCTAGGACCAAAAAATTAAAATTTATTGAGGACTCCAAAGAGCCTTTTATTAGTTCATTTTAAAATTACAAGAAATCTATTACATGTCAATATAAATAAATAATTTTTATTAACCATATTTTTCTAGTTAAAAATTTAGCAAGAAGAATAGAATTTTAAAAATAACTTTGCAAATTTTTTTAATGAATGACTTAGGGAAAAAAATGGATGATTATATTTGCCTCTACATTTAAGCTATTGCATTGCAATTTTGATTAAAGCAGATGAAGAAAATCTGGCCCCACACAGATATGTAGTTGAAAAAAGGAATATATTTTCATAGGCTTCTGAGACAGTTGTGGATATTCTTCTTTGATACTATACTAAAACTCACCAAGTGGTGTTTTTTAATGGTTTCAATGTGGAAACTAAAACCACGTTAATTATCTTTCTATGCTCTGTTATATTAAGATCTATTGGTTAACCTTGCAGTTTGAGTTTTTTTTTTTACTTAAACCCATGCATAATTTGTGTAACAGTGAATTATTCATTTGGATTTTATTGACTGACTGAGTTCTATAGATCTTCCAAATGTTGATGTTTCATTCTACAATATTAAAAAAATGCATGTGTTAATATCCCTATATATTTCATCAGAGAAATCCTTAGACATTGAGAGGCTGTCCTATTTGCAGTGAAGGATACACATTCTCCAAAGTTCTAAATTTTTCTTGGAAATGCAGATTTCATCATTGGCAACAAATACTGTCAGTTTTATTTCTTTGAAGCCACAGGCTCACAAAGTATTTCAGTAAAAAATTAAATATCTACTTCTCTAAAAACACGACTCTTCTGTAGCTGAAATATCTTTCCAAATAAAAAATATGTTTTTTTTTGAGATTGATAACTATAAGTACTGAGGATTGTAGGAACTACCTATAAAAGAAAACTAAAATAATTAGAATCTTATTTTGAAAAGAGGAGAGGTTTGTCTGAAGTTTAATAAATCATAATGTCATTTGATTAGTATTTATCAAGCACCTGTAGAACTCTATGTGTCATATAAAGAAGTATATATCCAGGTTCCTGCTCTTAGAAGAACTAGAGTGTACTAAGTAAGGTGGGATACCTAACTGCAATAAGAGAAATGAGAATTCAAGAATTAAATGGAGATACAAGATAATAATATCACAATTGCCACAAGGCAACATGTGATCCAGAGCTAAATAAATGGTACAAATGGTCAAGACTTCGCAGTCTTGGGTGTTTCTTACCAGTCTTAGACCTAAATTGTATCTCACTGTCCTACCACCAACATACTACCTACCAAACCCCACTCTCTCAGTTCTGCCACCAGTGAGATCTCAGTCTAACAGGATACAAGGAGCTTTTTCCTGACTGCTGTGGCAGGGTAATTATGAAGCTCTTGGCTAGTGTTTATTCCCACTATTTTCCTTGGTGTTCCTAGCCTCTAGGGTGTTTGCAAAGCTGCATTTGCATACTCAGAAGCTGCTTGAGGTGACACTCTTCCTTGCATTTGTGAAAGCCTGAACTTTTGAGTTGAGAGAATTATGTCAAGTGGCATGGGTAATGTTATAGATTGAATGTTTGTGTCTCCCCTAAATTTACATGTAGAAATCTAACCTTCGATATTTGGATAATATTTGGAGATGGAGCTTGGAAGCAGTGGAATCCTCATGAAGGGGATTAGGACCTTTATAAAAGATATTCCAGACAGCTCCCTTAGTAGAGTTCTGTTCTGCCATGTAAGGAAATAGCAAAAAAAAAAAAAAAAAAATTGTCCATCTATGAATCAGAAAGTGGGCTGTCACCCGACACTACATTTGCTGGTGCCTTGATCTCTCAGCCTCCAGAACTATAAAAATTAAATGTTTATTTTTTAAGCCACCCAGCCTATAGTATCTGCTATAGCAGCCCAAATGGATTAAGACAAGTGTGGAAAGGAAGAAGCCAAAGCAGGTGAGAGGAAGTGATTCCTGAAGATAAGGATGGGGCTCAAGTAGGTGAGGAAGAGCCAGAGAGGTGGTGAGACCTCAGGAGGGCTGGATATGGGGTCACCTCGGGAGGCTTCCTTGTGCTTTTAATCGACTAATACTTATGTAGCTACCACTATGTGCCAGACACTGTGTAGAGAGAGCCCTAGCAATGAGGGCATAGTTTCTGCACTGAGGATCTTCTTGAACTGTTTCTAAATTCTATTATTTAACTTTCTCACTACACATGTCTTCTTTTATTATAACTAGCTAGAAAGTTCCCTTTTAATACTCTGTGTACTTCACAGTGCCTATCCCATGTTCACTTAGATGGCAAACCCCCGCACATTGCTTTCTGTCATTATATATTATTTTGTAAAGGAAGATGGTTAGGAAAATAATTTTCCTTCTATTCTTCTGAGTTCTTAGCTGAGACTCCTATCATAAAAGACAGATTAACAAGAGGAAAACAAACAGAAGTGTGTACCTTAGGTATACATGGGAGATACTCAGAGGAAAATGACTAACTCCCTGAGGTGGCTTAGAATTCAGACTTAAACACCATTTTAATAAGGAATGCGAAGGAGGAATGTAGGTATCTTAGGGGAGAATAAATTATTTTTAAGAAAGATAAATGGACCCTTAAGAGAAATAGATGGGAGGTATGATAGGTTATGACAAAGTTTGTCTGGGTGTGGTGTCTGCTTCTAGCTCCCTTCCTGAGATGAGTCATGCTTCCCTGGTCAATGAAACTCCTGGGGAGAGAATTTATGACAATTGAGTTCCTTTTGGAGGATTTATCTTTAGGCAGATAAAGGGAGTTCAGAGGAAGCCTCTCCCCACAGTTGGCTATTTTTCAAGTGGCTACGGCTCAAACTAATCAAACTAATCAATATAATCAAAGCGGCATATTTAGGGTTAGTATGTCCTGAACTTCGAGTCATATTTTGGGGGTGCAAACTCTGCTACCCTTCAATAGCGTTTTTTGAATCTTTTAAAAAATTGTTTATTATTATAAAAGAAATACATGTTTATCATAGAAAATCTACAAAAATACGGAAAGACATAAAGAAGAAAATGAACCATAATGGTAATCTCGTAACCCAGTGATAATGACCATTTGCATTTGGTATACGTCCTTGTAGTATTTTTTTCTGTATTGTGTAGGTGTATTTGTGTGGGTATGTGCAAAAGTATGTATGTGTATTTATGTTACATATTTACAGGTTGATTAAGAAATAAGTGAACAAATTACAACATTCATTATACTGTGCAACTTCTCCTTGTAGGCACATGTCAAAAATGCTGTTTGTGCCACTTTTCTTCATAGACTTAAGAAAATAAAGAAACAAATCCAGTCACTTTGTCGATGGTGATACGGTAGGATAAATAAGACTGTAGAACTGATGAGTGCAGTGTGGCATGAGAGGCACAAATTAAACATTTGTATAGGTAGAGAATTACCTTTAAGAGTTACTCCACAAATAGGTGTTGATTATATGTTCATGTATAATTTAGTTACTGAATATTTCATTTTTGTAAGTATCCGTTTCTTTTTGAATAATTTTGTATTTTAAAAATTAAGATCTATCATAAGTACAATTTATGCCCATTATATTGTGACTGTTTTCCTGTGTCACTAAATATTGTATGAAAAGCATTATCTCCCTGTCCCTGGAAGGGACAGCCCTGATTACCACATGACCTGGCTCACCTCTCAACCCTTTTAGTCATAGCCGACTGGACCAGAGGTAGGCATCTGACACAAGGGGGAAAGCCATAGGTCCAACTATAGTAATAAATTAGTCGCTCTCAAGAATTTTGTCTGAGGGTCACAAGCTGTGATGAACATCTTGTTCATAATTTTTTTGTGTATATGTATGATTATTTCTTTAGGGCACATTCTTAGAAGGTCAATTACCTAGTCAAAAGACAATTTGCATTGTTAAATATCTTGATAGATATTGCCAAGTTACCCTTTAGGAAAGCTGTACTCACATCTTCATACATTGTAAAATGCCTTTCTGATGGCCCCTTTCAATTTGCATTAGGATAGAAATGTTAATTTATCTTAGAGGTCACTGTTAACATGGTTCCTATTAAAAGGTATAATGAAAGTCCACATAAGGGGCTTAGTAAGACTGTGTGTTTTCCTATATTGATCTATGCACATTAGAAAAAAAAATTTAAATAGAGTCCAAGTTGCTTGCAAGTTAAGCTTCATGGAATCTGGGTTGGGCAGGGTATCTGTGGCCCTAGGAAGAAAGAAATGGAGTGTAAAGATGCCCTAGTAAGGAGGCAGACAGGTTTTGATGGATATGTTGGGAGAGTAAGGTGTCAGTAGCCATCAGCTTTCCATGAGTTTACTCTTTGCCTCTCTACCAGAGTTGGAAGTGCAGAAGGGCAGACTGTTCCCCTTGCAACATGTAGCACAGTGGGGACACTTAGCAAAGATTTTTTTTCACTTTGTAGCTGAGGTGAAGAAATGGTGAGATAGTTAAGAGGGAAGAGTATTCTTCTGGTGACATTGATCTGAGGCCTAAGTAGCATTGCTCATGGCTACTGTGGAATGGAAGCAAAAGTTTTCTGAATGCTGAAACAAGGATCTGCAAACTATAGCCCATAGTCAGTGAGCAAAGAATGGTTTTTGTATTTTTAAATAGTTGAAACAATAAAAGAAAGCTGTTGTATAATATGTGAAAGTTTTATGACATTCAAATTTCAGTCTCCATAAATAAAGTAATTGGGCAGTTGAGTAGTTGTAACAGAGACTGTATGGCCCACAAAACCTAAAATATTTGCTGTCTGACCATCTACAGAAAAAGTTTGCCTACCCTGTGAGAAAAGAATCACTTCTATTTCTTGAGCACTTACTGTTTGCCAGTATTATAGGTATAATTTTATATGCATTTCTGCATTTAATTTTCACAGCTCTTATTATTAAAAGAGAAATGGAAGCATACTTTAAATTTTTGAGTTTATTTGAGTAAAAAAGTGTTCAAAACAAGGAACATCCAATCTGACAGACTGAAAGGAGCCTGGAGGAGCTGTACAAAATGAAAGACTTTTATAGGCAGAAGAGAGCAGGAATAAGGAAGTTATATTGAACAAAAAAGCGGGTCATTATTGCAAAGTTACTTTCCTTTAGGGGATGGCAGGAGTCTATCAGACAGTTTACCTAACTTGTGCTGATCAGGTGATTCAAGACTGACAGGTTTAAGATTCCATTTTTTGGTGGGGAGAGCTGAAGACATAATTAAGTCTTGGTTTGATGGGGCTTAGCATAAGCAACTCCATTTTGGGCCTGTAGCCTTGTTTATAAGATAGTGAATATATCATTTATCTACATTTTACATCTAGGAAAACTGAGGTTTAAAAAAGTTAAGTTTTCCATACTTAGTTAAAAAAACCTGTTTCAAAGCCAAGTATCTGGCCAGAGAATCTGGAAGTTTAATTGTGTAATCTTAAGAGTAGTCAATGGCCATCTTTCTATAATATTCTTTAGGCTTTTCAATCTTCTCCGAACCTTGTATCATACTGAACCCACAGCTGGTTTGAAACAGGAAAGAACATAGAGAATGCCTGATATACCCCCTGTCACTGAGCAGGCATTCAACAAATGTTAGCTAATATTATTAGGAAAATATAATACAAAGATTAATAATGAAGTATCCAAATGACTTATTTTGTCCCTGATAAGCTGTAATTAGTTAACTTATCCTTAGGTCAAATTCTCATTGCTTATTTTATATACACACTGAAACACAGAAACACATTAATATATAGAAGATTTTATATATATATATATATAATATATATATATAAGATTTTATGTATGTATGTGTGTATGTGCACACATATGTGTGTGTGTGTGTGTGTGTGTGTGTGTGTGTGTGTATATATATATCCCTACCTATATCTTCAAGTGTTCTATTTCAAGGGCTTTATCTTGAGATATAATTTTTCCCACCATTTCCACCTCTCACACTGGAGAGTAGTACTGTTTTCTCTCTCCTTTCAGGGTATCTGTTCCTTTTGATTTCTATTGTGGCTCTAATTTCTTCCAGCTGTTGCTGCAACCCCCTCCTCCCTCCTCCCTCCTCCCTCCACCAGTTCCCTGATCCATCTCATTTCTAATCTCTCTTTAAAACTCAAAAGGCTTTCTGACTCAGGAAAAAGAAGGTTTTCAGTATCAAGAGATCTGACTTGCTCATGCTGCAATAAGTGGAATAATATAATAACACCGTTAAGTTTTGACAGTTAGTTGCCTTTTATGAATCATCTAGCTTTGTGAACTCTATTTTTTGTTAATCAGAAATTCTTAAAGATGGAAGAGAGTTTATAAATCATTTAAGTCAACCTTGTGACCTTGTGACTAATACATTCTTGGCAGTTGGGTACCCATGTTCATTTGGATACCTGCAGCGACTAGAGGCTAACCATCTCTCAAAGTAATCTATTCCCTTGTGAGAATCCTGATGTTAGAAATTTCTTCCTTATGCTGAACTGAGTTGGTTACTCTGTTACATCTATCCAGCAATGTCAGGAGTCAAGTAAAAGAAGTAACTCCTTCCTTCATGGGCTAGTCATTTACACATTTACAGATAGTTGTCATGTCTCCCAAGCCCTCTTTTCCACCCTTTAGCATGAATGTTAGTTTCCAGTTCCCACTGCAGTCTAGATGGCCATCCTTGGGATGTGTTGACTGTGTTATCATGATCTTTTAAATCACCTATAGCAATAATGAAAAGAAGACACCCGATATGGTCTGCCCAGCACTAAATATGGTGGATTCACACTATCAGCATGTCCTTGCCGGTTGGTATGAAAAGTAAGGCCAAATCTAAAGACATATCTGGAATCAATTGTACATCTTATTACTCATGGCAAGAGTTGTGTGATTCAAAGCAACAGTAATGCATGAAAAAATACAAGAGTGTTTAGAGTAAGAAGGAAAAAAACACATTTATTTCTCTTAAGAACCAAAGAAATGCAAAATCTAGCCAAATGGCCAATTTGGGTAGGAATTACAGACATCTGTGAGAAGAATAAAATCTAGGTAATGTATAAAACTTGAATCCAAGGAAATGGGTTACTTGACCTCTCTTCTTCCCTTTTTGTACCCCATAAACACTTTAAAGTTATGAAGTTATTTCCATATAAACTAACTAGGTTCAAAGTATTCCATCAAGTTTTGTAAAGAAGAAAATGCAGACAGCGTCGCCCTCGCCCCCCGCCCCTGCTAAAATCTCTGATCGTTTTGTAATCTCATGCGGAGAAGGCCATTCCCCATTTTATAGGAGAATGTAATCCCCAAAATTATGTAGTATAATAAAATGGTTAACCTAAGGGTTAAACACATTCCAACCTTGAAAAAATTTAGAATTATACAACATGTTTTAAGAAAATCAAACCCAGGATATTAATATGTTTGTCAAGAAATTGATATGCATTTGTTATTTTGTATATTTAAAGTAGTATTTAGAAATTTTTTTTGAGGGGAAACCTTATTACTCCACTTTAAAATGTATAATAGAGGATGTGACTTAAACTTAAGATTTTAAGTAAAAATCTTACTAAGTGTATATATAGCATTAGAACATTTAAGAGAGTTTGAGTCATCATGTTTTTAAATACAATTTTTGTTTTTATAATAATTACTCGAGTACTTGATATATTTTATATTCAGATAAGTCAGACATTAAAGAGATTTTTAAAAATATAACAGGCTACATTAAATTTGTAAACATAATTTAAATGTTTTAAGGTCTTTAAGTTTATAATTAGGGCCAAGTATTATTAAAAGCCCTTTAAAAATTATTGTTAATTTTACTAAATTTGAATGATAGGTTTTATAAGTTTAATTTAAAAGCTAAAGAACTAGATTTAAAAATATATATATCTTAAAGCTTTGTATATTAAAATTTAAAACCAAAATCAATCCCCTAATAGTCTTTTCAAAAGTCACTTCCAGGGCAACAACAACAATAAAAACAAAAACTTCAGGTTAAACAATAATCTCCCTGATCCTGTCATAGCCTCCTAGGAATTTCAGGCCAGGCTGAAAAATTCTTATTTATATTGAACTTACAAGCAATAAATTGGTCCCTAATTTCTCTCTTCTTAAATTTTTCACATGAACTACTGTCAATTTAAGGTTACCTACTCCTGAACTTGTGCAGTTGACACTTTGGTCATGAACACAAGATTTGGCATTTATTGCTATCAATTACTATCTTCTTGGCTTAGGACCATTATCCCTTTTTCAATAAGATTCAATGTTGGCAAACTGAGCGCTTTTTCTCTCTCTCACCAACCTAGTCTCCTATACTAACTCTTCTTCCCTTGATACTCTGGCCATGGGTAAAATGCTCAGCCCACTCCACATTTACCCAAATCAAATTCTCCTTGAGAGCAAAGTCAGTCCCTTAGACTTTAGCTCTTATTGCTCTCTCCTTTTCTGACTTCCTGTAGCAAGTAATCATTTTGCCCTTTAATTGCATGATAGCATGCATTGACTTAACTTTCTCTTCCAAGTTCTTAGTTCCTGAAGGGCAAGGACTTTGACTTATTTGTTCTTCAACTGCTAGCACAGGGCTAGTGGCTGATCAACAGGCATTTGTTGCATGAAAGAATTTCCTTAGAAGCATCATTGCACACAGTTTACATTGCCACTTGTGTGCAGATACCTCCTTAACCATGTAAATATGACTGACTTCTCAAACTCTTGCTAAGTCATCACTCTAGTTATAGTAGTAGTGGTAGTTAATATTTATTTAACAACTAATATATATGCCAGGCACTGTTCTAAGAGCTTTACTTGCACTAACTCATTTACTCTTCACAACATTTCTATGACAGAGATACTATTACTATTTCCATTTAGTTAAGGAATGGATGAGTAACATGCCCAAAGTCACACAGGTAGTAAGTGACAGAACACACTGGGATGTGATTGTCAATCAACTGACTTCAGTATCTGCAGGTTACAAGATGCCCAGAGAAAAGCTTAAATGTGTCGACCTTAAATGAATAGCCAGATTGTTCTCCAGCGAAATGGGTTTATTCAGGAACTACAAAGAATTGCAAATTGGGACATGCAATCTAATGGAGAACCATGTGCAAGTCTTGAGAAACAAAAGAGAGGAAACTCTTTTATAGAGGAGGAGTGGGGATTGCTATTACAAACAAACAATTCTTCCTGTTGGGCTCTGTGATTGACATAGGGCGTGAGAGCTCCTCCTCTTGTCTCCGGAATGAATTTTAAACTAGGTTAGTGTTTATTAATTTTTACAAGTACATATTTTATGGGAACTTATTATTTGAAAAGACTTCCAGTATCTTCGTGTCCCTGTGATCTTCAGTCTGGAGCATTTATTTTTCAAGGGCAATGAGAAGATTTTTCAAGGGGTAGTCAAACATGGATATTTGAAGAGAATCTATTTTCTGATCCTTAACATCTATATTATTATTAAACTTGACCTTTTTTATTTAATTTAATCTGTCTGAGAAGTGGCTCATTTTCCCACTTGACAAAAAGAAGATGTGGTCCTTGTTTACCTAAAACCATATTTTGGTGCTTTTCTCCAAGGTGTAAAACCTCCTGAGCACCCAGCCAAAAGGAAGACTTAACTACGAAGGTAGCATGAAGCCCAGGACAGCCAGTTTTGGGGGGAGCATTTCTGTGTAAGCATTTCTGGTTAATTGCCTATAGATAGAAATTTAAGATGATTATCCATAATCTCACACTAGTTAATGATGGAGATGGGAGAGAAGCTAGGTATCAAATCATGGAAGTAAGCTTCAAACTAGGGATTTATAGAGAAATTAGGGAAAGGATAAGCTTTTGTAGAAAGAACTAGAGAGGAAATTTCAGCCAGAAGAGTGGTACAGGGGAAGTCTGGAGGCAGAGATGAGTAAGCCCTATGTTAGAGACCTATAGATTTGTTAGTGTAGGTCTGATCATGGGAAGAATGGGAAAATAGGTTAGTTTAGGGACAGTGAAGGGATTTAGAATCTGCCTTTGAATAGACATAAAGCTGCAGTAAATTCCTAAACAGAAGAATCCCAAATGCTTTAGTAGAAGAACTGGGTGGTGTAGAGATCTTAAAAGATGTTCAGGAGACTGTTGCAATAATTTAGGGGTGATGTAAAAGTGTCTTGACTTTACTGAGGCTACAGAACTGGAAAAGAAAGAGAGGTCTGCATGAAGATGTAGAGAAAAAATCAACAGGAGTATGGACTGAAGAAAGAACAAAAACGGCACCTGAGTTCTGAACTGGTTGACTTAAGAGTGTGGTGGCACTGTGCTGACTTTGATAAGGAACTGGTGGAGAGGAAAGAATATTCATTTATCATTTTATTCATTCATTCACTTTTAAATCCATTTGACAAGTATTTATTGGGCAAATACTATGTGCTGATCACTGTAGTGGGGGCGAATAAAGTAGATTTTGTTTCCCATCTTCATGGAGCTTGGTCAGAAAATAAAGAAAGATAATAAGTAACACAAATAGACAAGTTGCAGCTAAGCAATATCAAGGAAAAATAGTAAGAAATAACAGAGAATAACAAGGGAGAGGGGTTTCTACGCAGAACAAGTGGTGAGGTTACACCTTTCATTTAGGTGATACATAAGATGAGACTGAAAGATGAGCCTAAATTCTTGTTTTCTGTCCTAAGAAGAGAAAAGAGAGAAATAACATTTTTGAGCACTAAAGACCAGGAGGTTATAACATATTATGAATTTCCATTTTACAGAAAAGGAAAACTGAGGCTCAGGAGACTAAACAACCTGATTAAAGCTACACAGGATTTAACACCATGAGCTCAAAGCATGTGTTCATGTCAAGACCTATGAGTACTTCTAAGGAGAATGAATCATCAAAGAAAATAATCTTCTGCAGAGAACTTGAAATTAATACTGGAAGGACTATAGCAAACATTATAAAGAAAGAGGGCATGTAGCTATTTTCAGATGAGCTCAGGCATCTGTATTGAAAAAATGCTAGACACTGAAGGAGATTGGAATTGTAATTTCTGACAGAGCTACTGTCAGAACCTCTGAGAAAGCAAGAGGAACACATAGAGATGATTAAAATAAAATAGAGGTGAGAGAGTATCTCATGGAAATAACAGATCTATAGAATTGACATTGATAACCTAGCAAAATTTGGGGCAAGCACAGCAGCAGACAGGTTAAGAACCCAAGTTCTAGCATCAGACAGACTTTAAAGGAACAGATCTCAGTTCATCTACTTTCTAGCTGTGAGCAGATAACTTAAACTCTCTGAGCCTCAGTTTCTTTGGCTGCAAATAGGAGTTGATAATGACCACTTTGTAGGGCTGTGGTGATGATATGATGAAATAATGTGTGTAAGGCATTCAGTATAGTGCATGATAGATGAAAAACATTCAATACACTATAAATATTATAGTTACAATTTCTCAAATATATGAATAATCAGATGACTGGTGAGCACTTGGAAAAGGAAATGATGGTAGTCAATCAGTTATTTATTCTACAAATATTTGCTGAGTGTCTACTAGGAATCTTTCCTGGAAAGAAAAGAGAAGATACAAAAAGGAATTGTGATTTATATTCTATCTGAAAAAGAAAGATTTGGCTTATTCATTAACTATCTCAAGTTTCCATTACTGGTTACACTGTATACAGTTCTTTCTGCTTGAACTGGTAGGGAGGTTGTAATTCTGCATTTTTGTGTGTGGCATTGCAATCTATCTGTTGCCATGGAGAGATAAAGCAAAAAGAGGCAAACCCTGGCTTCAATACAAACAGTGTCAAAGAACAAATATAAAAAAAAATAATGAAAACAAATGGAAAAAGCAAAATGGCTTTCTGCTTGAATGTGTATATGACAGCATGAAATCCCTTTTGTCGTGAAGTAAAATAGGAAGTAGAATCAATACCCCATATTTTAAATACTGGTTTAAATTCACATTTTTAGATACACTAAACTAGCCATGAAGATATCATAAGCAAAATGGAGAATATATTAATTATAAATTATTTCTGTATTTTATTTTCCTGGATGGTTAGAGCTAATTTTATAGCCAACTTTTTACTCTGGGAAACCAGAGCCTGGGTTGTTTGAATTGCAAAAATGATATAAGGATGTGTGCTTCCTTTTCATTTAGATTTGCAGAAAACAATTTAAGAAATTTTAGTTATGTCATTTATTTTCACATTCCCTTGCTCCTATAGGAAGGCATAGTCCAAGGGATAGCATCAGAGACAAAGAGGCCATCAGTGTTTATTAAGCATCTACCATGTTTTATATAGTTTCAATACGTTATTTCATTTAACTCACACAAGCCCAAGAGGCTCATATTATATGAAGCAGCTAAGATTCAGAGAAACTGTGTGATTGGCCCAAGATCTGACTGCTAGTGAGATGCAGGTTAAAGACGTGTAACTCAACTCTTCTGACTCTAAGCTCAGGTTCTGTCCACTTCATGATGCTACTTCTTATCAGACAATGTAGTTTAGAGGCCAGAACACAGGCTGGGAAGCAGGAGACCTGGTTTGTATTCCTAACATTAGAAGCTATGGGATAGTAGAGAAAATTATCTTACTTTTCTGAGCTGATTTTCTTATTTGTAAAAAGAAAAGAGAAGGGCGAGAATGCCAGGGGTCACCCTCCAATCCTACCCACAATCCTGGAAACTATGGTCTGAGGTAGATGTACTGTTTTGCTAATAAAGCTTGAGCTTCAGAGACCCTCACTTGTATGCATGGCTCCCAAGAGTGCTGGTTGTTGCAGAAAGCTATATGATGTTCTAGGTAGAGAGGAAAAGCCAGGTTGCCATCAGGAAGCATTTCTATTTAAGCATTTCTGGTAAACCGCCTGCAGAGATCTCAGTAGAAAGGCACTGAATTACTATGATTCCAAGAATTTGAAGTCCAAATAAATATTTACTTATCTACCTAATTTATGATCACATTTTTTTACTTTTTTTTTTTTTTTTTAAAGAAAACCTCATACATTGTATAAGAGTCTGGATGGGTCTCTGAGTATGGTCCTGTGGGGCAGTTGGAAAGAGACAGAAAAAAGGAGGGAAGCTAAGATAGGGGGATTCAGAAGTCCCCAAGCTGCCAGGTGCTATGAGGCTGCTGGCCTGCTTTATACATCACAGTCCTGTCTCACCCTTCCTCAGACATGTGACTGCTGCTATTCCAGCTTAGAGGTACCCTGAGATGTCACCCATGCTCAAAGAGCACAAGCTCGGATCCTCCGTGAGCAGAAGACTTCGATTAAAAATGCAATGTAAGAAAGGCTACGAATCCCCATTCACCAGCTCTACTTGTGGAAAGTGACAGTGGCAAAGAAAGGCCCGTAGACAAGGGACTCTGGAAAGGAAGGAATGCCTTTGAGAACCAGAGTTTCAGTCACCTTGCAAACCTCTAGAGAATCAGTTGATGACAAAGATCCTGTCAGCCTGTTCTGCCACCTGCCCAACCCATGTTTTCCAAGGCATCTTTTTTGTTGTCTTTGCCATTCCTACCTCCTGTGGTTCTCATTTCACAGTGGGAAAAAAATCACAAGAAAGTGTGGGCAACAAATTCTCAGACTGCATCTACATGAGAATCAAAGCAATAATCTGCATAATTCAGGACAGAAAACCTACTTTTGCATCTAGCTTGTTGATAACTTATTTTAGACATTTTTCTCTTTGAAGTGGCCTAATAATTGATCCCAATTTCTACGTCACATTAAAAAGCAAGAAATCACCTCAGAGTTCCTTTCCCAAGCGGTTCAGTTATAAGAGGTAGACTGACTGAAATAGAATGAATCTTTTCAAGGTGTGTTGCCTGGTTTCTTAGAAACCTACCAAGATCTTAAGCAGACTAGAGCTTGAAGAATTTAAATGCAGGACCTGTGTCTGTCCCCTTTCTCCTATCTACCATCCTGACCACCTCCCCCACCTCTTCCCTAACATCTAGTTCCAATGGTCTTGAACCTCTGGAGGCTCAGCTTCTCCTCCAGTGGAGGCCTAGAGGCTTGAGAAGGGCTGAAACAAGGTTCCGTGAGTCCCCAAGTTATGTTCTGCTTATCTCTCTAGAGACAAGTGCTATCCAGTAGAACTCCCTGATGAAGTGGAAGTGTTCCATGGTTGTGCTGTCCAATTTACTAGTCTAGTCACTGGTGATATCTGGCAACCAAGCACTTGAGATATGGCTAATGTGGCTAAGGAGCATTTTTAATGTTATGTGATTTTAATTAATTTGAATTGAAATAAGTCAATGTGGCTAATAGCTACCACATTGGACAGCTCAATTCTAGATCCTCAGATTGCCTATGTCTTGCGCCTCTGGATCAGTTGATGTTCTTGGTTTTCAGAACCAAAGTCATCAAAGGTGTATTAACATACTGGGAATGGATGGTATTAGACTTTGCATAAACATCTGAAATGAGTTACTTTACCCTTGTTCTGTAATTGAGAAGGAAGCCCACATTTAAGTATCCACCAGGTGCCAAGGATCAAAAATATGTGTGTATGACAAAAATATCCTGCCATCTTCTGCCTTCCTAGGCCCCTGACAATGGCTGTTAGACTGATAGGAGTGAAGGCTTGGAATGCTGGATTGAAGAAACAAGAAGAGTAGAGAAGAGGTACACCACATTCCCTATGAAAGCCCCAGAGTGAGGGATGGTGAAATGTGAAGAAGACGTCCGAGAGGCAGGAGTATTGGAGAGAGAGAGAGATGAGAGACTGGGGCATCTGCCATCCATTATGGGACCTTGAGGGCTTAACTTGGGTCAAGAGTTTTCAAGATGTTTTGTTCTGTTACAAGCTTCAATAATAATTACTACAGCAAACACTTTCTAGACTATATCACAGGCACTGTTCTTTACATCCTGTAATACATTTAATCCTGAGACTCTCAGCCTCAGCTGTAGAAGAAGCTGAGCTCCCAGGGGTTCAAGACCATTGGAATTGGATGTTTATTGCAGAGATGGGAGTGGTGGGTCAGGGTGGTAGGAAGGAGAAAGGGGACTTGCACAGGCCCTGCATTTAAATTCTGCCAACAGCTCCAAGAGGTACCTATGATTATCCCTATTTTATAAATTCTGAAATAGTAAATGACTTAACCAAAGTGATGTTACAAGAATTTGAAGAAAAGTCTCTTGACTTCATGTTCTTTCAATTATACTGCTGTATTTTGCATCCATACCTATACCTATAGATCTCTCTTAGCTTTTGAAAAAAGTCATGTTTTTCAAAGTAAAATTTTTTTTTACCTAAATTTTGAATGAGCAAGAAGATATTGAGGAGACAGGCCACACATTCTATCACTCCATCTTCTGGAGCTGGCAGGCTCTTCCAGGGCTACTCCATGTTAATTATGAGGGATGAGTCCCAAAGGGAATGAAGCAAAATGAGGATGGTTGGCAGAAAATGAGATTTGTGAGCAGAGGCCAAAGGAATTGGAGTCATAGATTTTAAGCAGATTTCTCAACTCTTCCTACCTAAAAATGACTTGGAAAGCTTTTAAAATACATTTGTCCAGGTTCCAAGCCAAGGGTCCCAATCAGTAGGTCTGGGAAGTGGCCCCTGAGCTTTGACTTGGGGACAAGGATGAGAAAAGGGACAGGTGTGCGTGTGAGTGCAGTGGGTTACATTTCCACAGTAGCCCCTTAGCAAAGCAGGTGTAGCCTGATGGGCACTGAAGCCTGAAGACCTGGTTTCAAATTCTGGTTCTGGTCCTTATAGTTATGTGACATTAACAATGTGAGTTGGTTTTCCAAAACTTTAATTTTATCATCTGGAAAATGGGGGCGTTTTTGTTACTTTACAACTACCCACTGTATGGAATTGTTTTTGAAGACTGTTTAAAATGATTGCCAAATTAATCTGGCATATAAAAACATGCTCAATGGCTTTCAATAAATATGATTTAAGGATAGGCTAAGGAGATTTGGAATAAAACTATCTGTCAGAAATAGGAATATGCCACTAGGAGAAATAATAAATTTCACTCTGGAGATTTTAAATAATTTGCAATTTTTCCAGCATTGAGTACTGCCTTATACTTTAGAGTTTCCTTATAATTAAAGAAATCGGCCATGGCATGATTTTCCAACTAAAAAAAAAATCAATTTTAGGACATACCTTTCATTTTTAAAGGAATTTTCATCAGCAGCACGCTTTTATCAATGAGTAATTATATTTTTTAATTGCACAAATGTCCATCAAACATAATTCCTTTCAAATGCTACAAAGCATCAAGCATTTCCTGAAAAGTCTGTTATCTGTTAAATGGCTGCCATGGAAATTCTTTTAAAAGCTGAGTAGAAACCAGACCTGCATAAAGTGCCTTAGAAGTATCAACAGAAGAGCTAATTAATTGTCTTCAAAGACATTAAAATCATTTAGAGTTATGACTATAGAATCAAAGGAAACAAATGACTGTCATTCTAACAAATAACTACTCCCTTTGCAAGCAAAGGGTAAAGTTATAGGGTGCTGATCTTCCAAATTTTATAGCAGAAATTCCAAAATATGTACAAATGAGTACATACATTCTTGGGTTTCACTACCTGAAAATTCTTAATATTATTTTCTCAAGAAAAAGGATTTCTAATATAGAGTGTTTGTCCTGCTCTTTCAAAATGTGGTTAGCCAATGCCCAACGGTGACCACCAAGAAATTCCCCAGTTTAACCCTGAATTTGTATAAGAAACAGAAAGAACCCTTTTTCAAAAGAGAAGTTTAATTTAATAGACCCTGAATAGCTTGCCCAGGATTCCCAGGAACACATCTTAAGGCCAGTATATGTGCCAGTCAACTCCAGGCAGTAGAGCCCCAGTTAATGACAACATCTGCCTACTTTTCTTTAAGCCAAGAGGGCAAAGCTGATTCAATATCTTGATAAGACTGCTCAGCTATCTCAGTTTCCCTGGTATGCTTAAGAAAAGTTCATCAGTAGAGACTGAGATTGGCCTTCTATATGGGCCTCCAACGGAGACATTTACACCAAATGCTAGCGATGGGCTCCATGGTAATGGTGGATGCTTTATTTTACAGCCTGCAGTCCGTGACTGGTATTGCTACATACTTCTGCCAGCACCAAGTTCTATTTCATTGACTGATTTTGGGAGGTTAATTAACCTCTCTAAGCCCAGGTTTCCTTATCTATACAATGATAGTGATAACATCAATTTAATATAAGGATTAAATAAGATGATGCATTTATGGCACCCAACATTTAATAGGCTGAACTTAGGTCAGAAGCACAAATTTAAAAAAATAATTCTTCTTGCTTCTGGCCTACTGATAGTCAATAGTTTGGTAAACAATGTACTACAAAAAGTTAGAATGTAACATAGAAAAACCTGTATTTCTAGAAAATGATTGAACTGTACCAACACCACAATAATCAATTTCGTAGAAAAGCAGGTTGTAAAATTGTATGTATTTCTCATGTGTATAAAAACACATACATATATGCATACATAACCATATTAAAGGGAAAAGTCTTGGAGAATATGCAATCAGAGATTTTCAATGATTCCTTGTATGTGTGATTAGATTTCATATTTTTGCATAGATTTTCTAATTTTTCTTCAATAAATATGCATTACTTATGAAATTAAAATTTATTTCTAAAACCATTTTGTAGTATTTAATGACATTGTTCATTTAAAATATACCTTTATCCCAGTTCCTTCTTTCACATTAGAATAGTGGAACCCTTGGTACCCTAGAAGCCATCCTCCCTACACGGTAGCATGGAAGTGGCAGATGCCCAGGCCGGTGTCCCAAGGTCCTGGATCAAAGACAAGGAAGAGAGGACTTAGTGAAGAACCAAGAAAGAGTGCCTCTTTACTGTCCTGCTAATGGGGGGGAACTGTATTGCTGGTCAAGAAGCAAAGCAAAGGAATTGTTCTGAATAGCATCAGGCAGGAAAAGGAGAGGCTTAGTCAAGGAATGGTCTTCCAGGCAGGAAACCTATGTGGAAGCAATGTTTATGAAGTCTGCAGGGGCAGCCAGCCAGGTCTGTTACTCCTAGGTTTCTCCCTCTATCTCTCTCTGCTTACTTACTCTGTCCCAACAGGATGGCCCCATCCCATACATCTCCATGTCACTTCACACCTCCAGATCTCCACATGTGCACACACACAGAGAAGTGCACACACACACGCACGTGCATGCATATCCATGTTGTTCCAACCCACCAAGGCATGAGGCCCTCCTCCTGGCCAGGCTGGATTATGTGAGAGATCTTCCTGGGGAAATCAAGTGGCAGCATGGAGATGGAAGGAACAGCGTTGTTGCCAATACTGAATTAGCCAATACTGAATGTGGTGACGATTCTAAACAATATCAGTGATAAAATACTCCCTGCCAGGGAGAGCTGCTCCACCTCCACGTTCTGTCCCACCCCACCTACCCCGAAGGATACTCTGGCCTGGAGAATTAGCAAAGGAAACTGCCACCTCTGGGTTTTCACCCCAAATGGACTGCTGCTGGTTGGAGTGGAGAGAGGAAAGTGCACCTCTCCTGCCGGGAGGCCATCCCAGCAGAGCTCCTTGGGTCGATCATCACTTCCCCCCAGTGATTCTGAATAAGAAGGAAGGTAATTCATGAGCAGACTCTACTTCCATTTCTTGATACCATTCACAGTGACGCATGATCTAGACTGGGTGTGCAGGTGTGTCAACCATTTAGGAAAGGGGAAGGAAAGGGTATCTGAAACACAATAATCTCTTTTTCGATCGGAACATTTCTACCACAGTTTTCCCTGAATTTCTGTCTGTGGCTTCCATCTGTGGCTGCTTCCCAGAAGTCTGGTGTTCCCCAGGTTCTCAGAAACATTCTCTCTCATGGTACCTGCACCATGGTTACACCCTGTGATGATGCTCAGCTACTGGGAGGGAAGGAAAGCCTAGAGCCTCAGAGGGGAGAATAAAAGGGAAAGCTACAGGCAGAACAAATAAACTAGACCAGGAGGGTGAGGGGCTGAGGCCCCGAAAACACTTAAATCAGGATTCACAAACATAGATATGTAAATTGAATGAAGCTGGCTGGTGTCAGAGGAAAAGTCCTTCCTACCTGTATACAAGTTCTCAGTGCAGCTTTCATTTTCCCACTTTTGGTGGGAATATCGCTACAGATAAATATTTCTTATACCTGTGTTAGAAAAACAAAACACTTGGTTCTGTGTTGAGGAGAAAATTGGGAAGGTAGGGACAGTGTAGACAGAAGCAGTCTTGTCCCTTGTGAAGGAGGTGACCACTGCACTCTGGTCACTGTGGGAATGAGGGTGAATTGAAGCCGGGGCTCCTGATTTGACAAGAGAAACTGGAAGTCTGAACTGTTACATGAACTTTTTAAATATCTGAATGTTAGTTTAATTACAGACAAGAACAACAACAGCACTAAAGGACCAAAGGAAATACAGCAGATGTGGCCCTAAGGTCACTGTTTTTGATGTCTGCATCAAATAAAGCTTCCTCTTTTCTCCCCAAGGGACTTAAGATAACAATTTCCCATGGAGGCTGGGCCTTCCTAGAGTGAGTGCTGACGTTTCTGGTTTCTCCTTTCTCTCTTGCTGGTGCTGGTCATATCTCACAGCTGCACTTGTGAGATAACCACCCCATGCAGTCCCCAGGTGGTCAGTCCCTGGAGACTATTCCAAGGTTGCAGATGGTTATGCCTTTTTCTGCATCACTTCTACTCCTCCCTGGGTTGAAAACCCTTATTGTCCTCAAGACCATGGGCAGAGAGCTCCAGAATGTCTATTTAGAAGGGATTTAGTGTTGCCCATTTGGTCCGATGGAAGGTGGGTCTTGAAACTGCCTTTGCATAGCACATTATATTAAGATTGGGAAAAGACTGTAAATTGTCCTTATCAAATTTTGAGAAGACAGCTGCCTGAGATCATCATGATGTCTCCATAACCTCAGTGAAAACATTCTTAGAATAGGATTAGATGCAACTGGTCACACAAAGACATCAGTACATAAGAAGTTTTTATTACAGTACCTTGCTCAGGAAAAGTTGCATTCTGGCAATTTTTTAAGCTGAAGGGATTAATTATTATTAGTAAAATGGTGATTAGGCACCCTCTGTTTAAATCCTTTTAGGATTAAGTACAAAGACCTAAGATCACTTACAAAGCCCAGTTTGATCTGGCCTCTTCTTGCCTCACTGACCTTATCTCCCACAAGCAGTCCTTTTCCCCATACTGACTGGTTTTTTTTCCTTGAGTATGTTACACTCTCTCTGGCATGTGTTATTTGGCTGACTTCTATCCATCCTTCAGGCCACTCGAGATGTCACTTCCTCAGAAAGCCCTCCATGCTCTTCTCCCCTTTCACTCCCCCAAGAATAGGCTAAGCGCCCTTCCTATACATACTTCCTACTGATACAATTTAACCGTATTAGATCATACTGTTGCAGGTGGATTCTCCAGGAAGCGGATGCAGAATTGTAGTTAGGAGTGGAAAAGATTGGGGAGTGACATCTGTGAAAAGAGAAGGGGAGTGTATTGGTTCCGTAGAGAGGCCACGACCCATAGCCACAAACTTGGCAGCTTATAACAACAGTGCTAGAGGCCAGAAGTCTAAAATCAAGGTGTTACAGGGCTGCATTTCTTCTGAAGGCTCTAGGGTAGAATCCACTCCTTTCCTCTTCTAGCTGCTAGGGGCTCCAGACATCCTTGGCTGTAGCTACATAACTCCAATCTCTGCCTCTAAGTTCACACTGCCTTCTCTGTGGCTCTCTCCTCCGTCTATGTCTCTTATCAGGACACACTTAGGGCCCATCCAGATTATCCAAAATGGTCTCATCTTAAGATCCTTAACTTGTTCACATCATGAAAGACTTTTTTTTCCGAATAAGGTAATGTTCACAGATTCTAGGAATTTGGCAGTGGACCTATATATCTGGGGGCCACCATTCATCCCATTAGAGGAAGGATACAACCCTATTGCCATCGGTAAGCCAAGTTCTGTGATAGACTCTTCTATTGTCAGCCCTTGCCCTGGAGAAGAACCAATACTAAACTACTTTTGAGAGTGTTTTTGCTCCTCCCTCCAGTACATTCTCAATGGCATTGGTAAATAGTATGTTCTCTGCTTGGTTTTCTGGCCTCACTAATACGCCCATTCCTACAAGCCCACTTCCCTAAGCCTTTCAATTTCTTCCCTCATGTTTGTCATGGCAATCAGGTATTTCAACCTTTCTGCATGGGCCATCATTTTCTTCAGGCTTTAAGAGCAACCCTAATAGCAAGTTCATATTGTTTCTTGGATGCTTCCCGTATCTTAAGAGAATGACCAAAGTGAAAAACGAAATGAAACAAAAACTCTCAGACTTATGTTCTAGTCCTCTTGATCAAGCACTCTGATGTTATCTTGCAGCTCCTTTGAGGTTATGGCCACTTTCTTCTTTTATCAGGGCTAGCAAATACTTGGCTGGGTTATACTGTGACTTAACCCTGATTTTAGGCCTAATGTCCAGGAGAGGAAGAGGGAGCCACCTGCAAGCTCAGAAGGTTCAGGGAAGCCTAGGGAATATTCATACAAATGTTCCAATCTTATGCTTATGATCCCAGATTTTTCCAACTGGGGCCTGCCTTTGGTGTCACAGTCCTGCTTTGGTTGAGCATTCAATTGTCTTTGAAGTTCAGTAACTCTGTTAAATCCTGTACTTCATCCTCAGCTTTTTGCCCACACACAGTAAGAGGGCTTCTTTGTAGAGACTCTTCTTTCATACTTAGTTTCAATTATTAACTGTTCTCAACTTCTTACTATACTTCTGTAGGGCATCAGCGCAACTTAGTGATAATCATCCAATTCCATTATCTTTATATTTGTAAATCTCAATGTACATTTCAAATGCTTGAATCAGTGTATTCCTCTGCCTACATGCCACTCCAGCTCGCCATTGGTGAGACTTTCTACTATTGGACTGCCATCTCATGCTAAGGATTAATTACACACCACCTACCATCAGAGGTAGGGGTTCTCATTACTAGCTGGGCAGTGAGTGATCCACTCCCCAAACCTTTGCTTCACACTTACTTTCTCAGATCATTTTTGGTACCAACTCTTGCAAGTTGAGTTCTCTGGGAAACAGATGCTGAAGTGGAGTTAGAAGTGCCAAACTTTTATTGGGAAGTAGTACCTGTGAACAGAAAAGGGGACAAATCAGGATTGTATAGAGACAGCCATCTGACCAAGATAAAGATGTGACAAAGTTCCTGCCAACCCAACAAGAGTTCTGGACCCCGGATTACTTATTAACACATTCTGAGGTCGAATAGAAATTGGAGGCCTTTGTGCCACTGCCTTACTCAGTCATTGGCTGGGGAGTAAGGTTCCCAGATGAAATATGGGATGCTTAGTTAAATTTGCATTGCAGACAAGCAAATTTTTAAAGTATGAGTATGTCCCATGCAATATTTGGAACATACTTACACTAAAAAAAAATGCTCATTATTTATCTAAAATGCAAATTTAAATGGGTGTCATGTTTTTATTTGCTAAATCTGGCAACTCCAGCTTGGGGTTACCCCAAGAAGTACATGCTTTCAGCTACCAGTGCTTTGCACCCCCATTGTCCGGGAGCCACTCTGAAAGCAGAAGTGGACCTGAGGGTGCTAAGTGCTGGAGGCTGTCAGTTAGCGGCACTCTGTGTAGCTGGGCAACAAGGCCTTTCTTGAAGGGAGAATCAAGAAGATTTCTGCACTTGCCACAGTTATTTTCAGTTTAACTTTGTCTCCCTTGCTAGATGTGAGTCCAGCGAAGGTGAGAAAACTTGTTTATGTTGTGTCCTTAGTGCCTAACACTGTCATGGTAGATGCTCGATTATTACTTGTTGAATTGTACTTAGGTTTTAGGGATTTGAGGGTATTTAGGGAGGAAAGAAGGAAGTGTTTTTGTTCTGTCTTCAGAATTACATATACTCTGAGATCTGCTGATCCTCATGGCTTTCAATGCTGTGTGTGCATTAAGCAGAGGTAACAGACAGAAGACCAGCTTTAAGCTGTAGAGCCTGTTCGTAGCCACCAAATTCTACATCAGAGTTAATTATTTGTGGAGTCAATTAAATGCTTCCTGGGTAAGTAAAGAAGGTTCTAATTGAGGAATTTCAAGAGAGATCTTGTAGATGAAGGTTGGTATTTGGTGCTAATGTATCCTATCTGTTATCTCCATATGTATCTCCCACAGAGGGCCCAAACTCAACAGGCCCTGAACAGAATTTAGTAACTTTCATTCCAGTACTGACTCTTCCACTAAACTGCTTTTATTGTATAAGCCAGAAATCCCAGCCCCACCCAACTCCATATGCAGTTTCTAACCATTGAGTAAGTTGCAGATTCCACCCCATTTTCTCTCTGAAAGCCATCTTTGCATCTCCATCTGCACAGCTACTCTTGTTCATCTCTTACCAGAATAAAAGTATTCCAATTGGCCTCTCTGCCTTTGGTATTATGCTTTGCCCAATCCATCTTCCACACTATTGTCAGGCATTTAGCTTTAAGACTTTAAAATAAATCACATCCAGTCAAATCAATTGAATCACGTCATTTTTTTTCATTGACTCTCTGAATGGCTCCCCTCCTTTCAGGATCGTGTCCAACTCCATCTATTACTCTGCTCACCAGAAAGTTTTCTTACTTTGCTTTTACGTGTGCAATCTGATGATGTCTCACTCTTACTTTACATATTTTATTGACTCCCCATTGCCAATAGAATAAAGTCCAGCCCTCTCTGCGTGGATTATATGGCTCTATGTGGGATAGACCTGCTTTCATTCACACCACAAACCCCCCACCCCATACCCCTGCTGTGGCATATAGTCTCATGAACATATCATGCTCCATCACATCTATCAGCCTTTCTCAAACTGGTCCCCCTGCCTGAAGTTCTTCTTACTCTATTCTTTCCGTTGTCTAGATCAGTGCTTCTCAAAGTTTCACGTGATATGAATTACCTGGGAATCATATTAAAACTAAGATGCTGATTCATTTGGTCTAAAGTCAGGCCCCAGACCTCGTATTTCTAATAGGTGATGCTGATGCTGCTGGTCCAGGGACCACTCTCAGAATAGCAAAGGCCTAGACCACAGTTGTCTTTCAAGTGTCAGTGAAGGGTTATCAACTCCCTGAAACCTTTCCTGAACCTTGTAGGAATAATTGACAGTTTTTTTTTCTTTCTTTACCTATGGCTCCCCATGACCTTTATGAAAACACTGGTGACATTACATTGCGTTTTTATGTGGTGTGCATCTTCTTCTAGACTATAGGCTCCGTTAGGGCAGGAATGGATGTCTTATTCATCCTTGGGTTGCCAGCCCTCAGCACAGGGCCTATAGTCAGCAGTCAGTAAAAGTTTGTTGAATGAATAAATGTAGAGCCATCTTCAGAAAAGTGAAAAGTGTATTTACATTTAGAATTCTCTTCTCAACTTTCTGATGATAGACTTGAGTATATTAAAATAGAACTCCTTTGTCTGCAAATACCCAACCCAAAGTTGCTTTCTCAAACTGGCTCAGGTAGATGCGGTGGGTATATTGAAAACCCACAGGGCCCAGAGGTGCCAGAGATTTCACACACGGGGTCTTGGCCTTTCCTTAGGAGGTGCCACTGGTTAACTTGGCCTGAATTGCCTTCTGCGCACATTTTCTTTTTGCTGGTCTCTGCATCTTTGTGTGCTGGCCTTTTAATCTGCTATAGCAGACAGGCCTGTTCTAAGTTGTCAGGCTCTAGGCCCTCATCAGACTCCTTTTAACTTCACTGTAAAGAAAAGTCTTGTGCTGATGCATGTGACCATGACAGAGTGTGAGTATGGGAAGATGGAAATGAGTGATGAGAAGGAGCGTGTATGCGTGCACATATGCGTTCCTGTGTGTGTGCAAGTGCCTATGCATGTGTGTGTGGTGCAGAGGTTTGCAGCAAGGTCTGTTAACAGAAAAAAGGAGATGAAAATCTTGTTACTGTAACAGGAATAGCTAGCTATTCTAGTCAACTAAGTTACCTGCAGTTCAGAAAAACTGTCATCAGCATAGAATGGGAAGGGAGGGAGACAGGCAGGCAGAAAGAATGCATGCAGGGAGGTTGCAGTCATCTCCTCCCTTCTACCTCCCACTAGTGGCAAGTGCTGGTGCAGTCTGTTCGGAGTATCTTCGGAGTGTGCAAATTTCCATGCTTGGCAGTATCCTCTCAGTGAAGGCATTTCATCACACATGTGCAGCGTTCACCAGCAGCACGGTAGAAGGCTTATAGTAAGCAGCAAGGTATGACTTGAATACTTACTAGCTTTGTTTTTCTAATCTATAAAATACGACTAATAATAATACTCACCTCACAGAGATATTATGAGGCTTAAACAGAATTATATATGCAAACATTTATTATATATGTAAAAATTATTTATGCTAACATATATTGAGCTAAAAGCCAACATGTGCAGCAGGGACCACTGTTATGGTTTAGAGGTCCTGAGAGGTGAAATAATTTGCCCTAGGTCACACAGCTTGCAGATTATAGAGTAGGATTTTAAACAGTCTGATGTCTGGCCTATGCTCTTTTCACTAAAGCGATAAAGATACGTCTCTTCATACTGGGGTTAAATGTCTCCCTACTTGTCAGAGGCTGTTACTGCGCATGAACATAGTTTGACCGCAACTCCCCGGGACTCACTGCGAGGGAGGAAAGAGCTATAGTGACAGTCATTTGCCAAGGACCATGCACAGCAATGCTATTATTACAATTAAATCTTTGCCTCTAAAAAAAACTACAAATGAGGTAAAACTCCTGGATGTACACTTTTTAAATACTAGAGATGGTTTACCTAAAAGAAATGCTTCTCCATGAAAAGAAAATAATCTAAAAACATTTCACATTTAAATAACAAATTATTTCCTTTGCAGTTGTACTGTTGCCAGTTTTAAAGCTCTGTGACAATTCCCTACCCATGTCACTATCTTATAAGACCAATCACTTGACTGGCTCAGGAAATACAAATTAACTAATGCTGGCCAAAGCAAAATATACCTTCAAGGATGAACTGGTTGCTAAAAAGAAACAACATGATGCATACTTAAATGAATAAGGAAAATTTGAGGATTATCCGCCCGTTTATATTAGCCTCTTCAGGGCTTTCTTCAGGTGCACATAATCTACAAAGAAGTAATAGGCCATTTTTATTTATCTCGGTCACTATCTGTCTGTCAAGGATCTTTGAAGTAGAACAGCAGCATAGCTAGTCTGTTTTGGCTAATAACTCTAACATACTCTTATTCTTATAACTAAACTTTGAGGCAAACACAAATTCAACAAAACCCATCCAGAAACACAAGATAAAGGCAGAAAAAAAAAACCCAGAAATATTCCTTCTTTCTTGAATACTATTCTATGATTACTTTTGCTTATTTTATATTTTTTATATTTTAAAACCATTTGTTTTTATTATTATCTTAATCTCAGTAGCTATAAAGAAAAAAAATAGTGAAAATGATCATATACACACAACACATGTACATCTTTTCTAAATTTCTTTAGCCACTCTGAAATTGTTTCTGGAATGATGTAAGTTGAGTAGTTTTTCAGTGTGACTGTCAACTGAAAAGGCTCGCAAATGCTCAAAGAAGTAACAAGAGCAGCTGCCACATCCTGGGCACACACACCGCCCGGCAGAGGCCAGAGAAGATCTTTATAATGTTTCAACTCATTTGGTCTTAACTGCAGCCCTACCAGGTAGGGCTTTTTCTTATGCCCATTTTATAGGTGAGGAAATCAAGGCTTAGGTTATTTCACCTAAGGTCATCCAACTAGTAAATGGGGAGCTAAGATTTCAATCCATGCAACAATTAAACAATAGTTAACACTTATTAAGCCTTTATAATCTTCCGGGACCTCTTCTAAATGCTTCGCATGTGTTAACTTATTTAAGTTTTAACTCATTAAGGATGTTGCTTTGTTAATATTGCCTTTGCTGGGTCAGTTTTCTGGTCAGAGATGTGGAAGAGGCCATGAGTGATGCAGGGGGTCAGACCAAGGGATCTCCAAGGTCATTTCCAAGTGGAAAATCAATATGCCTGGGAGGAGCAGGGGCTTAAAGGTTTAGGAAGGCCAGTCAACACTAGGTTAGTACAGAAACTTCCTTGGCTGCTGTAGGATGTCATTGACCCTTGTCAAGGTTAAAGGCCAGTACATACCAATGCGGGTTATATTTACACAGTGGACTAAAATTAGCTGGCATGCTCTCCTGGCAACCAGCAGGATATAAGCCTCCCAATTTATCTAGCAATGCTAATTTTGGCAAAACTGAAATGGTCTTTCTGCTATTCTCAGTGGATAGGCATTCAACAACAATAACATCCTTTTCCTTCCTCTTCCTTTTCTCTACATTTTAGGAAATTTTAAATATAAATTCAAGCTAACTTTGGTTCAGACCGAATACATACAAACATGGAAACCTAATAAGGGTCCTATAAGCAGTAGAGTTTAGGGATTCTTTTGTGGTAGAAGTAGAACAAAAATAAAATAAAACACGTTACTATGCACCATTTTTCATCAACACTGGAAAAGCAAGGAGCTTAGAAGGGCACCGATTGGAGCGATGGCATTGTAAGTATAACTAGAACATTCGGGGGTGGGTTGAATGAAGGCCTTGAACTCCATGGTGAAAACCACACAGGGTGGAAGAAGACCTAGATCCACCCTGGGCTGCGATTGTGAATGTCGCCACCTCTTTGAAGTACTTGCAGTCTGTTTTGAAGAAGAGTGAAACTGTATGCGCTCAGCATGAAAAAGGGTGATGTGATCAATTTGTGATGTCCCCCAAGGAGTAATATTAGGACATGTGGTGGGTATTTGTGATACATCCAACAGTGATTGGGAGAGAGAGTAATGAGAAAAACCCAGGCTGAGGTGTTAAATAGATGTAGGTTCAAACTCTATAGTGTCCCTGGGTAGCCTGCAAAGGTACCAGAGAGTTGACTTGAATTTATTGCTCAACCCTAGACTTAAAGGGTACCGTGGTCTGAATATTTGTGTTCCCTGAAGTTCATAGCTTAAAATCTTGTTATGGTACTAAAGGTGGGCCTTTGGAAAGTGTTTAAGTCATGAGGATGGAGTGTGCAGTCATCACCACTATCCCTCTCCATAGCTCTTTTCACTTCATAAAACCGAATATAGTTTTCCTTTTACTACATGATTATGACCCATTTACAATTGTTGATATGACTGATATGTTGTAAATTAGGTCTTTCAGATTGTTTTACATTATATGTGGTAGGAAGAATAATGGTCTCACACTTTCTGTTTCTAGACCTTAAGTAAAATCTTACATTGTATGATTGTGTTTGCTTTACTTTGCTCTGTCTTCGTGTTAGTGCCATGCTGTTTTGATTACTTTAACTTATGAATACATCCTGATGTCTGGTAATGTAAGTTCTCCAACTTGCTCTATCTTTTTCCTTTTTATTAAGTATCTAGTGAATTGCTACTCAGTTCAAGTGACAGATATATATGCATGTGTATACATGTATATTCATAAATGGTGTCCTGAGCCCCTACTCTCAAGATTGTTGTAATGGTTCTGTGAGTTCATGTAGGTTAGGACATTTTGCAGGAACTTGGTCTATATTGATTTCCATACCTTACTTTCTTACCTCTGATTAAAATAACTGACAGCCAAACACAAAAGAGGAAATCCTCTTCACTCAAGGGCTGGATTTCTGAGAGCTGGAGGGACAGAAGAAGAGCAATAAGAACAGGAGAGTTGTCTTACCTATGAAAGGGAATCAGCCCTCCAGAAATTTTCCACATCAGGTACAATCTGAAGAGAGGTCAGTTTCAGAGCTCATCTAGAATAGTAGTTGTTCCTATTAGTTAACGTGCTTGAATGTAATGAAATTATTTGTAGTCAGAAAACGTGAGCTTAAATCACAGTTCTTCCACTTACAATGTGACTTTGGATAAATCATCCCAGCTTGTTTAGTCAGTTTTGTTATCTATATGTTTGGATATTCTTATTTTCTTTGCATATATCATAGGATCATTTTAATATAAATACATATGACAGAGACAAAGAAGAGGAACATGGATGGCTTCAGAGAGAGAGAATATGTGTAATATAGGTAAGATTCAGAGCTATAGTCAAAATTGTCAGTGGTTAAGGAGCAGAAGAGGAGCTCATGGCAGGAAACCAAGACTCAAGACTGGCCACAAAATTGTGTCAGCATGGCAGGGATTAGGAGGAGGTATAGCCCCATGGTCATGTGGTGGAAAGCAGGGTGCACAGGGATAAGCATACATCAATACCCCCCAAAATGATATGGTGGTGGGGGAAAAGACAGTGATGCAATAGGAAGAGCCAAGGGATAGGTAAGATGAGAAGGAGGAGGGTAGATATTTTTTCACTTGCACCAGGAGGCAGGAATCAGCAGTTAGGGGCAGAAGAAACAGGATGGTAGAATTGCTCGTGGGCAGATCAGAGAGTTCCCACTCAGTGTTTTCTCATTTTATCAATGTAGTATGAGATAAGTCATCAGCTGAATGTAGGAGTAGAAGAGTATTAGGAAGAGAAGAAAGTTGTGGTGACTTTTATGTATATATATAAATCCATATATATATATATAGGGATATATATATATATATATATATATATATATATATATATATATATTCCAAGGCTGGGGAAAGGGCAAGACTATCATTTTAAAATGGAAAAGTGCAACTGTCTCTCTGTTCAGCACCTATTCCCCTCTCTTAGTTAATGCCCTCTTCCTCAAAGCAATATGGCCTTTCTGCCACTTCTCATTAACTGAAAATTGCTGCCTCAAATTTTAACAGACAATACATTTTATTTTTAGTAACAGACAATACATTTTGGGAATTAACAGAATTTTTTATGATTTCATTTTATCTTCTTTGTTGGTCTATTATAATTATGTTTTGTTATTTTAGTGATTGTTTTAGGGTTTATAGAATCATCTTTAACTTATCAGAACCTACATTCAAGTGATATTATGCCACATAGATATAAGAACCTTATATAATATACTTTCATTTCTCCATTCTCAGACTTTATGATATAGTTGTCATACATTTTACATATATGCATAAACATGCACACTTTATAAATCTCATTACAGATTGTTATACTTTTTGTTTAAAGAATTTTCTGTTAAAAGAAATTTAAATCATAAAAAAACTCTTACATATTTACCCATGTAGTTACTTCTGAAGCTCTCCTTTGTGTACATCCATAGCTCCATCTGGTATAATTTTCCATAATTTTTCTTATAGTGTGGGTGTGGTGGTAATGAATTCTTTCAGCTTTTCTATTTCTAAAAAAGCTTTCATTTCAACTTTGTTTTTGGAAGAAATTTTCTGTGGGTATAGAATTCTAGTTCAAACATTTGTTTTGTTTTGTTTTGTTTTGTTTTAGTAATGTGAAGATGTTGCTCACTGTCTTCTCACTCACATTGTTTCTGATGAGAAATCTGCTGTTTTTCTTTTCTTTGTCCCCTTGATTTTTTCTGCATCACTGAACATTTGATTACTTAAAATATATGTATATAGTTCTCATGCTTAGGATTATTTGACCTTCTTGGATATATGGGTTTACAGTTTTCAACAAAGTTGGAAAATTTTGATCATTATTTCTTCAAATACTTTTCTGTCCCTCCCCTTCTTGAGGACTCCAATTACACTTATATTAAGCTATTTGAAGTGTCCCACACCTACTGTGTAATGGTTAGCACTCTGGACTCTGAAGTGCCCCATGGCTCAATGATGTTCTTTTCATTTTTTTTAAATTCTCTTTTTGCTCTATTTTATTTTAAAGACTTTCTATTGTTCTGTCTTCAAATTCACTAAACTTTTCTTTTTCAATGTCTAATCTGCTATTAATCCCATCCAATGCATTTTTCATCTCACATATTGCAGTTTTCATCTCTAAAAGTTGAATCTGAGTCTTATAAAAAAATCTTCTATGTCTCTACTTAACCTTTTGAACATACAGAATATAGTTATAATGGCTGTTTTAACATCCTTGTCTATTAATTCTAATACCTATGTAAGTTCTAGGTTGATTTTAATTTATTGTTTTTTCTCCTCATTATGAATTGTATTTTCCTGCTGCTTTTCATGCTTGGTAGTTTTTATTGAATAACAGACACTGTGAATTTTACTTTTGTTAGGGTATTGGATATTTTTATATTCCCATAAATACTCTTGAGCTTTTTTCCTCCTAGAATCCAGGTAAGTTATTTAGAAATACTTCGATTCTTTTGAGTCTTGATTTTAAGATTTGTTAGGCAGGACTGGAGTAATGCTCAGATAAGGACTAATTTTTTCCCCACTACAGAAGTAAGACCCTTCTATGTACTTTATCCAATGTTCCATGCATTATTAAGTTTTCCAGTCTGTCTCGTGGGAATGGGTACTGTTTCCTAGCTGTATGTGATTGTTTGGCACTATTGCTTCTAATCCTTTGGGGTGTTTCTTTCCTCAGCTTCATATAGTTGCTTCACATATGTACACTGATCATTACTCAGCTGAATACTCAGTGAGGACTCTCTTGAGATTTTCAGAATGTTCTCTGCACACTGCTTTCTCCTCCCTAGTATTTTGTCCTGCAAACTCAAACTGCCTTAATCTTCAGACCCTCAGTCCCAGCCCTCAACTCAGGTAGTCTATCACACTATACTTGTATTTTCATCGCCCCTGAACTGCAATCTGTGAAGTATCTCAAGTCAGTAAGCTGAGACAATCGTAGTGCTCATCTTGTTTGTTTCCCAGCTCTCAGGGATCCTTTCCTGCCTGATGTTCAGTGTCTTGAAAACTTAGTTCACACATTTTCTCTAGTTTTTGTGTTATGTGGGAGAGTAAATTTTGTCCCTATTACTCTGTCTTGGCTAGAATCTTGTGTCAATCTAATGTTAAAATATTTCCAAGACACAACTATCATGGAGTCTACGTGGCTATGAATTATCTCTGGTAAGGATCTCAAGGAGCTCTTGGAAGCATTATTTGGGGGAGGCAATAAATTATGGTTCCAAAGCCCCTCCCAGAGAACTCAGTCTCCCTATATAAGCCATCACTCTGTTGTGCTCATTCTGAGCTGGGCTTGGATAAAAGTGGTGCCCCAGCAGAGCTGCTGCTTTATTTAGAAATGGAAAATTATTGTAGATTTGCAGAGATACACTACCACCCACTTTGAGTATTTAAAGGGAATGATAAGATCCGAAGACGATCAGCTGACTTCGATCAGCAAAAATCCAAGTCATCTCTGATGTATTAAACTATAATTGTTGGAAATTCTTAGTCTTCTGAGCCAAAAAGGGATTCGCATTCAATGTAAATAAGAATTTGTCTGTGATTCTGCAGTTTTGTTTCCCAACCTGGCGCCCTCTGCAAAAATAGAAATGTCAGTGCCTGGTGGTGGTAGAGCATGCCAACTGATATTGTGACCCGAAGGACCAAGAAGGCACTGGCTCCACAGCTAGCTGGCAGGCTGCCATTGCCAGCAGGAAAATCATTCCTGTGTGATAAGACAGCGACAAATGCTTTCCCTGTGGCTATGATTAAAGCAGGCTCTGCATTATAACAACAGTGCTTCGAGCTTTGCATAGCAGTCATTTTTGCTAAATATTCATATGCTTATTTTTACTCTCCCAGTCCTTGTGTAAAACCAGGGAGTTTAGAATTTCAGGCACAAACTATTTCCCTTTTGGGGAAGAAAAATTAGCAAACAAAGGAAAAGAGGACTTGAGGGCTGGATGGGGAAAAGGAAAGATAGACGATTCTATAATCAGTCTCTAGAAGAACCTGTATTTCTTCTGTATGCTTGGTAGAAGGCAGTTGCTAATTGTCTAGGCCATGTATCAGCATAAGCTCCAGTCTCAAGGGGTTGTATTTTTCCAAACATTGTTAATAAATGAATGATCTATTAAAATGGCACAATGTGCTCTAGGGCAGAGACTAAAGGTTGTCTTTGTAACCATAGCATCTAAGCAGTGTCCTTGGCATATAGAAAGAACTCAAATGCATGTTTTTGGATTAGTCAATGAATGATAAAAAGAAAGGAGGAAGAGAGAAAGGAAAAAAGAGGAGAAAGAGAAGGAAGGAAGGAAGGAAGGAAGGAAGGAAGGAAGGAAGGAAGGAAGGAAGGAAGGAAGGAAGGAAGGAAGGAAGGAAGGAAGGAAGGAAGGAAAAAAGGAATTGTTTGAGAATAGACAACTGGGATGGCCACCCCACTTCCTAGAATCAGTGCACCTGGCTGCTTAGAAGCAGTGTTATTTGTCTTCTTCAGGTGTTTGTCACATCTGTTTTGGGGCTATAAAACCTCAGGCCCTTTTGGTGAGCCTCTCCACAATTTGTTAGCCCTTTATAACTTACAAAGCATCTCTCTAAGGTTTCCAGGTGCCGCTGACTACGAGGAACACTTGTTTTTTTGCCTTGGGAAGGATCATTATCCTCTCAGCTGACCTGATCCCTGTTACCTCTAGGCTTTATTGGGGATGGTGCATATGAGTGTGAGTGGGAGAGAGGGAGACACTGGAAGACAGCTTCCCTATGAGTCCTCTGGAAGCCCACCTGTCAGCATCTTTTGGCTTCCACACCCCTTCCACACTCACATGGAGCTCTGTTCCTGCTTATGTCAACATAAGAGTTCATGGACTTGAGGCTTCAAGGGTTGAAATGGATAGTGTAAGTTTATTGCACCTTGACATTATGAAATGGGGACACGAGCCCTTAATCTCTCTTCTCATTGTCCCCAATAAAATCAATGGGGGAGGGGAATCTCTCTAGGTTCTTTCTAGGGACTAGCCTGAGAATCAAGAGCTTTGGTCCCTGTCTTATCTCTGCCTCCAACTAGCTGTGTAAATGGGAGTAAGTCTCTCCTCTTCGGGCCCCAGTGCTCTTACCCAGGTAATGGGAAAATGGTGCTATAGGGTCTCTAGAATTCTTCCTTGCTGCGGCTTTTCTGTAATTCTAGGCCCTGACCACCCCAACCTGCCTGGTGATGCTGATACCCTGGAACTCACTGCTCCAAGAAGAACTTGAGATGGAGGGCACTCTGAGTAACTACTGTCCTCAAGCTGCCCCTGTTTGTTTTTGTCAAGCTTAGCACTTTGAAGAGAAAGGATAATCTGATGGCTGTCAAGACATGAGACCTAAGAAATGGACTACTCAGCCCTAGAGCCACAATCCTATGGGACCACGAGGGTGCCTCTTGTCCTGCCTCCATCAGTCCTCCTCTCTGTAGGCACCAATACCTCCACTCTGCAGTTCAGCCTTTGCTAGTCCCTGAGCCAAGGCAGGGATTATCCTGGTGTAGATAGAGATCTAGCGTGACTCTTGGATGATGGTTAAAAACGATGATGTATCTGATTGAATCCACATTCACAAACTCAGGAGTGCCAGAAACATGCCATTTCCATATTTTCTTAAAAATATAAATCTATCTTAGATTTCTCATCTGGCCAAACTAATAGGAAATCCAACTTAACTACTACTAAGTCTTCATCCTGATTGCCATTGGGTAAAATATTCCTGGGTCTTCCAATGGCAGAGCATTAGCATAACCTCTTTGCTAATTGATTGAATGGTTATTGCTAAGACCTTCTTTGTCCTGGTTCAAATGGTCCCTCACACCTGGCATCTCTGTTTTCATCTATGATGAGATTTAGAGCCAGTATACCAAGGTCCAGCCTCCCTAGGACACTATGCAATCATTCCCCCTAATACTTGCCACCTCCTAGGATGCTGCCAGAGAGCAGAGCAAGGGTCCCCACTGTTCATGGGACCTGAAGACCTCAACTCTCTTCTCTGTCTGGAAGAAAAATCTCTTTTCTCTTGTCCTCAAGTCATTCCTTACCCTCTCTTCCCCTCCCAGGAACATTTATTCAATGATTTAGGTACTGAAAACTAAGAGAGACTTTAAGCAATTTCTGCTTTAGGCTTTTAGCAAAAAAAGTTTAGACGTAGGAAATAGTATATGCTCAGCTATTATGACAAGAGACCCAAGTGAACAGCAGCCTGGAGGTCAACGGTCAGGGTGGCTGGACTTATCTCTTCCATGTGGTCTTGTAGGGATGGAGGTGCCTTCTAGCTTATCTTTCCACTAGTCCCCATGGTGTTGTCCTCCTCTGCATGGCCAAAGCTGGATCATCTCTATATCTGTGACCCAGCCCGCAAAGAGGAGAAAGAGAGGAAGCCAGGACCTGTAACTTGTGTCTAAAAAAAAAAATGATCTAGAAATTCTCTTGTCGCTCTTACTCTAACCATTGACTAAACTAATTCACAAGACCAACCTGGCCTCAAAGTAATATAATACTGAAGGAATTCGAGTATAAAAAAGAAGGCTAGGATATCTATTAGGGACAATTAGAGCTACCTGCTTAAAATAGAAGGGAAAATATAAGGAAAAGAAACCATAAATGAACATTTTAACAAATTATCTTGTAATTAACATCAACAGCATTATCATTCCCTTCTCATTATTGAGGACCAATTATATGCTTGTCACTCTGTCAGGTTTTCATGTATTATTTCTAGTCCTTTACAATAATTCTTCAAGGAAATTATAGTCCTTGTGTCATCTAGGGTTCTGTGGTGGCTTTTCACTGTGTACATTTAGAGAAGTAAAATTACTTCTCTATATGATTTGGGATGTGGGCTGGCCACAAGACAAGTGAAGTAGTCGCCATTTCTACATTAGGCACAGCGGCAGCTCCCACACATTGTCACTATTCTGCTGGCTCCCCTTGTTGGCATAGGACAGCACCCCAGCTTCCAGCTCCTCCATCTCCTGCTAGGTTTTCTCCTTTAGCTTCTCTGAGGCTTGGTCCAGGTGTATGTGCAGCTCCATGATGAAGGACATGGGCTTTTCTCACAAGTCACTCACGTTATCAAAGTTGCAGTAATTTGCCCTTTAAATTTGTTTGTCCTCACAGTTTCCTTTGGCTTCTCTGATTCCAATTTTCCTTGGTCTTTCTCCCACTTCTCTGTAAGTCCATATATGCTTCTTTTCAAGCTTTCTTCTCTCTGCCTTTTCTAAGTAGAAGTTTCTCAGTTCTCTCCTCAGGTGAATTTATCCATTCGTGTTTTCAAATGCCATCTATGTGTTCATGATCCCTCAATTTATGTATCCAGCCCAGACAACTCTTTAGGGCTCTAGTCTCTTAGGCCCAGTTTCCTTCTCGACATCTGCACATAGATGATTTATAAGCATCTCAAACTTGACACTTCTCAAACTAGGCTATTTTCTTTTCTCTGCCACAGTTTTCCACCTGAGTAGACGGCATTCTTCCTGTGGTTCAAGTCAAACACATGGTTCCATCCATTACTCTCCCTATCTCTGCCCCCTACAACTCACAGTTCAGCAAGTACTTTCTCTTATGTCTAGTCATAGCCATGCAGCTGGTTCCAAGACTTTAGAGCTTTTTTTAGGCTTTCTACTCCCTGGTTCCACTATAAGAACAGTATGGCAAGATCTGACTTGAGGCAGGGAGGTGTTGAACACCTGGGCATGATACAGTCGTGGGCACAGACTGGGTTAATTCCCAAAGTGCTCTTTGAATTTCTAACCAAGGCACAGAGAAGGTCGACAGGTCTAAAGATTCTTAATGCATTATTATCATTTTTGATGATAAAACTACATTATTTATATCATTTTTATTAATTAAACATACCCACATACATATATACTTTGTATTACCATAAATAATATACATTTCTTTTGTGAAGAGAAGGAAGTGCTTTGCTTTATTCACAGGCCTTAATCCCTGGAAATCAAGAATAAGAAAATATTACAGATTTACAGCACCAAAGCAAGCGAAAAAAAATATAGTATAAATCTTTAAACAATGTAGTAAATCAAATATTTATTGAATGCCCATTTCATACTAGGCACTCTACTAAGTGCTGTGAGGGAGCTCATTGATGAATAAGACATGGCTCCTGTGCTTTCACAAAATAGTTAAGAAAACAAAGCACAATAAGTGAACAGTTAAGTAATAAGAAGGAATTAAGTACTGAGACTTTGTTTATACAAAGCAATACAGAAAAATTATATATTAGGATTGCTTCTAAACAATGCTTTGCAAGTAATTATAAGCATAAGGACCGAGCAATGTAAAAAGAATCTTCTACTGTTTTCAGTTCAGTTGAGTATATATCTCATTAAACACCAGCATCACTGCTGTTCATTTCCATGGTAACTGGGAAGTCTAGAGGAATAATCATATTAATACTTATCAAAGTAATTAGAATAATATATGCTGAGGTAACTATGTTTCAGTTACAAGAAACACTCTTCACTAGTATTTTCTCATTTAAACCTCACAATAATCCTATGAGATAGTGACTATTCCTGAGGCTCAGAGAGGATAAATGGTCTCACACAACGTAAGTGCTAAGAGACGGACTGGAACCCAGGTCTGTTTGGCTATGACTCATTCTTCAAAGTCAGGCTGAAGACTTGCCTCATCCCTTAGCATCTCCATCTGAGAAGACAGATGAAGGAAGACTTAAGTTGAGTTATACAGAGGAGCAAGTTGGCTGGGGATGGAGGAAGCAGCATAAATTCTCTCAGGTACATTCCACTAACTTAAGGGGAGAATGAAGAATTAACAAGGGTGTGTTTTTATACACGTTGCTAGAAAGTCAAGTTTTCATCTAACAATACTGAATATGGGGCTGGTGTGTGTTATATAAAGTAGAAAAAGAAAGAAATATTAAGAGTTGTTCTTCCTGACTCTTGACAGAAGAGTGTAAGATTGGTCTAAATTTTAAAGATGAATCCACACATTTAAGAAATAATTCAGAAAACTGAACACTAGTTTTTAAAAAACTGAGTAAAACTCTTCCATGGGAATCCATTATCTTTTTAGCAGGATGTCTTAGGAGCTCTCAGGAGCAGTGGCTTATTCCATTCCAGCTGACTCGTACAAGCTTGTGAGAGCTGAGCATTAAACGTGCAAAAACTTCTCAAGCAGCTTCACATCATGTTGGTGGTTGGCAGTATTTTTACACTATGGAAATTTGTAAATGCTCTAAGTCCTCCAGGGAGCTGGTTGTTAAGTATTTAAAAACACACCACTGCCTAGAAGCAACTATTTAATTAGCACCTCTTCACCTACCCTAGGGATCCTAGTAGACCTAATGTGGCGAAAACTGAAAGTAGAGTAGGTGTAGCGAAGGAAGGTGGAGAAGGTAGAAACAGAGGTAGGGCAAGTGGTAAACATGCTACAGATTGTGATTTCCACATCTGGTTGCGTGTGAGAATTACCTGGGGAGCTTTTAAAACATAAAGACTTCTAGATTCAATGTAGTACCTAGCACATTTGACACTTGGAGCAGATAAACATCCCCCTCTTCTATATTAAAATTATTTTAATAGTAATTATGCAATATCAATAATAACTAATTGTAAAATACATAAGAGTCCTGTTTATGTAATATATATGTATGTTATACATTATGTACATATACTAAAATAATAAATAATATATATAATCTTATTTTGACTCATTTTTATTTTATACTTAATTAAAAAGAAAGAACAACCTTAAATTTTAAAATATTATTTTTTTAAATATAATGGTTCATGTATGAAATAAAATTTACCCATGCCAAAATAAAATGTTGTATTTCATAATTTATATTCTATTTCACCATTTTAAATTTGAAATAAAAATTCTAGGTGATTACATAGAATGGCAAATTTGAAGTAACTCAAACTCTGTTTCTTTGTCTTGACTAAGACTATTACTACGTTAGTCTTATTTATTTAGAATCCAGGAAAATGTAAGACTACTGGTATTGGAAACACAAATTAAACCCCACGCAAGCCTCAGACCCCAAATGTTAAAAAACTTTCTCTGGAAATGAAAATGTGTCAGTGAAACTGACTGTATTACTGGTGATTCTTCAAATTAACTTCCTGGTAGAATATGGTGTTTATTAAAAGTTAAGTATGAAAAATGTGTAACTTGAAGCTTGAGTATATATGACTTAAACTCAACAAGTGCTTAGAACAAAGAAAGATTTTGAAGTATTTATCACTAACATTGTTTGAAACTGTCAGCACATGCTGATAACAAAAAGCAGGCTGACTTTTAGTTGGTTCTATTATCATTTTAAATTCTCTATAGACAAGGCACCAACTTACTGCCTGCACCTGGGTGTACTCTCTCCACCACCCTGCCCTCGGCACATCACTGCCTAGATCCTACCTCAAACCAAAATACTCAGAATCTTTTGCCAGGTTGGGCCCCAGAAGTCTATATTTGTAAAAATCTCTCCCATGTGACTCTAATGATCAGCCAGGTTTTGGAAACTCTGATATGGGAACAACAAAGACAGAAATACCTCTGACTTAAAATCAAGGGAGGAAACCGGGATATCTGAGGAGCTGCCCAAGTCTCCAAATTCTGGAAATCTCATCCCCATTCCACTGGCTGGCAGAGGGACTTCACAGAGAACACTCATTGTAAAAGAACCTCCAAGGGCAACTGTGGAGAGTTCTTCTGCTATGTCATGGAAGACTTGAGCACACAGATATTTACATATTAAAATAAGAAAACATATACTTCTATTTAATGGTATATTGAAAAATCTTTTTTTTTGCTGTCTTTCTGTATAAATATTTTAATTAACTGTTCTCCCTCCTTACTGATCCATCTGCTCTTTCCCTAACCATCTCAAAAAAGTCTATCCTCAAAAAATTCAGAATTTTTTTTTTAAACTTGTTAGACGTTACTCTTCTGCTCACATACCTTCAGGGGGCTTTTTACCTCAGAGTAAAAGCCAAAATCTGACCATAGTTACAATGCCTTATATGACGTGTCCCCCTCCATCTCACCACCACTGCCTCTTCTAATTGCATCTCCTCACTAACTCCATTCCGGCCACACTGGCCTCTTGCTATTCCTCAAACTTTTAAGCATTTCCATCTCAGGGCCTTTGCACTCACTGGCTATTCTCTCTGCCTGGAACACTCTTCCCACAGGAATCCACATGGCTTTCTCCCTCACATCCTTCAGTTCTGCATTCAAACCTCTCAACACTTATCAGTGCTATATCTCCAGGGCTTAGACTCGGCCTTAAGCATGATTGCCTTTATAAATATCTGTTGAATGAATGAATAAATCAAAATGCACATGATCAAAAATTAAGTAATAATAGACTTCTAAAAATCTCATTTGCCCCAACCCCTTTACTTAGTCACACTTCCAAAGGTAACCACTTGGAACTTTTTAAGCTGTTTTCTGTTAGTTTACCTCCTAGAACTCTAAATCACTGGTTCTATTTACATTATCTATTGGCCCCCTGCTATGATAGAGCTGGATTTGATTGATTTGCATTCTACTCCCTTCATCTATGTATATATCTACCACAATATAGTTACTATTACTATTTTTAGTTCCTTCTTCACCTATGTATCTATTACAATGTAGTTGCTATAATTATTTATAGTTCTTTTGTTGATTATTTTTGTAATTTAGTTATATTCTACCATGTTTCTATTCAGTTATTTGATATAGTACCTTTTGTCTCCTTAGTTTCTAATATATTAGTCCCTTACTCTTTCCTTCCATTCTCCTCCTTGCCCTCCACTCAATGTTTATTGTCCTTCCTGAGGCATTAGTTTTCATCACCACAAAATGACTTGAATTTCATGTCTCATAACTGAAATCTTCAAAAAAAATCTTTAGGAGAGTATGGCTGGTTTTAATGAACATTTCACTTCCCTCTCCCTAGTCTTCATTTTAAATTCGGACAAAAACAGTGCCCAGCAAGGCTGAGATTTTTGCCAGAAGCGTGGGAGGACAGGTAACTCCTCAGGAAGCCAGCCATCGCAGCCTTCAGGATGGATGCACCAGGCTTGGGGGCTGGCCTCAGCTGCACATTCTCTGTCACCTGATTCTCCACAGTAGCCTGGAGATGAGGGATATACCCCTTGGGGGAAGATTCAGGTTAACCAGGTTCTCATGACTGATGTGCCAATGGGAGGCAGAGCTGTTAAGCCAAAAGGGACCCACATATTGGCAAGACTGTTTTCTGTCTCCATCATTGACTAATCCCCTTTTGACCAATACATATTTAAATTTTTCCCTTCTCATTACACTCAAGCCACTTTTTGTGTAAGCCATTCTCTCTAAGGTAAGTTAGCCCATCTCTATATTAATTCTCTGAGAACCATCTTATCTTCCTCATTCTCAAATTTATAGCCAGTCACATTACTATTGCCACATCAGGTAATAATATCATGTCTGTTATCTATTGATTAAAAGCATCCTGGGAATTCAGTATCTCATAAATATAACAAACTGAGCATTGTATTTCTGTAGTAAGCACATTTCTGAACTAGATAGAGGCATTTCTGCAACAGCCAGAAGACTGGTTGGATGTCAGACCAGGTTCAATCTAGGCCTGAATATGTTTATAGCTGCTGTGACCTAATGATTTACCACCATATGGTCTACCAGCTTTTAAGCAGAACTGAACAAGGAATAGTAAAGTTAATCTACTACACACAGGGTTTAGGGTTTCTTTTGAGTTCTTTACCACTATATAGAACTATATAATAGTGTAGCTTATGATATAGTAAGGTGGAAGAAAAGGAAGAATTAGATAAACCAATGTAAAGTAAAAAAATTAAATACATTCATTCACTTATTGAACATTTATTTAACAGCTATTGAGCATCTACTATTTGCCATGATCCGTACCAAATCCTGCAGACACAACAAAGGATGAACAAGGCAGTTATAGTATCTGACCTCATGGAGCTAACACTTCAGAAGAGAAGATAAAATTAAACAATAATTATACAAATAATTAAGTAATTATAACCATAAAAAGTGCTATGAAAGAGAAGAGCAGGGTGCAGTGAAAATATAAAACAGAAAGGACTGATCTAAGCTGAGATAGGTGGGGGTGGGCTGAAGAAGACTTTCCCGAGGAAGTGATGTATAAGCATAGGCCTGAAGAGTGTTTTATGTAGAGGGAACAGCATGTGCCAAGACTCACAAGTAGGCAAGAACACAGCATATTGAAAGAACTGCAAGGCCAGTATTGATAAAGGGTATCCATCAAAAGACTTAGATGAATAAGATGAGTACTGGGAAGTAAATCATAACATTCCAGGCTCGTAACAATTATACTGCTTACTGGATAGAGGAGTTATTGCTTAGTTCATGTCTGTAGAATTTTGTTACCTTTTTAACAAGGAAAAAGTCAATATTCTAGTCCAGCAGTCTCCAACTATTTTGGTACCAGGGATGGGTGCTCCTATGAGAATCTAATGCCTGATGCTCTGAAGTGGAGCTGAGGTGGTGATGCTAGCACTGGGGAGCAGCTGCAAGTACAGATGAAGCTTCACTCACTCGCTCACCACTCACCTCCTGCTGTATGGCCTGGTTCCTAAAAGGCCACTGAGCTCTATTGGTCCATGGCCCAGGGGTAGGAAGCCCCTGTTCTAGTCCATGGGATAGTAAAGCTTTTAGGTAAGCTGATAATACTGATAGCTAGAACTTTATCTCATCCATCTCATACAATTTTAATAACGGAAATACATAGTTCTACTGCAAACCAGAGCGCCTATAGTTTTCTTGGTGGATGAATGTCAGTTGGAGAATTAGTTCATCCTTGTGAAGAAGCGCTTTCTTTCCCTCTTCTGTCTCTGTCCTTTGAAGTTCTTCCCAGTTATCAGGGCCATCCTTACAGTTCAAGTCTGCCTTAGAAGGGTGTGAGTCATTTGTGAAAGTCTTGCTGAAAGATTAAAAGATCAAAGGAAACAAAGCTAGGATTCCAAAACCACTAGTGGTTTTATTGGATTTTCTTTCTGTTTTTGTTTGTTTGTTCAGTTAAAAAGTATCACCCCAAATTCACTTTGCTTTCCAACCCACCCATATCCTCCTTGCTCCAATTCTTTCTGTGTCAAATCTCTCTATACTGACCCATGCACTATTTCCAGTTTCAAATTTTCATTGCTCTTATCCTTCCACAAGAATAGGTGGGGGTTTGTTTTATGCAATTGTGTCTAGATTTATCTATATTTACATTCTTCAGGTATGTATAACTATGTGCAAATACAAAACCGTTTATGTAGGTAGGTGTCCACACATGTATCAGCAAATTAATACGTGTGTAAGTGTCCTGTGGTTATAACACTAAAAGGCTGCATTGTCCAATACAGGTAGCTACTACTGACATTTGCTTATTTAAGTGAAGTAAAATTAACTAAAATTAAAAATTCAATACCTCCAGTGAATCAGCCACATTGTAGGTACTCAAGAGCTACATGAGGCTAGTGGCTACCATACTGAACAGAGTAGATATGACCATTTTCATTATTACCCATATTCCACTGGATAGTACTGCTGCAAGGGTTTTTTGTTGGTTTGTTTGTTTTTGGTTTTGTTTTTGCCCTTGAGATGCACTTTAGATTCCTTAATATGGCTTACAAGATGCAGATCTGGCCCCTCCTGACCTCTTTCTTCATATTTCAGCATACCTCCCCTCAAACACCATTCTCCAGTCATGCTGAACTTCTTTTAGTTCCTTGAATATTCTTCACTCTCCTTATCAGTTTTCCAAAATACTCTTTCTTTTCACTAGAATGCCATTTCCTTCCTTCTTGTCACCTTTCTCCTGTTCTTAGCTTAAAAGTCACTACCTCGAGAAGTCCTTCCTGATTGGGAGGCTCTGCAATGACACCCTATTCTTGCCCTATATTAAAAGTAATGCTTTTAAAAAAAAAATCTATTGCTTATTTAATTGCATCTAATTCTCGTCCAGAGTGTATGAGGCCAGGGGTATGTGACTGTATCCATACTATTTAACTTCTGCAGCACCAGACAAGTAGCTAGCACTTAGTGAATGTGTGGGAGTGTATTAAACTGCATCTATAACTACAATATATGTTGGGGCAACTCCGTGTTCATGTGACACTGACACCAAGATGCAACTAGTGTGTGTGAGAAGCAGAAGTAAGCAGTGAGAGTCAGGAAGGAGAAGCTAAGAAGATGGAGAATCAAACGACAGAGAAAGAAGAGGATTCCCCAGGAAGCAGAGCAGAGATTCTTGGCAGTCACTCCTGATACGTTTCCTTAACATCCAGTGAAGAAGAATATTACTCACCCATAAAAAAAATAAAATTTTATCACTTGCAACAACATGAATAAACCTAGAGGACATTATGCTAAGTGAAATAAGCCAGACAGAGAAAGACAAATACCATATGATTTCACTTATATGTGGAATCTAAAAAACAAAATAAATGAACAAAGCAGAAACAAACTCATAGATACAGAGAACAAATTGATGGTTGCCAGATGGAAGGTGGGTTTGGTAGATGGGTAAAAAATAGGAAAAGACTAAGAAGTATAAACTTACAGTTATAAAAGAGTCATGGGGATGTAAAGCACAGCATAGGGAATATAGTTAATAATATCGTCATAACTATGTATGGTGTCAGATGGGTACTAGACTTATCAAGGAGATCACGTCATAAGTTATATAAATACCTAATCACTATGATCTACACTTGAAATAAATATAATATTATATGTAGACTGTAATTGAAAAATTAAAAAAAAAATTAAAAAAAAACCCTTTTTTTAAGTTAAAAGAAAAAAAGGCATCCAGTGGGGAGGCAGCAGGAGTTAGGAGTCAGGGTCCCAGTCACAGACCTGCACACACAGCAGATCTGCATAACCTGCGTAAAGACATGACCCGTGAAGCGCTGCCCAGAGCCAGGCTACAGTTTGGTAACGTGGCCCACACAGAAATTTTAATTTTTACACTTCACTCTCACAGAAACATTTGAGCAGATCCAAACACATGGTCTTTAGAAATTTGTTAGAATCTCTTGTCCTCGTCCATCTACAGCACCCATAAATTCCTTGGAGTTTCTCTCTGCTACCCCGTCTCTGCCACCCTGGGCCCTTGGTCCCCTCTTCTCTGTCCACCTTATAGTTCTATACAGGCTCCAGATAAGTCATACCTCACCAGTCCCACAAAGCACCCTGAAGATTGAGGGATGTGTTCCATATTAATTGCTTTTCTCATGAGAGTCAGATTTCCTTCTCTTTTTGTTTTTTGTTGTTTTTTTTTTCCATAGAAAGTGATGGGGGAATAAAGAGCTAGTGAGCAAAGGAGGAGAGGGGATGCTGTGAACTCTCAAACATTAATAATTTTTATCCCATAACATGTAAATTTAAGTGTATAAAAAACTCTATGGAGTTCATCTGTGGGATGGCTTTAGTTCTAATGTCCTTTAAAAAAATTGAGCTAAAGGGTTCCCTTAAGGTATTAGGGGGATAGTTGAAGAAAATAGTACATAAAAACATTTTTCTTGTACTCCCTGTGCCCTGACAGTATAGAGTAAATAACGAAGGCTTATAAAATTGGTTCTCTTCCAGGGTATAGTCCAGTCCATGTAAAATGGATGAGATAGCACTTTAGACCAATAAATTAAAGGGAAAGGCAGTCCCTCATATCATGCTTGGCACACAGTAGGGCTCAATGAGAGAATTCAATGAAAGGAAGAATCCAGAGCAGTGGTTTACAGCCCTGGATGTACATTGGAAGCATGTGGGGCACTTGAAAAAATATTGTTCTCTGGTTCCTGCCCCTAGAAATTCTGATGTAATTGGTCTCAGGTATGGCCTGAGCACTGGTATTTTAAAAAGCTCACCAGGTGTTTCTATTACACAGCTAAGGTTCAGAAACACACCCTGCTCTAGAGGGAAATGATGAGTCCTTCTCTCATATTTCCCTTCAGATCTTTACAAGGATGCCATATCATCATGGCTCAGCCATGGAATTGGAAGGTCTAAGGCTAATCAGTTTGAGATAAAAATTTTATTATGGAATTTTTCTGTTAGATGTTTACAAAGTGGTGTGTGTGTGTGTGTGTGTGTGTGTGTGTGTGTGTGGTGGGGGGGAGAGAGAGAGAGAGAGAGAGGAGACAGAGAGAGAGAGAGAGAGAGAGAGAGAGAGAGAGAGAGAACTTGTTTCTGAGTCTTTTGAAGTTTTTTGTCTTTAGCAGGGTTCTCAAGTTTAGAAATTTTGGAGCATTCCCTCAAGTAACAAGTATAGTTTTATATCTAAATCTAAAGTAAAATTGGCAGTAATTATTAGCACAAATCAGCAAGCAAAATGTAGCAACCAATAGAGAAAAGCTGGTCCGATAGTTCTCAGTGGTACTATTATTTTCATATATTCACTAGGTTCAAGATTAGTTTATTAATTCTGTATCAGGTTAAGGGAATGGAGGCAGCTGGTAATCATTTCTTCATTTATATTTTCATGCAACAGCCATCTGCTGAATGTCTTCTATGTGCCAAGGCCTGATTAGGGTTGGGAATACAATGGTGAATAAAATTACAGAGCCCCTTTCTTCAAAGCAGTGGGAAACAGAGACAAGTGAACAAGCACTTGAACTAAGTGTGGGTGTGCAGTGATGGGGGAACACAGGATGCAGTGAGAGCAGATAGTTGGGACATCCAGCTCAGACATGATTGACAGGTTGAGGACTTGTGATAACTCCTGGAAACAATTACTTTGTGGAGAGTGGCAGCCATGGAATATACTATTTGGATTTTCCTTTAAGAAAGAATTTCCTGTTCAGCTACTGAGAGTGCAGTTATCTGATAACATCCAGCTGTTAGTGCTGTCAGGATTTGCCCTAGCTTTCAAGCTGAGGCCATGCTTTTCCAGGCAGGGGGAATAGCATTATTTATGTGCATAGAATGGGGTGAAGAGTAGTAGCAAAAGGAGAAGAAAAAGGTAAGGCGGGAATTGTGGTCCAAATCATGGAGAGCCTTGGAGGCCATCATGGGAACACTGGCTCCTACTCAAAGTGATATGGGGTGGGAGGAAGGTGTTGACTGGGCAGCCATATAAATTGATTTATGTCTGATAATATCCTATACCCTAACTTTGCTCCAGCCCACTTCCTCCCCTTGAGGCAATGACACCCAGCCCTCCAGGACTTTGCATCTAGCAGTATACCTTCTGGATGACTCTTAGTATGACAGCTGTGGATAGCCTCTCTGCAGTGAGATTTCCAAAGAAATTAAAGATTTCACCTCTGACTTCAAGAGTGTTATATTGTCATGAATGAAACTAAGTACATTCTTGTGTCCCAAATTGTGAAGGTCATCAAGCATCAAGGCCAGGAGGTATGGTAAAGGAAAAGTCCAGTCTTTCTAGTGTGACAGGTAAAATCACTGGTTTTTATCCCGGGAAAAGAAATCAACACTTTTACTTGACTTTAAGCTACAATTGCCTTCCTTGACTTTCTCCATCTGGTGATCAGTGACCTTGGCACGTAGGTGGCCTCAGAAAAATCCTGGTTGATGTACAATCTCATTAGAATCATGGGTGTCTATTTCCCATTTTCTACCTTCTTTAGATTTCCAAGTTGAGCTGATCCTAGAAATAAAGGTTCAGGCAAAAAGGGAACTACTCAGAAAAAAAAAAAAAAACTAAAGTAATTCCTCCCTGAAAAAAATGATTTTTCCATTTAGAGATAAGGAAGATTTCATGTTTTTCCTCATTACATGTTTTTCCTAGGATTGCATTCCTTTGGCTGAGCCTAAAGCCTTCTTGAGAAGACCCATGACCCGGTAGCTTCCTATTCAGCTTCAGGCCCCACACGAGGCCTGGATGTCCTTACAAACTCATTTTTAATAGATTTCTTGGCAACAAAAACAACTCTTTTCAATATCACCTGGTCTCAAGGAATGCCAAGGTCCCAAGGAAAAATGCTATGACAAGAACAGTGACAGTAATGCACTATTACTAGAAAAATGGTCAAAACTGACAATTCACAAATATTAATGGTGAATAAACATATAAAAGTAGTTAGCATCACTAATAATCAAAAAAGAGAAAGGGAAAGGAATGTAATCTAGATAAAATCAACAAAATTGGAAACAAGCAAAATGGCTCATAATAGGCGATTGGTTAAATTTGGAGGCAGTGGCATACCTTGAAAAATTCTGTTTGTAAAAATTTTCTTCTATTAACAATAAAATGGTCACAGGACACAAAACTATATATGCGAACATGTTCTTAAGTTTAAAAATAAAAGTATTTACAAAGAGAAAAAATATTTTAAATAAGTATTTGTTATGGGGTGGTATAATTCTAGATAATTTTGCTTACAATTTCATCCAAATATTTTTTGTAGTTTGCAATTTTCTAAAATAAATGTATAGTCATAAAAATCAAGTAAAATCAAATTAAAAAATAATAAAAGGGATATTAAAATTATACTACTGTACATTTTTTCTTGTAGTGTAACTTCCACAAAAAAGAAGTTTAAAAAATTCTTTTAACAAGTCATCTAATATTGATGTTGGCTTTTCCTTGCAAGAGTATGATGTCATGGCAATAAAGCATTTTTCATGAACTTGTGATTTAAATGGTTAGACGGTCTCAGTCAATCTCAGGACAAGTTCTATAGCTTAATCAATATTGTCTCTTTTGGCTAGAAGAGTTTAGGTACAATCATCATTCCTTAATTAGTGCAAGTTGGCACATTTAAAAGACACAAATCACCTCTTTCTCAGCTCTTGACCATTTTCAGTGCAAATAAAAAAATTAAAAAAAAAGAGGGGAAACTGAACAATCGTTGAGTTTAGACAGCAGAAGAGAAGGGAGGGAAGAAGAGGGTGGGGAGGGGGCCTTAGCAGAGACTGCGTGCACTCTGGCAGGACCTGGGAGTGGGAGAAGGGCAGTGATGGGTGCCGCTGCTCTTCCTCTATGCCAGGCTCATTCCTCATGGAACGATTCCATTAACTCCTTTGGAACCCCTTAAGGGACATGTTATTTTCTCTACTTCACAGAAGAAGACACTGACACTTAACGAAATAACTTGCCCAAGATTATACATGCTAGGAGAAAATGGAGTTGCAATTGAAACTACCTTTATAACTCAAACAGAAAATATGTGCATATGTGTACGTTTGCGTGTGGACACTTGATGAACACATTTTTGTCAATGACGGACTTTTTCCTATCTAGTCACCTGAAACTTGGAGAGGTGAAGTGACTTGTCTGTGGCTCCGGAGACAGCACTAGAACACAAACGACCTGATTATCCTTCTATGTAAATATATTGTAATTTAAACTTAAACTGGCCAGGCAAAGGCTTTGAAATATTGTATGGGCTGTAGGTGCTCGTAGCCATTACAGGTGAAAAGAGAGTCATGAAAACCAAGAGAAAGTATGGAAGATGATGCCACGAAGAGCTGGTTCAGGGGAGAACTTTGGCATGTGCTGACCAGCATCAACACCCGCCTGCTGAGTCCCGGAGGACCCAGGATGCCCACCCTCTCCGGATCTGGGAGTGATCCTTAAAGGGCAAATTAGATAGTATAAGTGTCTCAGGATGAGGAGAGCTGAGCGAAAGCCTTCAGTTTTTGGAGATGTGTAGAAGCAAGTGGAATTGGGAAGAAAAATTCAAACTCAGGGAACCAGAAAGAAAAAGACCTGGGCTAGAAAGGCTGGACTTTAACACTCCTTTAGTCCTAACCCAGGCTTCTGCGAGATAAGTCCTGATACTACTCACATTGTTGTAGTCACTTCTCCAAATCAGTGACCTGACTGTGATGTTGCTAGAGGTCAACCTGTAGGAAGGGAGACAGAAAATAAAAAAACCGGGGCTGCAGCTCCAGGATCATGGTCTCACAGGGGTCATTAGAGTCTTTTTTTCCAATCTTTTTGATTGTTTGTCACAAGACTTGGAGCTCTCTTTCATGCGAAAGCACTCTACGGCAGCTGATGATAGAAGCATCGCAGAGAACACTGTGCAGGGAAGCTATTCGATGAGGATAAGAATCAGTATATTTTAATCTAAAGTGATCTAGTGAGTGATCGTCTTCTTCAATTTTATAGGACTATGAGTCCTTAGAGGGCAAGACTCATGTTTATTCTTTAGGTGGGACATTTATCATCTACGCTAAACTTTTTCAAAAAATTATTTTTGAATTTTTAAAAATAATGTTTACCGTAAAACATTAAAACAATGTAAAGGTACATAGATATAAAAGTGAATGTTCTCATTTATAGCCCCTTTCACTCACTGCCGCCTTAGGAGGTAACCTCTGGTGATACTAGAGTGTACGTTGCAAGATTTCTTGCCACATTTTCACAGCCCTCCTCCCCCTGCCACACACTAAAGTACATATGTGCACACACACACAGTTCTGTTATGGTATGGCTTTCTTTTTTTTTTACAAAAAAGAGAGAGCATATTCTATATTCCATCTGCAATTTACAACTTAATATGCCACGCACAAGTTTTTATGTGCATCAGTCACAATCCTGTTAGCTGATCATTCCTAAATGGAAGTGACGCTGCTTTACCCTCCCTTATCTTATAAGTTTGCCATGAGTATTAATCATACATTAGAAGGTACTTAAGAAGTTTTTAAAAAAATTATACCCAAGGTTTTGAGATGGCCACTGATGTATTATTTTATAGGGAGACATTATACAGATTAGACGGTGAGTTCTGAAGAGAGTAAGGACAAGGAAGTAATTTCTCGTTTTCCCACTCTGAATGGGACACTTTGTGATCTGCATTTTATAAAAACATGAAAGTGAGGTCAGGCTTGGCAGGGAAATTGCTGGCTACAAGCTTTTAGGACAATTAAGAAACAGCAGGATCATTCTGGCATGAGCTTCAACCAGTTGGCAGAAAAATGCCTCTTCTGCTCCCATGGTGACTGGCAATTCCAAGTAAGTGGCCAAAATTGCCTTTCATGTTTGCTGGTAACTTCTTTGTTGAAGTTTTTGAGTCTTGTTGAATTCTCTTTGATAATGGGGTATCTCCCCTATTAGAGCAAATCTGACATCTATAAGGATTATTTCAATTCTAACAGGACAAAAATTCCCTCGTTGGCAGCGTTAGGAATCCTTGCAGCCTTGCTCAAACCTGGAAAAAAACACTTTCCCTAAAAGTTTTATTCTTTAAGGCTTTGTTACCATATCCAAAGACTATGTTTTATATTTTTAGTGACATACTAATAGGCATTTTGAAATATTAAAAATAGCTCACAGACCTCTGCTATTATCTTTGGTGAAGTCCAAGGACTTGGAACCCCAGGTAGGACATTATTAACTTAAAATGTCCCTATTCACTTAAATTATAAGCTGTCAATAAATATCATTTTTCTTCCAAATTCAATTTACAGTTCTCTGAAACTGCATTGCTCCTCCCATCCCCAATACCCCAGCAGGAGAGCACTAATAATTACCTGTGGCTTGCTGCTGAAAGCCTGAAGCTGAGAGCAGTGTGTGCAGTGGTTGGGTGTGGCCTTGGTGCTTCAGCAGCTGTCCAAAGCCAAATTCTACCGCATGTTTGCTTAGAGCTTCCATAAAGTGGAGGGGATGGTGGCATCTACCTTATAAGGTTGTTGAGAACATTAATGAATCCATTTAATAAAGCATCTCGAACACTGTCTATATCATAAAGTGTTAGTTACTACTGGATCTTTTATATTTAAGGACACTCCCTTTAACTTTCCTTATTGGAATGAGGTCAGTAGCTATTTATGCTACTAAGAGAGGAAGAACTCCTCATCTCATTCCTTTTGTCATAATAGAAATAACTCCATCCATACTCCCTCTCCCCTGCATTAGGTCAGGTAAGGGCCAGGCTGCCTGGCTTGACTACTAACGACTTGGACCATGAAGAAGTTTTTTAACCTTTCTGAGCCTCAGTTTCCTCATTTGTGTAAAGTTAATTACAGTTCTCTCTGGTTATAAGGCTGCTGGGAAGACCAAGACAGGGTGGATGATGTACTTAGAGCTAGTGAGCACTCAATCAATTTGTCTACTAAGTTGACTCTCATGCAACAAATTCAAGGCCATCCACTGAGCATGTACTATGTGTCCACTCTATCTCACTTAAAAATAACCATTGTTAGCTCTGTTTAAATGGGGACCCATTATTGTCACTTAACTAACAAGGAGACTAAGGCTTTGGAAGGTTTACTGATGAGTAGCACTTCTCAGCATCAGAAGGTGATAGAGCTGAAATGTGAACCCAGGTCATGTGCCATGAATATCTGGACAACCTAAGGATTCTCAGGGTCAGTTGATAAACAGGGTAGAGGGATTGTTAGTCCCTGCCTTCTGCTTGCTATCAGAAACCGTTTAAGTTGTTTTCTTGTTGTTGTTGTTTATGACCAACTGCTACGTAAATTTACAACCTACTTTTAACAGTTCAACAATATAACAGTTTTTCCATACTCATACTTCTGGGTTATTTCCCCTCAGAGTTTCATGGGCTTTCTAGAATGGCTAAACGATTCTCTGAAACTTTTCAACCAGGAGAGTTTTTCCTTTTCCATTGATTCTAAAACAGTGAGTTGACTCCTCTCCTTCCTGGAAGCCTTTTTAAGTCATTACAAACAGCATTTATCTTTATAGTTCTCAAGTGACCTTTAGTGCAAACCTTTCTTCTTCCTGGGATGGGTTCTGACATCCTTCTCGAGGAACACAAAAGCCCCCACTCAACTGATTTATCCCGCTGAGGCTTTGGAAAGGGTCTCTTCTTCTCTGACCATGTTTTAATTCGAACTGTGGGAGAAAATATTCAGCAATAATTCTCACTTCCTAGTTTTCTTTGAGGTTTTTTTTTTTTTTTTTAAGTAGGTTATTCTAACATCTGCTTGCAAAACTTTATTATTCCAGTCAAAATATGGCTTTATACCTTTTAACCAATTATTTCTTATCTTTGGCTATTTCTGCTCTTTTTTTATTCAAATAAGCCAGCATCTGTTCCCAGGGTTCGGTGCCAAGGTGCCACCCAGCTCCGAGACACTAATCTTTGATCTTTTTTCTTTTGCCTCTTCTTGGTACCATACATTAGTTATCATCCCAAAGTCTCTCACAGTCTCATGATTCTCTGTGCAAACTTATGTAGGAGTTTAAAAAAAACTTTAAAAGGAGAGCTATGAAGCTTATTCATATTAAATGCTGAATTAAGGTAACTAAAAGCTATGTGCTTTTCTCTGAATTTGCTCTCTTCTGCCTAGATGTAGTGTGCCTTAATGGGGAGAGAACTGCCAATTTAGCACAAAGCAGAGGGCTTTTCAGTATCAGCTCCTCCCATGTCATGATCACTGGTAAGTTACCCAGGTAGCTTTTCATGTCATGGGCATAATGTTGGAGGTCACCTCCATAGGTCAAATTTAATGTCAGGAGAAAGGCACAGGGTGGTACCTTCCTTACTAAGGGGTGATCTCTGATGTTTGCAGTTACTTTTCTTTAGCTTCATACCACAAACAGGTCCCCATTTAAACAGAGCTAACAATGGTTTTGCAGTTTCACACTGATGTGGAGTTTTGGTCCAACTTTGAAGAAAATCTTTTATTTATGCATGATGATTTTTCTGAATTCTAAGTTATTGTTATAGGAACTTTCAAAGTGAGAGTGATGTATTTCATGTAAGATAAAATAAACAAACAATTTTTGAAAAGTGCTGAAAAGAATTTTTCAATCACTCGATCATTCAATCAACAGCCATTTATTTAATGCCTACTCTGTGTCACATACCACATTACACATCAGTAATACAATTGCAGGAAAAACAGACACAGGCCCTGTCTTCCTGGAGCTTAGAACCCAGCTGATAGCTTCTGCTAACATAGATAGTAGTAGTTTGAATGTGAGTTGTGGCTTTTCTAAGTCAGATGTAAATAAAGCTTGCCTCTTGCTTTAAAGCCATGTAAAAAGGACATTTCCCAGGGAAATCCCGTGGGAAAAATACTGTGCATTCTCAGAAAGACTATAAACCTGAGCATTTTCCTAAGAAGTTGGACCTTTTTACCCAGAGCCATGAACCTGAATAAATTAATCATTTCTATGGTGTGGAGAGCAGTGACTAGTTTAAAATAAGAGTTGACGAACGACTGCTTATGGGCCAAATCCAGTCCACTAATTGTCTTTGCATGGCCTGTGAACTAAGAATAGCTTTTACATTTTTAAATGCTTGAAAAAAAGATCAAAAGAATAAAAATATATTGTGACACATGATAACTATATGAAATTTAGTTTTCAATGTCCATAAAGTTTTATTGAAATCATACTAAGCAAAATAAGCCAGATGGAAAAAAGTTGAAAATCACATGATATCACTTATATGTGGGATATAAACCTAAAAGCAACAAATGAGCGAGACAAACAGACAGAGACTCGTGGACTATAGGCTAGTGGTTACCAGAGGACTATAGACTAGTGGTTACTAGTGGGGTAGGTGTGGAGGGGAGAGGTAGATGAGGTAAACGGGTTCAAATATAGGGTTTAGAGGGAGGGATCAAATATATGGTAGCTGAAGGAAACTGGACTTTGAGTGGTAAACACACAATGGAATATACAGATGTCAAATAATAATGTACACCTGAAAATTATATAATTGTATTAACCAATGTTAGCCCAATAAACTTAATTTAAAAAAAAAAAAAGAAAGAAAGAAAAAAGTTTTATTGGCACACAGCTGTGCCCATTTGTTTATGTATTGTCTATGACTACTTTTGGGCTACAATGGCAGAGTTGGAGAGCGCAACAGAGTGTTCAGTCTGCAAAGCCTCAAGTATTTATTATCTGGCCCCTTAAAGAAAATATTTCCAGACTCTGGTCTAGAAAATTTTCTGGTGTAGTCATTTGCTGAGAGACACACTAACCCCAAACAGCTCTTTTCCTGTGTCTGGTATGAAAAACAGAGGAAAGCATAGGAAGAGACAGAGAATGGCACACTTATAAGCAGGTTTGAATTTTCTTAAGCCACAAACTTGGGTGTACGAGAAATATAACATTTTCCATAATGAAATTTAATGTGTTTAATGTCAACATGCAATCTTAATCATGCCTACAAAGCCTCTGTGTTTTCTGTCTTTTCATCTTGGAGTTCAGTTAATTCTGATTTTCTCTCCTGTCTTCCTTCTCCCCTGGTGTGGGGAACCTCCATGGCATTCTGGAAAGCCTGCCTCTCCTGGGATGTTTCCCACCTCTGGTTACTGACATTCCAGAAGTCTTTAGGCCCCCACTTGGTCTTGCTGTTTTCTGCTTCAATGTCCTTTACCAATCTGTCAGATATCCCCAGGATTGATCATTGCTGCCCTACTCCTGAATCCTTCTCCTGTGACTTGCACTGCCCTCCGTGTTTCCTCTGGGGCCGCTGGAGACCATTAGAACACATCAGCCTTCTCTGGCCTTAGCACCCCAGGACGCTGGGATGGGAATCAGGTGTATATGACAGTGTCCTTGCACTTAAAAATGCTATCCTTCCTCTTCACACGGGCAGCTTCTTGGATAGAAACACTCCCAAGCCTGCTATTGCTCCTTTGGCAGTGGTGTCTGGAGTTGGAAGAACAGGATGTCTTCTCTTTCAGGGCCATGATCTGAGGCAGGCAGAATGGAGGAGGAGTGGGCTTCTGCCTGATAATCTTTTCAGAATGAGCTTATTTGTTTTTTCCCAGTTCTGTGCATGTTCCAGCCAGCTCAAGTCAGACCTATTGGCTCTGTTTGATTCAGCAACTTTAGGCTCTGGTTAGGCCAGATGGAAAATCAGTCCTGGAAAAACGAAAATGTGAAAAACCAAGGCAGAGAAGGTCATCCACCCCCTCATAAATCTAAACACACTAAGTCCATTGAAGGACTTGCCAGGAAAATGCTATTTTCAGTTTTCTCTGTGGGTTCAATTTATCTTTACTGCTAAATAGTCAAGTTGAATTAGATCCAGAACCAGATACAATTTGACTCTTTTTCCTTGAAGGAAGTTACCTCCTTCTCTGTCAGGAACCTGGCTACCCTGTCCTCAAGACTGGCTCTTCCCAAGCGAGGAATCACAGCAGATCTTCCTTTTAGATATCCAAACTGAGTGCCACTTGTTTCCCTTCCTCAGATGAATGAGTAATTGCCTCTTTTCTGTTACCTCTCACTCGAATTGAGAAACAGTTACTCAGGACTGCACATTACTTCACTGGGTTTTGCTTTTTGAAGGTGGCAACTTTTTTGTATTTTAAGATCGACTTTGGCCTGAAGCATAGCCTCATCTTTTATCCTGACCATTCAAGTTTATAACAGAATGGAGTAGGAGGAAGCACATACCTGTCCAGGCAATCTGGATTGCAAAATTGACCCCAGTGTCAATGAGATGTTGGAATAGCCACAGGAACACCCATACTTCCACAATATTAGCACAGTTCTATGTAAAGATAAAATATACAGTGTTTTAAAGCATACCCCAGGCTTTTACTGTCAAGAATCACAGTTCCTGCCCTATAAAGACAGCTGCAGAGTAGAGGAGAGATGTCTAGGTATATTTTCCATCTAAATGGCAAAGTAGAAATTGATTTCTAATCTTCCATATAGAAACCACTTGTTTCCCCACATTGGTTGCATAAAAAAAGGACAGGAGTCCTGAGGCAAATCCCTTCAGGACAGAGTGAGAGAAACCTCTCCTTCAAACCCCCTGTAGTCTTCTTACTATATAATCATAAGGTCTTTGATATCCCCGCCTTTAAGCAGTGGTGCTTTGTTCCTCTCCCAGTGAGTGTGAACTGAACTCAGCAACTCATTTCTAACGAAGAGAAAATGGCAAGTGTGACCTTGTCTTACAAAGACTTCAACATAAAAGGTACTATGGCTTCCCCCTTGCTCTCTCTCGGATCACTCGCTGTTCAAGAAGCCAGCTGTTCTCACCCTGAACAAGCCTGATCCCGTCTGATATCAGAAGCTAAGCATGGTCGGGCCTGGTTAGTGCTTGGATGGGAGAACAGCCAGAAAGACCAGGTGCTGTAGGCGTAAAAACTTTTTTAAAAAAAATAAGGGATTGTAAGCTAACAAGGTCCTTGCAATCTGTGAGGTCAACCAAGGGTTGCCTCGCCTAAATGAATGAATGAATGAATGAATAAATAAATAAATAAATAAATAAATGAAGCCAGCTGTCATGTTAGGAAAACATGTAAACAATCCAAAGGAGAGGCCCACATAGTGAGGAACTAAGGTCACCTGCCAATAACCAATGAGAAGCTGTGGCCTCTTGCCAAGAGCCATGTGAGTGAGCCACACTGGAAGCAGATTCTTCAACCTCAGTTAAGTCTTCAGAGGACACAGCCCTGTTCAACAGCTTCACTGCAACCCTGTGAGAGACCCTAAGCCAGAGCTAAGATGTTCACAAATTAGGGATCCACAGAAACTGAGATAATAAATATTTGTTGTTTTAAGCCACTAAGTTTTAGAGGAATTCATTATGCAGCAATAGATAGTTAATAAAGTTTTCCTTGGATAATATTTCATTTATGGTAAAAATTTTATTACAGATGTTATTTATGATATATACATTTATGTTTAATAATCATAAAGAACAATCAACTTTCAAAAGGAATAGGGCTGATAAAATAAATTACCATATGAGTTTGTAGCTGAGCTACCCAAACTTGGCAAGATAAGGCAAAGGAACTTGACCATGTTCCTAAATAATTTAGATACACTCAAATGCTCTTCCATTTGGATCATTTGAGTGGACAAAAAGAGGAAGTAGGGTCCAAGTTGGTCAATTTCACTTTATTTATTATCCACTTAAGAGGATAGTGTGATGGATTTACAATAAACCTGCAAATTATTCAATACCCTTCCCATTGAGAACAAGGATTCTCTGCCCCTTCTTGTGGAATCTGGGCTAAATATAGCGACTTGGTTATAAACAGTAGATAGCTCAGTCAATGGCCCTGACTGAAGTCTCAGCCAACAGCCAGTATCAACTATCAGATACAAGAGTAATGTTACTTCCCAACGATTTCTGCCCCCAACCATCAAGTCACTTCCAACTGTCAAGTCCCACCCCACCCCAGCTTGAATCTTCTAGTTTGAGACCCCAAATATCATTGAGCAGAGATGAGGTACACCCACTGTGCCCTGCCCAAATTCTTGTCCTACAGAGTCCATGAGCATAATAAAATGGTTGTTTTATGCCACTAAGGTTTGGTATGGTTTGTTACATAGCAGTAGTAACCAGAACAGTCAGAAACAGTTTTTCTTCATGTTTCACATTAGTTGGAAATAATCCAATTCAGAGACAAGAACTAATTAGCCAACTGACTTTAAGCAATGGACCTTAAAGGACTTAACTTCAGGGCAAAATGTAGGATCAGTAGAAGGGCAGCAACATAAGGGACCAAGTGGAGAGACACTAAATGATTTTCATTCTGTTGTAGTTTTCTATTGCAATTTGCAGCTTTCTGAAAACATTAAGAAACTCATTAGGCAGTAGGTATAGAGATAGAAACAGTAAGCGTAAATAAGCGTTTTTTCCCCCAACTTAAAAAAAAATAGCAATTGTGAAAATTTTCAAAAATAATCAAAAACAAAAAACAAAAAATAAAGAGACACATTTATATTTACCACTACTGCCCAATTCCAAGGTTCACGTTTTTGGAAATATTTGCTACATATCTATTTTTATAAAAAATATTAGCTGTTAGACACTTTTAGAGCTCCCCATTCCCACTTGATTCCAATCTATCTCATCCCCAGAGGTAAACACTATCCTGAAGCTGGTGTTTCTCTCTTGCTTCTGCCTTTTAATTATTTTAAGAATAAATAGTTCTGAAAGTTATAATTGCATTTTTTGAGAGCTAGTTTTAATGATGTTGTCAATAATAAATAAATTGATTTGATTAAGAAACTGCAGACGAATGTTTGCTCTCACTCAATAATGGATTAAAAATCTTAGGATACATGCTCTCCATCTAGTGGTAAAAACAGAATAACCATAGGTGCATATATGTCTGATGTAGGAAAATGAGCACCTATAAATTGATGTCTATGCACAGGACACTCTTCTAGTCTCTGTGAGAAATACAAAGATGAACAAAACACAGACTATGGCCCTCAGGGTGCTCACAATCCATAGTTTACCGTGTGCTCAACAACCACATGAGGAATATGAAGGCTCAGAGAAGCCAAGGAACTTGCTCAAGGTCATACGACATACAACTAGTGAGTGGAAGAACAGCGACCCAAACTCTTACAGATCTTACTTCAAAGCTCATTCTCTAAACTGCAAATCTTGATAGGACTTTAAAATTTTGTTTTTATATTAAAACACATACAGATTTCTTATAAAGTAGAATGTAAATTTTGATGAACTGTAAGCCTTAAAGAGAAAAGTTTTCAAATAAATTTGGCCTATTTCTTGGGTGTCCCCACAACCTCAAATCTAGGAATTTCTGCCTCTAGGGGCCCATAGGAGGAAAACTTTGAGAAGCTCTGCCTGCGAATGGCACTCTAGCAAAGAGCAGGAGATAGTTTGGAGAGGGAGTGGGGTGTTTGAAGATTACTAAGAGTTGCAACATTAAAAACCCCTAACACCTTTGTCAGCTGGACACTGACCAATTAGAATAGGGCACTGATTGATCAGACCAGACACTGAATGTAGCAACCGGCTTAGCCATGACTACACCTACTATCTTATTCTTTAAAAAATAAGGGAAAGGGATTGAAAGAAGGGAAAAGTTTTAATAAACTATCACCAAAGTTACTTTAACATGTTCCAAACCTATTCTTCCTCTTCTATTTCCCTGCCTCCATTAGCCTTCCAAATTAGAAACCTTGATATTATCCTTCACTTAATTTCTCCCTTGGGTAAGAATCTAGTCTTAATTTCTGCTGCTTACCTTGTTGATCCTCTGGTCCTACTCTGAGGGATAAAGAGAAAACAAGGTGTGCGGGGGGCAAAAAACCCCAGAAGATACAAGGCAAAGGAACTTTCTAGATGGAAGAACAGGTTGGAATGAGTATGGGAATGGTTTGTGCAAAGAAGGTGGTAATCACATAGTGGGTGAGGGAGAGAGCACAAGAAGGTAAAGTCAGAGAGATAATCGGAGGTCAGGCTACGCAGGGCATAGAAGACCTGTTGTGTGGCTTGTGTTTTATTCTTGGTACAGTTGGGAGCTGTTGGAGGATTTGGGGTAGTAGGGAAGGGGCACATAACAAGATATGATTTGTGTTTTCAAACAATTACTCTGACTGTGACAATGAATTCCAGGATGGTAAGACTAGAAACAAGAGCTTTACAATTGTAGAAGAATGAGATGGTGGTAACTTGGAGAGGAATGGTAGAGGATGTGGACACAAGAGAGTAGACTTGGCATATGATCTGAAGGTAGAGTCTGTGGGCAGTCATCTGATATTATCCAGTCCAAGTCCTTCACATTGCAGATGAAGAAACTGGAGTTCAGAGAAATAATGTCAAGTCGCCATCTATAAATGGCAGAGCCACTCTGACACGGGCTCAAGATTTCTAGTCTAGCACGCTTTGCACCACACTATAGCTGACCCTCTGTATCCACAGATTCAACCAAACACAGACCGAAAATATTTGGAAATAAATTTTGTTGTTGCTGATGTGTACGATGTAGTTAGGCCTATGAAGAACATGTACAAGCTTTTTTTCCTCATCATTATTCCCTAAACAATACAATATAATGACCATTTGCATTGTATTAGGTATTACAATCAATCTAGAGATAATTTAAAGCATATGGGAGGCTGTTCATAGGTTATATGCAAATATTAACCCATTTTATGGGAAGGACTTGAGCATCCCCAAATTTAGGTATTCATGAGAGGTCCTGGAAAGAGTCCCCTGTGGATACCGAGGAATGATTGTAGTTTATATACCTTTTTATGTGTGTGTGCCTTTATCTCTCTCACCAGATTAGAAGTAACCTGAAAACAGAGAAACTCCCTTAAACTTGAATGATTAATTCAGCTACTATTTTGCAAAGGCTATAAGCAAGTCACATGATAGATAAAATGTTATATATGACATAGTCCTACACTGCCAGGATCATTCAATCCAAGGCACATAGAAGAAACTCCTTGACACATCTAAAATTAAAATGAAGTTGAAAAACATACAAAGTTACCAATCTACATAAAGTGAAATCCCATTGAGATTCAGACTTCCAGAGAACTTAACTTACTTAAGAGAAGGGGAAATACTAGAGGAAACCCACATTAGCTCTTTACAGAAGATAACAGCCCTTGCATGAGTAGTTTCAACTGGCCCTAAATTGAAAAACTGTTTGCATAATTTCTTTGCCTACTCTAAACTCAGAGAAGAGCCTTACATGAGCTTAGTGGAGGGTTCACACACCCTTCTTAAAACTTGGCAATGGAGACTTTGTTGGAATGGGTGGATGAATGCCAAATAAGCCCGGGGAAACTCTTTTCCTTTCACTTCTGCCTTTAGAATGGCGAAACAGCTTTGGCTGAGCCTTCGTCTTAGGAGGTGTTTTTATCCAGAGAGACATGTAGGGCGAAGTGGAACCCAGGGACAAGCAAATTAAGGGGTTGATTTCTCATGATTAATTCTGGCTTTGGCTTCAGACTAAAATAAAGAAAAAGAGGGAGAGACTGAGTTTACACGTTGTTTGATCTAATTCACTAAGATAAGGAAGCAAAATGGGATTAGGGATGTAACCAGGAATAAATCATAACCAGGGATTAAGTCATAACTAATAAAAATATTCATTTAATTTAATCATATCTTGTATTATCTCATTCAGGAGTCTAGGCTTGACAGGTAATAATAACTGGAGGGATGTGCAGATTCAGCTCAGGTAAGGGAACCCTTCCCATCTGGTGTAGTTGGCAGAATTGAAAGCAGTCATCTGAAAAACCTCTAACGAAAAGATGCCTCTTGGTTTCAGAGAGAATGCCAAACACCTGTGTCTATCATTAATCATGAAGTCATTGAAAAGTAGCTTTGAATAGTGCAGGTACTAATAACAAGTGAATTTAAGGTCACTCCCTATACCTTATGTCCATCCTTTCTCTAGGTATGTGCAGTGTTGGGTAAACCCCTCCTTAGGATGGATCTGTTTTCTGTGCTCTCAGCTTCTCATTCTGTATCTTTCTTCCTTCCTCTCTGCCATCTGGTGCCTTCTCTCTGCAATTAGGGTTTCTGGAGCTTCCTGACCAGGTTTGTCCACCAAGCAATATCTAGTGTTCCTAAATTATTCCTTTATTCTCCATTGATTCCATAAATCCTCCCAGTTTCTCAGAACATGGATCTCATTCATCTGTTTAGAGTAAAACAATGAGATTGAACTTATTCATGCTATCAGGTGGATGATTTAATGTGATAACTTGTTCATTCTTCAGATGGATAGATCTTAAGAGTAGAATGTTGGGGGACAAAGGACCACATTCTAGCACTTCTAACATGATCACATTATCGTGTACTCACCTTTTTTCATTGCCTGAATCGCGATGTTCAATTACGTATTTTATAATTGACTGATTAATTTCTTTCTTTCAATTAGATGATAAATTTTGTGAAGATAAGGTCCATGTCTATTCACGTTTCTCAGCCTAAAGCACCATGATTGACCCAAAGGAGGAGACTAATAAATACTTGTGTGAATAAAGCGAGTTTTCAAGGACAGGTGAGATATATCTGCTCCAAAGGGAAAAAATCCAAAAAAAAAAAAAAAAAAAAGAAAAGAAAAGAAAAAATGGTGACGCAGTCTGAAGAAATAGAAAAGATTAATGTAGAGAGCTGATGTTTTATTTAAAAATACAACACTGTACAAATTTCTTTAAAGTAAAAAGAGAGAGGGAACTCACTGAGGATGACAGGTTTCAAGAAAGCAAGTCCCAATTAGTTAATACCCTTTGCTTAGAGGACATCACTTCTCAGATTAGAAAATGAATAAATACTATTGTTTCCTCCCTCTGTCCCCTCTGCCCTGATGAGATGAAGGATTTAGAAAAGCAACAGCCAGTCTGAGCCCTATGTTTTCAGCTCTCCACTTACAACTGTGCCTCCTCACCTTACTCATTCCCACCCCCACCCCACCCAGACCCTCTCTTTCTAACCACTTCATGATCTTTCTTCTCTGGCTTTCTCTGTGATGAGACAGAGGAATAGAATTATTAGATGAAAAATTTGCCAGTTTCATACAAGGCTCAGCCTGCACTATAGAAATGTCCTTGCTCTGCTTAGGTTCCTATGAAAATGAGATAAAATAAGTAAAAGAGCTGGTTGCCTAGTGGGCACTCAAAACATGCGAATTTTTTTCCTCCTTCTTTCTTGGTTCATAAAACACTTGTGAACCACAGCTGTCCAGCAAGAATTTCTATTTATCTTCTGGCCTAAAAGGGAAGCTAAAATGTTTGTAATTAATTAAGCTGGAAGGCAGTGAGCTGTAGCTAGAAAAGTATGTATGAGACAAGTAGCTAAGAAATTCTATGTGGCAAAAGCCTGTAATTCCCTAGATAGAGGATTTCTTAAAGAGGGTGATTTATCTTTAAAGCATCATTCAGGTGCCTTTTTTATAGTCCTACTGTTGCTATGGAAATCACCCCTGTAAGAATGCATGCAAATGTAGAATGTATTGCCAGATGCATAAATGGAGGGTGCAAGAAGTGGCAGGCATGTTAACACTTGTCCATCTTCAGCTATGGACCAGAAAAGGAACTAGAATGTGGTTGAAGAAGATGGAGTGCTGTGGAGTAGAAAGCAACACAGAGATCTCAGTGCCTGATAAACACCATGACTTTCAAGAATCTCCAAGTCTCCGCTCTACTACATATGGCCATTATGTCTGTCAGTTCAGTATTCCCATTATTAGCATCTCCTTTCATTGTCAGTACCATCCTAGTTTAGTTGATAAACCAAATAGTCACACGATCACTATAGAATATAATTTTACCCATATAATAGAAGAAGCATTGCTGAAGTGATCCTGTTTGATCTATGATTGATTATATTTTATGCACAGGCTTAAGTCATTTATAAAGCTATTTTCTGGGTAGGAACCATCTCTTCCTTTCTCTGCACGTCTATCACTTCTATCACAGCTTCAATTAAGCAGCTGCGCCTCCACCTCCCTCCCCTTCAAAAAGAAACAAGTCGTCTGTTACAATTTCACAAGAAAAGAATAAAGTTGTGTTCAATTGTGGATACTAGGAGTCAGCTAGGCTCACTCACCAATGAAGCAACTAGATCTTACATGTTAGCCTTCCAGATTGCATGTTTCAAAGTTGTGCTGCGAGGAAAAAATTAATTACTGACTATCGTGAATGCTTTGCAGGTGCATCATTCATGGTTTCTAGATGCGAGTGACTTGAGTATAAAAGGGCACTGGGAACATTACAGAATCCCTGGGGGAAGGCTGGAGAACCAGAGTTAGAAAATGAGCAGGCTCAAACTGCAGCATGACAGACAGTCCTCAGCCAAGATCAATGCCACAGAAGTTGTCCAACATGGACAATGCTGCACTGCTACTGGGCATTGGACCCCACTGGAGGCACCAAGACCATGGCTTCCCCTAAAAACGGGATGTTCTTGCTATCTTTGCTGTCACCACCAGAATGGTTAATTCATGATCCCTTCTTTTTTGCCTAATTAGCTTCTGATTCTAAATCCTAGATGTATGCATATGATGGGCCATGCCTAGATTGAGTGCTTAGGCTCTACCTGCAAGTGAGGTTGGAAGAGTGAATATCAGCCCTCTTCAGCTTCTACAAGAAGAGGTGACTACTGTCTTCCACCAATTTCGCAAACATAGGAAGGAAATTCGAATGCTTTGCAACCAAAATAATGTCTGCCACAAGGGGAGATGGTGCATCTTAAATCTGAGAACGTCAAAGCCTCTCTATATAATCTTCAGAAATAAAATTCTTAAAAGTCTTTTGAAATCAAAGTTAAATGTTCCAAAATGAAACCTTAAACCATGGCTTCCTAGAGTTTTCAAAAAAGAGGGGATAATTTTCAATTGTCCAAGAGTTTGGCTCTAAAGCTAACAGAGGAAAAGGGAAAAAGGAAGAAAGAATGCTGATTAAAATTCTTGGGGACAGGGAAAGTTTAGAGTCCTGGATAGAAGAGGTAGCTCACTTGCCAATTTTTCGCCATAATCTGTCATAAACCACAAGAAACCATGTGTGTGTGTGTGTGGGGGGGGAGGATAATAGAAAAATGGGAAGGTATCAAGGCAGAAAACACAGAATTTCACCCACAGAAAGAAGGTAAGCATGTCACTGGCAACTGTGGACAGGAAGGCCATGGTGAGCTTTAGGCAACAAGGAGTGGTGTCCTCAACAAATCTTGAACACTTGGGTGCCACATATAGCAAGTTGTGATTCACAACTTGAGGGAAGAGGACAAATGGATGATTTGAGGCAAAAAAATACACAGGAAGGGTCATCTAATTGTGGGACAGGCCAGCTGTCAGGATGAGAAAATTTGCCAATGTGTCATTTTGGCTGCAAGTGATACAAACCCAGCACTAATTAGCTCAGGCAAAAGAGAACTTATTGGAAGGATAAAGGGGTGCCACATATAACTGCCAACAGGAGGAGGATGGGGCAGTTGGGCCCCAAGGATCAAATTTCCCCAGAACTCTCTATCTCTGACTTTTATCTCTGCCTCTTTCTAAAGAGAGAAGGCAATTCTGCTTTGAATTGCAGACCAGAATCTTTGGCATGATGGAGAATAAAATTTCTCACAGGGCTAAGGTCCTATTTTGTGGGTTGCACTTTCAGAGGAGAGGTGATCCCCTTAGTTTTAATTCTATAGAAATACCAAGGTCAGGGATCCCAATTTAAGTTTCTGACTACTTTAAAGGATGGTTACTAGTTGTGGGCAAACTGCTAACATTTTTACCTACCCTAGGGTGATTGATTGTGGATAGCAAGGTGGCCCTGATTGAAACATCTTGGGTTCATTACCCCTGGATCTGTCAGCTATGCAAGAAACGGGGTCATGTAACAGACGTGACTGCTGGAGTCCCATCCCTGTGAGTCAGAGCCATTCTCAGAGAAGGGAGGATCATTGCTATCTCCAGCTGGGGTGTGTTACATCAAAGAAGCTGGTTGGGAATTTGGGCACAGAGTGTTTTCCTGAGAGGAAACAGGTAGGTAGCCTCAATATTTCATATTCTGTCATGCTGTTCCTGATAATAAGGTTGCTGACTTGGGAGAAAAATGTCACTGTGGGTATCTCATGGCCAGGACAATGCCTTCATCACCTTTGCGTGCCTCACAGAGCCCTTGTGGGTGCTTCATGATGGCGGGGTTGGAGGGAGCTTGTCACAACCTTAATCCAAGAAAGTACTGGCAAGGAGCACACCTTTAGTCTGAGACAGGCAACAGCCAATTGTGCATTCCTTAGGAAGGGGAGGAGCTGTGGCCTAGGGGGATCTGGGACAGTGGTAACATGTACCAGCCCCTTCAGAGCAAGAGAAGCATGATTGTAATGATACTTAGGTGAGTCAGGTTCTCATTCCATGCCCAACTTATTGTGCCAAGTTTCCACATCTCTGTCTCTGATATTGCAGTTGTCTGATTGGTTTACAAGGGCTGGCTTGAACTGGCCAAACATAAAGTGAGTTTATCTTTCCTGCCTACTGTTCACTCCTAATGTACTGAAGGCCACATTTGAAAAGTCAAAAAAACGTGACCGGATCATCCGTATTTAGGGTTCAAGCAACTGCCCTGAGAGGTTATTGACAAAACAAACTTCATCACACTGTTGTTTTGATATCTCACAAACAGAGCCACAATTTGTAGTTTGGAAAAAAGTCAGGGTGCATCTACCTGATCGATGCCACCTGATGTCAGCTACATCTCCCAGCCTGGCCTGGCTTTGCTGGAATCAAATCTTTGTGATAATACTGACCACATTCCACTTGTAGCTCTTAGTGCTGGTAGAATTTTCACAATGACTTTCTAAACAAAACCGGGTAATACAGAATCTCCTAAAAACTGTGGTTGAGTTTATCCTTCACTGCTTATGGGAGTCGAGACTGGCATCTGCCTCCTAAGTTACATGTGCTTTTTATATGAAGCGATGTTTACATGTTCCCTACAACTCTTCTGTATAATGAATCCATGTCGAACAGCATTCTCCCATGGAAAAATAAAGTTACATAATAGATTCAACTGTCATTTGTTACTTAAACATGTTTCATGTTCATCCTTTTCTTTTTCTACTTTTACTCAAGTTCCTGACTTTTGGACACATTCTTATTTTAAAAAAATTAAAGCTCTGTCCTTTTAGGGATCTATGTCAACATGTCAACTGTCTTGCCACATTCTTTGCTAATGCCAGCGTCATCAGAATTTTAAAAGCTGAAGCAAGGAATTGCGTTTGAAATGAGTGCCACTTGAGCAATAACTGCAGAGAGCCAGAACCTTCTTGTGAAGAAAATGAAAGCAGAACTTTTGTGGACGGCCTTTAAGCCCCCTTTACAGTTCTGATCTTCTTTACCCTTCCCCAGCCTTCATGGCCAATTGAAAAAAGGTGGTGTCATATTCCCTGGCACAAAAGCTGCCTGCCACCATACCTTTAGTACAAACAAATACCAAGGTTTTACAATTTCTTCACCACCCTGAAAAAGCATCATCTTAGAATCACTTCCCAGTCACCAATTTCCCCTGTGTGGGTAAGAGAAATCAGATTTCATACAAGAGTCTAAACATCACGCTTCCCCATTAGCTTCCTGGCGTGCCCATTCAGTCCCATTCAGGCTTAGTGGTTTCCAATTTAGAAACCAAATATGTTGACCACCTCATAGTCTGTATTTTTATATTTATATTTAACTAGAGATAACCAATTAATTCAGTGTATAGGTTTGTGAACGTAAGCGCAGTCCATATATTTATCTTTGCTTGGGATTTCTCTCACATGTTCATAATAATGGTTAAAGTTAAAAAGCTATTTGTATTGGACATTTTTACATCGGAAGAAGCACAGAAATGTCTCTCAGAGTCCCACATTTCAGAACAGTTAGGGGCAGCACGTAGAAAAGTATCCAAGAAGCGATTTCATTTCCATGGCAGCCAGGATCCAGACGCCAAAGCTTTATAGATTAAAATCAATGCCTGAATTGCATTCAGAAAGCCTGAATTGCCTGTCAGACTTCAGGACCAGCAGCGCAATGTGATAAATGAGGTGAAGAGCCTCATCCAGGCAAGGCAGTGCTGCCGCATTAGCTAGCACTTCTGCGTCTTTTTCAAAGCAAATACCAAATGGAATGAATTACTGGGAAACAGCAAATGAATGTCAAGAATTTGAGATGCATGGGTTATAATTTACTAATTACTGGGAAAAGATGAACACAAAGTCAATGTGTGAGAGAATGTGGTAGGGGGAAGGGTGGAGCAGTGGAGACAAAGAGTGAGCAGCACATGCGGAAGGCTCCTATTTTCTGTGCCGGTAAAAAGAGATGGATTTCAGAGGCACAGATACTCAGTTTGACTCCCAGTTTGGTCATTTCCAGTCTGCGTCATAAACTGTAAAGAGCATTCAATAAGATAAATATATAAACATCTAGTCTAGCACCTGGCACATAGTAGGCAGTCAATAAATGTTATGCCTCCCTCTTATTCCTTTCTTATTTAGTGAAGTAATCACAGCACTAAGACATAACTGACATTGCTCCATGATTCGGTGCTAGGGAATGAGCCTCACTGCTTCCATAGGAGGTCATCAAAATTTAAAGACAGTAAAGCAAGGATGGAAAAACAGAGTATTGAGAAATTCACAGAGAAGGCTTCACAAGACCAGGTTCACTATAAAATTGCATGAATAATATAACTTTTGATGCTGTCATCTGCCTGTTGGTACAAATCTGTCCAATGGCAAAATAATGACCCATAATTTCATTTTCCAGTGTCCTGGCCTCTCTTCTGTGACACTAATGTGTTCTCTGAGCCCAGAGGGAGCTGAGCCCGGCATTCCATCACCCAGGTGCTCCTAACAGCTTGTAGCAGCCAAGATAGGGACTCCTTGGGGTCTCCTCTCTGCCACAAGGCATAGGAAGAATGTTGTTTGGAGAGGAACCACGGAGTAACTGAGCAAGACCTGGGATGGAAGCCAAGGGATGGAGATGCTTGTCCTGGCTCACCCATCAGCCAGTTGTAGAAAATGACAGGCTCAGAACAGAGCATCATTTCTCAAACTATTTTTACTAGTTTGTTAGGAGACTATAATCAAAAGAGCTTATTTTCCCTCAATATCTACTGCTCCCTGCTTGGTAATATTACCCTTGATTTTAGCTGTGAGTATGGTTGCTCAAAACAGAGACCACATTTCTTAGTCATTCTTGTATCTTTGCCATGTGATCAAGTTCTGGCCAATGAAATGAAAGCATAGGTAAGTGTGCAACTTCTTGGAAGTGTCACTGGAAAGGAGAACATGTATGTCCTTCTCCCGCCCTTTCTTCTTCCTGCTGGTTCTTATGTGTTTGTGATGGCTGAAACTGGAACAGCCATCTTGACCTTGATGTGAAAGTCACATGCTGAGGAGGGTAGAACAACATCATTATAGAAACCTAGTTCTCTGAAATTGCCGACCCTAGACTGTCTACATTTCTTTTAAGTATAAAGAAAAAAGGTCATTGTTATTTTGGATTTTCTGTTTCTAAGAATTAAACCTAATCTTAACAGATATTCTAATCTTAATAGATGTTCTACTAAAAAGGGTTCCTTATGCAACTAGTTCTGGGAATTCTGTACATTACAGACACTTTTTAAAGTTTTGCAATCCACTTTAGCACATTACAGCCTCTAAGAGGTCCTCTATAAGGAATGACCACATCTCTTATGAACCTTTTTCATGAGGTTAGCGTTCCATGACCCTTATGACTCAGAGTGTCGTCCATGGACCAGTAGCATCAGGATCACCCAGGAGCTGGTTAGAAATGCAGAATCTCAGGCCATCCTGGACCTATTGACAATCTGCATTTTAAATAAGATTCTCAGATAATTTGTCTGCACATTAAAGTTTGAGAAGAACTGCTACTGATTACAATGTAGAAAACAGTGTCCTGTGGACCTAGATTCTGGAACAAAAGAAGCAACATACTGTGTGCGTGTTGGGGGGGGCAGGTGTATCTGGAGCCCCAAGAGCAAAGGAGCAAGCATGGGTGATTCCCACAGCCAAACTGGTCTCAAGCTTTGCAGGCCTGAGACTGCCACCATCAACTCCATGAATTCTCCTTAGAGTGGTCCCCTGTTGCTGTACACCTTTGTGGTCTACTACTACTTTCCTTGGCAAGTTATACCTAGATTTACAGGAGAGGCAAGAAATGGGCTCCAGGGGACCCAGTGCTACCTGCCAGGGTCTGCAGAAATAGCTGGGGGACAAAGCATCTGTGAGTCATTTTTAATGACCCAGAAGATCACACACGGACACTTAGTCTAGTCAATCAAAACATCAGTTGAATTAGGTTATATTGCTTGAGAAAAGTAACCAACTGGATAAATCTCATTTACTTTCTGCTTTACCATTTATCTGGTAGTATATTAAAGTCTATACGGGCTGTGGTAAAGATCTTGTTCTCTAGAGCTAGACTCCCTGGGTTTGGTTACAGGCTCACCACGTGCTAGCTGCATGACTTTAGTAAAGTTACTTAACCTTAACCTCTCCAAGCCTCAGTTTCCTCATCTGTAACATGAAAATAAAAATGGCATCTATCTCCCAAGTTTATTGTGAGGATTACATAAGGAATAAATGTGAAGCACTTAGACTTGGTCCTGGAAAGCACTATAAAAGTAATAAAAATTACATATATATACACACACACATAATAAGTTATGATTATATTATAATTTGGGGGATTAAAATCTAAATCATGTGGATAAAAATCTAAAAATGTAGAAAAAAGTTATAAATATTACATAAGTTAACATAGTTTTTTTAGCCCCATTTCTCTTACGTGTATGATTGTCAGTATGGTTAAAGCAGAAGAGACAATTTGAGCAAGCACACATTTAATAAATGTCTGAGTATCAAGTGAGAGGTCCAGGCTAGGTCCAGTGGGGAATGCAGGGATGTAACAGATGAGGTTCCTGCTCTGTGATTCAGTAGAAGAGAAAGACATTTGCACAAATATCTTCATTAAAAGACAAATGTTGAGCTCTGATTTTATCTGAATTATTACCGTGTTCTCACTGACTTATCTGGTCTTGATGGCCACTAAGCTAATAGGCTAGGTAAAATGTAAGCAGGGCTGGCTTCCTGAGCCTGTGACTTCTGCAGTTGCTCAGGGCTTCATGCTTAAAAGGGCCCTGCACTCAGTTGAATGCTCTACTGTCATCATTCTGGGAAAACAGAAAAGCAAAAAAAGAAGGAAAAGGAGAATGAGAAAGTCCTGTGCCAAAAATTACATATACACTTATACATTGTTTCTGTTGATACACAAAACAAACCTATGAATGGCAGTATAAATCATTGTCATTTTACAAATCAGTGAGTGGAGCTTCAAAGACATTAAGAAAATTGCTAAGTTCTCATACCCGATAAGTGAAAGACTGGGATTTGAACTCATGTCTGGCTGATGCCAGAGTCCTTCTTTTTCTATCACACTAGACTGACTGCAAAGAACAACAAACACTTCGCAGAGAAGATGACATTTCAACAGGGCCTTGAAAGGTGAGTCAAGTTTTCAAGCAGAGTTGGGAATTGGAGGAAAGGACGTTGTGATGAGCTAAAGAGCCACCCAATGCAGAGGTGGAGAGCCTGGCAGGAAAGGAGACCAGGGTCAGTAGACCAGGTTCTAAAAGAATTTTGAGACATAAAGATGGGAAAGGACAGGGGTGACATGGTGGAGGATTTTGAGTAAGAGATTGAGGAGCTTGGACTTCATTTCACAGATTGGTGTTAACAACTCAAATGTCTTAAGGGACCTCATAGAAAAGGAAGGAGTGTCTGAATGGGACAGGGCTCCAAAGGGTAGAGCGTGAGATAAGACGGAATGCTGAGGGTGCCATGTAGTGAGCAAGCACACAGATTAATGGCATTTACAATCAAACAGAAGAGCTTGCAGAGCTAAACAAGTCTGTAGTGAGCCCAGCCCTCTAATGACCAGTTTGGGAATTCTGCTACACAGTGGTATCCCACTGAAAAAGGGCTGCAAAGCTGGAAGGCGGGAGACCAACTAGGAGGCTGTGATGAAGGACGGAACTAAGACATTGGCAGTGGAGCAGAATCTGATGTATCAAAAAGAAATTTAAGACTTCTATAGATTACTTAACAGCGGGATTTTAAAAGCCATATCACTTCCTTAATTATCACTTGCAGTGGGGGAAAAAGACACATTAACTAAGCATTATCTATAGATTTGCTTTTGAAGCTTCTGAAATTCAAATGGATGGAAATACTTTCTGTAATTCTTGTGATTTAACTGCATGCAGCCTCACAGCCTGCAAGGGTTGGGGGCGGGGGAGAGGAGAGAGGATGGTTAAATAAAAACAGTTCTATTTTTGGCATGCTTTAATGACAATTTCGTCTTCGAAATATTTTTTGTGCAATGCCTTTTCTGTTCGGTGTCATTGAAAGTGTTTTTAATTTCAAAAGGAGGCTGTGGCACAGGATGTTAATCAATGAAATTCTGGTGTGCTTTTCTGTGAACGTGGCTCATTATTTATATTTACCACTGACAGAGATGAGTTCTTAAGCCCAGGCAATATTATCATTCATGCCTGGTTAATAAAGGAAAAAAACAAATGCTGTAGGAAATTTATCCTGATATTGGAGGGAGGAAAGGGACTTATTTTAGGTCTCCGGGATATTTCATTGTCCCCAAGGTCCTCCCCGTGAGTCAAAAGACAGAAATTTGAGGCAGAGAAGATAGAATAGCATAGTCCTCTGGACTAAAAAATAAATTTTGGCTGAAATGCTGGATAATCTTATTTACGTATTCCTTGCTTGAGGGTTTCTGCAATGCTTTCTGTTATGTATGCATGGGATGCAGCAGGCAATGCCAGCGTCTTTGTTCCTCTGAATTCCAGTCGTTGGACACTGCCAGGATTTAGGGTGGGGTCAGCCCGGGGCCATTTTAGCCCCAATGAAGGTCTGTTTTATTAAAGGCATGCTTGTCCCTTGCCTGTTTACTACTGCCTAATACAACACTTTCTTTATCTCTTTTTGGAGCTGCCCCCAAAAAAGCAGGGAGACTTGCTGTTGCTGGGATTCTAGTTTCTATCTCCAGTCTTGTCTTATGAGGTTTAGAGGCTCGGAATGGGGAAGAGCCAGAGCACAGCATTTGGGATTAAATTCCATGTAGTCCTATTTAAAATAACAACAACGATGATGATGATGATGATGATGATGCTTTGGATCTGCCCTGTGGAGCCATTTCTCCCACATTGTTTTGATAAGGAATTCTGCTTTGTCATTCACACCCTCCCCTCTTCCCTCCCCCTCTCAACCATTCTTGATGACAAGAGCTATGAGAGAGCTGATCTGACATGAGAAGTGAAGACTGTGAACTGGAGGGTTGCTTTTATTCTGGGAAAACTAGCTGATAACTCGGGAATGTGAGTTCTGATTTTATCTGAGTTATTACCATGTTCTCACTAACTTATCTGGTCTTGATAGTCACTAAGCTAATAGGCTGAGTCAACTGTAAGCAGGGCTGGCTTCCTGAGCATGTGACCTCTGCAGTTGCACAGGGCTTCATATTTAAAAGTGCCTTGCCCTCAGTTGAAGGCTCTGCTGTCATCCTCTTGAAATTTCTTAATACATTTTAAACAAAGGACCCACATTTTTGTGTGGCACTGGGCCCCACAAAATAGGTAGCCGCTCCTGATTATAAGACCGGATCTTCGAGTACACCCGAGTAAGACAACCAGTTGTGGAGAGAGTTCCTTTTAGGCTCCCCAGTGGTATTCCAATTTTCAGGAGATTAAAGGAAGCATATGACACAGTGACAAGTGTGAATACTTGCAAAATCCTGAGATCTGTTCACAGTGGAGTAGTGGGCTCATTGCTTCAGTGGAAAGGCAAAATGTGTAGCCTTGAAACTGCCCCACCTGAGCTAGAATGTTCAAAGAAGAAGGTGATTGGCAGTGGCAGATGCAGCTGTGAGGTCAAGGAGGGAAAGCATAAAAAGGTTTTTGAATATGCCCTTGAAGACGTAATTGGAGACCTAAAGAAGCTGTAAAGGAGATGTGTAAAAGCTGGCTGATATTGAGAGGAGAATTCCAAATGTGGAATTATAGATAGCAAGAAAGAGAACACATTTGGGAGAATTTATAGAGTGGATAAGAGTTGGTGAGGGCTGAAGATCTGCAGATGGGTAGCCTACACTCATCTGAAAGTCACTGAGAAGGCAGCGAGGGCAGAGGGAAGGTGTGATGAGAGAGGAGAACACAGCCTGGAAAACTGGGGTTGCAAAGGGGAGGGAAAAAAGGGAATGAATATCACAGAGGATCCAGCATGCTCACCACCTCCACCACCCCAGTTGGTAAGATCCTGAGCAGTGAGGAAGCAAAGTGGAAGGAAGGTGTAAAGCAATGCTTCTGAAGTCTGGTTTGGGTGCATCTGCATCAGAGTCACGTTCTGGTGCTTGCTACTAATGTATCTTCTGTGTTCTTCTACCACCACCCCTGCACACACACACACCCCTCCACTATCGAATTTCTCAGGGTCCTGGGAGCAGGAGGGCAGGAATCAACATTTTATACTAGAGTTCTCAGGTAGTCCCGATGGTACCAAACATTCGAAAACTAGGAGTAGGGAGGACTACACCTGTGTGGGGCAGTTAAGGTAGCTTCTGCAGGCTGGACTATACGGTACAATGGTGCAGAGGTTGGGTTAGAAAGGGAGGATTGTGGGCATGAGTAGTTCAGAACCCCAAAAGCGGATGCCAACCTGAAATGACTGTGATGCACATCTGCCACAAAGGGAGGTTCCTGCCAGCAAAGTCCCCAGAGAGGCCTCCTGCTAGCCAAGTTCCCACCACTCTTTGCCTCGCTGGGAATAATTGTCTCCTGTACTCCCTAGGGAGGATAAAGAATTTCCAGTGAAGATTATGTTCCTGAAAGTTGTACTTCAGTCTATCTTGTTCTTGCTTAGAGGTGGTCAGTCTAAGAAGGGTCTAAAAAACTCCAGCCCAGTGAGAGGGGTTCTTAGTATAAAAGGAATGGCCAAGTGAGCTGGGTTTGTAGAGCATGCCCAGCATATTATCTGGCCACTTCTTCCTTCTCCAGCCCTGTCCTTTGTTCAAACTCTCTTCCTCAAATATCCAGGAAACTCTGGGTCTCAGCTTAGGTAAAATTTCTTATTGTTCTGAGTCTTGCCTTTCGGTCCTAGATAAACTTAATCTTTCCTTAGGCCACAGATTCTGCCAGCCAAATAAACTGACAGGATTTATGTTCACTTCTTACATTCAGCCACTTATTCAATTTCCCTAGCTGCCAGCTTCCTCTTCTCTTTAAAATTTCCTTGCAAATCCTTGTTGATTAATCCCTGATTGATGTCTCACTAATCTACTGATGATTCCTTTCAGATACACTAGTTTTGCGTCTTAGTTGTCTGATCCCCCAAAGAACTTCTCAACATACCAACAATCTCACAGTTCCTGAATGTTTTTGACAGCTGTCTCTCTCAAACTTTAATATGCAGATGGATCACCTGGGAATACACATTTTTATTTAGGGGTCTGGGGTGGTACCTGAGATTCTGCCTTTCTAACAAGCTCCCAGGTGATGCTGATGCTGTTGGTCCAAGGACCACACCCTGTGTAGAGAAGTTTTATAGGATGAGTAGCTTGTAATTCTCTTCTGTCCTTCTGTCCTGCTCTATCTGCTCCAGTTTCTTTATAGTCTCATTTTTCTACTCTAAACATAGGACTAGAAAAAAATAATCTATCTGCAGTTAATTTATATTTAATATTTTTGCTCCTAGTTAAATTGATCTCTGCAAACTGGCTTCACATGGTGAAGATCTGAGGTGGGGCACTGGCATCCCACACACAGATTTCTACTGTTTCCTTTGCATTATTTTCTCATGACTCTATTGAAAATGTCATGTGCACAAGGCATACTACATTGTATAGAGAAAATGGTGAGCTGTAGAAAGCTGATAACAAGCAGGCTTCCTCCAACACTGGACAGCATGGCAGAAGACGTTCCCAAAGGTCAACCTCAGAGAGGCCAGGTTCCCCAGGCCCTGGGCCATTTGCTGAGTTGATTTTACTCGCTCTGGTCGCCACAGCTCTTTCACTCAACACCCTCTACCCTCGCATTAGCAATTGATAAGTAAAAAGGAGCTAACTGCTAGAACCCCTGATTTTGAAAGAAAATTATACTTTTCCACTTGTACATAGGATTTGAAAACATTTATTTCTTTTATTATTTACATTTTAAGTGCAGATTTTTTTTATTATTATTTTTACACTAGATGAGTGGATTGAGTGAATCAGCTCTCTAAAAATAAAGTTTTGGAATTGTAACAAATGTTTCATGATGGTAATATTTGAGGATGGGGAAAGTGGTTATTATTAAACATAAATCCTAGGTCTTTCCTATCGGTAAAACCTTCTACTTATTCCTCAGATTCTCCCTTCAAACCACTGCTCAATTTCCCTACATTTCATAGGCAAACTCTCAGAACGATCTATACTTATTCAGAGGTGTCTTCATCCCCACTTTCTCAAGTGTCTGAAATGGGCTCTGTTTTCACAGTTTTACTGAACTTGCACTTACAGGGTCATCGGCCATCTCTTAGTCACTAGATCTAATGGTTCCTCAGTTTCAGTTTGCTTTCTCTCTCTGAGCACAGGATGCTATTAACCTTACACTCTTTTCCTTTGGCTTCCTGACTATTGAGGTGTGCTGATTCACTGACCTATCTGAGCCCATCTAAATCGTATTTGCTCTCTTCTCTTCCTCCACTTGCCCCAAGTGCGCATACCAACACAGGGACCTATGACCAGCATTGTTTTTTTGTCTGCCCCTCTCTCCCTTGAAGAGGTCATCTCTTCACATGGTGTTAATTATTTTCACTAGGCAACCACTTATGAAACCTAGAACCTCCAGTGCTGATCTCTTTTTGCAGCTCTAGACGACCCCTCCCCCATTTAATTGCTTGTTCCACTCTTCCACTGTGATCTTCAAATTCTTCCTTCTACTCAATTTCTCTCTTTCTGTTTGTATCAAATATAACTTTGCAATCGTGAACTCGAGAGGTCAAGAAATATTACATCTATTATTTTTTAAACAATCAGCATTCTAACTCTAGAATCCCATTCCCCCAAGCTGGCAGGAAATTTAGTCTCATTTGTTATAGGGTCTAATCTCTGCCCTTCAAAGGTGGTGCCAGATCCCTCTTAGGTTCTTAAGCATTAAGGAAGCTTCAAGTGACCACCAATGCTCTCTATCCCAACTCATGCAGTCCCTTAACATCTAGCCACTTGGTTGCTTCCATTTCACACTTAAATAATTTTTTTTTTATTTATTAAAAAGATAGTTTTAGCTCTTCCTCTTAATCTTCCCTTTTCTTCTCAATCTGAATAATTCTATCCTAAAGGCATTTCATGAGGCAAAACAAGTTTGGATTTTGTGTGGGGAAGGTGGAGGTGGAGAGGTCAGGGGCCAAAAAGAATAGACAAGGGCATCCACAAAGGAGGGAGCCCAGTAGGCTGGCTGGCATGAAACGTCAAGATTTTAAGCGGCTTAAGGAAGTTGTTCACATGAAAGGAAAACCTAAGGTGTCTGAGCCCAAACACTGTTAGGATGGAGAAAACTAGAGTGACCTGTGGTGTTGGATTGGAATTAGAGACACTGGTGTGAGCTCATGATTTTATGTACAGGTTCCTATGAAGACTTCCTAGCTCTGTCCACCGAAAGGGCCTGGGAGCAGGAAAGAAGCATGAGAACCACACAAATTGACTAAATATTAAACCAGGTTATATTCAGAACCTGCTACGTGCTTGTAGACCTGGGAACCTGGCTTATCAGCCACAAGGGCCAGACCACAGAGAATCTACAGAACAAAGGAAGAGTCCTGCTGAGATTACTAACAACCATCTAAAGCTACATACCCACATCATGAAAGGAAAACAGAAAAACAGGACTTTAAGCTATACCTTACACAAGTTAAAAATAAACTCAACCATTCATTCTATGCTTTACTCCCTGTAATCAGTAATTTTCATAGAAACTAAGAAACCCAATTCGTCAAAAACTCAGGTTTTCATTCTCTAATTCTGAGAGAAGACCACATCTCTGTCTGCAGAGTGTTATTCCTTCTCTAGAAAACTTTTCTTTGTCTCTAACTCTGGCTCACTCTTGAATTCTTTCCTGCATGGAGCCAAGGATCCTCTCTCAGTGGAAGTAGGGGCTTGAATCCCTACTTGGGGATATGCCCCATCCTATGTCAGGAGCGACAACATCCCAATAGCACTGGGCAACTATAGTGCCTAGATCTTGGTTTCTAAATACCATTCTCTACTAAAACAAACCAGAGCTACCAGCAAACTAGCAATAGAAAGGAACTTCTTCAACATTATAAAAGGAATCTACAAAAAAAACAAAAAACAAAAAACTACAGTAGCATTATACTTAATGAGGAAAGACTAAATACCTTTCTTATAAGATCAGAAACAAGGCAAGAATCTCTACTCTCACTACTTTTATTCAACATTTGTATTATATATAAATATATATATTTTTTCTATACATTATGATGTTTTGACATCTTAAAAAACTGGTTCTGGCTGGGAGAGACTGCCCCTCCTGGGGCTAGCCAATTCTTAGAGATAACAAAGGGCTTGGTGAGAAGCATGTCTTTGATATGCAAACTAACCAATTCAGAGCCAAGCCTCTCCTATCTGGCCTGTGCACGCAGGAGACAAAATTCCTTTGCTTTAATCATCCCAGGGTGAGGTACCAGGCAACTAGAGACCACCCCTATAGCCCAAATTGCTGATATTATACAAACTAACCAATCTTAAACTGTTCACCCTGCCCTGCCTCCTCTTTCCTGCAGAAACCCCCATAAAAGCTCTAGCCTCTGCTTTCTCCTCCCTCTTGCTTCCTGCCTTCTGACCATCTGAGGCTTCCCCACGTGGCGCTGCATGGTGTGCTGTGCCTTCTGTTTCTAGAGGCTGTAAGTATAATAAACTTTTGTTTTTTCTGAGCCTCTCCTGTGTTTCCTCTTGTGGCTGGCTACATCTGACTGCCCATTGCATAAAAGAACCAGAACACATTGTACTGTAAGTTCTAGCCAGTGCCATCAAGGAGGAAAAAGAAAGAAATGACATCTAGATTAAAAAATGAAGAAATAAATATTCACAGATGACACGATTGTCTGTATACAATAGCCTTTCCATAAAAAGGCTTTTAGAAGTAATGAGAGTTTTGCAAGGTTGCCTGAACAATTGGAAATTGAAATTCCCAAAGCAAAACCATTTACAATAGCATCAAAAAGATAGAATACTTAGGGATAAATACTATAAGAGATGTGCAAGGTATGTACACTGAAAACTACAAAACACTGCTGGGAAAAAATTTAAGAGGGCCAAAATAATGAGATCATAAATCAGATCATGAATCCGATATTCTTTAGATGTCAGTTCCTCCCAGATTTGTTTATAGCTTCAATGTAATCCAATCGAAATCACAGCTGACTTGTATTTTTATAGAAATTAACAAGATGATTCTAAAATTCATAGGGAAATGCCAAAAACCTAGAATTGTTAAACCACCTTGAAGAAAAAGAATAAAGTTGGAGGACTTACATTACTTGACCTAAAGACTTATTTTAAAGTTATAGGAATCAAGATAGTGTGCATTGACATAAAGATTGACAAATAAATCAATGAACAAAACAGAAAATACAGAAATAGACTTCTACAACTATGGTAATTGATGTTCCACAAAGGTGCAGCAAACAATGTTAAAACAATTGGATATTTGCATGCAAAAAATGTTTTTAAATTAAAAACACAAAAATGTCAAAAAGAACACTTCAATCCATGGCTTGTATTATATATGAAAATTAACTAAAAATGAATTATAGACATAAATATGAAAACCTAAAACTATACAACTTAAAGTAAAAAAAAGGATAAAATCTTTGTGACCTCAGTTTAGACTAAGATTTCTCAGTTACAATACCAAAAGCACAATCCACAAAAGACACGATGATAAATTGGACTTTATCAAAATTAAGAACTGTTCTTTGAATAATATTGATAAGGTAATGAAAAGAGAACCCACAGACTAAGAAAAATATTTTCAAATTATATATCTGACGAATGACTTCTACCCAGAATTTACAAAGAATTTTTAGATCTCAATCCAAAAGTCCACCAGTGGCTGAATGGATAAACAAATCATGATATATCCATGCAATGAAATACTACTCAGCAATAAAAAGGAATGAACTATGGCTATAACAACATAGATGGATATCAGTATAATTATGCTAAATGAAAAAAGCCAGTCAAAAAAAAGAGTGTATACTGTATGCTTCTAATTATGTACATCTCTAGAAAATAGAAATGAATTAATAGGGACTGAAAGCAGATTATCAGTTGCCTCAGAGTCAGGGTGGAGGGTGGAGAGAGGTGAAAAGTGAGGACAATTTGGAGGATGATAGATAAGTTTATTCTCTTTATTACAGTGATGGTTTCAAGGATGTATACATATGTCAAAACATCGAATTGTTCACTTTAATACAGTTAATTATATCTCAATAAAGCTGTTAAAATAATTTAAAATATTTTTGTGTGAAATATTTCGAAAATTCGGGCAAACATGAAGGGTAATATAACAAACATCTGTGTACTCACCGCTAAATTTTGACAGATTTTAATGTAGTTTCTTTAAAAAATTTTTTTAAAGAAATAAATCATTACAGATGCAGTAGAAGATTCTATGACCTCTTCCTTAACCAATTTCCCTCCTATTCCTTCCCCCTAAGTGTAACCACTATCCAGAGGTTAGTAATTGTGAAGCCCATGCTGGCTTCACTCTTTTACTTTGTATGTATGTCTATAAATAATACGTAATATACTTTGGCATGATCTGTATATTGGAAATCCTATATGAATAGTAATTTCCTCCCAAAACTTGTTCTTTATATTCAACATTGTGTTTTTTGAAATCTATCCTTGTTGCTCTAGTTCATTCATTTAGCCCTCTACTTTGTGAATATACACCATGTATTTAAACATTTTCCTCTTGGGTTTTAAGCTGTTTCCAAATTTTCCACTCTTACAAACAATGTTGCTCTTTGTCATTCTTGTACCTATCACCTTGGGCCTATGAGTAGGAGCTTTCCTAGGGTATATACCTAGGGGATTTCTGGGGATCTTTAGTTTCTCTAAATGAAGCCAAACTGCTCTCTCAAATGGGTTATATTCATACAGCGATTAGCATTCATATTATTCCTTAACCTTACCCACACTTGATTCCGTCACACTTTTAAATGTGAGGCATGGGTATCTTCCACTCTTCTCGATGGACTCCGCTCTGATTTCTCCAGGTACATCTTGGAATCATCCTCTCTGAAGCTAGCCATCTTCCCGGAGTGTGGCCACTAAGTCAAACTGGGTGCACATTTCTCATGGAACCCTTTTCCTAGTCTCTTGGAATCCACCTCTGCTGCCCTCTCTTTTCCTGACCTTGAAGGAACTCCTTTCTCTGCTATTATTGTTCATCATTCTAGGATACCCAACATCATGAATTTGTGAGTTTTGGCTTTATAAAAGACCTGGAGAACTGATAGCTCTTCAGGCAAAAATTCGTCAAACAAAGAATTGTGAAAAGCCTGCTTGCTTTGTGGGATTAGTGGGGGTTGGAGGTGGCAAGGACAGTTAGGAAAAACCCAGAGAGCGAAACTCAAATTGATATCTCCAAAACCATCCTACGCATGTGAATGGTACCATTCTTATTATCATCCAGTCTCAAACCCTATGTAATACACTGATACCCGTTCATTATAGTTTTCACATCCAGCCATCATGTTCTGTCAATTCTTTATTAAAAATCCCTTTCATAGTCTACATCTATTTTACAGTTAGCTCCTGGCTCCCATCTCCTTTCCTAATCCACTCCACCCACCCCCAGTCCTTTCTGCAAATGAGCACCATGGTAATTTTCTTAGAAGACTACATTAAACATTTCAGTGTTCTGCTTATGGGCCATTCAAGGCTCCCTATTGCCTGTAAGACAAGGTTCATATTACTTAACCTGGCAATCAAGGCCCTTTTCGATCTAGTTCTACCTAGACATAACTCCATTTCCTTCCTGTATAATGAACCCCCTCTGCTCCTGCCAAGCTCGTCTCCTTCCTCTTCCAAATAGCTCTGTCACTTTCAGCTGTTTGTCCTGTTTGATTGACACTTCTCTTCTTCATGGCTTTGCCCCAGACTTTTCTATTCTGCCAGGCCACCACTATCTTTTCCCTTTTGGAACTCAGGCTGTTTATTATATCCATGCCAAACATTTGGGCTGTCAAATCCAGCTTGCTTTATGAAAGTTTTATTTTGTTATTTAACTTTTCACATATGAGTTTATGTTATTCTCTCCATTAAGAATATTGCTTTCCTACATATGTTGCATAGACTTTAGTCTCTCCAGCTGCTCAAACCAAACAGCTAATTGTGTTCAAATAATTTTGGAAAAGCCTGCATACCATGCCCCTCTCTTGAAGATTCACATTGCACCTTAGCAATATTAAAAGACCTTAAAAGTCTTGTACCAATGAAACTGCTTAATTTCTACTTAATTTCTTTACTTTATGATTCTTAATTATCAAGAAAAGCTTTTTTTGTCTTGTAACAATATAAATATTTCTCAGAATATAGTGCTCCTCAGAGGAGACTTTGGGAAGCATGGAATTAGATTATAAACTCCTTACCTATCATTGTAATTCTACCATGGCACCTAGCCCAGTGTGCTAGCACTTAGTAGGTCCTTGGGAAATATTTGAGAATTTGGTGAATAATGTTTTACTCACTTACTGATTTAAACTCTTCTAAGAGTTTCTTTCTGTATAGTCTTGAGAATGCTGTGAAACAAATAAGCCCGCTTCCATTTCTTATTAAATTTGTTGGCAGTAGACTCTGAAACTAATGGGATTCCTAAGTCCTCTGCCTGCCTAAGAAAGATAATCTGTGCTCCTCCATAGTGAGGACATAACAAGTTCAGAAAATTTTCCACCTCCGGTACACCAGACCCAAGCTTTGCTCATTGTTATTTAAATATCTGCCTTATCATTTTATTTCACTTAGAGAAATGAGTCAGGAGCCGTCTGTACTCTTGCAAAGGAACTGACCCAGAACTTCTACACAGATGAGTCCTATTTTGAGGTCTAATTTTTTTTACATGTGTGGGTTTGGATGTACTTTCACCAGCATGTTGGACAGAAAAGCTAATGATTTGAATCTGAATCTAAGATAGCAAAAGAAAAGTAACTACAGTTATTTTAATAGCCAAAGTTGTGGTAGAGTTACTAGTAATTTGAAGCTAAAGTTTGACTTTGGGATTCAAAAGTAATAGGAGATTTTAGAGAGGATTGACAATAATTAATTTTTTTTTTAGTTAGGACTTTTTTTCTTAAATTGCTTTTGATAGGTAATATAAGTGGAAATAACATATAGTATATGTTATAGTATTCACATTACATTATATAATATATATTACATATATACTATATAGTTATATGTATGTGTGTATATATATGTGTGTGTGTGTATATATATATATATATATATATATATATATTACAAAAATTCAGATATAGCGAAAAGCTAACTCGTTTCCATCTCTGTTTCCCACTCAGCCAGACATCTCCAGAGGCATCCCTTTTTAAAATACGCTTTCAAAACTTCTAGAGCTATTCTATGAATATATAAGTGTATGTTTACGCCATCTCAAATGTTCTTAACCTTGCCTCTTCTACTTAACACATATTAGAGATGCGTCCATTTCAGTACATAGAGAGCTGCCCCTTTCTAACCGTTCAGTGTTCTCGCTCTTTGGGAGCACCATCATTTATTTTACTTCCGTATTGATGGATATGCAGTTTATTTCAAATCTTTTGCTATGATAAATGATGCTATAGTGAATATTCTTATATATATGTCCTTTCACAAATGTGTGAATAAAACCTTGTAATTGATTCTTAGATTTTGAAATTTTGGGACCAAGAGGCAAATACAAATTTTTAATTTTAATGGATTCTGCTAATTTGCTCTCCTTAGCAGTCATGTCAATTTAGATTCCACCACCAATGTATGCTAGTGCCATTTTCTAATACCTTTGTTTACACAGCATATTATCCAAATTTTTTTTAACTTTTTCCAATATTATAGGTGAAAAACATGGTCATAATCTGGATTCCTCACAAAGTGAAATAAAGCAAAGCATTTTTTTTTAGGTGAAAAACCTATAATATTTTGTTTTCTATGAATTGTTCATATCCTTTGTTCATGTTCCTTTGGAGTGTTGTCTCATTATTGATTCATGAGAACCCTTTATATACTGTCTGTTGTATATATTGAAATAATTGACCTTGATGCCAGAGCTAGTTCCTGAAAGAGATATTAGATCATATCTTTTCCAATGTGTCATCTCTTCAACCCTGACTTTTTCTAGATATGCTACAGACTACTTCAGAGAAGATTGGTTTGGTTCCTTCTTCTTCAAGCTTTATACAATTTTCCCCACCAAAACAAGACTGCACTTACATGTCAGTACATTCTGTATATTTCCAAACTTAGCCAGTGATTTAATAGATTTTTTTTTTGGAAGCAGTGTACTCTTCTGACTTGTTTACATTCTAGCAGACGTAGGCTGCCTATCTGCCATGGCTGGTGAGATTTATTTATGATGGAAAGAACAGCCTTCTCATTCCTTTTAAATCAGAGGTTACAGATTGACCAGCCAAGGGCCAAATGAAGCCACAACGTGTTTTACTTGGCCAGCATGGTATTTAAAAAAAGTTTGAATTAGTTACCCACATTAAAGACAGTGGATAATTTTACAGGAATATGTAGATTTCTGATTTCTCTTGAAAAATCACAAGATCTGGGAACTCTGTGTTTCCACATGACAACAATTGACTGGAGCTTGTGGGTATCTGCTTCTTTCATAGACCATTGTGTTTTCTTACTCCTGTGCTTCACTATTTATGTCACCTGCCCAGCTCCTGGAGGTGTTTGCCTTTGTAAACTCTGATTGTTTGTTCCCAGAGTTTTTCCTCCCCTCAATCAGGAGAAAAAAAAAATCCCTCCCAAGTGTCTTCTCTCCCTCAGCCTCAGATATTTTTTACTTCCCCACTCCAGTCTTCCTCCCTTTTCTTCTTTGAAAAGCTATTTCCCCAAATCCCATGGAGAATTTACTTGTACTTCGCATCAAGCCCTCATGTTTCCCCTTTCAGCATTTCTCTTAGCAATGCAGTCTGTTTCCTAGGATGCCTTCCAAAAGAATTTGGGAAGATAAAAGACTGCTCTACTAGGGCATGCGTTTTTTAAAACACAGTTAAACAGACTTTAACAAAGTTTTGAGAAAGATGAATAACAGCATATTTCTGAGGCTTCCTTTGGGTACTAATGGATGCTTTAAGACAAAATATTTTCTAGGATGGTGTATATTGACCCAGGATTGGTTGGCTCCTCTCCACCCCTATGGCTTTTCATGGTTCTAGTTCTTGTCAGCTTCCACCTGAACTACTGCCTCAACTTCATAACTAGTCTCCCTGCTGCCAGTCTCTATTCTTCAATTCAATTCTCCAGACATAATTTCCTAAAGTGTGAATCTTTTTTCATCAACTCCCACCTCTCTTAAAAACCTCCAATCACTCCTGTTGCCTAAATGTGTCATTGTCAAAAAGGCTCCTGAGGTCCTATAGAATTGGGCCTTAGGACTTCATTTCAACTAATTCATTTACCTCGTAGCCTAGTTACATCAGACTCTTTGCTAGTTCTTAAGCACTCTTTGCTGGTCCCCAATGCTGATGCAAATGATGCTCCTTTTCATCGAAAAAGCCTATTCCTGCTCTTTTATATTGAATGTTCCTGTTCATACTTCAAGATCCAAGGCATTATCACTTTCTCTGTGAGGTCTTCCCTTTTCTTCTACTTGGTCTCACCCTCTTTTTTATTTCTATAATACTTGTTACAATTATCTAAGGTTCTTTCCCCCTTGTTAGACTGTGAGCTCTTGTAAGGTATGAAATGCATCTTATTTATCTTTATATTTCCAAGACCAAACACAGTATTTGATGTATAGTGGGTGTTCATTGAATGTTTGCTGAATGAAAGAAGGAATCATTAATACTTTAACTTGTGTTAATTAGCCAGTAAGTCATTTGGTAGCTTCTAGAAAATATGTCATCCTCCCTTTGTAGCCAGTGGTAACTTCCTAATGGTCAAATTCATTAAGTCACTATTTTTAACGGTTTTCAGTGACCTCAAAGATAAAATTTCACGTAATTCCTCCACATGGTCTATGCTGTGCTTCATGAACTGAGTCCTTGCTTACTATTCTAGCTTTAGCTATTGCCAACCTCCAACTCTTCTCCAACCTCATAGAAAGAACCCTGAAAAAACCCTCCTCTTTAGGTCTGAGGCTCAGCATTTGCTCTTCACTCTGCCTAGAAGGTCTCCCCCAATCTCCACTCCTTCTTCATGCCTGGCCATTCCAGACAGGATGGAGGCTTCCCTGACTTCACCTGCCTTAGACTGGGTTAGGTGCCCTCCCTGCTGCCCTGCGTGTTCCCACAGCACTTATATTGTGATCTCTGTCTCTTCAGCTGTCCCAGCCTTACCCTCACTCTGAGATCTTCTCTAACAAGAACCGTCTTTTTCCAGTGGTGGGAATATAGTCTCTAGCACACACTAGATACTTAATAAATGTCTAAGAAATAAAAAAAAAGTATGCTAAAGGGAAAGTAATCTGATTTATATAATCCACGGGACTATGAGGATGTTTAACCCTCTTATTTGCATTTAAAGAGATGCTTTTTAAATTAATATTTGTCAGAGGGTGAGGGAAAGGGGAGGTAGACGGGCAAAAAATTTAAATCATTTCTTTGATTAAAAAAATAAATAAATAAAAATAAAAGAGAACAAAACATAAAATGCAAAAAAATAAATAAATAAAATTACTAATGCAAAAAAGAATAACATAAATTAATATTTGTAATAGTCGGCATAGTCAGAAAAATAGAAACCATGGTAGGTATTTCCAACAGAGGACATTTAACAAAGGGAATTTTTGGAAGGCTGGAAGAGCAAAATGGAAAGTTGAGGTAATTTAGTTACTGATAATTGTGGGAAGAAGCTGAGGTAAACCAGTTACCTCCCTATGGATACTTGTGCTAACAGATAAGGATTCAGTAGCAAGTAATGTGGATACAATCTGCCTTTGCTGTATTTTCAGACATCAAAGTGATATTAATAACAATGAGTTTTGATAGAGTGCATATGGGGAGCTCCAGACCATAAAGGTGAAGACATAATTTAATCTGGGGTAGTGGTACCCAAAGTGTGCCCTGCAAATTGGCACTATCAGAATTACCTAAAAACGTTTAGATTATTCCCATCCCAAACTTACTGAATCAGAATTAAGTGGAGGAGGAAAGAGATGAGAAGAAGGAATCTATATTTTTGAAAACTCTCCTGGTGACTTTTATGCATACTAAAGTTTGGGAAACCCTGCTAAGAAGGTCTGCATGGCCTAGATAAGGAAATAACATTTACTATGAGACTGGAAAAATGAGTATGAGTAGGTAAGATGCAAGGGGGATGGGGAAAAAAATATTATTCCAGGCCAAAATGACAGTATGTACCAAGATCTAGAAGTCCAAGAAAACCAGATTTATAGCAGAAACCTGTAAGTAGTATGTGGGAAGCAGAATGGTTAGTGATGAAAAATTGAAGAAGAAACAAAGAAATTAGAAGGGGGCAGAATCGGCCCCTATAAGTTAGGATTAAAATAAGGTGAGGTTGAAATAATAAGATTAACTTTAAGTGACAAATCTTACACTAATATTAAAGTAGCCTAGTTGTAAAAGCAACTTTATCATTTATAGAGGATTGAAATCAGTGAAGCTTCTCTAAAGAAAATGAGGACCCAAATTAAGCCCTAGTGAACATTTGCTGTTGTCTGAGAGGAAATGCCAACCAAACTCACTCCTATTCCTTCCCCCACCCCCCACCCCCGCAGAAGGAGAAATGCTGAACCTAAATAATTTAGTCCAGGCTAGAGTTCTCTCTGGCTTTTTAAGGGAGCATCTGTTAATAAGTGGCCTTGCTCCTTTTCCCATGCTGCCTGGTGCCTAGGTGGAAAGTCTGTTCTGCACAATGATGGGGTTCATTTGACTTGCCAGTGAGAAAACAGGTCTCTCTCAATGAGGATTCCAGCCACATCATCCCTGAGATAGTATATGTGTCTGACTTAACAGATGTATGATTATTAGAGCTGGCGTGCCTGCAGTTCATACTGGGAAATGAAATGGAATTGTGACCAGAAGGATCCACACCTATCCATGATAATTGGATTTTTTTTCTTAAATTTTGAATGGTAATGGACATCTCTGACTGTCCAGCGGTGATACTTCAGACTAAAAAAAATAGACTTGGGATCTTGCATGGGAGGAAGAATGAATCCAGGAATGAAACCTCTCCCTAAATAAAGATGAGGTTTTTCTAGGGTGGGTAAAGATTTAGACAAGACCTAAGGAAGAAAATGCTTGGATAGGGAGCTAAAACCTGAGGACAAGTTAGCTAAGTCAGCAATGGGAGGGAACCAGAGAGACCACCTTATCCTAGAGAAAGACCTGTCTTCAGGTACCTCCCTGTGAAGCTCAAGAAACAAAGTTGTGAGACCTGTACTAAATGGAGGGGTCAATGTCAGAAGGAAATTATAATAAAGGAGGGAATCCTTAGCTGTAATTCCCTTCTGAAATGTACTCACTGTTCGGTACCTTTGTATGTTTATGTCTGCAAAGCCTGGTGTGGAGACTGAAAAGCATTGCCCACCTATTTCCTCACTGGATCCAGAGGAGAAAGTGCATATTTTTACATCTCTTTACCCAATGGATTCTGACTGAAAGTTCTGAATAAACTGTACAATGGAAAAGAGATGCCTGGCTGAGCTAGTAGAAGTAGCACTCCAGAGTGGGCAAACTCAAGGAAGGTGTAAAACCAAACCTTTTTTACCAAATTTTAAGCTGCTTTTGAAAGACAATAGGGGAGGCTGGACATTCTGGTAATGACTGATTGCCTTGTCTCTAAGAAGACTCATGATACTAAGACTAACGCAGATCGCACAATCCCAGAGACTTGGGGCTTGTGTTAGCACCTCACATTTCCTCCTTGGTGCTTACTGGCTAGCCAGGTGGTCAGCACCTCTAGGTGAGCTCTCTATGTGCCCAGCGCAGGAAAGCATCTCAGACTCTGTAAAGGTACAGAAGGAGAAGATATTAGCTACTGTGGGAAACCTTTCGCAGGCCTGGTGGTTTGTGGCTGTTTTGTTTTTAATTGTGACTTTCCCTGGGGCAGTCCCCTTGGTAGATTCCAGAATCTGCTCATTTTTTTATTGCTTCCCCCGCCACCCCCCACCAAGGGCAGATTCTCTACCCTCAAATGGGTCAGGACACTCCATTAACTTTAAATTTCAGATGAACAACGAATAATTCTTTAGTATAAGTGTGTCCCAAATATTGCAAAAATTTTAAATTTAACAAAGCATTCTGTACTTTTGTTTGCTAAACCCTACCTGTAAGGGACACTCTAAGGCAACAGGTATCTGATTGATTCCTGTGAGAGTTGGTTTTGGTTCTTTCTCCTACTTTGAGATTGCCCAGTGATCGATCACGAATTATATTACATATGAACAGTTTCTGCATGGTGTTTAAGAAAATGGAAGAGAAATAAGTGACTATTTCTCAATTCTATTGGTACATTTTTTATTCTCACCTCATATGGAAGCAGTTCAGTAAGGAAATTTAGAAAAGAAAGGTAGGATTATTAGTTCTCCATGAAACCCCCCTAGTCTTAACTCTACAGTATGGAGATGTAAACTAGAAGTAAACAAGGAAGGCACAGATGGTACGAGGTGATGAGACCTGAAACTGTCAAAAGAGGATTGTTTTACAACCACCTATCACACCACAAATCCCTTTGTTGGTTAGTTGTGAGTGGGCTTTTTATAGCACTGGTACTGTACTTTCATTTTGAGAAAGCAAACTTGCCCTTAGCCAAAGTGAGAATTAGATACATTACTTCCCTCACATCAGATTGTTAATGACTGAAACTCTCCGCCTGGAGATTTTTGAAACTTTCATGGGTAAAAAACTGGAGAAACAGTCACTTAAGTGCTGCAAGCAATTTTCTACCTTATAGGAAGTGGAGATTTCAATAATCCTTTCAGAGTAGAATCTCCCTTTATTAGAACCACTAGCCAGATATCTTTATTTATGCAAATGTAAAGCAAGTATCTACCTACTGCTTCTTGTTGAAAAGTGTAAAGTTACCATTAACCTGAATGTTATTTAGACTGGAAGCTCATTGTTCTGCTTGGAACTACAAATCGTTGTGTTCGCCCAAATCAGAGCTGCTTCTCTGCATACTCTTTTGTTCTGAGGATTGCTTACAGAAGCTGAGTATCTGAGTAGAGAAAACAAAAGAGAAAACTAAATCTCATGCTAGAGGAATTGGACAGAGTTTGGCACAGCTCAGCCCATATTGGGCCATTGCTGTCCCAAGCACACTGTTTAAGACAGAATTATACAGAATGTACTGATAATGGACTCAGTTAATGATGTAATTGTCAAGTTGAGGCATGTAGGGCAAGGCCACCCCCTAGTGGTGGGGGATGGGGTTGCTCCTTAAGGAAGGAGAAATTCCCACTGTCATTCCAGGGATAGTTACATCAGGATTAGGGTTACACCCCAAATAAGGGTGGCTTAAACACATAAGGGTTTTTCTCTTTCTAAAAGGAAGTCTAGAAGAAAGCAATCACAGCCGTCAGGGTCGCTCCTTGATTCCCAAGGACTCAGGCTTCCTTCTATTTTTCTGTTTAATTGGCCTTAATGAATGGCTTTTATTCTCAGCGTCACAGGATGGCTACTGGAGTTCATATCTACATTGCAGCCTGGAAGGAGGAAAAATAGTGTGTGTGAGTGTACATGTTTTAGGGTGAGCCCCTCCAGCTGATTCTCCTTTAAACAGCCTTTCTGAAGTCCCCCTAACACTTCCAACGCTGGCTGAGGGGGTTGAGAAATAGTCTTTTACCTGGGCACTTTGCCACCTTAAATAAATGGAGACTTTATTACTAAGGAGGTGGGAGAATGAATACTGGGGGCAGTAGTAGTCTCTGCTCCCTGGGAAGCAGGCCTGAACCCAAAGGGACAGAGAAGTCCTTTCTCTCCAAAGCCATTTGGCGGTTGGGCCTGAATTTTCTGGTGGTGGGTGTGAGATGTACTTGCCACGTGGAGCCAAGGCCAGGTACCAAGAACACTGAGAATGGTTCTGTGAGGTGTGCTTCAGGAATCTGCCTCTGCCAACAGTTGAGGTTGCTCTTGAGGCTGGTGTTTCCTTCCATTATCCTTAAACTTGCCTTGAAGTTTTGTTACTCTTCTGTGGGGTGGGAGGTATTCATGCCTGGAACTGAGTGGTAGTAGTAGGAGGGCTGTCTCCTTTCCCAAAACTAGAAGGGAGGCATCTGTCGCCTGGCACACACTGGCTGCTCAGTGCTGCCAGAGGCCATCAGAGCCCCCTGAGATGTTTGGTTGAGGCAGTGGCTTGTGGCTTGGCTGCTTGAGCAGGGGCCCTCCGCAGAAAAACAGAGCAGGTTAGGTATACCCCTAACTACACTTTAGAATGACCACCCTGGTTCACCCTGGACTGAAGGTTTTCCTGGGCCATAGGACTTTCAGAGCTAAAACAAGGAAAGTTCTGGGCAAAGTGGAAAGAATTGATCACCTTAATAACAGATGTAAGAAAGCATCTTGTAGAAAACTTCAGAATTCGCCTGGGGACACTTGGGAGTCCAGAGCTAAGTGCCTGCAATGTGGAGCTGGACGCTCAGAGTCACTGGGGGTCTTTTTGTTGTTGTTGTTGTTTTTAACAGATATTATTTCTTAGAGTAGTTTTAGGTTCACAGTAAAATTGAAAAGAAGGTACAGAAATTTCCCATATGCCTTCTCCCCCAACTCATGCATAGCCTTCCCCATTACTAAGAACCCACCAGCGGGAGCATTTGTTACAGATGATGAACCTATACTGACACATGATCACCCAAAGTCCATAGGTTACTGTTAACTTGGTGCTGTATATTCCATGGTTCAGACAAATGTATAATCATATAGCATCATATAAAATAGTGTCACTACCCTAAAAATCCTCTGTGCTGCCTCCTCCCAACCCCTGGAAACCACTGATCTTTTTAACTGTCTTCATAGTTTTGCCTTTTCCAGAATGTCATATAATTGGAATCATACAGTAAGTAGCCTTTAATGATATCTGAGTTTTATAATTCCACAAACTCTACCCCTTTGTATAATTTACCCTTTTGTACATTGTTTCTGCATTAGAGCATAGAAGAACAATAATTAAACAGGTCAAAGCCAGTATGGTATAAATGAATAAATAAATGAAAGAATAAATGGAGAAGTACAAATCCCATTTAGACCTTCCAGAATATCATATATAGACCTCCCAGAATCCAACCTGTGCTTTTCCTCCAACCTCATCACTACACCTTCTGTCACACCTTGCTAGGTCACCTCTCCTTCTCTGTCATGTCTTGAATGCATCACGCTATTTGCAACGTCTTTTCTTGGAATTCCTTTCCCTCCTTTATGCGCGTGGAGAACCCCAACACTTCCATCAAGTCACAAGCTTAAGAGTCATCTGTGTAGTGCCTTCCCTGGCCCTCCACAGGCAAAGTGGAGAACTCCCTCCCTCCAGCCACCTGTGCACTCTCGCACGTCCCAACCACACTGAGTCCCGCTGGCATTTGAGTATAGGTCTGCCTCTCCCACAGGTTACTGCCTCTCCCACTGGTTAATGAGCTCCCTGAGACAAGGAAGCCCTTACCATGCAGCAAAATTCCAGGCACACGATATACAAAATAGATGGTTTATTAATGTTGGTTTAAAGAGTCAATCAATGTGCATGCATATATTTATTATGTTTATATTTACTATATTTTTCGTCTTAGGATATTGGAATATTGAATGTAATTCTCAGTTATAGCCACTCTGTTCAGATTTTTTTTGTTAAAGTATCTAAGTGGTTTAACTTAAGACTTTATAAATGCACACACAAAAGGATTCATTGGAAACACTGCTGCTGAGAATAACTAAAATTTATAAGCATAAAAAAAGAATTCATTAGCAATATTATTATTGAAAATAACTAAATCTACAGCATGGGATGAACCATGCCATGCTTCCCTAATAGTTAACTTCAGAAGACGTGTACAACAAACCTTGAATATTTTATAATGCATTTAGATATAAACTTGTGATTGCTTCTCATTCTGGAATTAGAAAAGTTTTGGCTGAAGCGTTAGATAAGACAGATTACTAGAGTTTGTTAAGAAAACAAACATACCAGCAAAAACAAATCCCAGATCCGAGAGCTTTAACACAATGGTTTATTCTCCACTTATGTCAATCTCCTCCATGTAGTCCTATGCCACTTTATGCATATTGCCTACGATGTCACTGAAAGATCCTCGAGCCACTTCACTCAGCCTACATCCCGTTGGTCAGAACCCTGTCACAGGACCCCACTGCTGCCTTGGAAATGTAGGGGAGCCCATGCATGGCTCATTAGGGAACAGTCTCAGGTGTGCAGGGAAGGAGATTCTGAGATAGAAATGAGCATGTATAGCATCTTAGAGGGACTACTTCTGGAGTCAACATCTGTAGAAGGGAGGTTAAGGAAATAGGATTGGGCAGAGTGACAGGTTAAGCCTCAGTATAGACACCTCAGAAGACTTAGCTGACTCTGTGGGGAGTTCTAAAGACAAGATAACTCTAGGGCTGTCCTGAGTTGGGGCAAAAGGGCTGGACCTTTGTACCCCTGCATTGTTCAGTCACTGGACCAGGCTGTCCTGGGAAGGGGTGTGACCCTGAGTGAGGCAGCTCAGCCAGGGCAACTCCAGAGAGGACTGACACCTGAGGACAGTGTGAGGGTAGCTGGGGAATTAGTCCCGCTCTTTTCTCTGATGGCAGTCTGGGGAGCTCATCATAGCACCCACAAAGTGAGTACAACAGTCTCTTCCAAGCATATACCTCCACACAGATCACATTTGAAGCCTCTTTCATCATCCTGGCTTTAAACCAATCACTGGCTTGACCTGTGAGCCACACCAGTTGTCTCCACTAGCAATTCATCTAAGCTTAGGGATTAAGCACATTCTTCATTCCTAACTGTTCTGGCTGTCCCTGCTGGCTACTGCACAGATTCAGGCGGTCCAGAATCCCCAACACCTCAAAAAGTTTTGCAAAATTCCTGCTGCCACCTTAACCAAAGGACAGCTTCTCTTCATCCGTGCCAGGTCTTTGCCAAGCTCACTATGAATCAGGGATATGTCTCTGAGCTGTCTCTGGCTATGGTGGGACAGGACGACTCCAAAGTAAATAGCCTCTTATAGGTTGGACTTCTGGTTCAGCATTATTGAACACCTACTCCTCTAGTAGTGGAAACTGTACTTGATTTTTCTGTTTAACCACTTCATGCCCACTATATGGTTACCCTGGGAACAGCATGGCCCTACTGAGGAACAGCTGTGCAAATTCGGCATTTGTTTATTGGGTCTCTTGTGGGAGATGTTGAGCTAAATCCTCATGTTCCAGAGGATGGTGCTAGGACCCCACTTTCTTTCTATGGAGACAATAATAATGCCTGGCATTTATTACAAAGCACTTTACACACGATAATTTACTTAATTTTTACAACTATCTTATGCAGAAGTGCCATTATTTTTTCCTGATTTACACATAACAAAACCAAGGCACAGACAGTTGAAGACACTTGCCCAAGGTCACATGAAGTAAAAATGGTAGAACTAGTACTGAGCCCCAGAGTCTGACTGCAGAGTTCAGGCTCTTAATCACTATGTTATACTGTTTGTCAATGTCCAGGGTTTCTTAAAACTCAGGGTTCCAGGGAGTGAGCCCGTGTCAGCAAGGAATATTTGCTTGGAACCTGTCATAAGGGTCATTTAATGTACTAAAGTCCAAGGCCTGAATGAAAAGGCGAAGAAGGAGCAAAGCCCTACCCAGGAACTCCCTTTACAAGCCAGAAAAATTAATTAAATGTGAGTGAATTCAGGGAGGGGGATTCTCCATAAAAATTGAAGCTGGTATAAAATATAAATGTGTGGACTTTGGTATTTTTAGCATGGGACAACTTACGAGGACCTAATATGAATATGTATTGTGATTTTATGAAGCAATAAGGTAGTAAAATATATTTAGATTTGGAGAGATAGCCACCACTATTTGTGGGTGTGGTGGAGTCGGGCAATAAGAGAGGAATTGTCCCCTACCAACTTAGAGCCTCCTTGTTCTCTCCCTGCCGAGATGCACAGACATGTAGCTACACTCACCGCCCTTACAACTTCTGTTTGCACAGGAAGCCCAACTGCCTACAGAGAGTCTCCAAGTTATAAGATGGCTTCTTCTTTATTAAACAGCCTGCTGAGAATCAGGGACAACTTATAAGACTGATCTAAATGTTAGACGAATGGCTCCTTCATCTTCAGGTGTGACAATTTTATGGACCTTCTCCACAGCACATTACCTGGGAAACGGGGCTGGAAGGAAGTTTGGTGCCACACTTCTTTGACAGGAGTTCTAACCTGTCATGTCAGCTCCAGCATTAGGAAACAAATAGCCACAATGAGGCCATCAACCAAGCTTAGCAAGTCCCGCACAGTGATGAAATGTGCTTGCTTGCAACAGGCAGGGTCTGGAGGTGATTTGGGCCTGACAGCTTGTCCTCCAAGCTGCATTTTCCATGTGTCAGAAAAATGAACACCATGTCCACTGCACATAGTTTTAGCAATTAGACCTTTATTAATACCGCAGAGCAGCTGGAACTAGAAATAGTCTCAAGTGCTCACATTCTTTCAACATACAAATTTCCAGAGTGGTGGCAGCTGCTGAAGCCAGGTTTATTTATCTTGGGCCAAAATTCTCATACTCGTGACCCCGTGTTTTGGGCCTGGACTTTGTGGCTCTGACAAAATATTTCTGCAAAGCTGCCCTCTGGGAAATCAGACCCTCCTCATTAAAGTGTCTTCTCCCCAGGTTCCTTGTCCCCTCCATTATCACTGGTTTGGGTTTTAGAAAAGAACTTCCCTCCCTGTGTTTGGGGTTTTGTTTCTCCCCCAGGGCGAGTATTGTGGTTCATCACTCTCTTACTCCTGTCCACCCTCCCCTTCAAGGTTTCTCCCTGTATACCGGTCGGTGCTGGCCTGGACTTCACACAAAGACTAAAATTGGCCTAATGCAACTGCCTACCCAGTGAGAACCCTTCTGTGCCTTCTGCATCAGTTTATCCTAGGCATGCCCTCCCTCACTTGTGGAGTGACTGATTTCCATTATAGGACAACTCTGGGTAATTGTAAATTCTTCCTTGTATTCAAGTTAGATCTACTCCCTCATCCGGCCTATCAGTTCTAATCCAATTTATGTTCGCTGCACTGAATGAAACATTTATTTCTAGACAGACATACCTGTTAAGCATCCTGGTCAATCCAGACCATTCATTTTCCCATATTGCTCCAGAAAAAGAGGGGAGGGGTTTGTAAAATTAACTAGTTCTTCTCCTTATCAAAGGCTGAAGGGCAATTTATCCATCAGGAATGAGGTCCAGTGTCATCTCCTGAATGTCTCCATTTAATTCATTTGTTTTTTCCACTTTTATGAATTCTTGTCATATTAAGTACTGTTATAAATTAAATTGTGTCCCCACTCAAAGAAAGATATGTCGGAGTCTTAACCCCTAGTACCTTAGATCGTGGCTTTCTTTGCCGATAGTCTCTACAGAGGTAATCAAGTCGAAATGAAGGTTTAGAGGGAGCCCTAATCCAATATTACTGATGTTCGTATTAAAAGGGGACATTTAGGGAAGATGATGGGAAGAAACAAAAGGCAAGAGGCCTAGAACAGATCTTGTCCTCACAGACCTCTGAAAGAACCGACCTTGCCTTCACTTAGATTTTAGCCTTTCACCCACCAGAACTATGAGATGATATATTTCTGTTATCTAAGCTACCCAGTTTGCAGCACTTTGTTATGTCAGTTCTAGGAAGCTAATATAGGTATACCATGAGGCATTTTTGTTTTCTACACTTTTTCCTTTAAAAGTTTTTTAATCAGAAAAGTATAAAGAATAAGCCAGGAAAAAAAAAGATCTGCAGTCTCCCTTCTCAGAGAACTCAGCTTCTGATATTAAATACATATATGTACATATGCATGCAAAATCTGCTTCTCGAAGGTAGGGTATAAACCTTAAGCCAAGAGCAGTGAGAATGTGGTATGGGCAGTGGTGGCAGAACCCCCTGGATCTGATTTAGGTTCCAGAAGAAGAAGAACTCAAAACAAAGGAGGAATTATCATACAACTAGGCCAGAAACTCTCCATCGAAAAGATAAAAATTTTTGAAATTATTGACTTAAGAATGTAGTCTCAAAATATATGAACCACAAATGACCAAAATCACAAAAAATCTAGAAATCCACTATCATAGTGAGATATTTTAACACAATGCTCAATAATAGCTCAAGCAAAGAAAATAATTAGGAAACATCCAAAAGAGTTCAACAAACATTTAATAACTTGAACATAGATTTCCTGAATGTAACAAATAGAGAATATACAATGAACTTATTTTTGAATGACCACATACTTGGTCACAAAGCAAGTATCTAAAAGCGACAAATGAACCAATATCATACAAACCACATTCCCTTTCAAAATGCTATTAAACTGGAAGCAAATTACAAAAATGTAACTAACAAAAAGGAACCTGTTTGGAAATTATAAAAACACTTCTGAATTATTAATGGATCAAAATAGAAATCATAATAGAAATTCAAAAATATCTAAAGCTGAATAATGAGAGGGAAACTGTGTATCAAAACTGTGAGATGTAGTTGAAGCAGTACTTCAGAGAGAAAATAATAGATACATATATGTACATATATATACATCTGAAAAGAAAGTTTGAATATTAATGAGCACCTCTATTGCAAGAAGTTAGGAAAAAATTACAGTGTGAGCTCAAGAAGAGACAAAGGAAAAAACATAGATAGGAGCAAATATTAATGAAATGGAAAACAAACAACTGACATGGCCACCAAAGGTAAATGATTAGAATAAAATGAAAGATGGTAAAATGAACCATAGTGGGAAACAGAAAGAAGATATAACAACTATTGATATAATATAAATTTACAAAGTCATGAAGGTACTATGGATGACTTTATTGTAATAACATCGAAATTTTAAATAAAATGGAAACACTTCTAGAAAATACAACTCAAAAATAAATAGACATATGGCCTTTTAAATATTAAATACATAATTTAAAATCTATTCACAAAAAAAGTTGAAATCTCAAAGAGTTTTACAGGTAAGTTATCCCAAACTTTCAAGGAAAATTGAATTCTTATTTTATGTGGTAAGTTCCAGAAAGGAGAAAAAAGAAGAAAACTTTAAAACTCATTATATGATATCAACATAACTTAACAACAAAAACTGGAAAAGACATTACAGAAAGAAAATACAAGTGAATTTCATTTATAGACAAATACATAAAATTTTGAAATCAAACAGCACACTGAATCTAATAGTGTCAAAAATAACGTTATAACCAAGTTGTGTTACCCAAGAAATGCAAGTTTAACAACAGAAAACCTATTAATGTAATTTGCTACACACGGTAAAGAAGAAAAATCATGTGATCATCTCGAAAAATACAGAAAATGCATTTGATAAAATTCAATAACCATTTATAAACAAAATCTCTTTGCATACCAGGAATAAAAAGAATAATCCAATAAAGTTTATCTACTATTAATCTACAGTGAAAGTTATACTTGATGCATCTCTAAAATAATTCAACTTAAGTTCAAGAACAAGGCAAGGATGACTCTAATAAAAGTCCTTAATCAACATTGTTTTGTAAGTCCTGTCCAATAAGGAAATGACAAGAAGTAATAAAGATTCAAAATTAAAAAATAAAAATATTTGTTTGTAGAAGCTATGATTATCTATTTTCAAAAATCTAATAGAATAGACAAGCATTAGAAGAAATAAAGAAATTAATAAATTGTTTAATTTAAAACTGATTTTTATTTTATTTTTTCCCCTTCTTTAATTCCCCCACCCACTTCTACCCCTAACCTATGGATGTTGCCATTTCCCTGTAAGAACTGGATCTCTGAAGGTGGGGCATCTCCTCCCACACACTCATAGCATTCACCCAGGGCCAAGTGCACTGGGGGTATGGTCTGTGGCTTCACCTGGGGTGCAAACCCAGGACCATCTGTGTGTAAAGCAGATGTGCTAACCATTACACTATGGAGCCATCCTTAAAACTGATTTTTTAAAAATGGTTCCTGAAACCATTATACACTGCTCGTGGGACTTTAAATTGGTACAGCCACCATGGAAAACAAAACACTAAGAATTGATCTACCATATGATCCAGTAATCCCTCTACTGGGTATTTACCCCAAAGACTTGAAAACGCATATCCAAAAAGATACGATGTTCGTAGCAGCATTATTCATGGTGGCCAGGACATGGAAGCAACTGAAGTGTCCTATGTTGGATGATTGGTTAAAGAAGCTGTGGTACATATATACAATGGAATATTACTCAGCCATAAGAAGAGATGAAATACTGCCATTTACAACAACATGGATGGACCTCAAGATAATTGTGCTAAGCGAAATAAGCCAGACAGAAAAAGTTGAAAATCATATGCTATCACTTACATGTGGGATATAAACCTAAAAGCAACAAATGAACAGTACAAACAAACAGAGACTCATGGACATGAACTATAGACTAGTGGTTACCAGAGGATAGAGGTAGGGAGAGGGGGGAGGTAGACAGGGTAAAGGGGGTCGAATATGTGGTGACAGAAAGAAATCTAACTATGGGAGGTGAACAAAAAGTGTAAATATATATATGCCTTATTGTTAAAGTGTACAGCTGAAACTTATTGGATTTCATTAACCAATATTATCATAAAAATAAATTAATTAATTTAAAAACAAAAAAGATAACTATCCATGGAGAAAAAAAAAATGGTTCCTGAACACTTGCAACAAAATTGTTAGAAAATATAATTTTAAAATATATTTTATTTACAGTTGTAACAAGCAATATAAAAGCATCATAATACAGCTAATAAAAATATGTAAAATCTTTACAGGGAAAAGTATAAATATATATTAAATAATATAAATGCACCATTTTTCAAGAAGGCCTAAGTAGAGAGATATATCACATTTCTGGTTGGGAGGACTCAACAGTGTACAAATGGCAAACTTTTTCCAAATTAATCTATTTAGATGTGCACTATCAATCCCACCAGTGTTTTGTTTTGTTTTGTTTTGTTTTTAATAGAAATTAGGTAGAAAGTAGCTAATCTTAAAATATTGGAAGGCTAAGGACAAATGAAAGTCAAAACAAATTTCGATCTATAGTCAACAATACTGTATTGTATGCTTAAAGTTTGCTAGGAGTAAATCTTTACTGTTCTCAACACACACACACACACACACACAAATGGTGACTGTGAGGTAATAATGTGCTATCATTATTGTGGTAATCATTTCACAATACATACATATATCAAAATCATCGTGTCGTGCAACTTAAGCTTACAAATGTTATTTGTCAGTTATATCTCAATAAAGCTGGAAAATATACACATTTGAGGACAAAGAATGAGAGGAATCACTGCACCAACTACTAAATGTAGTTCTTAGCTCTAATAATGTTAAAATAATGTACCATGGAGGAATAGACCGAAATGGACCAATGGACCAACAGAATGGTACAAAGAGTTGAGGGGACTGACCCACTCATATATGGGAATTTGTATTTAACAGAAATGGCATTTCTAACACTGGGAAAGACTGGACTATCCTTATAAGGTACTGAAACATTTAACTTTCTATTTGGAAAAAGATAAAATTAGATCTCTATTTCACTATATAAGCAAAAGTAAATTCCAGATGGACAAAAATTTAAATGTGAAGAGCAAAAATTTAGAATTTTTGGAAAACAATATGGGAGAATATCTTGGATGTAGAGTTATGAACAGATTTTTTTTATTAAAATGAACAGATTTATTAAATAAAGAACAAATACCCACGAACGTTAAAAAGATTTACGATTTGGCTACATTAAATTTAAAAAGTTTTTCATAACAGAGGATAACATAAACAATATTAAAAGGCTAGATAAAGTTTAGGAGAAGATATTTGCAATTCAAATAATAACTTCAAAATAAATACAGAACAGTTACAAATGTATATGAAAAGGATAAAATAGTTTTTTTTAAAGATGCAAAGGATTAAAACTCTGTGTTTTTAGCTGGTTTTACCTTTTTGTTGTTATGAATGATCTAAAGTAAATACAAGAAAACGTTAATCTGGATGGCTGACATATGACTGTCTGTTTTATTTTCTGAACCTTTCTATGTGTTTGAAATATTCCTTAATTTTAAGAATTAAAATATAGAAACGTATTTTAAAAGCTGAGAACCAGAATTCAAGTATTTTCTGTCTGAATCTTCTTCAATACAATTCAATACGATAAGTCTCTGTGCACATTCCATGGGCGAGGTATGGGGAATTAGTTGTCAGAGAGATGTGGTCCCAAATTCAAGGACTACATGTCTTAAAGGGGAGAAAGGTAACAATTGTTCCTTATCCTTTCGGTTGTTGTTTGGTACCTGCCACCAAGGAAAACAAACTGCAGTTTTTCATTTGAGCTAAATATAAATGTGACAAGAAAAAACCCATGTGAAGGGCTTCCCCCAGGGCCACGTGCTTGGCTCTCATACCTACTAATGGCAGTCACAAGTTCCTTCTGACTGCCAAAATGTTGTTAGATGTTGGTGCCTGTCTTTGTGCACAGGGCATGACCGGGGCCTCTGGGACTCCAGGCCGTTTTACAGGCTGCAGGTAGCAGGGTTCTTTTGCAGAGGGCGTGTTCTCCCAGGACGACCCTGGATAATTGGTTTATTCGGATAGGAAAGTGAAAAACAGGAGCTCACTATGAAGAAAGTGGTTGCCAAGGGCTGGGGTGGGAGAGGATGAATCAGTGGAACACAGAGGGTGTTTAGGGCACTGAAACAACTCTGTGTGATACTACAGTGGTGGATAAATGTCATTATGCATTTATTCAAACCCATAGAATGTGCACGCCCTAATGTAAACTATGGTCAATTTTGATGTATCAATGTAGGTTCATCAATTATAACAAATGTACCACTCTGGTGGGGGTGTGTTAATAATAGAGAAGTCTATGCATGTGTGTGGCAGGGGTTTATGGGAAATTTCTGCACCTTCCTCTCAATATTTCTGTGAACCTAATATTACTTTAAAAAATAAAGTCTTTTTTTAAAAAAGGAGCTCAGAGCCTAGTGGGGAGACAAATATGAAGATCAAGAAACAATATGCTGACAGAACTGGGGGACAGGGGAAGAAACGAGGTTGCACAGGGTTTCTTAGAACCAAAAGAATTTCAGATCAGCCTTATTTTTGGTCAGTGAGTATGTGCCATTTAAACCCTTAGCTGAAGGGTAATATAGTATCATTCCAAATTGCTATTGACAGAGGATACTTTATGGAGCTGATACAGAAATCTACCAATTAGACTTAAACCATTACTCCCTTTTCCTTGCTCCCCATCCACCCCCAGGTTTACAGCATGCCAGAGAATGTGATTCATCATAGACAATACAGTCACCAGGGTGACTGCAGACATAGAATTTAGTGAGTTAGAGGGGTAGAAAGGAAGAAAAAGAAAGAGAGAGAAAGATAGGAGAGACAACGAATGAGTTCTAGCAATAGCAAGTAAGATGTAAGAATTACCAGTGTTTCATAATAAAGGCTGGAATCAAGAAATAGTTTTCCCAGATGAGACTAGGCTACTTGGGACAATAGCAAATGTATCATACATACACAAAAAAATCTGGAGGCCTCCTCACTTTTAGGTAAACATAAATTACAGGTCGAAAGCAGAATATGTGTCCCCCAGAGTTTGCTATATGATTCTGTAGTAGGCTAAATAATGGCCTGCAAATATATCCACACCTAATCTCCAGAATCTGTGAACATTGACTTATATGGCAAAAGAAACTGCCAGCGTGTGATTAAATTAAGGCTCTTGAGATAGGGAGATCATCTTGGATTATCCAGTTGGATCCTCAGTGCAATCACCAGTGTCCTTATAAAAGGGAGGCAAAGGGACATTTGACACAGAAGACGGGCACTGTGACCACTGAAGCAAGATACTATGTAGCTGGCTTAGACAATGGAGGAAGGGGCTGCTAGCCAAGAAATGCAAAGAATTCAGCTCTAAAAGATGGAAAAAGTAAGAAACCGGATTCTTCTCTAGAGCCTCCAAAAGGAGCCCAGCTCTGCCAACATCTTGATTTTGACCCAGTGAAACTGATTTTGGGCTTCTGACCTACCACATTTGTTGTAATTTGTCACAGCGGTCATAGAAAATGAATACTTATTTCTTTAGCTATCTTGATTTAAAAAAAAAAAAAAAGGACTTCTAAGCATTTGATATAGAGAAGTTGATATCCATTGGATGACAAGAGTCAAGATTCTGGCCCTAACAAAGGTGGGAGCAAGAGGAGTGATATTCTGGGGTAGATTTTCATGTACGTGGTTAACCAGGAGTGCTCTGGGGAATACCACTGTACAGGGGTGAGGAAAGTAGGCCTGGCAGAGGGTAAAATTGTACTTTGATGCAGCAGCACAGAGGTCCCAGCCAACCCTCCAGGGAACTCCAGAGATGAGGTGGCCCTGCAAAGATGTCTTGCATTGAGCAAAGAGGCCACTCCTTTGTATCCCCACACTGACCAGTCATCAGACACATGCTATTCCCAGGGAAGGGGCTGTAATCTTGAGTGAGGCAACAACCTTTATCAAAGGGCAGTCCCTGGGGAGGGACTCAGCTATAGGCCATCAGCGGGCAACACTCTTGGCAGGTGGGAGGGCGTGCGCCTGGGTCCTGAGGCAGGGATCTAAGCAGCACACACAGTATTTGCTGCTCCGTGGGAGCAGCCCCCAACACAATTTTATCTGATTAAGTTCCTGATACAGATATATAAGGGAAAGTTTCTTATTGACCCTGCTCTCAGGCCATTCCTTCAGAGGCACAGTCCAAGTCCTGAGTCTGTGTGATTCTTTTAGAAGCCTGCTGAAAGCAGCTCAGGGCCACCTTGAGCAAAGAGACTGACATAACTATAAGTGGTTTGGTCTTGGACTGAGGTTTGAAAATAAACCTCCCAATGGAATATTTGGAAAGCCTTCTGAGAAAGCTCCTGAATAAATACCATAGCCCCTTGTACCATTGGTCAGGATTGTTTTGGCCTGGCTTTCTGGGACTTGTACTGTGTCTTGGCTGATAAATAAAGCCACGTGGAAAACATAGGGAGCCCAGGGGCAGATCTTGTCTCCGCCATCATGCCACACCAGGCACCAGCCAACTCTGGCTTCACGCTCCAACGCTGAGGCTCTAGGGCGAAGCAGAACTGAAGTTAGTTTCCAGTTAGCCCGGGCTCTGGAGAGACCCACTGTCAGAAGAACAACTTTAAACAAGCCACAGGCCTTTGAGTCTTGCCTTTTGTTTTTCTAAATTCTGCTTAAAGGTCTAAGTACTGCACTGAGCATAATTTAGTGGTGCTTTTGCGACTTGGAACCATCCAGGGGCTCAGAGGCATGACTGAACTGACTGTGGTGTCTGAAGGTCTAGAGCTTTGTTTTACTTCTGACACCTATTAACAGTGTGACTTTGGGCAAGGTACTGCTCTCTGACTCTGTTGTCCTCCCCTGTAGAATAGGCCTGCATAAAATTATCTCTAAGATTCTGTCTTGTGTTCTTGCTCAAGGAATTTGTAGTTCTCTTATGGGCATGGAGGTTGCAAAGAATGACATGCATTTGTACAGATGCTGGCACATCTTAAAATCTGCTTTGTTGGGAACAAATTTCTGCCATCAGATTTCTTTCAAATGGATGAATATATGAATATATCATGCTTATTTGCATTGGCTGCTTTTCCTCAAAATCAGCAGCTTGATATTCACTTGTATCACTAAAATAGACCCCTTTCATCAGCCTGTGAATTTTCCAAGGGCTTGCACATGAGTGGCCATTATACATTTTTTAAATTCACAGGATTATTTTAGAAGTTTAGTAGAATGGTAGAATAGAAAGCCTGCTAACTTATTTGTCAGAATGTTTGCATTGCAGTCCATGCCAACTACTCACCTTGTGACATTGGCAAGCCATTTAATCCCATTGAGCTGCTGATAGGCATGTCGGTCAAGGTCAATTCTGCCTACCTCACGTGGAAACTGCAAATATCAAATGAAATGGAACTCACTAGAGAACTCTGGAACATATAAAGCTTTTCCAAATGAAAGCAATTATTATTATTTTAACACCTTCAAAGCCACACATGGGAATCTATCCTGTCAGTTGCATTTGCTCGGGAAAAGCCTTTCCTTTTAAAAGCAAAGATTTCTAGTCAGTGTTGTCAGAATATAAACAGAGTAAGTACAAAGATTTATTTTGCCAGCTTCAGAGGTTCCCAAGAGAATGATTCCCAGCAGTAAAAGTTGCTCAAACAGTTTGTGAGGTCACCTGCTCTTAGCAACCACGATTGATAGAGAAGAAACTAGCCCAGAATCTACCAGAGGACTGATGCTCACACCAGGAGCTACAAAGGCAAGGGGCAATTGCTCATACAACCTGAGACCTCTGAGCTCGGCTTCCACATTAGAATAGACAGTTCCGTTAACTCCTTCAGAGCACACATTAGTCACGAGGCTCTTCTGGGTACAAGTACCACTGCAAATGTGAACCAGTCACAATATAAAATAAAATCACAATCTTTAAGAATTTTTTATTTCTACTGTTCAAACCTTATTCATTCCAGATTGTAGCAAACCCACAGAACACCTCACTTATTCTATTCCCCTAATTTTATAGAAAAACCCTGCAAATGAAAGACACCCCCACAAAATAGTATCACTGTCATTAATGCAGCATGCTTCCCTTCCAGAATAAAAAAACTTCAATTCCTCTGCTCAGAAAGATTATTGAGAAAACATCATAGCAAGCCAATTGACAGCTGACTTCCTATTCTCGCTGCTAGCTTAAAAGAATCTAGATAAAGCAACAGTGAAAGAAATTCAAACTGTGCCAAGATTAGAATGGCTTACAAAAGCTCTGCTTTTATTTGCTTATTTACTGAGTCTCCATTTTGCTCTTTCCACTTTTGGGAAATACTGATGCCCAGTGTTGGTGTCTGGGTAGGGACAGGTATGGCAGGTCTGGAGGGGCCAGGCTGAGGGCCAGGCTAAATCAGAATAGATTAGCAAGTGGTCTCCTCACACATAGAGAAAGGAAACTATAGGGGGATGGGCCCGTTGTTATAGAAACCCAAGTCTTCCTGGGCACACACAGGTCGGGCAATAGGTCTTTAGGAGTCGTAAGACTTGAAACAGTGCTGTAGGATTCAGCGCAGGCTGACAGGCAGATCCACACACAATGCAGCTGAGCATGACAGCCTTCTTCTGCTCAGTGTTGAATCCCTGTCTTTTCTTTCTCCAGCAGATGTTGGCTGGGAGATGCACCTTGCTCTCTCCTTAGTAAGGCAGAGCTTTGCAGGTGCTTGTGATTACAGAGCCAGAGAGGGTTAGGTCTTCTGAGAGGTTCTTAACGGTCCTGATGTCAGTTACTTGTGGGATCCCATTTCTCTTCAGCCAATTAACTAGAGTTTCATGTAATGTAAGGTAAAACATGGATCCACTTGAGTTGCCTTCCTCTGTCTTATTCTGAATTTCTCTCTCTCTCTCTCTCTCTCTCTCTCTCTCTCTCTCTCTCTCTCTCTCTCTCTCTCTCAGAGTAACACAAATACCTACAATAACCCAGATACACACTCTAACATAGACGCAGCCTCACAGACCCACCCTCATCGGCCCTCCCATAAAGACACTCACATTTCTGAGGTTGAGAAGGCTTATACTTCAAAAAATAGAGCTTAGCTGTGTTTTTAAAGATTACAGCTGTCAAAGGGATGTTCATTTTGGAGTAGGGTGGTTTCTAAGCTCGTAGGAATTTGTGTTTGTAATGAAACTCTGCTTTTTCTAAAATAGCTGGGCTGCCTTGGTTATGATTGTTTGTTTTTTTAACTTCCCTGAGATTTGTCATGATGCATGATTTCAAAATAACCCTGCCAGCAACCCCAAGGTCGACGCTTGCTTACTCACAATTTTTTCCAGAATATAAGTAAAATATGTAGCACAGCAGACGGGAATAAGCCTGTCTAGGGTAGCCATCCTTAAGGTGAACCCCTTCCTGCTCTGTACCCCTGGACCAAGAATCTTGACTTCAGTTGTCAGAAAGACTCTTGCCACCCAGACACCTCAAGTTAGAAATAACAATAGAGTTCTTTAACCCATGACTTTATAAAGACAGAAAAAGGCCAACAGAGAATGATTGACTCCAACTATGAAATGAGAATTATGTACAGTGGGTTACACAGCTAACCCTAACACATTTCTTTCCCAGAAGCCATGAATAAAACTATAGTTCTGGAATCAATTTTCACATCCTTTTTACTGAAGACTTGTCTATAGCTGAATGTCTCTATCCAATCCTGTTCAGATCTTTTTTCCTTTCACTGTCCCAGTTTTCCTATATTTGCTGCATCCCTTACCATTTAAGTTTTGAACCTGGTTATGTTGATGGAGCAGAGTGACTGCTGTGTGTTTACCTAAATCCTTCTCTTTCTCCTGAGCACAGAGGAAAACTCATTTTCCAATCTCGGGAGCAGTGGGAACCATTCACTGAGCCTTGACCAGTGGCATGTGGCCAGAGGTGATAAACACCACTTCTATGTGCCATGCAGAGCACAGCACCCCTTAACTCCCCTGCTTTGCCCCCATACAATCACCACCTGATTGTGATACAGATGAGAAATAAACCTTTACTGCATTACTCCAGTGAGATTTGAGGATAGTTTGCTAGAACACTCAAAACAGACTCATTCCTAGATCTCGCTTTGAAGAATCCTTGGTTTCTCTGTCTACTAGAGCTCAAAGTTCAGACTTTGAGTAAATTTCTTATTGATTGCATATAAAGCCAGAGTTGCTCTCATTGGTACAATGCTTATTGTCTGGTGTCCCCACAATGGCTTCTCTGTATCCAATGCTGGGGTTCTTTCTTATTCTATTCTTTGCTACCCTGAGCTGCAGTGGATTGGAGGAATTTTAAATAGTTTATAGCATTTTGGTGTATACAATGTGAAAAAGTGTTCCCCATTTTTCAAAATTCATTCCCCTCTGGTTCTTCCTGAGTAGCAGTATAAAACAGTCTCAAACTTACCTGTTTCCATCTTGGTGTGTGAGCCACATAAAGTTGTAAGCAAGTGTGTAAGATATCAACTTTCCTGGATCTCCCTTGTTTGAAGATATGTTTTGTGCCTGAGAGATCTTCTCTGTTCAACATCTATGGAGCATCAAGACAAGTTCTGAATAGTGAGGCAGTCACTGGCTGTCCACAAACTGAGACCTCTCTTGGACACAGTAGATTCAGGAACAGTTCATTTATTTTCGAGAACTAAAGAGAAAGAACAATATAAATTAGTGGGAAGAGTAGAAGATTAGATTATTGATCTGGATCATAATCTAGACTCTTCCTCTATAACTTGCTGAAGTGACTTCAAATGAACTGAAACTTCACTTTGCCTCTATTCCTCTGTTTCTTCATCTATTATATGCTGGTAGTACTACTTTCTGTAGTTAATCTGATAGGGTTCTTTAGTCGTTACAGTACAGAAAAGCTATTCTATGTAGAAACATGGGGAAATTACATTTGGAAAAATGTAAGGAATTATTTAAGGAAAACTCACTTATAGTCTGGTGGTTATGCATTAGGGACTGACTAGACCTCTGCCATAAAGGTTGCTCTTTGAAAATGAACATCATTTTCTTGGGGTTCATTTAACAGTTTTCCCACTTTAACACACACAAAAAAGTGTGACACAACGCTTTATGAGTGGGATATGTATTGTCAATATTCTGGCTAACTTGCCAGATTAGAGGTCTTGCTTAGTTCCAATGTCTACTCAACAGTATTGGGTTAGGTTTGCCTGTGTTGAAAACTATCGAAACCATAGTTAGAGAACTCCACATTTGGGACTTTGTCTTGTGAGTATATAGATGTGGGAAATAACATGTATTAGAAACTATTCACTGTTCGGAATAGCAAAAAATTAGAAACACCTAGATTTGCACCATAATGGGGATTGGTTAAATCAACTATGGACCAATCATGTACTACCAAAATAAGTAGCCATGAACACCAGAACTCTGATATACTGATACAGAACATTCTATAAGAAATTTCATTAAACTAAAAAAGCAAATTGCAGAACAGTTTATAAAATTTGATATCTTTTTTGTCAAAAAATTTTTAATGTATTTGCTTGTATAGGTACACAATATCTCTGGAAGAATACCAAAATTCTGGTATTATTGTTTGCCTCTAGAGAGGAAAATGAATTGGCTAGAAAATAGACTGTAGAGGGGCCATTTGTGTTTTTAAAATTTAAAACTACATTAACTCTTCAAAACAAAGTAAAATAAAATCTAGTTTGTTTGTTTTTTCAGTTGTAAAATATATGTAAATAACATCACATTTACCATTTTAACCATTTTTAAGTGTGACATCAAATACGTTCACATTGTTGTGGAACCATTACCACCATTTTAGAAACACCTAGATTTGCACCACAAGGGGCATTGGTTAAATTAACTGTGGACCATCCATACACTAGTGTGTCTGCTCTCTGGTCATTTGTCATGCTTGTATGGCAATGTCCAAGCCAGTGCTACTAGTAATAAAGCTGACCCCTCTGTCTAAATCTCTGTCAGTTCCAAATTTGGAAGCGGGTTACAGGGATAATTTCTCATGACCTGCTTAACCCCCAACAATTTTCATTAAATTGTTAAACTAGGACTTTGGTTATCACCTGCTACCGTAGAATTTCTCCCATTTATTTCAGAGAATCCCCTGTGCGGTGTCCAATGTTTCATATCTAACAATAATATTTCCTTGTTAAACCACCATGTCCCTACCATTACTGCCCACAGTCCTGAGGGATTGCTGCTCCTTGGCCCATGTGGTTTGTATGCTTTCATTACTCTGGCCTCAAGAAGGGGCTCTGCTCTGCTCTTCTTCACTGGGACTCAAACATGTCCCAGACCTATTCTTTTTTCCCTATAAACTTGCTTAGGTTGAACTTGACTCAAGGTTCAGGGAAGCACAGGAAAAGAATTTAGAGCGAATATAAGATATGGTTGCTCTGAATCTGTTGGCCAACATATGGCCTATGACCTTACAGTTGCTTAAATGTTGACCTACCTACAGAGAAGTCACTCATGCCCACCACTGGAAATCCTCAAAGCATGGCTAGGTCCATCACCTGAGGCCCCCAGAAATATCCTCTTCTCTAGTTTGGGGTTTACATTCTCAATCCTTATGTCTTGTCCTAGGATCTACTTCTTTCCAGGATGAGTGACAGTAGCGATGTTCACTGCTTTCCAAAGAAACACCACCCTCCATCTATAAGGGTATTACTTGGTGACCATACCATGACATAATAGTCTTATAATGGTACTTTCTAGGCTAATCAATCTTCATTAATACTATTGGCAGGACACCAGAAATTCAGTTCAAGTTAAATCTTGCCAAATCCAAACCAATCCCCTTGGTAGGGTGAAGTCATTTGCAGCTCACCATTCTCACCCTTTTGCTCCCTGGTCGCCTGTGAGCATCTTCTAAACAAAAATTCACTCATCCAAGTAGAATATGTGCATCTGCCAGCAGGTATAAGAAAACATTTTTCTAAGGGAAACATATCTTTCTGTACCATGAATAAAATGTTCCCCTATCTTAGAGAGGAGCTTAGCCTCTTGGAATTAATAATATCTCTATTTTAGAAAGCCATGTTTATTTTACATTTATGTAGTATCAAGACTCATTCAGATGGTTTCTCAAAAAATAGAAATCTGTACCTTTTGAATTTAAATTTTTACTTTTTGAGTGACAGAAAACTACTTGTAGTTTTAAATTTTCAGTTTTGCCAGGTTGTATTCATTAAGGTTTCAAATAAAATAAAATAAAATAAAATGCTCTCAGCCTGGGTACCACATAACATGCTAATTTCAGTTGGAAACCAAACACATTAACATAACCCTCAAGGCACAACATATTTGGACCTATTTATACAACATATACAAATGTGTGTCCTATTGTCTCAAATATATGTATCTCTGCCCAAGCCAGGGAAAGTCTTCCCAGAGGAAGCTACATTTGCTTCTTTACTCATGTTACTCTTCCATCTAGAACCCTCCCCATTGCTCAGATTCCTTCCTATTTGATGAAATTGTTACATGTTTATTTCTCCCTTTGGATTTCTACAAGGCTCCTCTCAATCATCCACTTACCTATCGACCCAGCAGCTGTACTTCAAAGGTCTGCCTTGTGCAAGATGCCATGTTGTCACTATGGGGTTTCCAGAAATGAGAAAGATATGGGTCTTCCCTCAAAAAGTTTACAGTTTTGTAGAAAGGTGTATAAACAGCATGGCTGTGTTTTACTTTTCCATTTAATAACTATTTACATTTCTTTTCTCATCTCAGATCTTCAATACTCTTCCTCTTGTCTCAATCCCCAATAGTCAGAATAGTCATCTCTGATTCAAAACTTGTCTCATACACTCATATAGAGAAAATAGATGTGATCAGATGAGGACTACCTCATGTCCCAAATGCAAAAGCCATTTGCCTATGTGCATCTGTAACCACATTCTCTGTTGTCCTTCTGTTCTTGTTCTTACTGAAGGCAAATTTGGACTCTGGATCCCTCTGCAATTATCCCCATTCTTTCCTGCATCACCTATTTTTCCTCTTTACTGGCTCATTCCCATCTACACACAAATATGCTTTAATTTCACCCATTAAAACACACACATCCACACACTCCTTTGACCATACACACTCCTCCAGCTATCACCTCTTATTTCTGCTCCCCATCACAGCCATACTCTTCAAGAGGAATGTCCATATACACTGTCATTGCTTCCTCACCTTCCATACTCTCCTAAACTCTCTTCAGAGTTGTGCACTCACCACTCTAAGGAAATGACTTTTGTTGGTGTCACCTATAACTAAAGCCCTTGGCTAGCTCTGTCTTCATCTTTCTTGACCTTGCAGAAGGGTTTGCCCTTACTGACTTCCCCTCTTGCACACAATCCTTTCATCTAGGCTTCTGGACTGCCCACTTCTTTTGCTTCTCCACTATCTCATTGGTTGCTGCTGCTTAGCCTCCTTTGCTGACTCTTTTTTTATACTAAATTTCTAAATGTCGAGGACCTCAGAGCTCTGTTAGGAACTCATTTCTCCTCTCCTCCTTCTCTATAAACTCTTTCCCTAGGTAATTTCATAGACTCTTCATCTTTAAACACCAACTACACACCAGTTACACTCAAAATTATGTCTCCAGCCAAGAATTCTTGAGCTCTGCATTCATTGATCAAACTGCCTAGATCCATTTGGATGTCTAATGGAAATTTCTATCTTAACTTAGCTTTAAAAAACCATGGATACCCCCACACACACCACATCCCCCCAAATAATAATATGCTGCTCCTTACCAAGACTTCCCTATCTTAAGTGAAGTCACTTGCAAGTGACAGGTCCAGGTTTTGTGAGCCTAAAAGTTTAAACAATTTGAGGAACCCTCTTTAACATAAAGAATACAAAATTAGACACAAATTTATCATAGAAATAAATATTCATTTAGGTTGAGAAATCACAATGAATTACAAATTTTAAAATACTGACAAATTCTAAAATCATCACAAAATCAAGAAAGATAATATAATATTTTACTAGTTAGCTGCCTAACACATCTTTATAATAGTTTTTTCCTACATTTTGGTTGTGTGCTCTTTGCATTTCCATTCTATATAACTCTTTTGTACTACTTTCTACAGTGAGAATAGGAGGATAATTTAGATCATTTCTCTTGATAGGTTAATCAAAATTTTTAAAAATTAGTTTTGAAACATTTATTTTAGCTTCACAATTAATTATTGGAATATTTAAAGTAAACTCATTTAAAACTTGATAGTTATATACTTTGGACTAACCAGAACTGTGGCACTAGAGCTAGCTGTTCTTGAAAATGGAACTCATTTTGAGGGATTGACTTGGCAGTTTCTACAGCCTGGTACATGTATGGTGGTATGACTTATGACCCAAGAGTGGGGTCCACATCATAGCTTATTCAGGCAAATTTTCAGACTGGAGTTCTTGGTCAGTTAGTGCTATGGTTCAATTCTCTGTCCAGTACTTCTTTGTTCACATTTTCTGATGTTGAAGTATGTCATGGATATGGTTAAGCAATACCACTTCTAGAATTTATCCTACAGGTAGATTCACTCTCTATCTAATCTATCAGGAATTCTTGTGTAAAACTCAAAATTATTCCCAAAATTCATCACCTCTTACCAGTTCCATTGTTCATCTCTACTTCAATCTACCATCATTCCCCTTGTGGACTACTGCAATAGTCTGTGGTGCTTTGCTACTTGTTGGCTTTATTCTTACTTCCCTGTAATCCATGGCCCCACCTCCCAGTATCCAGAATGATCTTTCTAAAGCACAACTCAGCTGTTCTCACTCTCTTGCTTAAGACTTCAGATGGTTTAGATCTCATTGAAAATAATACGTAGCTCCTTCAGGGTCCCCACAATCTGTCCCCACCCATTGCTCTGGCCTTACCGCCTCCAGTTCTCCCCAGGCTCATTATTTTCTAGCTACATTGACCTTCTTTCTGCCACTGACACATGCTAAGCTTATTCCTAGTGGGACCTTTGCCCTTGCTGTTCCTCCTGCTTAGAATGTACTTTTCCAGTTCTGTGAGCTGCCTATGCTCATCCTGGGGTCTCAGGTTCAATGGCACTTCTCACATGACCTCTCCCATCACTTTATCTCATATAGTACCCTCTCTCCAGGATTTTACCATTTACTACTTCCTTATAGTATTTTTTAGTACCAGGAAATATACAGTTTATATATTTTTAGAAAATTTTGTCTTTACTATAACATTGGCCCTCGAACTGAGAAGAACATATCTCCAGAGGTATATAAACTTTTCTAAGGGTACGAGGGTATAACCAGTTAGTTTTAAGGGAGTCTTTTTCCAGAGACTTAATTTCCATATGAATATTTGACCTGCATAGGAGACATTATGCCAGTTCTCCTTTCCCTATTCCCCTATCACGATTGTGTTTCTCTTTTTCACATGCCACCCATCCATCCTGAATCTTACAACAGGTAAAAAAAAGTCTAGGCTTTGGAAACTAGCAGCACTTGAAAATAATCGTTTTGTGCAAGTAAATGGCTTTAATGACAGAGTTTAAAAAATCATTTCCCAAGTATTATGATTTCTAATGCTTTGCTTCCAGCAAAATTGAAAGAGGGCCAAATAATCTTTTCATAGATCACTAAAAATTATTTTAACATGGATCTCTATGTAATTTTCTAAATATAACTTAAATGAAAAATATATAAAATTATATACATTATATATTATGTAATTATGTAATGTATTATATTAATTATAAGAATTTTAAGAGCTTAGAATCTAAGAACGCATATATAAATATAAAAATATAACAGAATATAATTGAGTTGCATTGAGAAAACAAAATTCTTTCCATTTCCATCTAATAGTTGTGTGAAACAAGTTTATTAATGTTTATGCTCATAAAAATAAAAGTGAGAAACAAAATTGATGTTGAATCCTGTCTCATTCTAGCAATAAGTAATATTCATCCATGAATATACTGAACTAACTGAAAGAAAACAGTACTATCTATCTTATTAAAAGGAGACTATTTGATAAAATTTTCTTTTGTTTAATAAGTATTTATCATAATGTTATGTACTTAGTATACAGTTATGTTGTTTTAATCAACCATGTATTAATATCAATTGTAATGTTAACTGAATCCAGATGAAAATTTCAATCTACAAAAGTATATTTGTTCAAGCTAAATATCAATAAAAGCCTTTCAAATATAAAAACATGTTACATTAGAATGAAATTCTATGGAAGAAATGAAATGGAAATACAAGTCAAAGGAGAAAGAAATGAATTAAAATTTGTGACTATTAGAGATGAACTTGTTTATACATTTTTAAAATAGATAATGGCTACATAAATAAAAATTGTTGGTTGGACACATGAAATGCTAGAAACCTAGCTTCCAAGATTATATCTGGAGGATGAAGTGTTATTAGAAATTTTATAGACACTTCTATCTCAATAGGAACAGAAGACCTTTATTAGATATACTTCTACTGTGCAATTATCAGACATTCAACTCACATGTGTTTAGAACCTCCTTCTGTAAGCAACCAGGGGTTGCCTGTCTTTTAACTCCACGGCATCTACTTCAGTGCTAGCCACACAGTTAGTGCTGAAATTCATTAGATTAAAAAACAACAAAAAACCTGTGTCTCAGATTGCAGGCAGAAAGTCTCCTTTCAAGCAGAGAGGGATTTCTTTTAGGAAAACTAAACGGAAAGCCCTACTTTCATGGCCCACTCTCCTCATAAAGAAGAGAAAGATTAACATTCTATTCTTTGCATATGGCATGGTTTTACAGAATCAAAATAAAAAAGGCTTTAATATACAATGATTCTTCATAGATATAAGACTTACATCAGCTTCCCAAAGAAATTTTAACTGGTTTATAGCCCCAAACCATTCAGTCACTTAGCAGTACAGTATGTACCTTATTTATCCTGGAAGGGTCCCTTTAGGCAAAGCCATCCTGACAGAGAGCGGCATAACGTGACTTGCATTGTTTATCCCACTTTAAAGCCGTTCCCACTGAATTGTGCTGTGGTGTTATGCCATCAGTCCACTTTGCAGAATATTAGAAGAAACAGTCCCCATGAAATTCATTAATTCATTAATATATTTATTGTAAGAATATTACTAAAAGTGTAATTCACAGCATCTTCTTTATAAGGAGCCCAAGGGAGAAATTCTTTTCAATTTTTATAATTGGGAATGGTAACATTTCTCCTGAGCATCTTGCTGAGTTTTAATCTTCTGGGTCCTCTAATTACTATGACTGAGCAAGTTTTCCTGCTCAGTGCTGACTGCTATGAATTTAGAGTTGAGTTGTGGCCCAGTGTTAGCAAGTATCCTGAATTCAGGGCAAACAGTTTTGTGAGTGGATGTGTGTGATCACTTTACTACTAGTCTCATTTTCTTCTCTATGCTCATTTTTTTTCTCTCCCCAATTTTTTCATATACCATATTAATCAGAACCCTAAGTTGAGAGTGACCACTCAATTTAATTAAGAAAAAAGGGAATGTTATTTCTACTAAAAAAAAAAAAATCCAAGATTTGGCCCAGCTTCATCCATGACTGGATCTATGAATACAAAAATTTTCATTGCCACTTAGTCTCTTTCCATCCATCCTTCAGCTTTGCTCTCTTCTCTGTCGCCTGCTTTCTCAGGCTCCTGCCTCCCCATCTGAGAGCTCCGAGCAGCATCATGCTTATATCATCCTACAGATAGCAGCATCAGAGGAAGAAGACCTTCTCCTTTCCCATAATTCCTGGAGCTGAGTCTCCATGGGTGACTTGGCCAAGCCACTGAGATGAAGCAGACACAATTCTAAGATTGGCCAGATATGGGTTACACACCCTCTGAAACCTGTGATGAGATGGTACCAGTTCCATCTCAGAGGTAGTTTCTCCCTCAAATTGGGGAAGAATAAGGGTAAAATGGAGATGGGCAGGCAAAACCAAAAATCAACTGTATCAATTTATATCAAATTTTATTTTTTAAACTGAAGCATGCACACATTCACAAAGACCCCTTATATCCTTCTTGGAACAAAGTAGGGTAATAACAAATGGGAAATCAAATTGCAATTTTTCAGTGCCTTACTGAGCATGAAATCAGAACAAGAGGAATTTGGTGTATGACTCAAATATTTTATGGCTCCAGGTTCTAAAAGCCTGACTTATCTGTCTGCACAATCAGGAATAGACACAGCTATGGGTCAGCACTGGAGACTCATTGCAGGTGTTTTCTTCTTGGTCTCTCTCATCTTCTAGCACTACTGTTGCCCAACCATCTTGAACCTTCTTGGTTATGGTAATACTATTCACTCCATGCAGCTTTAGACAAATCGATGGAGCCAGAATTCCCCAGCCTTCCTGCTTCAGGCCAAGAAGCCAATCTGTCTTTTACTTGTCTGTATGTATCTCATCTCATCCATCATGGGCTGACTTTATAGTGTTCCTCCCAGAACTTGGGAAAATGCTGAACTTATTAAATATTTACAAGGTGAGGGGGGGCAAAGATTTCTTCTTTTCACAGAATGTTATATAGGAGGGATGTGGTCAGGGGGATAGGTAGCATGGCCTTAGTTGCGAGAAGAGTCAGTCCTTGTTGTCAGATGTCAGAAGGTTCACAGTCTCAGGTGGGAAGTGGTAGAGATAAATTAAAAAATTACACTGAGTTGTATACTATACTCTTTTAATATAAGAAAGTATAACTAAAGCAGTTTCTCTAGAAATCATGCAGTAGGCAGTGTATTTCTCAGGGATGAACACTTCCTTGGACTCCTATGGAAGGATACTACTTGAGTTGACATTAGCATTTGTAATTCATTGTTATGATTATGCTGGCTGAACCTCCAATGTCACCTATTCTCTGCATACACACCCCCTCTCCCAGAAGGAAGAGAAGTCAGGGATAATAGGCATCCATCATTGTTAAGTAATGCCAGGAAGCTTCATAATTACCCAGAATATGGAGAGGACAAACACTCAGTTCAATAAGGCCAGAATTGTCATTTCACAAGAAACAGGACTTAAGTTTTTGTTCAGAGAAGGAATAGAAACTTCTCACACAAGCTACACTAATGTGGGTATTATCAGGAGAAAGATAATTCTTTGGCTGGCAAACAGCATTTGATTTTAAATTTTAGATTATTGAGGTAGAAACTAGGGGCAGCCTGAAATGGAAGCCTGCCTTCCTTCCCCACATCTTCACTTGTGCTCATTCTGCTGTATCCCCATCCTTTATCCGTGGGACCAGAACTCATGCTCCTCCAGCCTCCACCTTCCACTCTGGACGATGAGACAGAACTGGCTGGACAAAGAGTTGGGAAAGAGGCGAGGATTTACAGGAGAGGCCCTGGATGCCCGCAAGAGGGTGAGGACTTGCTTTTACGTGGTGCAGGGAATTTAGGACAGGGGGCAAAGCCAGAAGGATGACATCTGAATAATCCTCCTCTTCACCTCCACCCTGGCTCCCTGCTTGTTCAGTTCCAGATCTTTGAGGCAACTGACAGAACCTTTTTTTAAAAAAGTACATGGCTTTTTCAATGTCCAATATGTATTTGTTATAGAAAAGTAGGACATCTAATGATAATCAGCAGCTTCCTCTCTCTTTATGGGCCACCAGAAGGCCAGGATTGTCTATCTAGACATGAGCCCTACTTCCGATAGTTTCTACTTTCAAATAGTTTCCCTAGATTCACGCAATGTGAGGGAGAAGAGGAAAGATACGCCAGATAAAATAGTAGCTCATCTACCCATCTGGTCCCACAGTGAATTGAAACTTCCTGAAGTAAAAGCTTATTCTTATTTGTCCTTCTCCTTCTCCCACCCACCCCATCAAAGTACCTAAACTCAATGTCTTGCCCAGACTAAAACCTTAATAAATGATTATTAATATTTTCACCAAAATAAAGAAAATGATAAACATTTATTGAACATGGGCTCCCAGTCTGCACTATGGTAACAGTGTTAGAGGAGACAGGACTAGGATTGGAGGTGAGAAACACTGCCCTTAAGGAGTTAAAAAATGTATAACAAAAATGACAAATCACATAGGCAGGAAAAGAAAGCTAACAATTCAAGTCTTTACAATGAGAAAAATTTAGGTTAAATGCCATTCCCAAGGGCACATAGCTGGCAAGTGATGGAATCCGCATTCTAGCCCTAGGACATCAAAGCATTTAGCCAGTAAAGGCAGAGGAAAGGTATTCTGTGCCATTCATCAAACTCCAGGCTCCAGGAAAAAGGTTTCTGAAAAATTAGTGTCAAACTCTAGACTAGGATAATCTGGGCCTCTAACTTTTGGCCCAAATTATTGTGAGGTCTGGAAATTATTTCCAAAATAAAGTTTGCTTTTTCTTACTGAAAGCTAACTCTTTCTCAAATCTTAACATGGTTAACAGGCTCTGATGCTGTTATTACTTCTAGACAACTCTTTTGAATATCTTTAAGTCAACAGGTCAATTGTCTCCAGAATCATGAACTAGGGACAGGGGAGGCTTCACACCTTGTTTATATCTTTCAGAAAGTTGACAGTTTTTAATAAACTCTCCCTTTCTTGTGATCCAACACTTTGCCATTTTTTTTTCTTACTGGCGATCCTAAGGAACCTAAAAGTTTGGCTTCTTGCACACCCTGTGGCAGGGAAGGCCATTAAAACCAGAAGCGCAAGTAACTAAAACCCAAGACTCCATTTTTTTTTAGGAAAATGTCTCACAGAGACTTCTGCACTTTGTAACAGACTTTCTGAGAAGTTTGTCAACCCTGCCCACACCTTCTCCTCAAGAAAAGGGAAATAAATGAGCAGAGAGAAGCTGAGATAAAAGACCCTGTGCCTGGACAGCTGGTAAGGGCTGGCTGTCCCGATTTCTGGTGGCTCTCCAGCCCCTGCAGCCAGTCCCCATGGGGCCCGTTGCCCTGCCTGTGCCTGGGTTCCAGGACATCCTCTTGTGTCTTTTCAAAAAATCCACATTTTACTCTTATGATCATTTTAATGGTTCTTGTTCGCTACTTATCCATTTGTCACTGGACTCCTTTAATACATTCTGTGACTTTTAGTTGACATCTTTGCCATACCTCTCTAGTTTTACTCACTTGTTTGAAGTAGTTTTTTCGAGTTCACTTTTCATTTGATCAGGACAAAATAACCCACAATGGAATACAACAGTAAGCCAAAGAATAATTCAGGGATATTTGAGACAGGAAACGATTATTTTGGTTTATAAATCTGAATGCTATCTCTAGTCACAAATTGTGAAGGGGATTTCCAAATCACTAAAAAAAAAATTACTTGTTTCTTTTATTTATACAACATCAGCACAATTCCATTATCTTAACTCTTAAAAGTCTGAGCTGGGAAAACCATGCAGACTAGTTCAACTCTAATTTTACATATCAGGAAACTGAGTCCCAGAGAGGTTAAATGTCCCATTAGGCTGCTTAGCCCAGGAAAAGTTAGTTAAGGCCAGAATCACTACCCTTGGCCTTGACACCAGTGGGAAACTGATATTTCCACATTTCTTCTGTTGATAGGAATTTTCCTAATTGCCTGGGGCAGGGGCCTCTATCTCTGATGCAAGTCCTTAGGGACAGACTGGGGTCTCTTCATTGCAACAACTCATCCTGTATGTAATGGGTTGTGGTAAAGTATTGCTTGAGGTTATTTTTCTGCTCCTGACTTTGCTTTATAAGGCAGTGATAAAACACTACTGAGATGTTAATAAGTTCTCTCAGCTGCTCAGAATTCAAAGAAAGACCCATTCTGGCTATAGAACTGTCTTTTCACCTGCTATCACTCACCACCACCACCACCACCAAGTGCAAGAGAGGCTACCCTGTGGTCCCCATGAGGAGGAGAGATATGAGAGAGACTGGCATCTTTAAAGGAGGCTGCCTTTGGGGAAATCCATCATTTTCAAAAAGAGGCTGCCCTTCTTTCAAGGAGAAGGCCACAAATAGTCTCTTCCTAAAGGAATGGAAGTGAGGCTCATGAGTACTATCTTGTAAACTCTGGTGGGCAGACTGCCATTTTTACCCCTAGCTGAATGTTTGCTTGGCCTCTTGACCTCCTGACTCACACCAGCAGTACCTGAACCCTGGAAAGAGTGGAGACAGAGGGATAAAGACATCATCCTCAAATTCTCATCTCCATAAAGGCACCTAAAATAGAGCCCTCTTGTGTCCAAAGTCTCCCTGGACAGGGAAGGGAGAGCAAGGACTGCTGTACACAGCCAGATACCACTGCATTGAAGGGCACAGAGGTGCTTGCCCTAAGGAAATTGGCTATGAGATAATCCCTCACACACAGCTGACTGAGGACATGAATTTTTACAAGGGACTACTAATGCCTGAGGGAGCTGCTAGGGGTTGAATAATTGCCCATTGGGGCTCCTGTGTCCACCACGTGTCCACACATGGAGGAGCCCGGATCCAAGAGAGGACCTTCCCAGAGCAGCCACTTACAGAGAGGTTGCTTTGTGGGGTCTTTCATGTCTCAGCTCCATTTCCCAATACTAGAGAAGTAAGTGCAGAGAAGTGAAAAGGCAGACAATTCCGCTGCAGCACTCGCTCCCTGCTCCATTCCAGGCAACCAGAGCCCCCAGAGGGGTAAGTTTGGAAGGAGGGGAGCTGTGAATTGAACACAGGATGGACATTTTTTAAGAAGCAGGTCTAAGTTTCAAGGACCTGAGAGGCTGTTTGAATAACTTAAGGTACAGAATCAAACCATGACTTTCTTACCTGGCTGGAAAGGAGGGTTGGAAATGTAAATGAAATTTTGCTGCCACCAATTCTAATACTGACATGAGTCCTAAACATGGTCTGTGGAGTAAGGTGAAACTTTATTCAGGTAGACAATTTGCAAACCACAGAAACACAGCCTCCAGGAGGAGGCCGCTTTTTAAACAGAAGAGCCCTGCCCTAGTCCCTGATCGGTCCATATTTATGCAAATGAAGAATCCAAATTTGTACAGTCTGATTGGTTCAAAAGGCACTGTCTTGATTGGTCATAATCATGCATTCTGATTGGTCATTATGGAGCTGCTCTGACTGGTCAGCAAAGATGCAAATAAAGATATAGCTGCACAGCTCCCATTGAACTGGGGCAAGTCTGAGCTCATTGGTTGAAATATGATACCAGGAACTCCTTTATAGGGGTTGACTCAGACTGCAGGAACACAGTGCTGGAGGTTGGCAGGTCAGTGGCTTTTCTTTAAAATGCAGAGTGCGTGAGAGGCTTCTGTTGGCAATGCCTGCTAGACTCTAGTTATAAATTTGTGCCCAGTTAACCATGAGGAGTACTTTTTGGCAGCTATACCCCTTTTCTAGGTCCACAGAAGGAGCTGTCATTTTCCAAGCACTCTTCATGGGCTTTGCTCTGTGCTAAGTATTTCCTATGCTACAGTGGTTATAGTGGGCTGTGGATTGGTAGGCAAAGAAAAAATAGAGTCAAACCCACTACATACTTCTATTATATGCATGATTTACTTAGCCAAGGATCCAGAAGCTCAGAAGCTGATAGCTCTATAGGGTAGCAGCAGATGCAGTTTATGTAGGTAGATCACCAGAGTCCCTAACAAGGGACTGCAACTTCTGGTAACAGTCCATAAACAGCAAAGTCTTAACAGATCTGAGAAGCTCACTGATTGCTCTGCCACTCCCTTTCTATACCTAGGATCACATTACTATTCTGAAAAAACTTGCACTTATATCTATATGCTTATTTTTAAGGACATGTTTACAAATAGTGGGTTCTCCTGGTTCTTGGACTAAACTTACAGCCAGGCCACATTCTCATCCATGGGGAAGAAACAGTGTAATACTACTATTTATAATAAGAAATATTTGGTCTTCATCCCTGTTCCTGGCACAGAGCTCCTAAAATCTTTAAAATTTCCTAAGTGATAAGAGTGATAAAGATGTCTTGATATTTATAACAAACCCCTTTCAACCATACCTGAGTTTATGTTAATAAGATGATTTTTTGGAAAGCACCTAGAGATGGGGGCTGGTTACTAGGGAAACCAACCTTGTGATTAGAGGGTTGGAACTTTCAGCCCCACCCATCCAACAACCAGAGAGGGGAGAGGAACCAGAGGTCCAACCAATCACCAATGGCCAATGATTTAATCAGTCATGCCTATGTAATGAAGCCTCTATAAAGAACTAAAAGGACAGGGTTTAAAGAGATTCAGGGTTAGTGACTATGTGGAGATGCAGGAAGGTGGTGTGTTCAGAGAGAGCATGGAAGCTCCATACTCTCTTCCCACATACTTTACTCTATGCATCTCTTCCATCTGGCTGTTCCTGAGTAATATCTTTTAATAATAAACCAGTAATCTAGCAAGTAAAATGCTTCTCTGAGTTTTGTGAGCCTCTTTAGCAAAGTAAACAAACTCAAGGAGGTGGTTTTGAAATCTCTCATCTACAGCCTGTTGGTCAGAAGCACAGGTAACAACCTGGCAGGAAGGTAGGAGGCAGTTTTGTAGAATTGAGCCCTTAACCTGTAGGATCTAGCACTATCTCCATGTAGACAGTGTCAGAATTAATTGTTTGGCAGTGTTGAAAAACACACATACTGATCAGAGTTCATGCCTGAGTGTCCCTGATCTTACCTCACCTCCAGCCCTCTCTTCCCCTACATGTATATCATGCATGGAGGCCCATTATCCCAAACAGACATCATCTCAGCTGTGCCCACCACAAACTTGTAAAATAGAACATAACTGAAGAACAGAAGTGGAGCTCAAGACATTACATAAGTTGCCCAAAGTCAACACAGCTAGTAAGTGGCCAAGCCAAATTTTGAGCACTGGTCTGTCTGATCCTAGCCAGTAGTCATACTGTCTTTTTAGGGGGCATAGAGCCTTTCCCTCATCTCCATCAGGTAACCAGGGCAGGGTGTAGGGAGTGAATTAGAGAATATTGCATCTTAGAAATGCGGTGAGTGAGAGTCCTCAAAAGCCGGCCCCTTAAACCAAGTAGTCAGGGAGAGACTAGCTTTAGACTACCTTGGGGTCCTTCCCAGAGCATCCTGAGCTTTAAGTAGCAAAGGCTTATCAGCCCTCCTCACTTCATAACCAGAACCTCCAATTTTTAAAGTCCTTTATGTTCCTAGTGCTATACTAAGCACATAGACCTTATTTAATCTTTACAATAACTTTGAGATGGATGCTATTGTTAAGTTTATTTTGTAGTTAGGGAAACTGAAATGTTATTTAAGCTAGTAAGTTTTGGGGTGGTTTATTATACAGCAAGAGCTAACTGATACAGTATGTCTCCAAACCTTCAAACTTGTGTTTTCTTCTCCTCACTCTATTGAACTTATAACCTTAAACTGAAGACTGTTGAAGAAGAATTTCATGTGTTGGGTAAAAAGTTGGGTTAGGTGACTTCCAAACCACTCTCTCTGAAGATTCTTTAACCTCCAGAGCTTTAGTTTCTTCAACTATAAAATCTAAATAGGGCTTCTGGGTCCTGCTATTAATCTGGCAAAATCATTTTCTCAATAATGAGGATCAAAAATGCTTTGCATTCAGTTGGGCTGGAGAGCAGTACACATCCACTGTCTTGTTCTGAGAGCATGTCCAGGAATCTCTCCTGTTCTCTGCCGCAACATAGTTGAAGGGCCTTGGTCAACTTGATGTTCAACAGAATATCCCTCAGGCCCACTCTACTGATTGATAAGCAGAAAGTGGTAAGGAGTTTGGAATCTGTTGTAAAATATATATGTGCCAGAGAGAGAGAGCTACACCCTGTGAAGATTCAGATACTCTCCACATCAGTCAAGTTTTGGGGTCCAAGGGTCGAATCATGCTGAGACATTCCCTCTAAGTTAAAGGAGATGTTGTGTGCTTTGCCTTTCTCTCCATTAATGACAGACACAGCACTGAGTGGTTTTTGTTTTTTGTTTTTGGGTTTTTTTCTTGTATCCTGGAGGCAACATGTACCCCACTTGAAAATTCTCCTTCAACACATGTATTGAGTGATTCAGAAGGCTGCCAGTTTTGAGTGGGATGCAGAGCGAGAGCGTCTCAGTAGATTCAGGCTGCAATGCAAGTGTTCTGCCCTTTGGGCCCTATGACACATCAGACTCAGTAGTGCTAGAGATAACTTTAGTAAATATCAGTGCTGAGTGGAGTCTCTGCCAAGGCCCAATAGGAGAGTTACAGCACAGATCCTAGGGTTGTCTGTAGTAGAGAACTAATTACCATTTGCAAAGCAGTATCTGGTATAGTACTGCACCCTTGTAGAGGCTGAGTGCCTGAGCATAAAATTACTAAACATGAGGTGAGTATTATTAGATCCACCAAGTCACAAGGTCAGGCAATCCATCATATGATGGAAATAGTACATTCAGACTTGGATCCAAGCAGACTCCAAAGGTACAAGTAAAGTTTACATAAACAGATAAACATAACATAGACTTTCATTTCACCTTCCTGGGTTGTACCAATGCCTTGTCCTCAGCTCTTACCTATGGCCTCATGGGGAGCTGTCTGCAACTAACTAATAGAGGAGGGGAAAACTCCAGCCTGGTTCATGGATGGGTGCTACGTGAACATATACAGCTATCACATTTCAGAACCACTGTATAGAGAGGTAGCTCTAAAGGACGGCGCTGAAGAGAAGTCCTCTCAGTCATCAGGGCTTCTGGCAGTGCACTTAGTCATTCACTTTCTATAAAGAAATAAATAGCTTGAGGTACAGATATGGACAGAGAAGTGGGAAATGGTATGGTCACATGGTCAGGGTCCTAGAAGAAAGATTAGCAGACCACAAAAGAGGCAGTTTGGGAAAGAGGCACGTGAAGATGGGGGCAACATGATTGTCACTTTGATGAGGAGGCACTGAGCAAGCACCCAGGATAAGTTGTCCTATGAATGTTAACCAGCTTCTCCTCTCAGCCAACCCAGTACTTGGACAATGAGCCTATGAGTGACTGTTATGGCAGGGATGGGAACTATAATGGGCCTAAGGTCATAAATGGCCTAAGATGTAAATGGGTCTGAGATCAAGTCTCTCATCAAGGCTCTTCCAGCTACTGCCATTCATGAATGCCCATCCTTACAGCTGCAGATACTGACAATGAACACTTGATATGGGGCTATATCTTGAGGAAACCAGCTAGCCACATAAGAGCATGGATTATTGATTATATATATACTGGATTACTAGAAAGGATTACATCGAATCCCTTCCAATCTGGATAGAGCAATGATTTGTCCTTACCAGAATGCTTACTCCCTTTGGTTATGGGTTTGCCCTCCCTGCCTGCAGTGCCTTTTCCTGCACCACATCCAAAGTCTTAAGGAATGCCTAGTTTGTTGACATGATATTACCACATAACATTGTCTCAGATCAATGAATCTATTTTACAGTGAAGGGGATGTAACATGTGGCATATAACTATGAAACTCATTTTTCTAATTACATACCAAATCACTTAGAAGAAGCCAGCATGACAGAGTGATGGAATGGTCAATTGAACATTTAGCTATGGCATCAACCAGGAAACACACCCTGCAGAATTAGAGTGCTATCCTTCAGGATGCAGTATATGCACTGAACCAGTAACTGATATATGGTGTTGTGCCCCCCAGTAGCTACGAATCAGTGAGGTAGAAGTTGGACTGACCCTTCTCGCCATAATTCCCAAGGACTCATGAGTGAAGTTTGTGCTTCCTATTCTTGCAATCTTAGTGTTAGATTATAAATCTTTTTTTTTTTTTTTTCATGAGCAATAGGGAAAGGATGTTTTCACAGGGAACTCAGTAAGAGTTCCATCTAAGTGAAACTGCTATTAGCCTATAGTCATTTTTGACTTCTTAAGTCAATGTGCCAAAAGACAGGGATAGAAATTACCATATTAACTCATTTCCTTGAGTATCATGAGGATCTGGAGTTGCTGTTGTATAGCCAGGGCAGGAGGCAGCACGTCTTGATCAGAGGTGTTTCTTGGTGCTTCCATGCCCAGTCATAAGTGTAAATGGGCAGTTGCAGGAATCATGAACTAAAAAGGAAGAAATAACTACAAGTTTCAGTCCCTCGGATGAAGGTCTGGGTCACCCCATTAGGCAAGCATCCTATACCTACTGAGGTGCAGCCAGGGGTAAGATATATAGACAGGATGTTGGGAAAGAAAAATGATAAATACTGACGATAGCCTAGGACCAGTTGCAGCAGCAGAGACTGGCTTGTTCTATTCAGTCCTCCTGAATGAAATACTTAATAGGCCTTGAGATTGGTCACTACTTGTCAAGTTCTCTGGTGACTGGATTTAACATAGGTCACAAATGGATCCAAGCAGTGTAGAGTGGACTGTATTGGGTTCAGATGTTTGCCTTGCCACATCATCTCGATCCACCTTTTTACTTAGTTATTGCTGTAGCAACCTGCACACCTAACCTGAAACACTATGCTCTTCCACTGTATTAGTTTGTAGGACTGCTGTTACAAATTACCACACACTTGGTGGCTCAAAACAACATAAAAATTGTCAATTACATTTCTGGAAGCCAGAAACCTGAATTAGGGTGGTGGTAGGGTCATGATCCCTCTGAAAACTCAAAGGGAGAATCCGTTTCCTTGTTTTTTCCATTTCTAGAGCTACATTCTTTGCACTCCTTAGCTCATGGATCTTTCTTCCATCTTTATAACCACTGGCACATCACCTTCTCTCTTTGAATCTGCTTTCATCATTTGGCCTTCTTCAGTTTACGTTAACTCTCCCTTTTATAAGGATAAGTGTGCCCTCCCAGATGACCCAAGATAATCTCATGACTCAAGATCCTTAATTTAGTCATATCATCAAAGTCCTGTTTTGCCATACAAGGTGACTTTTGCAAATTCCAGAAGTTAGGAGTTGGATATCTTTAGGGACCATTATTTAACCTACCACAGCCACCATCATGTGGAATGCCTAAGGGAATCTGCACAGAAATTCTGGTGCACATATAAATCTGGAAGTTTGAGGAAATTAATACCCCAAGGAGCAACCTTTGCCCAATGGGAACTAAAAGTTAGTGGCCATTTCTCTACACCATGTCTCAGACAGACAGTTCTGGGTTACATTGAACTTAGCTCTTCAGAGTATCTCCAGCAGGGTTGAAGCCCAGATACCTACAATGACAACCAGCCCAATAGTGCAGCCAATTTTACAATTTCAAAAGCCATCTCTATTCTAATAACTCTCAAGTATATATCCAGCCTGGACTATGCCCCTGGACTCCTAAATCCTGTCTATACTACTTTCTCAACACATCTTCTAGATATCTAATAGACACCTCAAGCTCAACATATTTTAAAACAACAAACGAATTCTGATTCCTTCTTCCTCAAAACATGTTTCTCTCAGTTCTTCCTACTTTGCTATATCCCCCCACTTAATCAGAGAAAAACTTTGGTGTCATGTTCATCTCTTCTCTTTTTCTCACACTCTACCACTTTTCCATCAGAAAATCTTGGTTGCTTCTACCTTCAAAACATATTCATTCTGACACCTTTTATCATTTCTACTTCTGCCAAGCTACAAACAATTCTCACCTGTATTACAACAATAGTTTTTAACTGGTCATCCTGCTT
>CM053506.1:23988044-24000781 GCA_028627145.1 Eidolon dupreanum
CTTCTTCTTCTTCTTCTTCTTCTTCTTCTTCTTCTTCTTCTTCTTCTTCTTCTTCTTCGTGTGTTTATTGAGTGCCTACTACATGCCAAGGTCTGCTGTAAGTGCTTGGCGTGCATCAATGAGAGAAACAGAGAAACAAACATCCCTTGTTTCATGGAGCTTAAGATTTAGTGTACCTATTTTACTTAAAGTTTTTATTTATTTAAAATTTTTGAAACATTGAAAAAATTGAAAGAATAGTACAATGAGCACCTGTATACTCTTCACCTAGACTCAACTGTTAATATTTTACAGTTATGCTTTTTTTCTCAACTTTTTTTCTCTTTCTATACACACACACACACACACACACACACACACGTGTGTATATATATTGCCAAACCATTTGAAAGCAGATATTTAGATACTTCACCCCTAAATAATTTAGACTATATCTCTTAAGAATAAGGACATTCTCCTACTTTATCTCAAAACTATTATTACATATAAGAAAGCTATCATTAATAGTGTCTAAAATATAGTATATATTCAAATTTCTTTAATTGTTCAAAAAATATATCTTATGACTTTAGCTTTTTAAATTACAGGATCCAGCCAAAGTTCATGTATTTTGTTTAATTGTTATATCTCCTTAGTTTCTTTTAACTAGAACAATTCCGCACTTCTTTTTTGTTCGGCATTTCAAGTCATTGACATTTTTGAAGAGCCCAATTTGTTTTGTTGAATATCCAACATTCTGGATTTCTCTGAAGGTTGTCTTATGATTGGATTCAGGTTCAGCATTTTAGGAGTAAGAATGTTACATAACTGATCATGTGTACTTCTTATTGCAACACTTTAGTAAATGCATATCAAGTTGTTACATGAGAACAGGCTAAATAAACATTTGTTGAATGAATAAATTATATATATGATGTATGTATTTTTTCCTATAGTCAGTAAGGCAGAGACTTTAGTAATCGAAATCCTGAGACCATGATAAAAATGACTTAATTGTTTACTACAACTTCAAAAATATATATACACATATACATACACACACACACACACACACACACACACACACACACACATCTAAATACATATTCATGTAAACCTAAACCCCAGGAGAATATTCTCAGTTCTGGATGGTAATTAGAATTAGCTGGAAAATTTTTTAAAATACTGATACCTAGCACTTCTCTTGATAAGTTTGATCATTTGTGAAGTGGATGCCTGCCAGGTCTCCATTGTAAAGGTGCTTTTTGCCCCTTAGTATTCAACACGTGATCTCTGTGTGATCCTATAGTACTATGATACTTTAGTAGTATCCTGATACAAAATGATAAAATGCTTTTAGTGTTCATTGATGATCTTTGCTTGAATCAATTATTTCAATGGGAGTTGTAAAATAGTGAACTTCCTAATTTTATCCTTTCTCTACATTAGCTGGCATTCTTCTATAAAGAAGAGCTTTTCCTTTTCCCTTTCATTCTCTATTTACTTATTTATATATTTATATTATTTATTTATTTGTTGAGTATCACTATGAACTCAATAGATTATTTGTTTCATTTATAAGTTATCATCATCATTCTTGTCAACACTCAAGACATCCCAAATTTGGATAGCAGGAGCCCCTTACAGCTGTTCCTTTGGGCAAGTCCCCAGTACTGTGAGTACTTGCTTGCTTTTTGGCAGGGGATAGCCTAAATTCATCTTGTACCTTCCCTGTCCTAGACATGGAATTAGCTATTTCTCCAAGGAATTGGAGCCTATACATATAAACCTCCGTAAAGGAGAAGAGAGACAGAAAACATGAAATAATAGCTGTGTGAGTATTTACTTTGAAGGAAATGGAGCAGTAGATATCAGCTATCACATCTTTGTGAAGAAAAATACTAAGATATTTTAATCTGCCCTGGAAATAGGGAGACCTAGATTTGTATCCTTACTCTGCATGTGATTTGGGAAAAGCTACTTTACTTCTTCATGTGTCACTTATACCAATGTGTTTAATTAGGGGATGGGCTAGACAATATTGAAGCCCTTTCTAGGTTCCAAAATTTGATGTTCTGAAGAGCTTAATGATATCTAGTTACAAGAACGTTTTTGAGCTGGTAGAAGGGGCTAGTTCCTGTAAGATTTTAATGGCAGAAACTTCATCTTTTAGATTTAGAGTCTTGATCTAGCAAGTCTCATTGTAAAATGTGCTCGATAAATGTTTTTGATGGTGATGGTCTTTCCTGAAGCTAGAATGAGACAGACTAAATTACCAAGCTTTTAATAAACTATAAGAAACTACACAGCAGCTAGATTTTAAGCATCAGGATGTTTACAAAGAGAGGTTTTAGTCTTAAAACTAAGATGGTCCTACTTGCCTGAACCTGGCCCTTCCTGATGACCAAGGAATGGAATCAGTGACCACTCAGGTTTTTACTGGCCCTAAATTTCTCTGCTTCTTGAAGAACCCATACTGAAGATGTCTTGCAGTCTTTCTCTTTTATTAGGAAATACCAAACTACATCAAGACTTTTTTTTTCTCGAATACTCCTTACTTGAAGTTAGAAATTGCATTTTTAAAATAATTCTCCCCTGCTTTAATAAATTGGTCAAAAGGGTAAATGGATTTTTTTCTATGTTTGCAGTCACAGAAGCACTTATCTCTCACCCCAAGTGGATGTCCTATGTAATTGGATGTGAAGTAATTCCAAAGTTGCATCAAAATCTTTTCATAGCGTTACCATGACAATCAGAGTTCTTTAAAAAAAAAAAATGCTGTAATGCAAACTCTCCATCATTCCACTGTCCATTCAGTGAAATTTCATCTTATGAAGTAAGTTCAGCTTTTCAGAAAGTTCAGGGGCAGGAGAGCAAATTATTATGCATTTATATTCGCTGATTTTCCCGCACACCCATTTTTCTCACAGTTGTAATAGCCAGTCCACTCATCCTTATCACAGTCTCAGAAAGCAGATTGTTAAAGGCTCTGCTTTACTAAGACTATAAGAATTAGTGCAGGGACCTAAAAAAGAATCCATTGTTTGAGGAAATAAGAATTTTAATATAAAGTCACTGACAGCCCTTCCTGAACTTTTATTACTACCTCTTCTACACAGATTCTAGCAAAAGCAGGAATTTGGGCAGAGATTCTCAGAAGGGGAGGAAAAGAGAAGAAGCCTTTTCAAAATCTCTAAGGTCTGGAGAAGTTTGGAAAAGCATATTCAAAATTACCATTGCTTTGATTTGGTTTGGGTCTCAAGTTGATCTCGACAGTTCTATTAGTATTAACAGAAGATGTGAGATTGAGACATATTATTTACTATAACAGCACGTGCTGCAAGGTCTAGGGGGCAAAGCCTATAGCCTTTGCCTATCTCTAATGTCAGAGGCCGCAGATATCTGCAAAAAGTAAGCTTGTACTCTGTTGCATACAGTCCTGTGTGTGCATCTTCTCTCCAGAGCCCTGGGAAGAAGAGGCCTTTAATCCTTGACACTGCACTTGAAGAAGATGAAAGCAGATACCACAAACTTGCTCAAAATATCTCAGTACTTTTGGCTTTTCAAATACAGGTGATGCCATTCTTGGTTGGTGGGGGAGGGGAAACAACCTTGAACATTGTTTGCTTCACTTTTATGACCTCCCTCTGGCACTTCTGAGGGTGTAACTGAGCCATGGCTTGGCCCTAAGGATACTTGGATTCCTAGTCAGGCAAAGTCAGCTACTTCTCCAAGCCAAGGAAGGTGAGTAGCAGCTGGGCCTGGGAAGGCTATTAAGGGGGATGGCAAAATGAGCAATTACAAGTGCAACAGCGGAACAAGGTGTCTTCCACATCAGAATCTGGCTTGAGGCCTTGGAGTCCTTCCTTTTAGTATAATGATGGGTGTTCTAAGGACAAGGAGAGTTAATAACAGTAACATTTTATGTGCTACAAAATGCCTTTGATTGTTGTAAATAAAAGTGACCATTTTGAAAAATAGCCTATACATACATAGATAAAAGAGTGGTTAAATAGGCAAAAATATACCCACACATGGAAATAAACCCATGAAGTTGTTTAAAATAACGAGATGGGTTTGTTTCTGCTGGTAGAAGACAATCCTTAAGACATATTATTGAGTGAAAAAAAAAATCAAGTAACAAATCAACAGTAAGATTGTAAGTAAGCAACGTTCTGTGTTCTTTTAGTTAACAATAACAAATTTATGTTATTTACATAGTTAAGAAAATATAATGAAAAAAATAAAATGTCTGAGTAGGAGTACTTTAAAATTTGGAAAAACGAAATTGTCCTGAGGGCTGAGACATGACACATGAACACAGATGGCATCTGGGCACGTCTTTCAAACCCTGAGTGACAGCAATAAATGCTTTAGGCACTGCTCCTCTGCCCCTCAGTTTCTCCAGGGGTAAAAAGGGTTATAATTCTGGTCCCACTGAAATGCATAAATCTTGCAAGGATGGGGGAAAGGCTCATGATGTCACTCTGGCAGCTCAGGGACCATTTCCCTACTCATTCTGGTCATAGACTGTTGATATCAGTAATGTCTAGGTGCTCAACAATTGTAGAAGAAGCTTAGAGCTTTGTTGTCCTAATTCATCTTTATGAGAAAAGATTATGTCTAGTTCGAGGCTGTGATAAAGCCAAATATACAAATTTCAGAATTAAGTGAATGTTGATAAGAAGGAAACTCCTTAAAAACAAATGACAGAGAACTCTCCGCTAGTTGAGTAGTTTTGTTCTCAATTTTGGTGAATAAGAATTATTTGAAAATATAATTTTTTCTTATGTGCTGTTAGGGAGCTAAATGTATCTAGGATCTTTTTCTGAAAAGCAAATCCTTTTGCGTTTTATAATGACAGACTGGATCAAGGGAAAGGGGGGAGTGGAGAGGCCTGGCAATGATTTTGCTGGCCCCGAAGATATTTGAGGATCTGCCCAGCTCACTGCTTTCTTTAAGTTCAGCTCATCCCATCAACACTTCCTCAACATTTTCTTCAGGACTTCCTGGAGCCTCCTGTATAGAACCGGCCAGGGGTAATTAAGTGACTAAAGGAAAAAAATGGGCACAGTTACATTCTTTCACTTACATTCTTTGAGGTGATTTGAATACTGAAGAGCCTTCTAACTGGTTTTAGTTAGGCGCTGAGTGGGTCTATGTATGAACTGCCCTAGACAATGTGCTCTGGGCTCAATAATTCTCTGCTTCTGCTGGATGGAGTCGAAACTCTTAACCCTAACATCCATCATCTAGGTGTGATGTTTTTGTGCCTCAGTATCCTCTCTGTAAAATGAAAGCATTAGTCTTGCTCAGACTTTGAGAGTACTAACAGCTCTGGGGTTCCATATTCAAGAGCCTTTAGCAACCTATGACCCTTCCCCAAAGATATCTCCTAATCCTCCCCTTGGTTGGCTCTAGCCTGAGAAAAACATCATAAGAAATGGTAGGAAAAGCTTAACTGGCCAATTCTTACTTAAAGAGAACAACAAACATGGTACTAGCTATCTCCACCTCAAAGAAAACACCAGGAAATTGACTCTAAGTAAAACCCCTTTTAGGATAGAACATTAGGAGACCAGAACAGATACAGGAGTTACTGGGAAGGTCCCTCTTTGCCAGTGTTTGGTTTGGGGAGCCAATGTCTCATTCTGAAAGTTCCAGGGAAACCATCCATGGGCTGACCAGTCTAAGGGGGGCTGAAGAGAATGGCAGTCATGTTTGTAGAGTGGGTAAGTCTGAAAATGATAGACACAGATAGGTTAATAGAACATTCTAATTAACGCACCCTCATTAAAAAAAAAAAGACTTTGAAGGTAACCACAGTTTCTTCTTAAACTACAAGGAAACTTAAATATTTTTACATAATTTAACATCTCAGAGATGGGACACCAGAAACAGAGATCTTTTTCACCCCTCCCCAAAGCAAAGCTCTTTGCTTCTCTGGCAATGTATTTCAAACCTTGATGTATCAGAACTACCTGAGTGCTTTGAAAAATATGGACTCCTAAGACTCACCATTGATCGACTCAGAATGCCCTGAAGTGGGGCCCAGGGATCTGCATTTTTGACAAGCTCCCATAGGTGAGTCTTTTACCCATAGCATCTGAGAACTTTGGCTCTCTGACCTAATCAAGGTCATACCATTGCTAAAAACTGGTCTTATATAGTCTATCTTGGGGCCATTTGGATCCTTTCTGAATAAAAGTTGCTCCAGTAAGTATGCTCTTTTAGAAGACAACAGACATGTCATATGCTAATTATGGCCAATGACACCATGAAACAAAAGTGCATTACTGAGTGCTTTCAATTTCTTATAATGATGGTAAGATGGCATGTCATGGGGCCTTTTTAGCCCCAGACATCACTGCAGAGAATTCCAAACAGATATAGACAAGGGCCATGTGGACTCGGATCCTTTCCTCTCAGGCTGTTTACTCATGGGAATAGGGTGTCCTGAAGCAACACTTCTCCTAAGTGAAGTGTTGATAAGTCTGGTTATCAGAAAGATATTATTGGGAGTGTGATACTCAGAGTATTTACATTTTCTTGATAGTGTTAGTCATATGAAAGCTGACAAAGAAGGTAAAAGAGCAGCGTTGTGGTGCAATATCAACAGGCAGCTGTCCCCTGGCTTCCCGATAAATAGGATGACTTGCATTGCTGAGCGGTGTGGTCACTGCCAGAGGAATGGCCCTCTCACATTTCTTCTTGATTCACATATTCAGTGGGGTTACTTGTCATCCCCTCCCTCTTCTGCTTCCCAGACACTGAGTCTGGGATGAAAATTCACCTGCCTCTGAGCTGGCCACTGGTGGGGGCTGGGATGTTACTTGGGTTCCCAGGTTGGAAGATTATCTCACCCAGTCCTAGCTATATAAGCTGACCGGTGTGGAGGAGCTTAGCAGGGCCAACTCAAACGATTCATTCCACAGGAGAAAAACATACAGGCGAACTTCGGGCCAACATGATGATGCTGAAAGTACAAGAGCTGGTATGTGAGACACGTTATTTTTATGCAATGAAAACTGCTTCAGTCTTGGTTTTTATTGAAAACTGAAACATCCTTTTCTTTCAGGCATAATGCACAGGTACTCTGAAAATGTCATATATGGAAAATGGTTGGTTTATGTGATGAAATTAGGGAAATTGGAAAAATGAAGCTAGCAGGAATGAATTTTCTATATATTTTCTATTTATTATCTTCTCCTTTGGTTTTATTAGTAGAGTGTAGAATCACATGTAATTATCAAAATGCTGTAGGGAAGAAGTTCTATTGCAAGAACATATGCTTGAAAACTTTACAAGTCAAGGCCAAGAGTCATCAAAAGTACCTAAAATGGAAAAATTTTAAATAATCAGAGGGGCTGTGGTTTTTCTAGGAGAAATGTAACTAAGCAGATTAAAAGTAGATTTAAACATATCAATCTAATCTAAACCTTGATTTAACTGAGACAGCAGGACAAGCACTTGAAAGTAATTCCTGGAACATTGGAGCAACGCGTCGCAGCCTGAGATCTGACAGTGTGCTGCATGGAGGTGGCTGTCACCAGGGAGGAAGGACCAGAAACCTCCTGCAGCATCCACTGCAGAGAAAGACCCCAGGACAGGCCCCCATACTTCTGACCCTGCCGTCTTCTTCCCTTATAGGTCACAGGGAAGAAGAATGGCAGTGGAGACACCGGGGAGTTTCTTCCTGAGGATTTCACAGATGGAGAGTATGAAGCTGCTGTTACTTTGGAGAAGCAAGAGGACCTGAAAACACTTCCAGCCCACCATGTGAGCCTTGGGGAGCAACAGTGGAGAATTGAGAAACAACGAGAGGCAGAGGTAAGAGTCTTCCATTAAATCTGCTAGTGGGAAGTTGGGGATGGCGTAGGGGATAGAGGTGTCAAGCAGGAAAAAGGAAAGAAACAAAATGCCCCCACTTTGAAGATGTTTCTTTTCAAAATTTGAACCTATAAAGAGGCAACTTCTATGGGACAGGTTATAGGAAATAATTCTTTGGCGAAGACTATGGCCTCTGGATTTTGAATCAATGATTGAATGTTCTATGACCATGCTCCAACTGAAAGACTTGGAAAGAAAATGTGTCCAGTGAATTTCTTGTCATACGCCACCTAGTTAACCCTAAGCAAGGGAGACCTATTTTTTCTCAATGTGGTTTGTGCTCTGTGGATCATTGTTTGACTATGTCAGCTATCTGTGTTGACAAGATCTGTGCTGCTGGGTGAATTTTCATGACTTACTAACTGCAGATAAAACATGCATTAGTTAGCTGTAGTCTCAGGACAGTCTGTTCAATGGACTCTGCTTAGTGGACCACCTGAAAGAGAACGGCATTGATATATCAAAGTGTAACACTTATTAATAGATTCTTTGGGGGTAAAAAAAAATTCTTGAGTATGATAAAAAACACTACAAAAATCTCGGCTTTGTTTATGGCAGTAATTACAAAATCATCAGAGACTAGGTCCTATCTCCAATTAGTCAAAAGCTGATGCTACATGTAAGAGAAGTGAAGATGAAGGCAATTAGCTGAAAAATTAGACCCCTCAAATACTTGAATAAGATATCACTGAATCAAAAATGAAAATTTAATTAAAAAATTATTTTTGCTCAAACTGCTCACATAATTATCTCAGATCTTAAAGATTTTGTTTAGACATGGGCAGAATGCTTTTCAGTAGAACTCACCATATACTGAAATATGGATTTCTTGTTCAGCTCAAGAAGAAAAAACTAGAACAAAGATCAAAGCTTGAAAATTTAGAAGACCTTGAAATTATCATTCAACTGAAGAAAAAGAAAAAATATAGGAAAACTAAAGTTCCAGTTGTGAAGGACCCTGAACCTGAAATCATTGTAAGGGCTACTTGGTTTCATAGTATTGCATGTCTGACGTGTATGCTACAGGGGAATAAATATCTGTGGAGGGTTTGATTGAATGTTGGAACGCTCATGGTAACTTTCGCACTATTTTTGGCTTTAGACAGAACCTGTAGATGTGCCTCTCTTTCTGAAGGCTGCCCTGGAGAATAAACTGCCAGTAGTAGAAAAATTCTTGTCAGACAAGAACAACCCAGATGTCTGTGATGAGGTAAGGCTTATACAAAGCACTGCAAAATCCAGCTCATTAATTTTGTGTTTCTTATGCTTTACTGCAGCCTTGCTAATATGGTGCCAAAAATCAATCCACCTGAAACAGTTTCTCCAGCTGTTGCTACATATGCCAGCAGTGTAATAGGATAGTATAGGGTACAAAAAAAAAAAAAAAAAAAAGAAGCTAGATTAGTGCTATGAACTGAATCATTTTTTGCACTCTGATATACTTTTGGCTGATTTTTCAGTTTGTCTTTAACTTCTTACATCCTTGGGATAGACTTTTAATAAGGTAAGGCCAACAAGTCACCTTCACAGAAATATATTATTAGCATTATCTCTGATTAGATACAAGACATCAGTTCTAGATAGGGAATCTAGAGACTGGAGTTCAAGTGCCAGCTCTATCACTACTTCACGACTTGATTTTTAGAAGGTAATTTTTATTTTCTGGACCTTACTTCCTTATCTATAAATAGAAGGCATTGGAGTGAAATGGTGTCTAAAGTTGTTCCAGCTTTAATAGTCTATTCATCCATTCATACGAAGCCAATTTACCAGAAATCACTAATCCTTTTTGTATTCTTTCCTCCATGAATTGAAACAGGGAATTATTTCTGAAGTTGAACTAAAAATGAGTGTCCCATTTTCTTAAAAATGAATTGAATATTTTTTGATATTTAATCCAGATGGAAGAAAACTGTCTGATCTGCATGCAAATACTACACAAACAATGAAGGCACAAAATACAAGAAAGGAAAAGTCAGCATTGAATCTCTAGTTCATATCCTTCAATGTAGATCTCTGGGCACTTAGAAATGTACATTGCAGGAAGCTCAAATCTCAGTTGCAGTATGCGTGTTCTAATTGTGCAGTTTTAGTGAATTTGACATTTAGTGAATTTGACATTTCTAATTCATAAAGAAGCATCCAATTTTCTGTCAATGAGGTCATCAGGGCATCCAGATTCATAACTCCTAGAAAAGATTTATGCACATTTTTAGGTATTTCTCTCTCTCTCTCTCTCTCTCTCTCTCTCTCTCTCTCTCTCTCTCTCTCTCCCTTTCTCCCTCCCTCCCCACTTCTTTTAATATCTATTCTAACAGTATAAACGGACAGCTCTTCACAGAGCGTGCCTAGAAGGACATTTGGCAATTGTGGAGAAGTTAATGGAAGCTGGAGCCCAGATTGAATTCCGTGATATGGTAAATATATTTCTTTGCTTGGAAACAAGCCAAAATGAGTAGACTATATGAATGAAGCTCGAGGAAACCTACAATGAAACATGGGGCTGACTGGATTGAAAATTGATCTGAGAGAACTAGGCAAAAGCTTATTTCCCCATACAAAAAAAAGTTGGGAGATGGGACTAGGTCATGTGGAAAGTATTTTCTATACATACTGAAAAGGAGAGGAGTGTTCCAGGGAAAAGAAGGAAGTGAACGCTGTTGAACAGAATTCAATATCCTCATCAAAGAGTTGGGTCATTATCAAGTCAGTAGCATTACTGAGAAGTAATACAGTCTACACTTGCCTTTCAATGTCCCTGTCCTTCCATTATACACAGCCGTCTGCCTGTGGCCCCTTGGCTGCTAGCAGTGAATCAGAATTCTCTAGCTGTACACCTTATATGATAGATGCCGATTGCCATCGATGAAATTTAAGGCTAGACTGAATACTAAATGAATTGCATCTATGGAAAGCAGCTGCTATTCAGACCTCAATAATTCAACCACTCTGATTTCTACAAAGACTAGTATATAGCATATTTTACAAACTGAAATTGAGCTGGAGAAATGCTTTATTTAAATGCAGCTCAATTTGACTTTACAGCAAAGTAGAAAAGGAATATCAAAAGAGTCCAAAGGATTTGGCCAAAATCAAACCCAAAAGACAAACACACAGAAAAACAATTAAAGAAACAAAAATAAAGTTTGCGTGGAAAAACACTAAAATTCATGAGTGTGGGACTTGGAAGGCCAGGGATGTACCAAACAGATCGGTGAAGAGGGCATCTTCTGAGTAAGAGCAGTGTGCAGTGACCACAAATGCTAACAATCGAGGTAAGAGGCTGTGCTAGCACGAATGACAGCAGAAAACCAGCAAGAGATGAGGAAAAAAGATCAAGAACACAGGAAGAGGTGTCAGATCCAGGTTAAAATCTTTCGGAAGGAATTACTTTTATTCTGCCAGAATTTTAAAATGCATTCGTCTAGAAATTTTGAGTATATGTATTTGGCAAAAGTGGTTAAAGTTCCAGGCAGATGTGGGTTTGACTATCATTCTGCCACTTCCTAGCTGTTTCATTGGGCAAGAAACTTGAGTATTTTGAAAGGAGCCTTGTTTTTCTCATCTATAAAATGAGCACAGCAACACCTACCTCATAATGTTGCTGGGAGGATCGACACATCTAGAGTAGCACCATGCTGTCATCAGAAAATTCTCAATAAAATTGTAGTTCTTATTTTTTAAATTAGATGCACGCATATGCACACAGATATACACATGTGAGTGCATATACTCACATTCACACACATATTTTAGCTAAAACATTTGGCAAAGAGCCTTCAACTAGAATGCCTGGAAGTGGCCATCTAGCACCAACAACCATTGTTACCACTGATGCCCTAGCAAAACTGATGTTCTGGGCCTTAGAACCCAAGTATTAATTCCTCTGAACAGATTCTTCTTTATATTAAGTCATGTCCTTGTACCTTCCGGGTATAGCTTGAATCCACAGCCATCCACTGGGCAAGCCGGGGAGGAAACCTGGATGTCTTAAAACTGTTGCTGAATAAAGGAGCAAAAATCAGTGCCCGGGATAAGGTATTCCTGCTCTTCCAGCCCTGCCCGCACCCTCCTCTTCCTGACTCTCCCTCCTTGCCTTCCCCTCCCTTTTTTACCCCTCTTTCTCCCCCTCCTCCTTACTTCCTTCTCCTCTCCCCACCCCCACTCCCAAACACCTCACCACTGCAATCAACAGAGAGCTCATGCTGTGTGGGGCACCCCAGGGGCCACCTCCCCCACGCCCTCCCCCTCCACGCCTTGGGGTTTGGGACAGTTCCTGTCCTCAACGCCCAGCAAATCAGCAGCATTCCTCAATTTCCCAGTTGCTCAGCACAGCGCTGCATGTGGCGGTGAGGACTGGCCACTACGAGTGCGCGGAGCATCTCATCGCCTGTGAGGCAGACCTCAACGCCAAAGACCGGGTGAGCAGCTGGGCAGAGTGGGCTTCACTCCTTTCGTTTGGAATCACTCCCCCAACCGGGTACCTCCACAGGACCCCCTTCCTGGCCTCGGGCACGTCTTTAGCCAGTTCACTCTGCTTCTCTAGGAAGGAGACACCCCCCTGCACGATGCTGTGAGACTGAATCGTTATAAGATGATCAGACTCCTGATTATGTACGGCGCCGACCTCAATGTCAAGAACTGCGTAAGTGCTCCACTTGTAGGCTTTCACATTTACAAACGTGTATCTCACAAACTTGAAATTGGTCGCACAATGGTAGTATCTCAGGGGTCTTATGATGGTTTAAATGCTCCTATCCATTCTATTATGACACTGCTAAACTCGGCAAGGACTCAGGTCACCTGTTCAGGGATTGGGGAAGCCATAGTGAGTTCTATGACTGTGTCTAGTAATTCTTTTAAAAATT
>CM053506.1:24001281-24039996 GCA_028627145.1 Eidolon dupreanum
ACATTTCTGTCACACAGGCAGCCAACTTTTATTAAGCTCATCTTCCCACCTGAGCCAGCTTTTTGTCCACAATCTGTCTTGTGTTTTCTCAGTGAAGGGAATGTCCCATTGGCCTCTTGAGACTTGTGGAAGTTATTTTTGACATTCTCTTTGCCTCACCCCTTTCAATCAACCACGAAGCCTTTTTACAGAGCATGCTGCTCTGTAATCTGCCCACCTCCTCCCATCCCAGGGGCCACTCCGCCAGTTCATATCACCACCGCATCTCAAAGGGCCTTAGCTAGGCTCCTAGCCTCTGGTTTACTTCCTTCCAGTCTGTTTTTCAAGTTGCAGCCAGGGTGATTTTTCTAAAATGTCAACACTGGTCAACTCGTTCTCCGCTTAAAAGTCTCCAGTGGCTTCCCATTTCCCTCAGGATAAAATGAAAACTCCTTAATGTTTTCTAAAACCCTTAAACTCTGACTGCTGTTAACTGTTCTCATCTATTTCTCATTACCTTCCTAGCTAGTCTAAATTTCAACCCTACTGAATTTCCAGTTTCTTAAAAAATCAGGCACTTGCTTGTTTCCACATACTGTGCCAGCTCCCTGAAGTGTCTTCTTCTCACCCCACTCCATTGCATAATTTCTGATCTTTCCCCTTCAGGTTAACTGTTATTTCCTCTAGGAAGCCATCCTTGACCCTTACTTTGACTGTTATTCCCCTCAAGTGTGTTCCTGTCGTACTTTATTTTCTCTATGTTGTAACATCATACTGCCTTTACTCCCCAAATGAGAAAACTTCCTCTCTCCTTGAACAACGGATAAGGTATACCAGTCTGGTAAAAGGGACTGGGGTGGAAACTAATGTCATTTGTCATGTTGGATGCTTTTAAAAACAATTTCTTAAGTTTAGGATGCTAAACCTCTCTAGAATACACACTGTAAATGTATTTTCTTAGTTGTACTTTTCTAACAGTATTTTTATGGAGAAAAATCAATCAAGCTTTTTATTTTTTCTGGCTTTGATGGCCACATTTAGGTCTTTTCTAGTCCAAGCTTATTTTTTAAAAAATTACCTATTTTTCATTATTTTTGAAGTTTTTAAAAAATTATATCTTTAATCCACCTGAATGTACTATGTGTATTAGGTATGAAATAGGAATTAGATTTGTTTTCCTAAATGATGCCATGGGTAGGGAGAATGGATGAAGTGAGGCACAGAGTAGTTATGTAATTTGCCCAAGGTCACAGGGGGTACTAGCAAGTTGGGATTTTTTGCACTTAACGGATATGCTGCACTGCCTCTTCCACACAGGTAACTGGTGGTTTCAGCACCACTTACTGAACAATCCATAACTGGAGTGAGCCCGCAACTCTACCTTCATCTATAAGAATTTCTGCACCCATTGTTTTAATTACTACAGTTCTGTTGTACTCTGTAATACTGAGCAAGCAGTACAAGTCCCTCACATTGTTCTTCTAAGAAATTTCCTAGCTATTCTCATTTATTCTTTCAAAATACCAAGTCTAAAAACCGAGCATATACACAAGCAAAATGTGTGTGTGTGTGTGTGTGTGTGTGTGTGTATTTAATTCATAGATCAAGTTAGGGGAGAAGGTGATGTATAATGTCTCTTCATCCAAGAAAATAGAAAGTCTTTCTCCATGTATTCCAGTCTTCTTTAACTTCCCTTATTATTTTCATTTAAGAGTTTTCTTCATTATTTCCTACGTTTCTTAGTAAATTATGTCTCTGTGAATAGTCATCTTTTAAAATATTTTATAACACATTTTTGTCAATTAAGACTATTGAATTTGGTGTATTTATTTTATAACTGATAACCCTGCTTTTATTAAAGTTATGGTCACCTTGTTGCAACTGTGTCAGTAGTGAGTGGTTCATGTTCTAACAAAAGCACACATTAAAAGGGAACCCGCTGGCTGCTATTCACTGGTGACCAGCCATCACACCCTGCTATTTTGAACAATGGAATAAGCACTATTCATAAAAAGAAAGCAGGCACAACTGCAAATACATAACTAATGTGCATAAACTAAGAAGCACCTGTATTTCTTTCTAATCTTTTCCCAGTTGCTTCTCTTATTTTTCAAAAAGAGAGTCACATCTGCAATAAATTTACGTCCTTTCTAATATAAGATGAAAGTCCTCAATATATATCTGGTGCAAATGAAGCTAATATGTATATTAATATACACTTAAAATGTATACTAATATATATTGGATTTTAAATACATATATGTATATGTACACAGACACACACACACAGTCTGCTGGCTAAAAAAGTAGATTTCGGTGGGGCATCAAAAAAATTGGACATACATCTCCTAAGCATTTGAGTTTAAAATATATAAACATACAGTCACGTGCCAATCTTTTAAAGAAAGGTCAAAGCCTGTTCTCGGGAGTATGGATGCAATGACAGGAGATCCACTGCTGTCTTTCTTGAGTTTGTCTCTTTAAAGAACTTAAGACTCTACTGAAGCAATCCAAGTGTAGAATTTTTACTGGATCTCTCCCAAATTTTTGTTAATCTGCTCACACCTACTCTGACAGCAGTTCTTTTTAATGACTCATACTTTTCAAACCTTTCAAAGGATTCAACTTCAGTTTTCCTGGGAATTCTTTTTTTGCCTCTCACAGTTCAAGGTTTTCCATAATTTTTAATTAACTTATATAATCTTACAATGCTAAATATGACATAAACAGACGTGTGTAAACATATACCTAACTTTTGGTGAGTCCAAGTGGGGTATAGGCAGAAGCGAGCTTAAGGAAGTGGCAGACCCCTGGTGTGTGGGTGCAGCAGCAGTAGCCATCAGTCTGATGGAGGGAATGAAACAGGCTAATCCATCAAATTGCTCAAGGGGAAGTCAGCCAAAAATTCTTTATTTTTAGAGCCATTATGGTTAATACTTACTATATGCATACACACATATATACATACATATATGTATATATACACACACACGTGTGTGTGTGTGTGTGTGTGTGTGTGTGTGTGTGTGTGTGTGAAATAGTCTTCTACCTGTATTTTGCCAAAGGTTTTTATTGTTGCTGAATTTTTAAATCAGGAGTGGATTTTAAATTTTGTCAAATGTCTTGTTAGCACCTATTAAGACAACTCTCATTTTTTTCTCATTTGACCTATTAATATGATATAGTATATTAAAAAGAACTGAAATATCCTTACATTCCTAGAATAAATCTCACCTGGTCTTGGTGTATTGTTTTAGTGGTTTCTCCTTAACAATATTTTATTTAAGTATATTTATTTATAAATGAGATTATACCAATCTCATTTATAAATAAATTACCATTGGTATAAGAGATTATACCAATCTCATTTATAAATAAATTATCTTTTCTCTTGGTATTCTTTTTCTCATTTTATATCAATATAGTCAAATGCAAGTATTTGCAAAAAAGCATACTTCTATTTGATAAAATGATCTTGTTCTTTAAAAAATTACTTCCAAAGTTAGTTGAGTCCAATGCTTTGATATTCTTAACTATTAAGAAAAATCAATATTAGGTTTTCAGGGGCTTCCAACTCAAAAGGAGAATCCTATTTCAAGGACATCATGGTGGTGAGAAGCAGCAAAGGAAGAGGCCAAGTGTGTTGTATGTGCACTTTCCTGCTCCTTCTACAAATTTTATAGCAAGTCCTTTTAGAAAGAATTTTGACTTAATGACTATAATGAAAGGCTTAAAACACAAATAGATTAACTAAAAGCCAACCCCTTAATATAAGTTTTTAACAGTCCTAAAATAATCACTTTTTGAGTAGTGAGTTTAAAAAATAATGTGTATTAAGTAGAAAAGCATGTTTTTAAATAAACAAGAGATATTTTTAAAGTCTCTTGAAATATTAAAACTTCTAATTATACCTGCCATCTCATCACTTACAAAAAGAATATAAACTAGACTCTATTTTTCTCCTAAAATATATCTAAATTCATTAAACTGAGTCTTTTTCTTTAAATGCTTCACCAGGTTTTGTTTGTTATTTTAATGGCTTAACTATAAAATCAAGCCATTTTTATAGACTACTGATTTCTAGCTCCACGTGAAAACAGTAAATCATATAAAGGTTTTATTTCTGTTGTGGCTGATAGATTATTAAAGGGAAGAAGGGAGTGTTGAAAAAGATTGTGAGATTCTTTTCAGTCCTCACACTTGGCCTTTTTGCAAGCTGGAAGAGAATCATCATCTCCTTCTGATGGCCGAGGTTTCTTCACTGTGGAAATAATTCCAAAAGCAGTTTTCCTAGTTTCTATAAAACAAACAAGGAAATCATAAGGCTTGAAGTTAAGACATGACTTAAAGAGGTTGTTTAACAAGTATCATCATGTTGCTTTAACTTACAGCACTAATAAATGATAAAACCATAATGAACTGCTGAGTGCTGATGACATTTACTGTATTATCCCCCAACATACACACAACATATACAAACATCAGTATATTAACATCTAATACATCCCTAAGGATCACCTCATGGGTAAAACTGTAGAGCAGGTTATCTCTAATGGTTTGCCTATGGCATCTTATACAGCCAGGTCCCATGTCACAGACCTCAGTGCAGCAGATACTTTATGTATGGGAGAAACAGATGAATCACAACATCAAGTACGATAGTCAATTGTACTGTTCCCACGTGGTGTGTGCTCACTTCATTTTACAGCATATACTGTATCTGCCTTCCTTACTAGATCATCAATGTACCTCTGAGGAATCAAATGCATTGAATTGCTAACATCCAGCAATGCCTGGTTTATGTAACCAGTATTCAATAAATACTTGTTAAGGGAAGAAAATCAAACTCATGTTTACTGATTTCATAAACTGGTGACAATGAACAAAGAATAAAATTACTAGCTATTTAGGTCAGATTGGCAGCAGAGTTCAACTTTAATTTAGCAAAATTCTGCTAAAAATATATACCAATGGGCCAGGCACTGTGTTACCTAAGGAAGGTATAGAGATGGCTAACACAGTGCTTCTTTCTATAACACAATGGTATAAGTGCACTATGGGCAAATATAATAGAAGTACCTACAAGAATTAACTCTGCCTGGACGAATCAAGGGAAGTATCAAAAAGGTGACACTAGGAATAGGGAGGAAGAAAAAATAATGGATACGTTTTCCTTTGTAAAGGCATGGAGAAAGAGGTAAGAATAGGTTAGGGGACAATATGTCTGATGTAAAGGAAGAGTAGCAAAAAATTAGGGTGAAATGATGCTGGAAGGGTAGCTTGTGAAGGGCCACAGTGCCACAGAAAGAGATCCCAACTTAGTTCTTAGGAAAGAGAGGGACTAGGGAGAAGTAGCGAGAGATCCATTAGCTATGAAGGAGGTAGAATCAAAAGAACTCAATGAATATGAATTTAAAAAATTATTTCAAGTAATTAAAGTCAATTTTAGAGTTAAGCATTATACCTTTTCATTTGTCAAGATTAACTTAACAAGTCTACCACATCTTTGTCAGTTATTTAAAAGCATTTCAATTTATAAAAGGAACGAATGCTCTCTAGGTTATTCAAATGCCAACATAGTCAGAGAACCTCAAAATAAATAGGAATTGCCAATGATTTGCATTTCACCAAATAAAAAATCTTGCATTTAGAGATGTTTATTTGTATCACTATGGTTCTGAGTAAAGTCTAAAAATCAATTGAATAAAAAAATATAGAAATTAAATTGTGAAAAACCAACACTTTATAACACAACAAAATGTAGTAGTTTGAAAATTCGTTTATTTCCACCTCATAAATGTCCTATTTTTTATTATGAGAACATTTACTTCTTAATCTGACAGTTATTAACAAGACTTTTATAGTTATCAGATAAAGTAACCTTATTAGTGTTAATCTTTTAGAAATAAATTTATTTTTTGTAATAGCAAAAAGTTACATTTGTGTAGGGCTTTATTTGACAAGGTGTTTTCACATATAATATTTCCTTCACTCATCCTGCCAAGGAAAATCTAAAGACTATGAGTGCACTATGTTTTTTGTTCATGAGGAATCAGAATTAAGGCAGGGGTCCCCAACAGGTCCATCTTGGTCCAATGGCTAATTGATGATACCAGCCTCATCAATCACAGGCTGACGCCTCTGGCCTTGAACCCCTTTCTTTTGTCCCTTCCCCACAATCTTCTTAGAAATGCTATTCGCTGGTTTCTGAACCCCAAAGGATGCATCTACTTTGATTCCCCGTGGTAAGCCTTCCTAAGTTAAAAGTCAACTACTATGTGGCCCAAGTCTTCTGTCTTCCAGGTATCCAATCCTGCTCTGCTTTCAGCAGTTCCTCTCATGAGAAGGTTTCCAGACCCTCTAAGAATCTATTAACTATCTTCTGGCAATGCTCCAGTGCATTGCTGTCCTTCTTAAATGTAGCATTAAAGATGATATAGATGTCAGCTGGGACTTCATCAGTGCAGAGGACAATAAGACTTTGAATCCCCTTTGCTCAGAATCCTTTCTTTCTTCTAATGTAACCTAAGGCTGAATTAGCAATCTTAGAAATATACCACACAACTCATACTGATCCCAGTGTTAACTAAAACCAAGGTAACTATAATTTATTCTCTAGATGTGTGGTTAATTCTGTAGAGACAGCAGGTACACACGAGGACTGTCCTGGGCACACTGGGGGAATCAAAATGCTACCTAAAGTTCACAAGTCTTGTAGTTTAGCATCTATAAAACCCTAGCTTTATACATACATACATACATACATACATACATACATACATACATACATACATACATTATATGTGTACACACACACACACACACACCCTATGTTGAATAGTTGAGTTTTTTGAAGTCAAATGCAAAAGTTCATATTTTTCCCTATTATATATTTTTAAGTTTCCCTTTCTTGTTTTAGTCTACTTTAGAACACGAATTGTTATCCTAAAGCTTGATGATTTCTTACAATAATTTAAAATAGACAAAAATCATGGCAGAACTACCAAAGTGTGGATCAACTATTCCCTAATTTTGGTAAAAACCTGATTAATTTGGTCATTCCCAGAGCTTATGTGATGGGGGTCTAGACTATATAACACAACAATCCCAAACGAAATATTTTGAAACCAAAAGTAAAATCATTTAATTCAGGGTAAGTTAATATAGTAATCAATTCTCTAGAGTGAAGGTAAGATCTTTAAAATTCAGACACAATGCATAAGACTTCAATAACCTAACTAGCATTTGTATGCCAAATAACTTTGTCTACATGTAGCAACCTATTCTGAAGTATAAAATTCTTTTGGGTGATATTGAGTAAATTGCTTCTTAACCACTGCAACTAGTGCTAAGAATTTCAAAGAGAGTGAAGATAAAATAGCAGATCAAAAGTTTAAATGTTTAAAAATAAAAAATTATTTTCATTCTCCAAAGTCTAGGCATACCAAATATTTCTAATTCAATTTTTATCACCTAAAAATAAGAAATCCAACAGCTTCTAGTAGTGGAATTAATGTGAATAGGCAGATACATATAAATGAAATGTGAGTAAAAAATGTATAGTTTGCACATACTTGAACATGTAAACAAAAAGTAAGAATCACAAGCTGTATTAAATGTGAAAAAGTTATAATTTGAGTTTGTTAGTTAGGTTTTTAAAACGTATTTGCTGTTATTGTGTTCTTAATAAGTGGCTTAACATATATTGTTAACATTTCAGTTCTCTAAAATGCTGACTTTCAGGAGAGAAAGCATGCCCCCATGAGGAAGAGAGAAGACAAGAAGAGCTGAAGCCAATCTGAATGTGGGCAGGGGCACACATGCACAGCTTGAAAGAGCACACTCAGTACTCATTTTTGTGATACAAACCATATTCGTTCTACCAACTACAGAAAGTAAAGCCTGAAGTGAAGGGTAAAAAAGCCTTGATGGATATGGGTAAACAGGATGAGAAAAGATGACCCTAAAAGAACTCTGCGGGGCAGAGTAATAAGAGTAGATGTAGCTCAACTGTGTGATAAAAATGATTGGCTCCTAACATGACTGTTCAGTGTTTTCATTGGAAGAACTTGCTCACCTCCATGGAGAAGGGCTGCTCGGCAGTTGGTGGACACAGCAGCCTTGGCATCACTTTCAGACAGCCCAAACAGCAACCCTCTGGTGGGATCATCAAGGATTTCAACCCAGAGTCAGCCGAAGATATGAAACTGACACAAACATAACTGACAATGCCAGCTCACCTGACCACCTCAAAGAGTTTAATTCTACAGCAGTTCTTAGCCCAATAGAACATGCATCGGAGAAGAGGGTCATTTCACTATAAGCTTTTATAATAGAGTCCCTCTTTCTCATTCTCCTTTTTCTCTCACCCTTAATCTAGAAAACAAAAGGATGAACCTCTCTACAACCTGATGTAATTTGTTTTTGAAGTTATTAATTGGTAAACTTACAGTAAAAGGTTAGGAAAAATATCTTGTTAAAGTATAACATCATCTCAAATTACAAGATTCCTAAAAGAAAAATTCAGTAACTTCTTACTCAGAAAAGGATACAAGTTTGCCACATCATATGGGCCTCTTATTTCTAAAGGCTAAAATGAACAACAAATAGACATGAAAGAAGATACTTGTAACATTTCAATGACTTCAGCTGCAGTAAATTAATAAAATGTTTAAGTATCCACAAGTAATAAAGTCCTTAAAATTTGAGTCCTTATAATTTTGATGGTTTTCTTAAATTTTTGAAAATATAAAAGAACCTTAAAAAGCATTCTGTAATGCTATAAAGAAAAAACTATGTAAACAAAACTTGAAGCCCAAAAGGAATAGGAATTTTACTCTTCAGCAATTACAATGAACAAAATAAAAATATGCAATAAACATCCCTTATAGTATCATTTTCATTTCTCCCCTAGAAAGTTTTATAACTTGAAAAGTGAAAACAAAGTACATAGTATCAGACTTACCCTTTCTGCAGCACTAGATAGAACTACATTCTACAAAATAGAAAGCAATCAGTATTAATCTTAGATAAACGTAAAAAAATCAATCTTATAATACAAATAACCGGTAATCACATTTTACTATTTAGGGCGCTATAAATAACAACCTCTTTTAAAGACAAGGTAAATAATTAAAGTGAAAGAATGAAAGACTTCATGTCAAAATAAGGCAGCTTATAATAAGTAGGTCTCTCCCACAGATTTTAGAAAAGATGAATTAGTTCTAAAAACTAGTTGAAAAGGTCATATAACCTTAATTCAAGTCACTGATGACAATTACTATCTAGACCATTCTTTTCACAGTGGGTAAGCACAAATTCCTTATTGAAAGATAAAAGCTTTCAACACTTCTTCCCCCTCCTCACATAATTCTTCCCTCGACATCTGTCTTCACCTTAAAACTTGCAGAGTTCATTGAAATGGGAGAATTTATTTCTGTGCCTTAGCAACTTTCTGCTTTAAGGAAAAGGAATCAGTTTGATAATCCAGTCCATTAATAATAATAAACTGCTAGATTTTTAAAAACATCCTAAAATTATGGAGCCATACCTTTCCTTTGCAGACCTGCATCAAATTGAGAGCATTGGAAATTGTGTACCTTCTCATTGTGGAATCTTTGATAGCGGGGCTGTAGACAAGTTCGAAGCCCACACCTCGGTCAATTGCCTTCAGAGGAAATAAAGAAAATAAACTGTCAAGGATAAACTCACACTGTCCTATTCTATTTTCACCAAAGTTCCCTCTCACCTTCCTCACCCCTTGCATGTCGAACTACAGCAGTAAACAAAGGTGGATTTACGCCCAAATGGCACCATCCACAGGAGAAGATCTGTGGCTCTATTTAATCAACAGAGTTTATCTTAGCTGTGGGGAAGCTGACTTTATATAAACAGGAATCATGAAGAGGCTATGAAGAGCAAAGTCCCAGTGGGGTGGCAGAAAGGCTGTTATTCAATGAACTATCAAAAGGAAAAGAGATAGGCTCCCTATACTTAGGGTTAACCATCTGCAAAATAATAAACCAAGTAATTTAACCCAAGAATGAAGAAACAAAGAAATGAAGAGCTGAAAAATACCCAAATCATAGGGGAGGGAAGGCTCCTCGGGTAAGTAATTTATTACATATATATTGAATGAAGGAATATAAATAGCCACAGTTGAGTGCTATGTGCCAGGAGCTATGCTAAGAGTCTTTAGGCTATATTTAACCCTTACAATACCTTTATAAGGCATTATGGCAGGGATTTTAAATTGTCCTCATTACCAGTTCTCGAACTCTTTTTCTTTACTAATGGAGCCAGATTTTAAGTGGATTCATAGGTGCCCATCAAAAAAATTGGAAGTCTGGGACTTTGACGACTTTGCCCAGCTCACCATACAAGCTTGGTCTTTTACATGAGAAAAAAGAAATGTCTTTCTTATTTAAGGCATTCTGAATAAGTAGGCAGCCATAGGTAAGAAAACAGCCTGAATGAGGTGGAAATGAAACTGAAATCCACCAGTACACTATTCAGCTTCCCTGATGAGCGGCTCAATATCTTCAGCCATTCACAACAAATGTTTTAAGCCAACTCTGCATGGGAATGATAAGCAAAAGCTGACATGTTTCCTCTCTTCTAAAGAGCTTACAATTTAGCGGAAGAGACCATCAAATAATCACACAAAAATACAAAACGTCAATGTTGATAAGTGCTACCAAGGAAAAGTTTGGGAATGGGTGAGGAGGAATCAAATAGTTACATAGCAGAGGGAGGGAGGAGCATGTGGAAAGGTTCTAGGGTTGGAGGGAGTATGGTAGCATGCAGAGAACGTAGAGAATGGCACAGGCTCAGGAAGAGAGAATGAGGGGGAGCCCTGTGGCAGGACTGGAGACTAAAGAGATGGCTAGGGCAACCGTGCACCTCTTCAGCACTGGTGACAGGATTAATCTTCTAACAGTAACAGGAAGCATCTAAGGATTTCAGCATGGGGATAATCAGATTCACATTGGCAGTCACTTGACTACAGGAGTCTTGAATGAACCAAGGAAGGTAAACAGGCATAGACCAGATAATATGGTCTAAGTCTCTGCCTGGCAAATGAGTTTCTATTACCCAGAGGACGAGCTGGGACTGGTCCAGCTGTGATTGCTGGAGGTCTACTTCTGAGCGTGTACGGGGAAAACAAAAATCTGTCTTTGTCTAGAACTGGCAGGCCACTTTGCATTGTTTGAGGTGTATGGCAGGGTCTTCTACTTTTTCTTCTTGAACACAGGTTTCCTTTCTTCCACCCCCTAAGCTTCCCTTTCCTTTTCTTCCTATCTTGAGGCTCCCAGATTTCATTTTAGATATCCCTACATATCTGACATTAGTTTAGTTAGCATTTACATGCTATGTTCCATACTGTAACCTTCCTCTCTGCCCTTTTCTGACAACTTGTTCCCACCTCTAATACTTGTGTTATTATTTCTGGGGATGACGTGTGTTACGAAACTTTTTGTGCCATAGTTAAATGTACACCTCATTCTTTCTGCATAGCTTGCACACTTCTCGAGAGCTGGTATCATACTTCTTTGTAACACACAACTGTCTTTTATACAAAAGTATTTAATATACATTCTGAGAGAACTTATAGTAGCCTATGGAGAAGAAGTCATGCGAAAATGCTGTTCACTATGAATTATCCATCATAAAAGAAACCAGGATGAATTTTGCAAAGTAAAATTCATACAAACCAAGTATCTCCTTTAGTCCTATTTTCAACTATCCTCCTAGCTATTTCTCTTACCAAAACTATTAATTAGCCAAAGAGGCTGACATATTTTTCTTTTCCTCATCCTTCTGGTTGCTGAACTAAAATACAAGGCAGTAGGATAGAGAAGAGGGGAAATAAAAGGTGTGGATGACACATAGAACTAAGTAACCACGTCCCAAAGTATTCTTAATTGAATCTGAAATTGTATTCCCTGCCCACACCCCTACCCCAACCCTCGCCGACATGGGGACTAGATCAAAATAAACTTTTTGTTTCGGAGCAGGAGAAGGAACATAATTATAAGGTTAATTATATTTTAAGAAAAAAGTTCTGATTTTGATCTTAATACATTAATCAAGTCCACTTTAAAATTGCTAAGAAAATTTTAAGACAGAGAAATTAAAGACAATATGCTACTAAAGGTTGTGAACGCTTCTTTCATGACATCTTATTTTACATTTTTAGATAGATAAAAATATTGACTCATTACCTGGGCTCCTGCTTAAGACCATTTTAATGTTAATTGCCTTAAGCTCATCAAAGGACTGTTTGTAACAGCCTTTTCATAAAGAATGACAGTGCCTGCCTGACTGGCTTTTATTTGCATCTCTAACTGAAGGTTCTGGAATAGGCACATGATTTCTTTACTAATTAGAAATAACAGTCATACTGATGCAACAAACCAAGGGCAGGTGTGTAACACTTGAATCAAGAGATATTGGGGATAAATTCCAAGAACTAAACCAAGCTTAAGAAAAAAGGAGAAAGAAAATAGGTAGTTATTACTAAGACGATATAAAAATTCTCTATTAATTTCATAAAAATGAGTTCTTTATTGAATTCAAAGGATGACACCCTTGGTGTATCATCCTTTAAGACACGTAATTTGTCACATGATTTGCAAATAAAGTAACATAAGCAATAAAGTCTTGCATCTCTGTTCCCACCTGCCATATCCCCAACTCTCATAATCACTTTTATTAATATCTTATGTCTTCTTCCAGAGTTGTTTCATATAAATATAAGCAAATACAAAGATATATTATTTTTCTTCTTTTTTATTCAAAAGGTAGCCTGCTACTTTCTTGTTCTGACTGGAAGGGTTTCCCATGTCAGCTCATAACTTCCATATTCTGTTTTATACCTGCACACTATTCCATTGTAATGAACAAAGCCTCTACTGACAGACTTTGGGTTGTTTCAATATATCTGTAGAATAAACACTAAAGTAGGATTACTGGGTATTATGGGTGGAATTGCGTCCCTGCATAAAATGTATACTGAAGTCCTAACCCTCAGTACCTCAGAATATGACCTTATTTGAAAATAAGGTCATTGTAGATGTCATTAGTTAAGATGAGGTCATACTGGAATAGGGTGGGCACCTAATCCAATGACTAATGTCCTTATAAGATCATGGCCATGTGAAGACACAGAGATAGTGGAATACATTTTGATGATAAAAGCATAGCTGCAAGCCAAGGGCCACAAAAAGACTGCCAGCAAACCATCAAAAGCTACAAAGAGGCAAAGAAGGATTCCCTTACAGGTTTCAGAGGGAGCATGACCTGTTAACATCTTGATTTCAGACTTCTAGCCTCTAGAACTGTGAGACAATAAATTTCTGTTTAAGTCACTCAGTTTGTGGTACTCTGTTATGGCAGCCCCAGGAAACTAATACACTAGGTCAGAGGGTAAAGCATTTGTAATTTTGATAGCTGTTGCCAAATTATCCACTCCCCCGTGGAGATTGTTCCAGTTTACACTGTTACCATCAGTGTATGACAATGCCTGCTTTCCCACAGTATTACAACAGAGTGTATCTTCAAACTCAGCATTTGTGCCAATTAGGTGGTTTTAATGGGAATTTCTCTTATAATGAATTTAAGTATCTTTTCACATGTATAAAGGTCATTTGTATTTCCTGTGGATGTTCTTTTAGATTGTTAATCTTTTTTTTTTTTTAATGGTCAATTTTTACGAGCTCTTTATCTATTAAGGAGATTACTAGCTTTTTGTCTATGACATGAGTGAAAATATTTCCACCAGTCTGTCATCAATCTTTTAACTTTATTTCTGGTGGTTTTTTTTTTTTTTTCTTTTTCTTTCTTTCTTTGTGTGTGTGTTTTTTTGTTGTTGTTTGTTTGTTTGTTTTTGCCACAAGGAAGTTTTTGATGCTAGCAAGTTTGCTGGCAACTGGTCTGAAAAAGTACTTAACACATTTAGGTTTACAATAGGTGTGAGGAAAGATAAAGTTTATAGAGCGCTCATACCCAATCAAATATATATGGCATGACTCCTAGAACAACCTCACTGCTTCAGACACTATTTACTGGACATCTCTCAGTGGGGACTAATTGGACTATGAAGATAGAAATGGATTAGGGTTAAAGGAAGTGCTGAGGAGAAAACATCAGAAAGAGTGTAAACATACATACACTGAAAATAATTCAATAAACTTGAAGTTATTATTGAATGGCAATAGCACTAAAAAAAATTAAAGGGAAAGTAAAGGTATGTGCTGCTAAAAAAAATTCTCAAAACTTGTATTCATAAAGACTACATTTTAAATATATTATTCTGTGCTTAACAAAGAGCTCATCTGTTAAGTATTTTTAAATAGCATTTCTCAGCAGGAGATGCCAGAAGATTTCGAATCAAAGCTTGAGTATAAATCCCAAGTCAACCTTTGAGAGAAAAACGTGTATCTGTGAATCACAAACTATCCCAGTCTCAATCAATTCCATTCCCTGCACAATGGAGATAACCCACCCTAAAGCTGCAGGGCTAGAGCAGATGTGAACGTGCTAAATTATAAATGTTAGATAATTAGAAGTCATTTGATTATCCAAGAAAAGGAGTTGAATTCAATTTTTTAGAAACCTAACTATCACATGGTTAAGTTGTGATTCCTACACAAGTTACCAGACTATACAGAAGAGGTTTGTAGGAGACTTTAGAGGGAATTACAAAATTAAAATTATGCTGTTCCAAGTATGTGAAGATAAAGGGACAAGAGTCATAAATTATACAATCAAAGTGCTTTGATATGATTTAGCTCCTGGGCCCACCTTCATAATCCCAATCATCTAAACTGATAATTCTCTCATGGCTTCTAGCCTCTAGGTAAAAGACTAATGAATTCCCTATCTTAACTTTCCCACTTCTTACCACCGTAAAAGAAAAGAGCACAAACTCTATCCAAATGAAGATCTGTGCTGTTTCTTCTTGTGCCCAATGAAATGATACCTAGAAAGCCAATCTACCAATTTTTTATGGCCAAAGACAAGTTTATCCTTAAGGCCAAAGGAGCAGGCAAGGACCAAGACTTAAGACTGAATTGTTAACCGTATTCACTCTATGTTCTGTATATTTCACGATGGATATAGTCTCATAGATTAACGAAAACATACAGCTCCATATCCAGATACAAATAATATATACAAACCTATACAACTATTATTTACAACTATTATGAACAAGCAGCTGGATACCTTTTATTGTATGTTTCCAGCTTCCTCTCTCAGATAAGAACTAGGTGAATAAATAAGGACTTTTCTGCTTCCTGACCAATTCATACTGCAGCCTCCTTCTACATTAGATGAAGACTAAAAATAATCTTGTGCAGCCTTTCTCTCCACTCCACTGTCTAGTTTTTATTAAACAACATATGTAAAATGTTCACACCAGATTTTAAAAAAAGCAGACACTGTTTTAAATACTGCACATCTCTCTCACTTGTCAAATTTTTACTTTTCAGAATTCTTAAATTGAAAAATGTGGGAATTAAGCCAAACATATCCATCAAACAGCAGTAGCTTTCTCAAACTTACAGATGGAATTAGGGGGTGGGATGTCCCAGTGCTATTGTCTCCAGTGCTGTCCTCCTCCTCATGCCACCCTAGTGCCCCACTTCCCTCACTGCATATACTTCCTGCTGAATGCCAACAACCAGCTAATGACTAATGACAAGCAGCATTAGACCAGGTTCCCCAAGCTGTACTTTGATATGCTAAGTTAGATATATACTCACTACTCACTCAACTGAGAAATGTTAGGGAGGGCCCAAGATATTGAGGTAATTTAAAAAGGGCCGTGACTCAGCTGGTGCTCTCTAGAAGCTCACAGTCTGGACTGATCAGTAGGGCACGTTCATAAGAAACCAAGGGAAAGGCCTCGCCAAAACAGTCACTGGGAAGCTTCCCACTGTGGTGGGACATGAAGAATTACGTACACTGCTGTCCATTCCATGGACTGGGCCTTAGCATCACATACTGCTATCTCCTCCCAGCCAAGGGTAAGATATCAATTGTGGGCTTACTCTGGCTACTCCATCTAGAAAGCAGCCTTCCTTGATCATTAAGGTAAAGAGGAAAGCAAAAAGTTCTAAGTTTAATAGCAATTTACAGAGTGCTGCATTGCCTAACTGCAGAGAGTGCCATTTATACAGAAACCAGATTGAGGTTGACAAAAATCACAGGCAAATTTCTAGAGTGAGAGATTGCTATCTCTGGAGAGGAACGGTATGTGAGGCCAACAAGGCTGCCATAACCTTGGGTACTGTACTAGTTTTTGCCTTTTATCATAGGTAGCTGGGGCACATCAGACAGCTAGTGTGATAGAGACTCAACTGGAACTGTCCCAACCCTGCAAGTGAGGAGCTGAGTGGATTCTCTTTGCTAGTCTTCATTTTACCGTGTTTGATAAGTGAGCTGTTAATCAACACAGATCTCCAACTCTAAAATGTGATGATTTTTTTTTAGTGTTTATTTATTTATTTATAACTATTGGCAAGAATATGGAAAAATAACATTTGAGCTTAAGCAATATTGTTATATGTACAGTAGTCCTCTCAGTATTTATCAGAAAAGAGCTGTTTTATAGTTTTCCCTTTAAATATGTAACTTTAGAATTTTGAATACTTTTTGAGTACAGTTTTAGTAGCATATTTTTAGGGGTAGAACATAAGCCAACTAAAATTTTTCCACACTAGATTTAATTTTTCCACACCATATAGATCAATTTTTTTTTCCTGTCGCCCACCCCTCATTCTTGGCATCAAGCCAATTCCTTAGCAGCAGAGCCAGGAAAACAGAAAATGAGGAGGTTGTGATTCTACAGAGAAGAGAATAGGGGAGTTATCTACCTTGAGAAAATATATAAATTTTAAATTTTCCATTCTGACAGGACTGGGTATCTAATCTGGACTGTTTATTAAACTCTTTCTCTCTTACCATAGTTTTTGAGAATGGGAGTCTGAGATCTGAAGCCACTCTTCTAAAGTAGCATCCTACTCCTTTCTAGGATCTGGCTGCTAATGCAAATAGTTGACAGCTATGCTGACCTTATCATTACCCATGTGAAAGAATACCACCTTTATAATGAAATAAGATTTACAAGACAGATGGAAGATGAAGGTTAGGGAAAACAAGAGAAACTATGCAGAAAGGTAATGAGAAAAATTCTATAGCACGGGGAAGAACAAAAAATATTTCCTGACTGCATGGCCACCTGCTTAGGTTGTCATAAAAGTAACCTGGGCTTTTGTGTCAACCAGAATGCCTCAGTGCAGATTTTAATTTTGCATGAACTATGCCTATCGTACTTTCCATGCCCTGCTCCCTCCTGCACTCCCCCAACATCCATCTCCCCACCAGCTCACTGGTGCCTTGGAACCTCCAATATTTTTTTCACTTGCCCTTCTTCTTGACTGCACTGTCCCCTTAATGTTCAGTGTTTATGCTGTAAGTCTCCACCATTGTTAGCAATCCTTTCAAGACATATCCTTCATACATTTTTGTTCCTAAGGCCTTTCAAAAACATCTTAAGCGTTCAGAGTGCTAATTATCACACATCTTCATAATTTACTAAATATTTTTTATTTTAAGCTTTCTTTCCCCCTTCAGTCAGTTTATAAAAATAAAATACCCTTTTTAAAACTGTTTCCTATTTATTACCTAGCTTTTATTTTTTCCCTTCCAAGAACACTGGTTTCTTCTGCCCCTTGTCCAGTTTAATAATCTAAGTTTCTACAGATTCAAGTACAGAATAGAAAGTGTAACACTTACCACGTTAATAGGGGGTCTTTTGAAGTAAAATGGTAGTTTCTCTGTTACAGTTATGCAGACTAAATCTACATCTAAATGTGTACAAGCAACCTGTTAGGAAGAAAAAACAGGTAAAACCAAAAGGCAAATTGGTACATGTTAAGAAGGGGAAATAAAGTCATACTCAATATAGAGAAATATAAATATTTTTCACTCTAAAAGTGTTATGATGGTTCTGTGTTAAAATACATCTGACCTTTTCCAAAGTCAGTGGTTAGCCACTCCTTCGTGGTTGGTTTGAATGGCTTAACTGTAATCTAGCTAAAGCACAGTGATATGTCCGCAGACCCTCTCAAGAGACAGGGACTAGAAACCCTGTAACTCAGTGTCTGCTTCATAAGGACAAGTTGCTAAGAGAGGCTCGGTTTGTGGAAAGTTATAGACTGTTCTAGAAAGCGGAAACTGTTTAAAATCTAAGAAAAGAGTAAGCCAAATGCATGCTCCACTTTTTCCAAAAGTTATTTATTTTTGTGCTAGGAACTGTCCCAGGCCTGTGGCTCCTATCAGTCTATATTGAGTAGCTGAAGAAACATTAACATGACACTGTCAATGGTATTTTGTTCAAATACTAATAGAAACAGTCTACATAAATGGTCACAGCAGAGCTGTTACAAATCAAATAATAATGAATGCATTTTTCAGCTTTTAATTTCCCTTTCCTTTGTTCTAATTTTTGCTATCACTTGTTGATCAATAGTCTGCATTTACTTCCAAAAGAGATTTGAAACTGCCTACAAAAAAAATGCATACAAATAAAATAAACATATAAGGAAATCAGGATAAAAGAAAAACCAGGGAAGGAAAATAAATTTGGGGAAAGGTTATTAGCATAAGGGTACAGGCCAAAAGAAACTACTAGAAGATGCATATCTGGCTTTGATTTTGCCATTATTTGATTTATAGTGATAAAAAGATTTAGCTGTTTTGTACTGTATTAAAAATAAGACATACTGACAATGCTGGTATATACAGAATTGATGAAGAAATTCAAACTGCCAGGTGACTATGGTGGCAAACTAACATCAGTGGCATGGACCAAGGGAAGGGATGGAGTAAGGTAGAGGGCTTTAGAGGGGGTAGTAAAAAGGATTTCTTGAGAATGCCCACTTTGGTCTCCCCTACCCCACACAAAGGCTTTAGGAAGCGAGCAGTGATCATGGGCTGCCTGGCTTTAAGACAGTCCTAGTAACTTAGTAAGCCTGGGAAGTAATGCTGTTTTGGCAAAAACACTTGGGTCATAAAGAATCTTCACCATCTCAACTGCTACAGCTGTTCAACTCATAAAAGAGTCATTGAAAATTTGATAAGAATGGATGAAGAAAAGCTCTGAATAGTAGATAATGCAAGTTCAGGGCTTACGTATATCATTTTTTAACTATCAGAATGGCAAAGATAAGAAAGTTCAGGAATATACTTCTGACACAGAATGAATAAACAGGCACTCACAAGGTCTTTAAATTAGTACGGAGTCTTAAAAAGTATTTTAGCAATAGGTATCCTATAGATTCTAGAATATATTGCATAACTATATACTCTATAAATGGTCAAGGATATTAGTACAATGATAGTCACTGCAACACCAATCGCGAAAGCCTTGATGCAATTAAATATCCATCAATTTTACTCAAATAAATTATGGTCCTTTTAAACAATGGAATAAATATACTGACTCCTAAAGGAGAATGAAGTACATCTTTGACATTAGGGAACCCTCTCCAAGATATATTGTTAGGTGAAAAAAGCATAGTAGTACAGAAGAAAAAAGGAGGGAGGGGGAAATGAAGGAAGGAAGGATGAGGTAAATAATACTTCTGAAAAGATACACAAAAACTGTTAGCAGCGGTTGCCTCTGGAGAAAAGGGAGTTTTTAGTGGAAGGAAGGCGTACTTTCCAGTGTATACCTACTAGTATTGCTTAAAGTTAATAACATGAACATAAATTATTTTTCATTATAAAAAGCTGATTCACTTTTTAAAAGCCTGCTAAACAGTCTTCCCCAGACTAAAACTAAATTAGGTTACTTTTTCCCCCTCTCCTAGTAGCTAAATAAAAAATATCTCGTGTTGCTTAAGGTACATGCATTATATATATATAATAAAACTTCCAGTAACAAAAGACAGATCCACTTGGTTCCCTCTGACACCTCAAATTTAAAATGTCTCAAACTGAATTTTGTTATTTAGTTTCCCATTATTCCAAATATTCAATTGATATATTTAGATAACTTAGCTGGTGTTCACATTATGAAATACCTTTTAAATCATTAAAAATGATTAAATTATGTCCAAATAATACTTATGGTTAAGAATCTTATACTGGTTTTGGCAGGTTGCATATGAATTCATATCAGTTGTTCTTAATCTTTTTTTTTGGCCAAGATCTCTTATCAGGATTTAAGGAAAGCGTATTCTCAAAAATGTACACGTACAATCACACATTTATTTCTGCTTTTATAAGACAAGGGGAACAGGAGGGTATGAATTCATAGTCATCCCCGAATCCTCTTCATGGATTCCAGGTTAATAAATCTTGGTATTTTATAAATATTATGCAAGGGAAAGTTAAGCTGACCCTAGGAAAAGAGAGATGCCCATAAACAGTGTTTCTCAACTGAAAGTGGGTAAAATAAACTCCTCTGAAAAATTCATTTAAAATGGAGAATATCAGGCCCTGCTCCCAGTGATAAACTCCAAAGTAGGGCCTAATCATCCATACTTTAATATCTCCAAGAATTCTGAAGCTGGGGGAGCCAGAAGCACTGTCTTGAAAGATAACCCCTTTCCTCAAAATGGCAAAGATAAGAAAGTTTAGGTACTCTGCAACAGTACTTTTCAAAGGGCATGGATTTTGGAAGCAAGAAGAAAATATAACTTCTGTTTCCATTTATTTTTTATTAAAATTTGTACTGTTTTGTGTGTGAATGTTATTTTATAAAGTACAATGCTACATGAAACATGCAAACAATTTATAAGAAAATAAACATATATATATACATATTTGGGATACAGGCTCAATATATTTTCAAATTTATAGGGTACACAATCAAAGTAGTTTGGAGGCCACTGGACTAAATTACTTGAATTTACCTCACTCTGCCCATTGTCTTTTTAATATTAAATGGAAATAACTCGGAAGCTCCTGAAGCTTCTATGTAACTCTCTGCCACATTCCATCCTGCCCCCATCCCAAGAAACTCTGCCAATGGACTCTCCTTGCAATCTTTCATCTTTGCCTTATTCCCTGGGGCAGCGATGCAGAGGAAAGGTTTATCTACAAAACACCTTCCAGATACTCTAGTGAAAAATGATGTTATTTCCCCTAGAAACAATGCTATTTAAGGTGGTCAGATTTTATACTAATCGTTAATATATGTATGTGTATGCTTTTATGACTCATCTTAGAGATCTTAGTTTTAGAATATCATGTTTATAGGAATACCTGTTAAAATCAACTCTCAAACCAAACAAACAAAAAAAATCAATTATAGAATGCAACCTCTTAAACAACAAACTGCTTGCATTGGACCTAATTCCAGATCATGATATACTGACAAAAATTCTATTTAAATTGATTTTCTGCAGAAAACAGGGAGAGCACTAACTTTAACTGAGTCTTAAAAAATGGGTAAGCTTTGGACAGATAAGAGGAAGATGTTCCAATTTTAAAAACTGTTTTCATGAAACTTTTTGAGTATATCTGCATAATTTCAAACAAGTACTTTGTGCATTATTTATAGCTTTCTTACATCTTCCATAATACTTCCTACTGTCCCACTCACCATCAAGCATGTATTCATGCTTTTAAATTCATTTTTTTGAATAGTCTTGAGAAAACAATACAACAAACAACTAAGATAAAATTGCTGTGTGAAATTAAAATGTATTCTAAAACCCAAAAGTCTCAGCTCTAAGACATACTACCCGAGATTTAGAGCAAATCACGTAGCTTGAGTCTCAGTTTTCTCCTCTACAGAATGGGGATAGTAACAAATATGTGTCCTGATTAACCCTCAGGATTGTTAAAGGTAAAAAACATGTAAAAGTCTTTGGAAGGTTATAACCTTCCTTGCAGCCATGATGTTACTTTTTAAGGGTTCTGTTTGTTTCTCTGATCACTTGTAAGTGGCTATGGAAATATAAGTTATATGCTCTCCTAAATCAATTTTGAAAAAATGTAGTACAACAAAAATTGGGCACTACCAACTTTTAGTGTGCAACATAACTGAGTTGTTATTTAATAAAAAAAACTAAGTCACTGTTTAACGAATTTAGAAACCCCAAGGTCCTCCTTATACTGTACGCCATGGTTCCATCATTGAATCAATCTGCTGTGGAACTTGAAACAGATACCTAAACTCAATCCCAAACCTACCGGATCAGAATCTCCAGTGGTTGGGGCTGAACATCCTGATACTAAGAGTTCACAGGAGTTTCTCATGACTAAGAACCACTCGCTTCTATTCACCTCTTTTTCTGAAACGAAACTGAAAATCACTAAAATTGAACACTTTATGAAAGGAGTCACCCCCCAAAAAAAGTTATTAATAGATAAGTGGTGCTGTTTCCCTGCAAAAATCTAAATAATTAAAAATTGATAGTATGCCTTGGAAACTAATTTTACCACACATCAGCCTCCTTAGCCAACAGCTCCATCTACTGGACAAACAGGTAAAACTTTCCTATAATTTTAGAACAGATTTTGCTTAAAAATGAACTATGCTGTTAAAATTAAAACATTAAAGGTGTGCAAAATACCTTTGATGGATATACTTTTTGCAAACAGATAACCTAGATAAAGGCAACATTCAGAACTTTTTAAATGTATCCATAGTTCATATTTCTGAAAAAACTGTATTATATTGATTTTTTTTTTCCTTTTCTATAATCAAGTTGTCAAAAATGAGCATACCTGTTAAACAACTTTCCTTCTTGAAAAATCACAGAAATGGCAATATTAAAAGTACAAAAGGAATTAAATTCATAAAGGCTCTAAGATCAGGAAGGGAGATAGCAGAGCAGACAGTTAATTTTGGAGAATTTCTAGAAGACTAATGGTGGACATGATCATGCTGGCATATGGGCCACACCTCAGAGCATGCAAAGGAGATGAAACAGAGGTGGGAATTTTTATGCCACAGTAGAATTATGTACCTTTCTTCCCTAACAGGCAGCAGCAAACAGTAAGAAGGGCAGAAATTGAAGTGATTTTAGAATTAGAAAGAGAAGGACCAATATTTACTAATAGAAGTTTCCAATGAATGAAGAGATAAAGAAACATAAGAAAAGTTGATGGACTCTTCCAATCTGAGAGCCCATCAAATATCTAGCAGGATGAATAAAAAAAAATGCATGCCACCCCTGTGAAATTCCAGAAGTGTAAATGAAAAATTCTAAAATATTCCAGATAGAGCAAACAGATCACCTACAGAGGCATACTAAGCAGATTTCTTTTGTAAAAAAAAAATAAATAAACACTATTTTCTTTTACTTAATCTGTTACTTACGTGAAAAAGTTTTTCTGTCTTTGGAAAAACGGCGACAATATCATACAGCCGGACCCTAGAAGAAGTTGCTCTCTAGTAATATAAAAAGAATGTTATCATACAGTGACAAAAACAATACACATAGAATTCTACCTAATAGTCTGGCTGCACTCCTAATATGCCACTGATATTTTTGTTTTGCTTTGTATATTGGCAGAAAAGACCTTCTAAGTATATGAGAATTTAGATAGCAACATCTATCCCACCAATCATTGTTACACTTTAACTCTACCAAACACTACATTTGAGATACACAAATGAAATTAGATAGCCCTTGTGTTTACAAGCTAGTGCAGGAGCTTGCCAGACATTTACTGAGTACGTGCTGTGTGTGAGACACTCAGGACACAAAATCATTTAAGCCATATGTCTGTCCTTCATGGCATTCACCATTTTGTTGTGAGAAAAGAAATAATACACATGATTAAGTGTGATGCAATTAGGTTCACAATGAAAACACAGTTATATACAAATTAAGCTGTTACATGTACAGGAAAATACCTGAGAGTCCAAGGACAGAAAGAGAAATATATCAGTTAAAGATAAAGAGTTATTTTTTAAAAAGATCACTTCAAACTTATATTGTATGTGCATGTATGTGAAAAAACTGGAAAAACATACATTCAAATGTATAATCTCTAAACAATGAGACATGTAATATTTCTTTTTTGTTTGCTGGCATCTTCTAAATTTTTACGACCTCTTATTTTGTAAAAAGAAAAGGCGTATTAAACTTAGAAAAGGAAAGAGGTTTAAAAGAAGCAGCAGGTGCTGTGCTTAAACAGGTAAGAGGGCTCCACTGGGTAGACCCGTGCTGAGAGAGGGCAGGCTTCAGGTCTTAGAGGAAGCCAGGATCCACGATTCTCTGACCCCTGCTTGCCTATTCCCCTCCCCTTGAGAAGGGGGAAAAAAAAGGGGACACCAGGATGTTCATGATAATAAGAGTAAATAGAATTCTGTAATCTATTAACAGTCAGCTTCATTTATGTCTACCTGGGCCTAGAGAACCAGAATGCTGCCTTGCATACGTATAAAATACCAAAATTGGCTTTTCAGAATTTCTTGAGCAGTAACTGTTATAGGAAGCTAGCCTTTCATTGGTAACTCCTGTTCTATGATCACGCAATCCATTCTAACTAAAGATAAAACAGGTCACCTCAGGTATCTCACCTCCTCTCTCCCCTGCTAGATCCTTCTCATCCTCAACAACAGTCAAGTCTCTATCATCCAACGAAATCTATACAGCAGGTTGTCGTCCACCAACCTCATGCTTCGTTTCCCTATGAAGTCAAATTTCTCAAGCACAGTCAGCAGAGCACACTGCATTTTCTCGCATTCCTATTTCCATAAAAATGATTTTTGCTATGGTAACCAATGGCTTCCCTGTCAATAAATCCAACAGACATTTTTTAGCCTTTCTCCTGCTTGACTACTCACTCAGGCACATTGATACTGATGATCCTTCCTCCCTTTTCTCTTCTCGCTTCCCTCGTTTTCCTCCTTCTTTTTAGACAATCCCTCCTCAGCCTCCAATCCTTGCTCATCCTCCTCTACTTTATCATTAAACTCTGAAGTTTCTCAGGACTCTGTCCTAGGCCTCTTCCCACATCACTCTTGGATCAGGGAGTCTCATCCATTCCCTTAATTTCAATTACTCTCTATAGGGCAACCACTTCCAAGTCAGTATCTTTAACTGAGATCGCTCTTCTGAAGGCCATACCTTTCCTTCCACCTGCCATTTGATAGGCTCCACAGGAATTGCACAATAACCCACCATGTCCCTAACACGATGTTCTCAAACCTGCTTCTCTTTGTATGTCCCATCTCAAGAAATGGTACTACCATCTACCTACCTGGCTGCTCAGGCTATGATGGAAAGTCATCATCCTATATCCAATTAACCATCAAATCTAATCAATCCTCCCACCTGCATGCCTCTCAAATCCCCTCCTTAACCTGCTTTGATCCAGACTCTATAATGTAGACCTCCCTTGGTTAAGCTCTTCAAGGGCTTCTAACTGCTCGCCCAGACCACCCTTCTTAACCTCATCCTATGTTAGCAACTAGGCTCAGCCCTATTGGTGGTGTTTCATTTCCTGGAACGCACCATGTTTTCCTTGGCTTTAGGACCTTTGCATAACACCCCGTGGGAACACTCTTTCCCCAATTTAGTATTTATATAACACTTACTGGCTGGCCCCTCTGCTACACACTCCCAGAGCACCCTTTATTTACTACTTTCACCTTTTTAAACATTCCTCACATTTTTAAAAGGACTGTGTCTGTATTATTCACAGCACTATCCCCAGCACCCATCTTATATATAGTTCATGTGAGTTCAATGAATAATAGTTCCCAAAAGATTCTTCAACTGTGGTATGCCTATGAATATGCCATGAATAGAAGAGACTGTTATACTATGTGAATGCTGAAGACAAGGAGACCAGGCCAGTGTCACTCACTGAGGGGGAGGATTGTAAGAATGAGGTGAGTTGAAAAATGACACTGTTCAACATTAACCAATGCAAAAAGAAAGAAGATAATTAACTTACCAAAACATTGCAGTGAGATGGATCCGAAACAATAATTGTTAGTCTAGTTAAAATTTTTATTGGTCTTGATTTTCCCTATAATTAAAAACATGCAATCAAAAAAAGCACAAAATACAAATAACTGCATTTCCTCTTTACGAGTGGAAGTATTCATTAAAAGTTAGCAACAATAACAGATAATAAAGAGGAGTAAAATCCAGTTGTCATTGTTAAAGAATTTATAATACAGTGAGAGAAAAAACATGTATGTATGCTAAAACACATAATGAGGTGATTTAAAGGTTATAGGACTTCAGTAAAGAAGAGTATCAAAGAACTACAGAATTGAAAGTAAGAGAATGTTTCATGGAAGAGCTGAGTCTTGATGGAAAGGTAAGACTGATAGACAGAAGAAGGGGCAGTGCAGACTAGAGAACCACACATATTACTGGGTGTTCTGCATTCAGTGAGTAGATATGCTTCTTAAACAACAAAACACCTACCTGTACGATTGGCAAAGTTGTAAAGAGTTCAGAAACAGCTACTGGTTTTTCAATTTCCTACAACAAACAATAAACAGTCACCCTAGACTATACATGTTAATGGGACGAAGCATAATAGAAAACTTAATAAGGGGTTTACAGAAAAGATAATTAAAAAAAAAAAAAAGAAACACTAACTTAGCTTTTTTAAAAAAAGGGACGAAGGCTGAAAAGCAGAGAAGCAGCTGTGAACATCAATGGATAGGAGAGATAAAAAATAGTTTTTAGACTGAAACAATCTGTAAGGTACAGTTGGTGGCCTAAAAGAAACAGATATATTTATTAGTATGTTTATGAAGGAAATCATTAGTTAAGGAGTCCATGACAGTTAAAAAGAAAAGAAACATTGTTCAGTCAATAAAAATGCAATTTTTAAGTTATTGAAAGCAACTGAATTAACATCAAATAACTTAAAGAATCTTCACACTGTGCTCTAGTACTTCTCAAAAAAAACTGTCATTTGTACAAATATGCACCAACTAAATGGTTATATAAAATAAGAATAGTGCACAGTGCATTTAAAAAGAAATGCAAAGAAATATGCTCATCTGTAGCTTCCATATTACCAATGTATACATAAATAATTATAAAAACTGGTTATTATTAACTTCAGAAATTTTACCTGTTTCTTATCCTTAAATTCAACAACGTGATTGATGGCAACAACTGAATAGCCAACTGAAAAGAAAAAGTGAACATTCTTGTTAAATGCAACAAACTCTCTTTCCTATACATATAAGCTCACCTCAATTCTTGATGTCAAGAATAGGAGGAAGTTTGCAGAGCAATATGGGTATGGGATCTGGTGTCAGACACCTGCTTTCAAATCTAAGTATTACAAGTTTTAGGTTCATCTGTCAAAATGGTGGTAACAAAATTTACCATATGCCTGCTATCATACTTAAATGAGATAATACACGTAGGGGTTAGGACAGTGCCTGGCACAAAGTTAAGGCTATGTTTGACTGTTGTGATGTATTATTAGCTTGATCTTAAACACCCTTAACTTTGTGTTTCTCCTTTCCAACCACCATTCTTTTTTATGTTCCTTTTTTCATTTTCAACCCATCAACTTTATATGTTTTCATCGTGACTTTTATTCTTACTCATTTCTTTTGCTTCTTACCCTTTCTTACCCTCCTTTGGAAGCTCTTTTCCTAAGGAGAAATGGAGTAATGACTCCTTCACACTACTGTTCACTTCCCCTTTTGAGCTGCCCACCATCAAGACTGGGAACTCTTTGAAGCCAGGGCCTTGCTTTATCAGCCTCAACCCAAAGCACTGTTTTGGACATTGGGACTACTAAAAACATCTAAATCATGAATCCTATCTCTAAGTTATTTAAACACCAATGGGAGTGACAGGATACCAAAATATAATGCATGTTAATGTCAGAAGTGGTCCTCCTTCTCATCAGTTTGTCCAACTTCCTCTTTCCTTCCTCTCTCAAATATTTATTGAGTATCCATTACTTGACAGGCTCCACGTTAGGTGTTGAGAATACAGAGAAATCAGAAGATAAAAGAGAAATCTGCCTGTACAGTATTTTGGGTTTCACCTTTCACTCACTCAGTCAAACCAATCCTCCTCCCTCACCCTAACACCAACCACCATTCTTCTTTACTAAACTATCAAGTCTTCTCTAAGCTTTACTGTTTTACTCACTTGGGATATCTTTTTGACCACTAAACAATGTCCCCACTGTCCTTCGGAAATGTCAACTAAACTCATATTCTCCACAAACTTTTCATAGACTACTTATCTGGCATCTTAGGAATACTTCCCTAATCAATCTTTGGTATAATTTTTATTTTATAGCATATTTCTGAAACTTATCATTAGTTTATTATATCACATAACTAAGAACCAGGGCTCTGTGTTCTTTAGTCTTTGAAAACTTCCACTCACCAAATAGCAGTCCTTTACCTTTGACTTATGAGGTGGAGCAACTTTCTATCATGCCATGACTTTCATTTAATTTTCAGAGAGAAAGACTGGGTAACAATGCATATACGCTTTAATGTATATACTCCTTTGAGCGTATTTTAAATTGGGTAATGGAAAGAGAGAGTCATTTTTCTACTGATAACTTCATAAAGGGGACAAAAAGAAATGGTGTGATCCACTTTGCCAAGGAGTGGCTTTATCTAGCACCATCTCTGATAAGCATCAGCACCAGCTCTCACAGAGCTGAGAACTGAGAAATGATCTTTCTGCAGAAACCTCTTTATTTTTAAACTTTTCTATCCCCACGTCTAAGGAAGAAAACAGCAGTCATGATTAATTCCACTAATTAAAATAGGTTCTTATCTCTAAGAGCTTTCGCTTCCCTTGGATTCAAATATGACTGCCATTCTAGCATTTTGTCCACGCTGCTTCCTTCCCCTGCTCCTAGTACATCCTCCTCCACCTACCCTCCCTCTAAATAATATTATTTCAACACTCGCACCCCACGTCCCTACCCCCTTCTCTGAGCCCCCAGTACTGCCGGTGTGTGCACCAGCTTTCCACACTTGCTCTGACACTGTCATGAGAGGCAGAAAAGGGGTGCTATTTATTAAAAGTACTGGTGCAGGGGACTACGCTTGGAAGCCCTGCCTTCTGTCATCCATCAGCTGTAGGGACCTGAGCAAATCCCTCATCTTTTCAGGGCCTCCGTTTCCTCAATTTGCAGGAAAGAAGGAGCCAGACTGGGTAATAATTCCCAGTGCCTTCGAGTTTCCCGCGCTCGGTGTACGAGCAAAACCGCGTTGGACATCAGCTTCCAGGGACATCCCAGAGACCCGAATGAGGCCCGGCATTGCCGGGTCCCTCCTGAACGTGGCCCGACGGTCTGAGGGGGCAGCGAGGCTGGGCAGGCTCCGCGGCCCGCAAAGCCGGGGCGACTCACGGTGAGCAGCGTTCTCCACCAGCCCTCGTAACGCCTTCAAGTCCGAACCCGCTCTCAGGTCCAAATCTGCAAACACCGCCATGCTGAAGTCACAGGGCCATCCGCACGGTAGTGTGCGCAGCCGCTGGGCCGGTTCCTGAAGAATGCTGGGAGTTGTAGTTTGCTTGAGTAATCGGTCTCTCCCTTCCGCGGAGTATTTATTTCCTTTAAGGTTCCCTGGCACTTACCCTACTTTCAAGTACCAGCAAAAATTAGTGTATTGAAACAAACAGCCTCACTTCAATCCTTTTTTTGTCTTCTTCTGAATGAGAATGTTTGGTTTCCCCCAGAAGCTTTCAAATCTCCCATCATTCCTCCTATAAAGGTATCGAAGATGATTCTTTTGAAATGCATCTATATAGCATTTATTGAGCACCTACCATTAACCACTTTTGCTAAAGGATGAAAATGCTTTTTAAAAGTCATAAAGAACCCATGTTTCTTTCCTTCCCCTGAAGTCCATTCTGTTGTTTAAAATGGGCTTATTGGGAAGAGGGGGAATCTGCCCTGAAGACCTCGAAAGAAAAAAGAGGACTGCCCAAGAACAGCAGTGTCTTTTTGCCCAAGCAGAATTGGAAGTGACGCAGCATGCTGCTATTACACTTTGCATCTTCAACTACAATGTGGTAGGGCTCTCCTTAGGGTGGGCAGTTAGCTCCAACACTGGTTTAGCCAGAGACAGTTTTGATAAAGGAGATGCAAAATTGAAATGTTTTACAGTTTTCCAGCTGAGACATGTACAAGGTGGTGTCAATAAAAGTTCACTGCCACCAAGCCAATGCCAACGAGAGTCCCAATCTGGGTACTGCAGAGAAACTCAGATAAACAGTTTGCATGCAAGAAACAAAGCCTCTGGAAGAAAACAAAAGTGGGCAAATGGGAGGCCCCCTTATAGGAAGTGCCCACCCTGGTCACTGACTAGTACATAATTATGCAAATGTGGAATCCAAATTTACACAGTTTGATTGGTCCAAATAGCATGGTTCTGATTGGTCAGAATCGTGCATTCCTATAGATGTATAGCTCTGATTGGTCAGTAAAATGCAAATGAAGATAATGCAAGTTTCAATTCGTTGGTGCAGTACCAGAGACTCCTTTACAAGGGTTGAATCAAATGACAGGAATACATGCAGGAGGCTTGGCAATCCAGTTTGTGGTTTTTCCCTGAAATGAAATGTGCATGAGAGACCTCTGTAAACAATGGCTGCTAGATTCTGGTCATGAATTTGGGCCCAGTTAACCACAAGGAGTCCTTTTTTACAGGTATATTCCTTCTCAGGGTCAATAACGGTAGGCATACCACACATATAGAGTTTCTACATAAGTGAACTCTTAAAGATCAATAAATTAATTCTCTGACAACATAAAATTGTGTAACTATAGTTTATATCAGTACATCTCAAACTATGAGGAAGGGCCAGTTTTTCTCCGCCCCAATTCTTTCTGGAAGTTTAAGAGATTTGGAGAGGATAAAGGACAATTTCCTTGAGGATGCAATGCTTGAGTTAAATTTTGATGCATGAAATCGAAGAGTAATAAGATGCAAAGAGCTGGGTGTACCCAGAACTGGCACAAAGTAGGTGGTATTCAGTCAAAAGTTTGCAGATTTAATAATTAAACTCATGACCTCTTGTTCATCTTCACATCTACATCAACAAAACTGTAGCACTGTTGGATATATTCAATTATGTAAACATGTGGCAAAAAATTCACTGAACTGTACATGCGGTGCACTTGCACAATATATTAACAACTTAAACAGAAATCCCTTTCTTGTTCCCAAAGATAAAGCACTTATATAGGTGCTCCTGGGCAGATTAAAACAAGACACTCTTCCTCCAGGGAGACTTGCATTTGCCCATATTCACCACATGCCTAGTAAGTTTGTGCAATAAACCACCTGCCCAATTTTTCCTAGAGGTCCTGATAAAGCATACCAGAGGAGTTAATTGCTAAGCTTAGTACTCTAATGGGATTCCATAGGATGTCACCAATCCAGGAAGCATCTCTGAATAATTCCTCCCTCGTCTTCTTGTCTTCCTCCAGAAACTCCCGTAACTGACCTAATATCATGAGAATCTGTCCATATTCTAAGCTGGGGTATTTTATTCCTGCTTGCAATGTTATGTTTTTTTTTTCTTCTAAAGTTCAATTAATATGAAAGTTAAAAAAATTTTTTGTTGGTATGTTTCTATCAAAAGTTTGAAAATGAAAGATAGATGGAGAAGGCTTGTATTATAAAAATCAGCATTGTGAAAATAAAGAATACTCCTACCTCTTTAAGATGCAATACACCTTGTGACAAAAGAATAAACTTAATAAGTCCTTATGAAAGAAATCAAAAGAAAAACTATGACTGGTATATGGAAAATATGTGTGTTGATAAACTTAATGAATGGAAAAAAAGGACTGAAATTTCAACAGGGTTGGCTTTTTAATGCAAGTAATATCAGTGATTATATTAAGTCAGGGTTCTCCAGAGAACCAAGACTATATATATATATCTCATATACGTGGTTATATACAATATATACATATGTGATACATATGATACATATATGTATACGTATATGTATATGTGTACCTATCGAGAGAAAGAGAGAGAGAGAGAGAGAGAGAGAGAGAGAGAGAGAGAGAGAGAGAGAGAGAGAGAAAGAGAGAAAGAGAGAGAGGGAGATAGAGAGAGAGAGAAGTGGATTTTTAAAAAGGAGTTGGCTCACATGATTATAGAGGCTGACAAGTTCCAAGATCTGCAGCTCCCAAGCTGTGGACCTATGAGAGCTGATGGTGTAGTTTCAGTCTGAAGGCAGGCAGGTTCAAGACGCAGGAAGAGCTGGTATTTCAATTTAAATCTACTGACAGGAAAAAGCCATTGTCCCAGCTTGAAGGCAATCAGGCAAGAGGACTCCTGCCTTATTCAAAGAAAGGTCAAGCCCTTTTGTTTTATTCAAGTCTTCAACTGATTAGATGAAGCCCATCTAAATTAGGGGAGGTTAACCTGCTTTACTCAGTCTACTGATTCAAATGCCAGTGTCATCAGAAGAAGCCTTATATACACACCTAGAATAATGTTTGACCAAATATCTGGTCACCCATGACAGTCAAGTTGACAGGTAAAATTAACCATCATAGTGATGCTGCTTTGAATCTGTTGCATTTTAAGATTGCTCAGGAGACTAAAACTCTTTATTGAAGGTAAGCTTACAATGAATATTTATTGAAGAGAAGGAATAGTTCCTAAACAGAAACTAGCATTTGCAAATGCAATAACTATAAATGTTATTGCTCAGTACATTGGGGATATAGCTTAAAACTTGCAGGATAAACTACACGAAAAAACTAAATTATTTCTGGTATTTTCTATTGCAGCTGATAAGCAGGTAGATAAATAAAAGCTATTTGTGTTGAGAATTCTGACTTGATTAAATATCTTTTGGAAATGGTGCCCCCAAACAAGCACACCATTAGGAAGTGGCTTATTTTTGTGTACAGAGAAGAATTTTGAGAATTTTAAAGTAGACTTGTCAGAACTGGTAACCCTGACTAACAGTGACTCCTGCAGGGGTCAGTGTTAACATCAAACTTATGCATCATAAGAGTGTGTGATGAGATTTTGCCAAAGCATGGAATTTTAGCCTTTTTTTTTTTTTTTTTGTACTATTGACTAGAAACTACTTTGAGCTCTAACTTTTTAAAACTATACAAAATAATAGCCATAGTAATTAAACATGCCCCTATACAGTTCATGCTCCAAATAGCTACCAGATGTAGTGGATGCTGAGGAAGTTTTGGACTGTTGAAAGTTACTCATTTATTAAGCTTCCCATGGAAATTCTCATTGTGGAATTTGTATTCACGAATAGATTCCCCACTAGGGGGTGTGCATGTACCATTCATATTTCAAATGGTTAGTATGAAAAATTGAGTCATTAAAAAAATAAACAAGTGTTCTTGGATCTGTTATCTGATTTTCTAGTTATCTTTTTTTAATAAAAAAAATTTAAAGGTCATATTTATTTTGTAAAAAGAATGAAAATGTTCTAAATGGAAGGACCCAAAGGAAAAAAGTACATTTTTATAGTCAGCATTAAGGGATAATATAAATGAAAGTAGCATAATTAAAGGATCCATGTATATATATATATATATATATATATATATATATATATATATACACACACACATATATATATACATATATATATACAATAACTATAAATACAAACAAAACTCACAATTCACTTTTAAGTTGAGTAATTATTTTGAATCATGAATGACTCTTGGTTATAGGCTTTATTCTACATTAGATTTTTTTTTGGACAAATGTTTATCGAACCCCTAGTATTTGACAGGAATAAGAAAACGTCTTCACCTTTGGGGAGTTCACAGTCTTAACAGAGAAAATAATCTCTGTGAACATAAAGCCTAATGCAATACTAAGTGCTATAGTAAAGATCTGAAAAGAAAAAAAAGCTTTAAGAGCCTAGAAAGGATGAGATTAGCTATGGTGAGGATTGTCAATGAGAAAGAGATATTCCTGAGCCTCCCCAATATTTCTGCTGACAGATTTCAGTCCTTGTTGCTAAGATGTGTGTTCTGTCTCTATGCTTCTGTTTTATAGCCCAACCGGCAGCCACAGGGTAGTGTCTGGATATTTATATACAATAATCTTAGCACTACAACTGTCTAATCATTCTGATTTTCCTAGTCTCTTATCCAATTCTGGGGTCAAGGGACACCTAAACAATTAGTTTAGTTGAGTGAGGCAGGGGGTATAAAAGTGAGCTTCTGAAAAACTTTGGAAGTCAGCTGCCTTGTCATTAGAAATTATTAGAACCCCAGTCAGCATGATATTAGTATGCTCAACTGACTAGTGAGTCACTAATGAATCCTATGGCATAGAAAGCTTTATTTTACCTGTTACTTAAATAAATCTAGATTGTCAAAGTATGCTAGTTTATGGGAAAATAAACTCTCCTAAGCTTATGTCCTATGGGTGGGTGTGTGTGGTTCTGCATAGATATGATTAAGCATATGCAGTTAGATGAGCTAGATGAGTACCTAGAGGGAAGAAGAGCTTATAAAAAGACATAATTCCTATTGTAGGACTCGGCTGATCTTCTGTACTCCCCCAGAGCAGTCTTGAGAGCGGGAGATTGCCAGTTGGGAGATTGCATTGCAGAACTGTAGTCTCAGGTGCCCTCATTGACAATTTAATGAGAATGCTGTTATAGGCAATGAGAGTCTAACCAAGGTTCAGTATTTTTAAAGCAGCAGAGCTATTTTTCAAATGAAATAAATAAAAGGGATTAAAACCCAAAGACATAATTTGATTTAGATGCCAACATTTTTCTTATTACTTCTAGTTTAAGTGCCAAAGAGTAAGCAGGGGTGTGTGTGTGTGTGTGTGTGTGTGTGTGTGTGAAGGAAGCAACAACTTGGTATGGATTTTTAAACACCAGGAAATCAAGGGCAAAACAAATAACAAATTTAGATGAATGTTTAGGTATTTTACGAATATTTTGTGAAGCTGTATATTTAGCTTTACTTTGTGAGAAAATTATGGAAAAGTGCACATGAGATTTTAGCATTTTTATGAACATAAGATTATTTGTTAGTCAAAGTTGGAGGAAAACTGAAAGAATTCCAGATAGTTCTGCTAGGCTTTTGGAATAATACAATGATAGATGAAATTTAAACTCAATATAAGCAAGGTAATCCTGTGGAAGCTGAGATTTTCAATAACTATGTTCATGCATTGTGACAGCTTATAAATTGAAAACCAAGAACTCCTAGGAAATATACCTAGCCATCACCAGAGATAATATAATAGAGGTGACTGCTTTATAGAAAGGGGAGTTTGGATCTGATGCTATATTGAAATGAAAGAGGAACTAAATTTGAAAGCAGCATTTTACTGATTATTTGGAGAGTTTACATGTCCTACAATTAGAAAAAAAAGCAAAAACAAAATCAGAAGCTGCTGTGAAATAAAGTGGGTCAGGTAAAGGCTAGTAAGAGTGTAGGTACAAATTATATTAGCTGTGGATTCAAATAAAGATAAAACTATTGTTTTTCAAATTTTTGTATATTTAATGTGAAAGAGCCAAGACAATGTAAGCCGACCTGATTAGAGTACTCAAGGAAAAAAAAAAATGAGAAAAATCTCAAGAATCTTGTGAAATTTACTACCTCAAGGAATTTTTAAGGGACCCAAAACAGTTCTAAACCTTAAAACCAAAAGCTGAGTCATTTCAGTATGATCTTAGCCAAGTCATTAAACCTCTCTGAGTCTCTATTTCCCTCTCTGTATTGAAGAAGGATCAAGGAATGGTTTCTTAAAGGCCTTCCAGCTACAAACTAGCTTTCTTTTGTCTGAAATTATGTTTAAAACTAACATAAGTTAGGCTGAAGAAATTTTCTCACCCACCTTCGTACTATTAAGCAGTATTGCTTTGTGGCCTACATACGAACTTCTACTCTTCCTCTGACTCAATGTATTGATCTGCTTATCCCAGGCAGAGGAGAGCCCCTGGCATTTTCATAATAATGAGAGAGCTGTGAACATTACTCACCATTTAGGGATTTATATTTTTTCCTACTCAAAATTTTTTTTGAATGTGTAAAGGGAAGAATATGGATATAGTAATAATAAAAACCCGCGTTTGAAACTTGTTATTTCTCAGCTTATAGCAAGAGCAACTTTGTTTCCTTATCTGGAAAAATAGGGCTAATACCACCTCGAAGAATGAGAGTATTAGTACTCAGATCAATATATTTTGAGGTTTCTGCTCTTTTCTTTTTATTTATAATCTGCTAAGGCCTAACTAAAAAAGAAAACAGATTCGATTATTTTTAGTTTTAAACTAAAGAAATCACTGCTGGCTTCCAATAAAACCTTTAAAAATGAAGTGAAGTCTCACAAATAATAAAACTCAGTCACTCTGATAGTTTGAATAACAAGGGGATTCTAGGCAGTAGGCATTAAATCAACATACACCTCCAGGATTCTTCTGCAGAACATTGTAACTGGTCATTTCTTCACTTGTGTGCAAGATTTCCATAATGCCATAGGAAAATTATCTCTCGTTTCAATATGTTAGGCTTTGAAGTCTGAATATAAAAGCACACAGGGTCTATTTCCAGAGCGGAGAGGTCTGTTTCAAGATGCCTGGAGGGTTAGTCAGAATGGGTTTAAGTCCTCTGGAGACCCCCTTCCCTTCAGCCCCCTGTTTCTCCTTGATGCCAGGACCTGAAGGCATCCCTCCCTCTCCCTGTTTTTCTTTCTTCTTCTGAGTTCCCCTCCCCCCCACCCCATTCGGGTGCTTTTCCATCTTCGCTTTCTCCCTTAAGTGGTCAGATAGGAAACGGAAGTATCTATTTGTTTCTTGCTGTAGCGCTCGAAAAGGCTTTTTTTAATTAAGGAAAATAACTCCTCTCCAAGCTCCTCATTTTGCAATGAGTCCGAACATCCTCCAGCTCCCTAGTCCTCCCCCACCGAATTGGTCGTTTACTACTGTGAGGAGGTTCGGATCTGTCCAAGGGGGTCTGAGCCTCCCGCTGCAAAGAAAGACCAGCGAGCGAGCCGGCTTGGGATCCCGGGAGGCGCGTGGAGCGCCGACCCCCGCCCTGTGGGGAGGCGGTGGCTCCTGCCCAACGGGGGGATCCCGTCCCGGGAGCCCGAGGGACGCGGGAGGCGGCGGTGGCGGCGGGGACGCGGCGCGGCTGCCGCAGGGGAGCGGCGGCGGCGGCGGCGGCGGGCGCGAGGGGCGGGGCGCCCTCCGCAACTTCAGCCGCTGCCGCCCCGGCGCTCTCGGACGAGCCGCGCGGCGGCTGCGGGGTGTGCGCTGCCGGGCGGCCGGCCGAGCCCCGTCCGTCAGCACGCGACCCCGCGCGTCCCGGCGTCCGTCGGGTGCCCGAGGCAACTCCTGCGGGGCTTCCCCGCCCCGCTGCGCTCCCGCGTCGTCCGCAGCGGCTGGGGGCGCGGGACGCGCGGGGCCGCCAGGCCTTGGCGCGCGCCCCCCAGCGGCCGGCGCGGGCCCCATGGCTGGGCCGGGCGGAGCGGAGCCGGCGAGGTGAAGCCCCTGGGCCGGCAGCCGGAACGCGTGGCGGGGGCGCCGGCTCCATGGGCAGCAGCGCACAGCGGCGCGATGATGGACGTTAACAGCAGCGGCCGCCCGGACCTCTACGGGCACCTGCGCTCTTTCCTCCTGCCAGAGGTGGGGCGCGGGCTGCCGGACCTGAGCCCCGACGGCGCTGGCCTGGTCGCGGGCTCCTGGGCTCCGCACCTGCTGCGCGGGGTCCCCGAGGTAACCGCCAGCCCTGTGCCCACCTGGGACGCGCCCCCGGACAATGCTTCGGGCTGCGGGGAGCAGATCAACTACGGCAGAGTCGAGAAAGTTGTGATCGGCTCCATCCTGACGCTCATCACGCTGCTGACGATCGCCGGCAACTGCCTGGTGGTGATCTCGGTGTGCTTCGTCAAGAAGCTGCGCCAGCCCTCCAACTACCTGATCGTGTCCCTGGCGCTGGCCGACCTCTCGGTGGCTGTGGCGGTCATGCCCTTCGTCAGCGTCACTGACCTTATCGGGGGCAAGTGGATCTTTGGCCACTTTTTCTGCAACGTCTTCATCGCCATGGACGTCATGTGCTGCACAGCCTCGATCATGACCCTGTGCGTGATCAGCATCGACAGGTAAGGGCCAGGCCGTCCCGTCCCGTCCCGTCCCGGGGTCCGGCTGGGGATGTGCTTACTGGTAGCTCAACGCCGTGCGCTCGCCTTTCCTGGGAGGGTAAGCCAGACTTAACGGCGGGATGAAGGGCTGCGCTTAAAACATCAGCCCCCACAAATCAACCGTAACACCAATTTCGGTTACCCTAAAGCTTATATGCACCTTTAAAAGAAGAGCCCGAAATGATCTGGTTTTCTGTAGTGAGGGTTTTAAGACTAAAGTTAAGAGGTTTCAAGCATTCGCAGTTCCACCAGGGGGTCCCTTGTCTTGGTTTTCAAAAGGAAGGAATTTGATCCTCTCTTGAGCTTGACAAACCCTTGCTGTAAGCCTGAAAGAGTCAATTCTTACTTTAAGAAATCAGTGAGAGAAAAGCCACCTTGCTTCCCTGATTCTTAAGAACTACTCCCGAGGCTAATATTTCGAAAAGACCTAGGATGGTCGCAGAATTTGGGGTCCACATGTCTTAATATTGCACCCCTATGATTGCTGATTCTGAGTCCTATTCTTTTGGAAGTCTGGTTTTAGTGTTTTGGCAACGCTGTTTGCATCCTGCAGCCTTTCCTGTCTGAATGGTTGGTTCCAGCCTTTCATCATATCCCTTGGGAATCTTATTTTGAGG
>CM053506.1:24040096-24080664 GCA_028627145.1 Eidolon dupreanum
TGAAATATTAAACCTTAATATTCATACTCAGAATTTGGTTGGTATGTTAAAACCAGAACAGGACTGACATCCCATTGTGTCTAATGATACAGAGAAATGATTTCTTATTTTCTTTGTGGACCTACAGAACCTTTAAATGTGTAGATCTTTCAGCATAGGAGAAATAATTGATGCCTCCACACTTAAAATGACTGTCTCAGAGGTGGTCTAGCACGAAACTGAGATTTTCCTCCTTTTCCTTCCTGTAAACACTGCTATTTGCCGTTTGTTGATATTTAACATGTTCTATTTTGCTGCTTTATGAGGGTTTATAATTACTAAATAAAGGAAATGATCAGAAAGGGGATATTTTCAAGGAAAAAATACATTGTAACTGTGTTTAGTTAAAGATCTAGATTATTTTTAAAGACCTGATCCTGCCATTTTATATATTATGTGAGGAGCTCCTGACAGCGAGCAAGGAATTATTTTTAATAGTAGAACACGAACTGCACATATGAGAATATTAGCTCTAAACTTGACAGCTGAAGTTCTGAATTACTGTAGTTATGAATGACAAAAACATATGCATTTATAGTCTGGCTGTGGCAATAAGGAACTAGGAGAGCACACTCAATATACATAATAAGTATAAACATGAATTATAAGCGCAAAAATCCCACTGCTCAGCCAACCAAGAAGGGTGCTTCTTGCATGAATGGAGTTCTTTTAAATGGAACTTAGTGTAGTAAAACAAATAACAATTTATGCTGCAAATAATGCATTTAAATCTTTTCATTTCATAATTAATAAATGACAAATAAACAACACAGTGTGATAACTCATGGTGACCTAAGACATTCAGTGCTTCTGTTCTTCTGGGCACATTCATATTTGGCTGGGGCCACCCTGAGATTCTCGTACATGAGCTAAAGGCTTTCTTCACTCAGTGTGCATGTGTGACTTACTAGCAGTAGGAATGTCGTGAATACAGAGAAGAGGATAATTCTTCTTGACAAAAGCTTCTAATTTCTTCATCGACTATATCCTCATGATGTCACAGATTGTGAGAATATAGGGTTATAGATTTTGTCTCTTCATTTCCTATAAGAATTGTCCCATTGATGAATTCTGCTTAAAAATTATTTTAGAAGATGAACATGTCAGATAAAAGGAATTAATAACATTGAAAGACACATATTGCTTTTCTTCCAAGAACACCCAGAACTGAAAATGAAGCAGAAGAAAATGCATTTGACATTTAAGGTGAATTATTTCTGAAAAGACTGTTTACTTCATTTCCATTGTAGAATGTGACCAACAATATAAAGATATGCTAAGAAAATATGAAAAAAATGGAATCTTCATTTATTCATTCCCTCTTGAAGACCTAACCGATATAGATTATGCTGTGTTTCGTGCAGCATAATCAGAGATGAATAATATATCTGCTTTTAAGCTCATACTATATTGTGAGAGTTTGGATTTCTTTGGGGCATTTAACCTTTGGTTAATGGAAACTTTGATTTTTCTTAACTACTCTCCACCATACAAGATGCTTTTCTGGCCTTTTTCCGGGGCAGTTTTGTGGTATTTTTCTTAGCAGGCTTCAACACTCCCATATCTATCCTTTTCAGATAATGACTCATAATCATTGAACAATTAGCCATTGGATGGGAACTCCCTTATTTTTCCACCACCTAACAATCTTTCCTGCATCTGGACCCTTTTAAGTTCTTTCTAGTTAAAAAGCAAGAAGACATTATGTCCAGCAAAGACCAAATGACCTGTACTTCACATCTTATCCCCTCTATCTTCTTGAGAACTTGTTTCTTGATCCCTCATTTCTTGTCTTCATTGTTTCCTCTCATCTGGGTCAAGCTTGCTCTCCTATTTTAAGAACTCCTTTGGCCTCACTTCTGCCTCCAGTTACTGTTCCACTTCACACTTAAGCTGCCCAAAGAACTGTATCTACAACTTCTTCATACTTACTCCTCAGATAGATGAGTTTGACACTCACCAGGTCCACTGCAGTATTTTAACTGGCCTTTCTGGTTTCTCTTCTGTCCAGTCATTTTTTTATTGCCTATGAAGAAGCTAGAAGGATCTATTTTTTAAAAATTTGTTTTTAAGTGAGATAACATTCACTTGTAATGAAATGTATGGATATTAAATGTGCAATCTGGTATATTTTGATGAACACACGCACACACACACACACACACACACACACACACACAGACACACACACAACCAAAACTCCAACCAAGATATAGAATATTTTGCCATCCAGAAATTTTCTTTGTGTACCTTTTAGGATGATCTTTTAAAAATAGAAATCAAATTACCTTTTATATACAGTTTAAAAACATACAAACACAGTTTTATGTATTATTTAGGTGAGCTTATATAAGGAGTAAAGGTATAGAATAGTGCAGAGGAATGGCGAATACCAAAATCTGGAGAGTAGTTATTTTTGGTGCGATGGGTGGAGATTTAATCATGGAGTAGCACAAGATGAGTTGTATTGGTAATGTATTGTTTCTTAATCGTGGTGGTTTGATACAGTCTTGTTATTCTTTGTATAACTTTCTGTATATCTGAAGCATTTTATAACTTTGTTTTGGAAATACATATAGAAAAGTGTAGTATACTATACTTCAGTGTTCACAAGTAAATATTGATATAATCTGCAACTAGATCGAGAAATTGAAAGTTGCTAACCTCCCAGAAGTCCCTTCCTGCCCCTTTCCAGTTTCTGATACTCCCAAAGGCAACCATTGTCTTGATTATTAACATCATAAATTAGTTCTGCTTGGTCAGAACCTCATATAAATAGAATAATATATTAAATACTCTTAAATATTTTGCTCAATATAATGTTTGTGTGATTCATTCATAGTTTTTACCCTGTCAATATTTTATTCAATCTTTTTTTTGTTGAGTAGTATTCCGTTTAATTTGTTTATCAATTCACCTGTAGATAGACATTTGAATTGTTTCCAGTTTCCATATATTACTAATAGTGACTCTGTCAACATTTATTTGTACAGGTTATTTGGGTGGACATATTTTCATTTTTTTTTGGTAAATAAAATACTAGATAATAAGGTACCTACTGCATTTTAATTTTATTTGTCCCCTCATACTATTTATGTTGTCACTGTCATGCATTTTAATCTACCTATTTTAAAAACCTATTAGATATTATTTTTATTTTGTTATTTTAAACAATGAGCATTCATTCTTATTTACTCACATGTTTACCTTTTCCATTGCTCTTTATTTTTTCCTACCTTACCATGCTCTCATCTGGGGTCATTTTCTTGTGTGCACTTAGACTTTCATTAGCATTTTTTAAAAGCAAGTGCTGGTGACAAATCTCAGTTTTTACTTGTCTGAAAATGTCTTAATTTTACAATCATTTTTGAATGATATTTTCTGAGTATGGAATTTTATATTTGAGGAGTTTTCAGCACTTTAAAAACATTATTCTACTGTCTTCAGGCTTCTGTCACTTCTGTTGAAAAATTAGCCATTAACCAACATCATTATTACTCCTTTGAAGATAATATGTCTTTTTTTCTCTGGCTGCTTTGAGGATTTTCTCTTTGTCTTTAGTTTTTATCAGTTTTCCTGTGAGGTCCCTAGGTCTGGCATTATCGATTATTTTTTGTTATTTTTTTTGCTGTCCTGCTCAAGTTCTTAGTAATTTTTGATTTGTGTATTGATATCTTTCATCAGTTTGCTATTATCTCTTTAAATATTTTTACTGTCCTATTCTATCTCTCTTCTTCTGTCTTCAAACATATAATTTAGAACTTTTTATTCTCTCACACGTCTCTCACCTTCTTTTCTTTATTTTTTATTTTGAGTCTTTCTCTGTGCTTCAATTTTGAAGAAATTTTGACCTGCCTCCCAGTTTGTTAACCATCTCTTCTGATGTGTCTGTTGCTCAGCCTTATCTACTGAGTTCTTAATTTCACAATCATAGAAATTTCATTTGTTTTTTAAATTTTTTTTGCATTTGATCCTCTTTATTGATTCTAATTCTTCGAATTTTCTGGTGACATTCTCTGCTTTTTTACCTAATTTCTCCATCTTCTTATTATATTTTTGGATATATTAATCATAGTTAAACTCTTTTTCTATTAGCTCCAGTATCTGAATCACTTATATGTTTTTTTGTGTGTAATCTGTTCTTTGCCCTTACCGCTCTGGGTTTAGAGTCTGTGTTTTGGCATGCCTAGTGAATTTTGATTGTATACCCAACATTTTGTATGAAAAATTATAGATGTTATAGATAATATTATTTTTTTCCAGAGAAAATAGCTGCTAGGCAGGCATTTTGGGGAACTGATTTTTGTAATCCAATTAGGGACTGACCTGATTGTACGTTATATTTTAATTTTGATAAAGCTCTGTCTTCCACTGGCTGTTTCCTCTTTCTAGGGTGTAGCCTTCTGGGGTGTTCTTGATGACTTTTCCCTTTGGTTAGTTCAGAACTCTTCATTATTTTATCAGCTGTGAAACTGTCAAAACTCCCACTGAAAGCTTTTTGGGAGCTTTCTCCTGCACAGCTTCAGAATTTAGCAATTCAGGGGAATACCAGACAACTGTTGGGCTTAGTTTTCTGCTCTTTTCTTCTAAATGGAATTTTGGCCACTCAGCTCTCTGATTTTTATATTTTATTCTCAAGAGGCTACCAAAATTTCTTCTGGTATTTTTGCCTCTTAATAGCAACCTTGCTGAGGCACTTTGCCTGGATCCTCAGCCCCTTATTCCTCACCTAGTTTTGGAAAATGTCCCAAGGAAAAGAGTGACTACAGAATTTTGGGTCACTTATGCTTTGATTCTCTCTTCTCCAGAATTTTATCTCCTAAACACTTGGTTGTCTCAACAACTCTGTGATGCCTTTAAGCAGGTGTGTGTGAATTTGTACTTGTGCTTTATTCAGCTTTTCTAGTTGTTTTCATCAGAAGCATTGGCCTGAAGCATCAAGCAAGAAGTGGATATCTGCCTCACATATTTTAAATAGGTACAAATATAGAAATATAATCATGTAAATTTCCTGCTTAAAACCCTTCATTAGCTTTTCATTTCACTTAGAATAAAATTCAAACTCTTTAGCACATCTTCAAGTTCCCTGATTTGTTCCTGTCTTACTCCCAAATAACATTTTATACCATATTCTATTTTGCTTTCCATAGTGTAGTCATATCGACCTTTTATTTAATCTCTCCATCATGCCAAATTCTTTCCTACATCAGGCCCATTCCACACAAACTTACAAACTAATGTATTTGCAAAAGTATGATTTCATGTCTGAGGTTCAATTCTCTAATGTATGTTTTTTGATCACAAGTTGGAAAGCTTAAAAGTATTTAACTCTCTAGAATGGCAACAATTAAAATGTCTTAAAAATACCAACTATTGACAAGGATGTAGAGCAAAGGGAATTTTTCATATATTATTAGTGGAATGTGCATTGGTGAACCACTTTGAAAATAGTTTGCATTATTGTGTAATGTCGAAGATACATATAACCTATATGATTCTGTTATTTTACCCTGAGGTATGTATCAGAGAGACTCTCTTCACCAAAAGTCTAAAACAAGAATATTTATAATATCTAGAAACTTGAAACCCCTAAACTTGAAATAATACATATATGTATCAATAGAATGGATAAAGATATGATGGTACATTCACACAATAGAATACTATTCAGTAGTGGTTATCAAACCTGAGCATGCATCAGAACTATCCAAAAAGATCATTAAAACACAGATTATTGTATGTCTCTCCAAGAGTTTCTGATTTAGCAAGTCTGGGGTGGAGCCCAGTAATTTGCACTTCAAACAAATCCCTGAATGATTCTGATGCTCCAGGTTTGGGGACCTTACTTTGAGAACTATTGCTATAAAGTAATGAAAATTGAAAACAATAGCTAAAATGAATCTTACAAAGTAATTTGAACCATTTTTATCATGAAAAATTGAAACATTTTAAGTCAAGAATATAGTGTAAGAGCCTAGTATTCATAACCTAGCTTCACCAGTGATTAATTTATGGGTGATCTACTCAATGTATAATTTGCAACTCCTCCATCTTCATACTATTTTAAATCAAATTTCAAATGTCATGTCATTTACCCGTAAATATTTTCAGGTCACAAACATAATGCTGAACAGAAACAAAGAGTACGAAAGAACACATAACACAATTCTATTCATATAAAAATTTGAAACAGATAAACAGTGTTGTTTAGAGACATAATAGAGACAGTATTATTAAAGAAAAGGAAGGAAATGCATATCAAGAGAATGAGGATAGTGGTTACTTCTAGGTGGGAAGGAGAGGATTGTGATCAGAGAGGTATGCTTTTGAGGTGATGTAATATTTTACCTCTTGACTGTAGTGGTGGTTGCATGAGTGTTCACTTTTTAAATTACTGTTGAGGTATCCATGCATATTTTAGGTACTTTCATGCATATGTATTTTATTTTATAATAAAAGGGACAAAAGTATTTGATGACATCTTGTGAGTTGTATTTGGATTTACATTAGGTGTGTGATTAATCTAAGCAGAGGCAGATACTGTTTTAATGCTATCAGCAACTATTAGATTTAGCTTCATGTGTGAGGACAGGGGTCATCTTTGGGTTCTTCTTGGTTACAGGAACTCATCTGGCTTATTTGCAAGAGCCATAATCTTTAGTTCTGACTGATGTCTGGCTGAAGCCTTGCTTCCTCGCCAGGTACTATGACTCATTTGCTTCGATGATCTGGGTTCTGCTTTTGGCTTTAATTCTGCTGTAATCAGCAGTCTGAGGTGCATTCTGGCTTCTCTGGATTGCCTTTCTCTTTGAAGGAAGTCATCCTTATTCATCTCTAAAATTAATTTTAAGCTCGTAGATACTCTATATAAGAGTTGATAGAATCTTCTTCTAGTTTTGTGATAGAAAGGTGAGAGAGAGTAGAAAAAACAGGTCTTCTGCTCTGTCTTTTCATAAGGTAACACTTCCCACAAACTACTTTTGTTTCTTCTTAAGTTCATTAACAGGAAGTAAAACCTCAGGGCAGCTAAGAGATGTTTAGTGCTTTATTATTCACTGAGCCCTCCCCAGACACAGAAATCTCCTTTGATCCTCCCTACAGCATAATAATGAGGTGAGCATTATTATCCCTGTTTGGTGTAGGAGGAGCTAGAATGGGGAAGTGACTTGTCCAAGGACACAGTTTATATCAATGGAAACTGTATTCAAAGCCTATTCAAGTGGTATGTATTTATGTATCCATATTTAAGGAAAACAGTAAAAATTTAGACATGGACCACAATGTAGGAGATAAATCCTGACTTGGGTCTTAAAAGAAATGTTGAATTAGGTGATGAAGAGGCAGGAGAGTTTCTAGGCAAGGGGAACCGCAGGTGCCAAGAACATGGAGTCAATGAATCAGTCTGTGAGTGAAATTATAGACACGGAGCAGGAAGGCATTCCAAGTGAGGGAATGGCAAAAGAAAAGCCCAAGTCTATAAGTCTTTTTACTCCTTGTGGCAACTGCTGCTGCTTACCTGTCCTAACCCCCATCTTCCCTTTTGTCTTTTGTTATAGGAATTCTTGTTTTTACCTGAAAGCATGGCAGCCCAGAACAAGGACTACATGTTCTTGTCTCCCCTGCAGCTAGGTCTGGCCTTGTTATTAAATTTTGACCCAAGTGTTGATGGTAGAAGAATTGTGTTTTGGCGTCTTGGAAATTTCCTTCAGGAGAGTTGGTGTGTGACCTCGTCCTCTTCTTTTTTTGCCTGTTCCTGCATCTTGTTAGCTTGGAATGTGAGTATGGTGGCTAGAGCTCTGGTCATCATCTTGGTCAAGATGGACAACCAGGGCTACACTTGAGAAGGAGGGTCAGTGCACTTGATATACTAAATCAATTATAACAGATTGAGTTCAGCTGCCTGTGATAGACTATCTGTTCATCAATTAGTAAGAAGTCAGGATTCCAGCAACTCTGTGGTATCTACGTTCTCCTGCTTCATATGCTTCAATGGGCTAATAAATCCCTGCCACCCTGCTCTTGAGATAAGATCCTACATCTTTGATTGACTTAAAAGATTGTATACTCTTACTGTACCTATTTTACTAGATGGAGGGTTGGCAAACTTTTTTCTGTGAAAGGGCTAGATGGTAAATATTTTAGGTTTCTGTGGCATATGGTATCTGTTGCAACTACTTAACTTTACCATTGCAGCATGAAAGCAACCTAGAGGCATCACTGTGCTCTAATAAAACTTTATGAATACTGACATTTGAATTTCATATAATTTTCACATGCCATTAAATATCATTCTTCCTTTTGATTTTTTCTAGCTATTTGAAAATGTAAAAACTATTCTTAGCTGAGAGCAGTACAAAAACATGCAGGGACCAGATTTGATCTGCTGGAGTTTTCTGACTTCTGCCCACGATCCAATCCACTCCACTCCACTCCACTCCAATTCTCTATCTATCTATTTACCAGTGATCTATCTCCATTCCTCTGCAAACAACTCTTCCCCCCCGCCCCAAATTTTTTTTCCCTGATAACTCTGGTCTTCTTTCGGTTCCTTGACATTTTGATGTTCAGAACCTTCACAAGTCTTTTTATTGCCTAAGTCTCCTACCTCCAGCACACTTTTCTACCTCCTTGGCTGGTTAATTTTTATTACTCTTCAGACAGGTCCTTGATTAGATATTATTGTCTGATGGAAGTATTCCTAGAATCTCCAGGCTATCTTAAACAGTTTTATAACTCCCTCTATTCACCTCCAGTGTTGATCCAGGGAATCCCAGATGCTAGTCCATCTGTTAGCTTTTGGGTTAGAGTTAAGGTGAGGTCATTATAGAATATCAAGATCTGCTCCTTAACAGGTTTAAGATAGGATCTGAGGATTGGGCCCTAACAGAGAAGCCGGGGTGTGTGTGTGTGTGTGTGTGTGTGTGTGTGTGTGTGTATGTGTGTGTGGGAGAGAGAGGGAGAGAGGGAGGGAGAGAGAGAGAGAGAAGGAGAGGGAGAGTGAAAAGAGGGAGTGGAGGAGAGAGATTGAATATATGAACAAGCTACAGGAGATGGTGGAGGTGAGATTTAATAAGGAAATTCTTATTTTTTCTACTAGATATATAAGTACTGTGGGGATACAAAGGTGAATAAAGATACAGCCTCATCTTCATGAGGTTATCTTGTTGATCATAAATTAAGATTATTTTAATACATAGGAAATTTGATTCTTTAAAAAGTTAAGTTATACATATTGCTTTGCAGTCAATCCCTGTATGTTACAATCTTTCTTGAAGGAGTTTATGAATCATTTAGCTTCTGGCTGTAAACATTTGCGTCATTTGAGTGCTTCCATCAATTAAAACCCAGAAACTCTGTGGTCCATTTTTGAACAACCTTGCTCGAAGAATTCTTGTTAAGGACTGCTGCAAAATGATGGCTCCTAGTCAGACCTAAGTGCTCACTCTTCTCATGTTCTGTGTTGAAGTACAGTATGTCAACCTCTGGGAGCTGAGCAGCTGTGGGTCTTTGGGGGAACATCTCTAGTGCATCTCTTTAGGGAGCTATATTTTTGCCCACATAGCTGGTTTGCATTCTTATTTTCACCATGTCCTCTGTTCTGGTTCAGTTACTAAGCATCATATATTTCTGGGCATTTCAATATTTTCGACTCCTTTAAAGAGATGCACCTGGACAACTTTCTTCCTTCCCAGTGATTTTTTTTTTTTTTAAATCTGGAACATCAGGCAGAACCATCTACCCAAAGGAGTCTATCAATATTTATGGTTAAACATGGAGAGACTTAAATGGCATACTCCAGTCCATCTATAATCAATCTGGTTCAGCTGCCTGAGTATTTTAGAATTTTATTTTAGGGAAATGTGTATTTTCTGTATGTTTGGTTCCAAAAGTCTCTTATAATCTCAATAAACATCTTTGAAAGTTCTTCCATTTTGATAGATTGCCTTGCAGTTTCATACCTGATCGTTTTCTGGATACTATAGACCTCTACCACTTGGCTTCCTTTCCAGCTCAAAGGTGATTGTCCTTTACTAGCAACTTTTAAGATATCAAAATAATCTATTCTTCTTTTGGGAGTCATAGGGGATTCATCTATTCACTTCTTCAACATTTATTGATTATTTAATCTTCACTGGTTACTCTTTCATTTCCTTAACAAGGCAAATGAAGTCTTTGCTCTCTTGAATTTTCTGGTAAGAAGAAATAGGCAAGAAACAGATAAATTAAAACACACTCATACACACCACACACACTAATTCATTAGTAATAAGTGCCATAAGGAGAATTAAAATGGAGTGATGTATTAGAGTGGTTGATCATGGAAGGCCTTTCTGAGGAGGTAGCATATATGTCGAAATGTAAATGAAACAATGGAGCTGGCTATGTGAAGATCAGTAGGAAGGACATTTCAGGGAAAGGCAGCAGCTGATATAAATGCCCTGGGCCAATGCGATTGGAGTAAAGGGAACTCAGGAAAGCCTGGAAGGAGATGAGAGTAGAGCAGTGGTCGCAAATTGTATTGGGATTTGGGCCAAGTAAAGAATTTGGGTTTTATCTGAAGTGCAGTAGAGCCATTGGAGAATTTGAAGTTTGGGGTGACATGATCTGATTTATCGTTTTAATAGTTCATTGTGGTTACTTTGTGGAGAATTAAATGGAAAGGGGTGAGAGTGAAAGCTGGGAGACCAAATAGAAGGCTTCTGCAATAATCCAGATAAGAGATAATTGGGAGTAGTGAAGATGGAGAAAAGCGGAGGGATTCAAGGTAGGTCTTTGAGGTGAATTGGCAGGACTAACTGATGGACTGGATGTGGGGAATGAAAAACAGAGAAAAAGAAAGGATGACTCCTGTGCTTTTGGCTCAAGCAACTCAGCAGATGGTGATGCTGTTTACTGAATTGGGGAGTAGTAGAACTGATAGTAAAATCAAGAGTTCACATTTGAATGGTCCATTTGATGTCAGTAGACATTTGGATGTAAGAGTCTAGAATTTTAGAGAGAAGTCAAGACTAGAGATACAATTGTGGGTGTTATCGTAAATGATATTTAAAGCTATAGGGTGGGAGATAAGAGATAGGAAAATGAGTCTGGGTACCAAGCCTTAGGGAGATAAAATATTCAGAAATCAAGAGAAAGGAGGAGCTAGACTAACAATTTAAAAGGGGATGGTCAATGAAATATGAAAACACCTAAGGGGAGTGTGCTATCATGGAAATTAAGGGAAATATATATTTTTTAATTTTTAAAAATTTTTTGGGATGGCATTGGTTAATAAAATAATATAGATTTCAAGTGTACACTTCTCTAATATCTCATCTTTATATTTCACTGTGTTCACTGCCTAAAGTCCAGTCTTCTTCTGTCACCACATATTTGATCCTCTTTACCTCCTTCTACTTCTCTCTCACCTTCTTTTCCCTCTGGTAACCACTGTACTGTTTTCTGTGTATGAGTTTTTGTTTGTTTGTCTTGTTCATTTGTCGTTTTCTGTTTCTGTCCCACATATGAGTGAAATATAGTTCTCAACTTTTTTCTCTAATTTCATTTAGCATGATATTCTCAAGATCCATCCATGTTGTTGCAAACAGCAGTATTTCATATTTTCTTATGGCTAATATTCCATTGTATACATGTTCCACATCTTTTTTATCCAGTCAAAGGTTTCAGGAAACCTAGATTCCAGCCCTGTATCTGTTGCATTGTACCCTAATGATAATTATTTATATACATGTCTTAAATTCCATTAGAAAGGACAAGAACTTTGACTTCATTTTCACTTCTACATCCTAGCTCTAAAGTTCCTGGCACACAGTAGGTACTTAATCATAGTAGCTGAGTGAATGGATGGATGAATTAATGAATATCTTACTAGAGTGGAAACACTTTAGGCTTAAGACCGTGTCTTGATTCACCTTCTCCGGGCTCATGTACATTAGTCAGAAAGCAAAAATATTCTTGAGTGATTAAATGAGTCTGATAAACTGGGAAGGGTAGGATCTCTCTTTGATATCCTTCCCTGGACTTGCCGTTGGCTGAACCCAACCAGAAGCCAGAGACTATATCAGTTTCCCAGGGAAAAGAACGAAGTGGAGAGGGTAGATAGTAAACCTGGAGATGTGAACTAGTGCAAGTCCCTTCCAGTTTTAATGTTCTCTGATTCTGTTTGGCTGGTAATTTGGGGGGACATCTTGATCTCGCTTGACCTCTGGCATGCCAAACCTGGAACTTCTGGGCCATTGGGAATGGGTATAGACCAACATACACACCAAGGTCAGCCCCTTTCCTATCAATGTACAAAATATTTCAAAGTGCTGATATTATGCCCCTAGGTGAAACTCCAATGTCTAAATGTGTTATTTGATTTTCATCTTTAAAATAAGACACATGATCTACCAGGAATAAATTATATTTTTCATTCCCTTATATGTGAAACATGAGAATTTAGACACCAGCTCTGAAATAAGACACATGTAAGTTTGATTTCAGGTTGTGACCCTGGGTAACCTGATTAAACTCTCTGAAATGAGGATAATAGAACCTACTACATGGGGTTGTTGGGAAGAGTCCATGAGATGGTCAGTTTATAGTACAGGATATGACTGACACAGAGTACATTTAATCAATCCTTCACTGGACATTTATTTATCAGAACTTTCTTGGGGGTTGTTAATGACTTTTTATCTGAGTTACCTTCTTTTCCCTTCATTTTGACTCTGAAGGAGTCCTTCACATGACTTACTAGGATTCCCAAAACGCCAACCATCAATCAGGAGTTTTTACTGAAGCTACACATTAAATGAATTTGTTTGAAGAGTTAGCACCGTAGACAAGATGAAATTAATAGCTTTCAGTGAAAAATTGTTCATTTTGAAAGTAGAGACTTTACACATTGAAAATAAAATCAAATTTAAATAAAATAAAAATCGATCATCACATAATGCCATTTGAAAAATACAATTTAGAAAAAGGAAATTTGGATTCTTCTCAAAAGGCTTTATTTTGGCGGCTGTTTTTTTTTTTTTTTTTTTTTTTTTTTTTTTTTTTTTTTTTTTTATGAATATGTAATCCTTTCAAAAAAATTGGGGGACTTTGCTATTATCTATAGATACAGTTCCTGTAGGGTCACCTTGCACTGACTGTGCCCCTTAAGTGGAAGTCACTGCTCCTCTCAAGGTGGCCCTTGCTACATACACGACTCCTTCCTGTAACTTCCTCTTTCCCTCCTCCCTTTCTTTTCTATTCATGTAATTATTCCCCTTCCTTTTCTCATAAATAGCCTTTGCCTTCACCTCCTAATCAGAGCACTGTTTGAGTTTCTGCCTAAATCAGTGCTTCCAGAATAGTTATTCTTTTGGATCTCAAAAAAACATTGTTGCCTCTCACTTTCACCTTTCATTTTTTAGGTTAACAGCTGTAAGACATTATTTCACTTTCTTGGTGCCTCAGTTTCCACATTGTGAAGTTGAGTATTTTGGCGGTTAAATAAAAAAGGCACATACAAAAGGGCTTTTTTTTTTTTTTTTTTTTTTTTGGTAAGTTATAGAGATTATTGCCTTTACTGTAGTATTAGGGTGTTACGCCTGTCCTTTTAACCAACAGACTTGGCAGGACTGTTCTGTGGGGCCTATGCAAACATTTTGATCATGTGTCATATTAGTTGAGATGCTTGGGATGTTCTTCTAGTATCTGTAGTTCTTATGATTCTAAAGAGATAACTCAGAAATGTTCTCAGGAACCACATTTCCTATAGCACATATCCCCATCTCGTGGACTAAGAGTTCTGGCAGCCTCCAGGTCCTCGTCCAAGCAGCAATAATGGTCTGAGTATACATTCAACTACTCTTCCCATCAAAACTTCTCCCCAACACCTCCTTCAGTGTGTTGAGGTCTTTCCTCCCTCCTTTGCCTACCCCAGCCCCTCACACAACATAAAATCTACAAGTTGTCACTCTCTTAAGCTGCCCTGGAACAACTTAAAAGATCTGTATGATTTAATTATGCTGAACATTATATTTCCCTTCAGCCTTATTTCTCTCATTGTATTAGCCTAGAGCCTTCCCTTCCAGACCTGTGTCATCCTGAGCAAAAGAATGACTTTTCCCCCTGAGATAAATTCTATACTTTCCCAGAATGCAGAAGCAACTGGTATATTTCTCCCTTTTTCAAAAAAAAAATAGCAGATTTTCCATCCTGATAAATGTAGATTTGGTTATGATCAATAAAATTCAAATTTACTTAAGAGCATTTAAGCCATCATGGTAGCTTTTCGTCGTTCTGTATTTTTTTCAATCAACTCATAGTAAAAGTACAGTTACTACTAAGTGTGGGTTTGAAAAATGTTTTGACATTTAGAAGGGGTCCTCATTTTTGAAGGATGAGAGTCTTTAGAATATATCTGTTAGCTTGGGAGATGCTGCCTGAAATTTACCCGTCTTCAGAACTAGTGGGAAGCTAGCTGGTGCCAGTCTGAATGAGATCCTTGGCCTAGGGTCCAGGATCATGTTTCAGGTTTATGCATTGAGGAATAGGGCTGAACTAAAGCTAGCGTTTAGGGCAAAAGTGAGCTTGGGAACTCTCTTGAGAATAGTTGGGCATGTATAGAACCCCCGAAGTAGAAACCAGACATCAGCTTAAGCCTTCATGGGTCAATTTCGGGTTGCAACTCTGAATTATCTACAAATCAGTGGATATATGGGAGAAGTTAAGGAGGAATGGAGTATACTGTTCAAACACAAGGTCCCAAACCCAGAAAATTTTTATTGACTTTTGGTTCCCAGCCATGGCACTTCTGCTTGCCATGGTAGATAAAGAGGCAGAATTAGTGATAAGGGAATAGGAGAGATATTCTGGGAAGGGGTGAATGCAATTGTTCATTCCCATATGGTTCCACAGCATGATGGTTGTAGAAACATATTTCCACAATGGTTTTTATTTCATCTGTTTAATAGCTTCAATGAGATATAATTTACATGCCATAAAATTTACCCACTGTAAATATACAGAGCAATGATTTTGAATGAATTTATAGAGTTGTGTATCTGTCACTACTATCCAGTTCTGGAATATTTCCAATGCCCCCCAAAATTTCATGTCCTTTAGTCTATAGCTATTCCCATCCTCTAGTTCCAGGCAACCACTCATTTGCTTTTTCTCTCTGTAGATTTGCTTCTTTTGAAAATTTTATATAAATAGAATCATATAATGTTCTTTTGTGTCTTGCTTTCACTTGGCATAGTTTTGAGGTTCATCCATACTGTGGTATGTATCAGTGGCTCATTTATTTTTTATGTTTTAGTTTTTGCTGAATAGTATTCTATTGTATGGATATTCCACTTTTTTTATTAGTTGAAGGACATTTGGGATGTTTCCACATTTTTGGCTATTATGAAAATTCTGTTATAAACATTTATATACAAATCTTTGTGTGGACATTGCTTTTATTTCTCTTGGGTGGATAACTATAAGTATATGCTTAGCTTTCTACGATGCCGATTGTTTTCCAAAGTGGTTGTACATTTCCAAAAAGCGGGTCATAAAAAGTTATTTTTGGTAATAGTTTTTATCTTGGGCAAGTTTGCACATTTAAATTCTTCAAGGGAGATGTAAAATGTTTTTCATGATCCATAGGGTCTTGATTGCCTTCAGCTCAAAATAATTTACATGCCAAAGTTGCACATCTTGGGGGGCCTGTTCTGAACTCCTTCAGCCCCACTTTTGAAATGTCCTGAGAAGTTTCACATTCCAGAAGTTGGATTGATAGATTGTTCTATATCTCATTAAACCAGTTTCAGTCTTGAGCATAGGTCAGTTCATAAACAATTGTGTCTCATTTCAGGAGGTGGTGATGCAGATGGGCTCCCAAAGTTAGGCCTATGGTGCAAGTAGTCAGGTGTTTAGGAAGGGGCATCTCTGTAGAAACAATTCTATTTAGACTTATCATGAAAATTTAATGAGACATTAAAGCAGTTATATATCACCTTGTTACTTTTTTCTTGATGACATGATCTTAACCAATAAAGCCAGTTAGAATGAAAATATAATATTTAATTCTGATAACTCTGAAGACATATCTGTCTATTTAACCAAACCAAACTCAAACCAGCTTTGATACAAAATATTTTCCCAGTTCACATAATTATGAAAAACATTTGGGTTAGTTTCTATTATATTTTTGAGAATTTTTATATAAGCGTTTAAGCTAATTAAATAGAGTTCTTTTATAAATTCGCAATACTACACAGAGGTAGAAAATACCACACAATACACAGTGAATCTATAGACAGGTGCAAACAGAGACCTCCTAGCCTTTCTTTTAAAATTACCGTGAGACAGGCAGTAAGTTAAGTTTATATGTTCAGATGGTTGAGGCTTTTCCTTGTCAATATTTGTGGAGAAGACACAATCTTATGGAAGCTTTGAGTTAGATTTTGATCAAGTGAGTTTCTATAGCCATCTGTATTTTTTAAAACCCTTTTTTTTTTCTTCAGTCTTAGGAACTGGTGATGGTAAAGGTAGGTAGGCTCTAAAGTCCTTGTAGAGCTGCATTTATGGTTTGTAAGATAAGGACAGTTGCTCTCAGTTACCAAAGAATTGGATTGCATCTTAAGTGATACCATAGGTTGACCTACCCATCCAACTACATTATTCCTAATTTGCTTCTTTCCCTCTGGGCACATAGTTTTATTTTAGTTTAGGGAGGGAGGCTTAAAAAAATTCCTATCAGGCTCTGAGTCTCAGCTTCCAATTTGGTCAAATTTCTTATCAGTTATTAAATCCTTTCTAATGTCTTGTTAGGTTTCAGCTAAGACAAATAGTAAATATTTGTCAGTATCAAACAGTACCATGGAATCAAGAGGGTGCAAGGGTTATTAACTTCCAGAGTCATTCCCTCTGGTCAACAAAAAATAAAACACACAAAAAACAAACAAACTCAACAACCTGCATATTCCAGGCAGCCAGAGGCCAAACCAAGCCCTTAGAACATAGGCAATAGCTATCCCTGGGAGAAAAAGGATCAATAACTGGTTGATCTGGATTTGGGAAGGAAGGGACAATGTAAAATTTTATTTCCCTCACTGGGCTCAGGAGGTAATCTATTTATAAAAACTTTTGAAGATCCTCCCTAGGTTTAACCCATTTCCTGTTTGCCCGAGAATACTCGCTGGCAGCACTTGTGGCTGCAGTATTTACCCCAAGATAACTAACGTATTACAGTCCTAACTTTACCCACAAAGTTTGCCACGAAATATCTCACTTTATATTAGTATTTTTGAATCACTCTAGTATATCGATGGTCTTTGGAAACAAATGACATCATACTATTTAGAGCATTCTGATTTTAGTAATGGTATTTCCATTTACAAAATTCTCCATTGCTGAAAATGTTAAATCCTAGATGTTCTGCTTTGTGTTGTTCCGTGCTTTGCAACTTAGCACACAAAAAAAATTTATTAAATGCTGATCGTTATGTACATTTCTGTTACATTAGACTAGTTCTATTTAGAAATAACTCCCAAGAACAGTTTTTATGTTTTATTTTCACACTGAAAACCATTCAGATTTGCTTTAGCCTCAAGGAGCGTGTTTATGTAAAATTAAATTAACAGTGGCAGCGAGCTGCACTTTTTTTTTCTAAATGGGAAATGGGTTAAGAAATTCTCTAATTATGGCCCTTAGATTGGCCTTAGACCAAGGAATGTAAGATATCTAGGAGGATCACCTCTAAGGGCCAATGCCAGTCCTATAGTCCCTTGTTTCAGGTACCATTTATCTCTTTAATTTTTCATTAGCCTTTTGTAACAAATCATTCAGTGAAGCTATTTTAGAAATTTTGAAGCCTAATGGGGGCTGATGCATGCAAATTAAAAATAGGTATCTTATTCTGTTTATTTGATTGAGAAGTCATTGCTTTTAAGTGTCTTTTTAAATGATCCAGTTAATGAAATGTTCCTCATAATTGCCATTGTAATTTTAGGTTATAATTTCATTAGGGGCTGGAAGTAGTTCGGTGGGACCCTACCCGTAAATGGAGTTTAGCCCACATTTCTGTTTGGCCATATTTTGGAGCTTCTAAACCAATAGTTACCAATCCGAGTTCTAAGGACATAAAATTTTTAGGTTGTCTTTTAGTAAAAATTTGCCACTCTCCCCGTTTTCTTTTTCTTCCTAAGTGTGGGACAGTTGTACTTCCAGTGTCCTGATTTTCTTAACAATATCTACAAATGTCAGAAGACAAATAGGAAGGAATCTGAGTGGACTTAGATTTTTGTTCTAATTTCTTTCCTTCCATTTTATTAAGGGACTCTTAATGACTCTTATAACAATACGAGCGTTCTCTAGAAACATTTTTTCTTTCTTTTCTATTTAGAAGTTTTTCCAATTCAGAGGATCCATTGTCTGGCTTTGGTGAGTCGGATCTTAATAGTGACTCAAACCAATAAGCCTTCTTATGGCTTAACTGTGGATGCAAGAGGCATCCCCAAAGGAAGGTGCAAAAAGATTCAACCCTCACAGGATAAAAACTCCCTTGAAAGTTTGACACAGTCAAACTTAAAGACAAAGAGATGTCAGTAACAAGTTCCAGGTAAAACCTTGTGCTTCTAACCTACTGGCAACTGCTGATCCAGTCATAAGCTCCAGGTGAATTCCTATGCTTCTGTCCTGGATACAGTTGCCTGAAATCCCCAGTCTGTTTGGCTACCAAGGTGCACCCTGGCAAGTGTACTCCTCATATGGTGGAGGCCACAGAGAAAATATTCTTACTGGCCACAGAGGCCAAGCTCTCAGGACATACAACCAGACAAAAGGAGAGATACCAGACAGAGAAAAATAGAATTAAAATCTATGAGTACTCACACCAAATAATGAGGAGTGGCTAAGCCCAAGAAGGTAGTTACACAAATATTTTCTCCTGCTAATCTAAATTTAGAAAAGAAAAAAAAAAAAGGACTTTTAGCTACTCTGCTTCCATAGAACTCTTCAGGTAACGGCCTAGGAGTCTAATTTGGCAAAAATTCTTAACTTACTGGCTCATGTCAGGATCATTCAATTGCTGCAGCTTCAGAATGAGCAGTGACTAGCCATTGAGGTGTCCTGCTCACAACACCAGCTGTGGTGGAGAAAGAAATTCCTTTATACTTCTAGGTTATTTTGGCTGGTCTGATAATCAAATTGACCTGAGACAGATTAATAAGAGAAAAGTGTCCAAATTTATTACATATGTACAATGGGAATCCCATATGCTTAAGAGTCGGAGACCCCATGAACATGTAAGATATAGAGACAAAGTTAAAATGATGTATATGAGATTCTGAGTTAAGGGTGAAGTAAGGCTTTAGAGGGAAGAAAGGTCATTTGTAAGATGATAAGAGCAGATGTTCAGTAATTACAGAGAGGTCATGAAAAGTTATTTTTGGTGGTAACACTTATTATGGGCAAGGCTCCTAATATAAATACTTTAAGGGAGATATAAAAGTTTCTTGTGAACCTGTAGGGTCTCAGTTGCTTTCAGCTCAAAATAATTTTCTTTGAAAGTTGCACATCTTGGAGAGGCCTGTTATGAACCCTTTTACAGTTTACCCAAGATCACCCATGCTCCTTCTCTGAGGATTAGCATTTCTTTATGTGACAGTCCGGGAAACCTTTAGTATTATATTGTGAACATATCCCCCAAACCTGAAAGAGTCCCTAGAGAACCATATTACACTTCGTACTCTGTATTTTTAGAATAGTTTTTCATTTTGATTATCGTTATTTTTAGTATAATTCTAACGAAGTTTTTAATCCAGTTCCAAGTTGACAGATTAGAAGTAGAAAATGAGAACAGAGAGAAGAGTTGCTCATGGTAGGCGCATTAAAATGGCAGATCATTGGAGCCAGAGCCTCACAGTGGGGGAGGAAAATAGTTTCCTTCTGTGAGATGAGTGGGTTGAACTGGTTAATCTCTGAGGTCCCTTCCAGCTCCAGAATTCAATATGTTTAAGATAAAAGCTATAAAAAGCTGCAGAAAAACATCTAAGAATGGAAAAACCTAGAAATCTGGACCTAGTGTGGGGTAAATAATCCCAGCTCCTGAGGGCATGACTGTATCGTAGACAATGCAATACTTGATGCTTTCGATGATGACATTGAGTCATCAAGAAAACATTGAATTTTGTTTCAGAATGCAAAAAGCAAACAAATTACTTTTGAAAGACTTCATTCAAATTTGCTTATCAAAATATTTGCTGCTTAAACATGTACTGTTTGGAAAATTTACATAGTGGGACATCTTTCTTGATATATTCTTCATTGCCTTATGGGGTTTTTGCTCCTCAATAAAATAATTCAGATAGTTTTGAGAATGTCTTGCATCTATATATTGCTTTAGACTAATTCAAAACATTTTTTCATCTTAGTTTCCAGTTATTACTTTGATAAAATTTCTAGTTCTTACAGTGTACCTTTAGTACATGGTTTTATGGTGAGCGGTTAATGAGTCTGTTAGATTGACAGCCTTTTACAGGCAAAGACTAGGTCTTCTTTATTTTGGTGTCCTTTGAGCCTAGATACAGTTGTGTTACATCAGTGAATCAGAGAATGAAAGAACTACAAAAGAATAAAGTTCTTCAGTGGTCCTGCTTCTAAATTCTGTAGATTTGCCTTTGACAAGGCAATGCCTTTTGGTTACCTTTCTTTCCATTTCCATCACCACTACCCTATTTTTCACTGAAATCCAGAACCATTACTGATAAATAAATTGGCACATGCTAGTGGTAGAAAATTTAGAAAATACATAAGTCAATATGCCTGACAAGGAAAAAAAAGATCACCTGGAGTCCTGTTGTCCAGAAATAACCAACATTGACGTTGTAGGGTATATCCTTCTAGTCTTTTTTCTTAGACATAATTTATATAACCTAGATGTCAGCTGCCATCCACCTTCTTCTCTGATCTTCCCCAGAAGAATCCACTTGCATAAAAGTGTTTAAAAGCAATTTATAGAATATTATAAATTTTCTTTGGTAATGGAGTTTTGAATTTCATCTTTAATCTTCCTCTCCCTTTTGTGGACTCTCATCTTGCTAGCTCTTACCTTCTTCCTCCTAGTTCTTTTGTAGACTTCTGATATCTTAAAGTGTTTATTATTTATTATTCAGAGGACCTTTAAACCTTTGTGCTCATATCATTGTTCTCCTTAGAATATAGTGGTGGTAGAGATGGTAAAGGGAGGTAGTCATTATTTCTCTTACATATAAATGTCTTTCAAAAGTGGGTTCATACTTAGGTTTTTCCTCATTTTAAAAACTATGGGGAGATACACACAACATAAAATTTATAATTTTAAACATTTTAAAGTACAGTTCAGTAGTGTTAAGTACATTAACATTGTTGTGCAAAACTGAAACGCTATATCCATGAAACAACTCCCCATTTTACTTTCCCATCAGCCCCTGGTAACCAACATTCTATTTTCTGTCTCTATGAATTTGACCACTCTGGGTATCTCAAGTAAGTGGAGGTCATACAACATTTTTATCTTTTTCCACTTAGCATAATGTCCTAAAGATTCATTCATGTTGTAGGATGTGTCAGAATTTCCTTCCTTTTTAAGGCTGAATACTATTCCATTGTATAGATACACAACATCTTGTTTTTCTGTTCATCTTTTGATGGACTCTTGGTTGCTTCTACCTTTTGGCTATTGTGAATAATGCTTCAGTGAACATGGGAATATACATATCTTCTTGAGACTCTGCTTTCTGTTCTTTTTGGGTATATATCTAGAAGTGGAATTGTTGGGACGTAAGCTAATTCTATTTTTAACTTTTTGAAGAGTGACCGTACTGTTTTCGGCAGCAGTTGTACCATTCTATATTACCACTATGGATAAAATTTTATATCTTGCTATTTTTCACTAAAAATTATGTTGGGAGCAATTGCCACACTAAGTCATTTTTCAAAATTATGACTTTTAATGATTTTTGGTATAATTGTCTACCACAATTTAGTAATTTCCCTAGATTTTGCTATTGTGTTTTTTTTTTTTAGTTTTCGACTATTACGAGTATGATGGAAATACATTTTTATTGCTCTGATTGTTTTCTCAGGATAACTTCTTGTAAGTTGAAATTATAAGAGTTTGTGTATTTTTAATGTATATGGCACATATTGCCACTTTCTTCAGAAAGATTATGTGAATTTATATTCCTACACCAAGTGTGTGTGAGAGTATCTGTTTCATTATATTCTTGCCAACATTGTATAGTATCATTATAAAAATTTTTTTTGAACTTTGACAGTTTAAGAATCAAAATGCATACCATTTTGGTTTGTATCTCTGGTTAGAGGTGTCCAACTTTAAATTGACTGGTTTTGTATTTCTTCTTTTGTGAACTGCCTTTTTTGTTCATCTTCATTTTACTGATTTAGAACTAACTTTGATTTCTGATTATAAGAATACTATGTTCAATTTGGGATGTATAAAAAGTATTAAAAAATGAAATTCTTAATTTTATCATTTAGAAATAAATACCATTAAAATGGTAAATATTCAGATAATCTTTTCTTTGTATCAATATCTATAGTCATTAAAAATTAACTAGTAAGAGCTTTTTATATTTGAAGGATAATATTTTATATATATGTTGCAGGTATATTTTCTGGTTTATAATTTGCTTTTTAATTTTTTATGATATTTTTAATATAGTCAGTCAAATTTATCTTCCTTTATTTCTTAGATTGGTTTTGTGCTTATGATGTCTTTGTTTATCCTTTGACAATTTAAATATTTGTAATTTATTTCAGTTATTTCTTTAGTTATTTTCATTGTAATAAGCTAGAGCACCCCCAGAGGCTCTGCCATATTTTCCAGCAGTCATTTTCTCTGAGCAATTTGGACTGTGGTTCCTCTTTTAATCTTATCCAGTCCACCTTTCATATTTAAGGGATTCCGTGTGGTTTTTGGTTTGTTGAAAGCACCCCTTCTTGCTTTCCAATACTGTTATAGATTTTTTCAAAACTCTCTTTACACATCAAGGAATTGGTGCATAGAAGTTGAGGCTGCAGTATATACTGGTCTGTAATTCTAAGCTGATCTTATTTTTCTGGTTTTTAAGAATTTTTAAAAATTGTTTTTAACACAATTCAGTTTCTTTTCACTATAAATGAATATATATTATATAATTAAATTTCTTTTCACTATTTTTATATTAGTGAATATATATTTTTTAGGTAGATTGATATACTATTATATAAATTTCCTAACATCAAACTATGCTTGCATTTCTGGGATTAATTTCCATGGTAGTCATTATAAATGATTCTTTTCATGTATTTTTAAATTTTGTTTCTCAGTATTTTGTTGTGGTTTTCATATATCATATATCTAATTCATCACACCTAAAATTGTTTGTTTAATGGCTAGACTGTAAGTACCTGAAAGACAGAAACCATATTTTTTCTTGTGTTTTGACATTGTGCCTGGTAGATAACAGGCCCTGTATAATACCTTGGACAATTAAAGATGTAGGACTGGTCTGTAGTTAATTTTGGCAGTTTGTCCTTATCTGGAGCTAGTTTTTTTAGAAATTAGAATTGTACTAGATGCATAAAATGAATTGAGTGGATTAACATCTTTTTGTCTGTATTAGAATATCTGATCCTGGAGCCTTTTTTTCTTTAATCTTTTAGTTTTCTTCTTTATTGTTGGTCAATTTACACTGTCTACTTCTTTTGAGGGCAGTTTTGGAAATTTATATTTTCCCATAGACAGTTCAAGGCAGCTGAATTATGGACTCTACCTGAAATTAATATGGCTGGCTGTGCTTTTTTTTAAAAAAAATAGTGTTTGCCCAGTGAATCTGTTTATCCTTCAACTCTCTATGATTTTAATAGATGTATTTATTTTAAGCTATAGCTTATTGACTGTTTTTAAAAATAATTTGAGTTTCCTTGTAAATAGATTATTCTTTTAAGTGATTTTTTATATATTTTTTTCTTTTTCTTTTTCTTTTTTTTTTTTAATGAGGGGTGTGAGTATTTTCATGAGAAGCAGGGAGTGGCTACTACTGAAATGTTGGCCAGATGTCATTTTCAATGACATTTTCTTGTACAACTCTGAACTGCACTTTCTGATTTTTCTTTTCTTCCCTTCAGTCTGTTTTGCCTATTTCCATCCTGTTGATTTTCCCCAAACACTACTTTGATCACTCATTTCCCTGTTGAAAGCTTCCCTATTGTCTTCAGAATAAGTTTAAGACATATTAGGTAGCATTTAGAGTTCTCTACCCATAGGTGTATCTTCTGTTGTCTTTCAGTAAACATAAATTATTCAAGCTGAATTGATCTTTGTATTCCTCCTACTCCCTCCCCAAACCTGCCTTGTAGTTTTTTATGTTTGAACTTTGTTTAAGCTTTTATTCACATTTGGATATGCTTTTCCATATATACAAATACTAGTGATTTTCCTTGACTCAAATCTAACCAACTCCAGTGAGTCTTCCCTTATCACAGGAGTGGGCTTTTGTTCCTGTGTAAGGGAAGGCAAAAAACAGGACGAGGAAGGTTCCCATAGTTAAACATGATTGTCTGCATTCTAGTTCTTGGGATGGATGGTGCGCTCATGGTAATTTTTAAAGATAAATAAAATAAGTAAAAAAGAGGGCCATGCATGGAGCAATGCTGATAATGTGTTATAAGCCAAGAATTATTATTATTTTCATCTGGTACAGGTATAGCCCCTCCCCCTCACATAAATAGATATCTCTTTCTATTTGTAGACTTTATTATATTTTCCATTAGTTATTGAAGTCCTAGATTCAGGGACTTAGTATTGTCTTATTATTAACCCCCTACTGTACCCTGCATGAAAATAAGCTGGGATTGGAAGTCAAGATATTTGAATGTTTATTGTCATGGTTATGTTCCCATTACTGAGAACTTGCATGATAAACTCCTATGTCATTTAAGAAAAACATTTTTCTGTGGTTTTTGAGTTAAAGAATGGTTTCACATTGTGTTTCGTTTCATCTTTTCAACAGAGTCATTATGGTTTCCGGGGTCATAGCTGCCCCTAAAGATGAGGAGTTTCAGTTACTGATTTTTATAGTTTCTTTTCTCTTTAAAGTTCTTTAATTCCATGATCTCTATTTGTAAACTACACTGAAAATGGATTTGGAGATTTCTCAGGTAAATACCAAAGAAGCAGAAAGAACAGCTGTGCCTAGATATATTTCAAATTTGAAGAACTGAAACTCCTGTCAAATACTGGAATAATTTTCAGATTTGTGAGAAGTTGTTAGGAAAGATCAAAACTGGGAGGATTATCAAGCTTCAACTCACTGGAAATTTTAATGGTATCTTGAGTGAAAGAAGATTCTGGAAGGGAATATCAACAGTTAACTTTAAACACTCTTCTCTTTGAGCTCATTAGACAGAATAAATACAAAATGTACATCTTTATTCTAGGTACAATTTTAGGGCTTACAACACATTTTAATTTTGGCTGGCCTTATCTCATATTGTATTCCTTCCCCCACCTTGACCTTCATTGCATGTGAACAGAAACATAGACACATACACACTCAAACAACTAACTCATCTTTCTTGAGCATTTCCCGAATCTTCTACCTCTGAATTTTTCCTTGACATTTTTCAATTTATTTTTCTATTATATTCTATTGAGTATTTAGTATGTGACTTAAATACTTATTATTTATATAACCTTCCTTTAACTTCTCAATTGAAATTCATCATCCCCCAATCTACCTCCTCATTCTTTTAGGTATTAATGTATATAATACGCAGAGACACATATACATATGCACACTTTGAGTCACTTTCCATATATTACCTTATACTTGATATGCATATATCTGTTTTCTCTGCACTTAACAGATACTTGGCGATATTTCCATTTGTGTTCCACCTAGGAACCATAATAGTTACTGGCCTATGGTAATTACTCACTAAAGAGAATGGCTTCAAATTATCTGACAACCCCCCAGCTCCATAAATGAAATATCATGTAGGAGTCAAATATGTAGAATAGACGAAGAGTGGTGTTTTATTAGTATAAATCGGTTAGTTCAGATTTGTGACATTTGATTATTATAAAGTTATCCAAATAAACAATGAGGCTAATTTAATAAACTGCCATTGAAATTTGTGTTTATGGAAGACAGTTCAGTCATATCAGTCTAAGCATTCAATTTAATTTTCCTTTTCACTGTGTATCTATTTCTCTCCCCTTCTCATATACTTTCTCTCTCATTCGCTTGCTCTCGCTCTCATACCTGCATGCATGCATGCATGCATGCATGCATGCATCCATCCATCCATCCATAGAAACATATTCTCTTTATATGGTTATTATGAAAATCTAGACTCACATAGATCAATAGATGCAAATGGCAGTATTTTTTTGTAACTTGCTCTCCAATTTAACTGATACAGTAGCTCCAAAGAATATAGAATGTTTGTTTCAAATTAACATCACAGCAAGTAACAAGTGCATGTAGTTGTTAATTGTTAAGTGCTTAATTTAAAGAGTCAATTAATAGGTTCCTCAGCCATTTTAATTTGTCACCATTTGGCAGAAAATACCATATGAACGTATCCTGTCACTTAATTGGGCAGAGCCCAAATATGTTGTAGGTTTGTATTTGCTTGTACAATTTTATATGAGTTAGATTTGTGCAGGTCTGAATTTAAAATAAAATAAACAAGATCTGCAATTTATTAATCTGTTTCAGATTCCCAAGAAGTTCAAATATATCCTCAAGGAAGCTTTACTGTGAGGGCTCCAGAAAAAAGGGTTAACCTTAACCAGGCAGCAGAAATTCATTTTTTTTTGTGGGGGGGGAGAATTTTTTTTGTGTTAAATTTGATAGAGAACACAAATGAGTATGATGCTCTCTATATTATAGTTTTTAAAATGATTTATGTATTTTAACAATGAAATTTGAATCAAACGTTTGCAGAAATCTGGAAGCACAGTTTGACAACCACATGACTAGGATAAAAGGATGTTGACATCAGAAAGGTCATCCACTGTGTCTAACCCTTTTCTTTTTCCAGATTGGAACTGTGATGATGTGTGTGAAAGTTTCCGGCATGATATCTAGTGTGTGCACTAAATGTTTATTTTCTCAAAGTAATGAATAAAATAAGAGAAAGAATGATAACTGTTAATATATATTGAATGTTTAGTATTTGCCAGATGCTCTGTGAAGTGATCATAATAAACCCAAGATTGTACTGTTATAATTCCCATTTTATGGTTAAGAAAATTGAGGCACAAAGATTAAGTAACATGTTCAAGGTTGCCCAGGTTATACATGGCAGAGCATGGATTTGAATTCTGGCTCTGTGACCATTACACTATACCAGAAGATACATTTAGCAAGTACAGTGCTTTCCTAGTGATTTATTTTTGTTGTTGAATATATCTGATCTTATGCAATCATGCAAGGCTGATCTTTCTGACTTATTTATCATTTTTATGGAGCTACAGTGATTCTTAATTGTATGGTAACCTTCAGCAATATATTTGCCAGAAGCATTTCAAGGAGCAGTTCCTGTCTGGGCACTTGGATTTATAAAGTGGGTTTGATGTTCCCAGTGAGTCTTTCCACATTTTTTTTCAGTTCAGGCAGATGCACTGCTGTACGTGGGGTGTCCCTCCTGACACAGTTTTATTGTGAGCAGAAAAGACAAAAATAGCATTGAAAACCAAAGTCCTTGGTTATTTTTCCTACTTTACATTTCAATGACTGTTGATTTAGTAGCTTAGGAGGACTAGTTTTAAAGACCAAATAGGGAAAAAAAAATCACAAGAGTCAAAGAAAAGGCCCCAAGATTTGCTGGGTCTTTATGCTACATTTTTAAAAATCTTTTTGCTGTGTAATCATACCAAGTATAACTTAGGAAGAAGGAATTGTATTTATTTCAAATGCTCATTATTTACTTCTGGTTTCAGTAGTCATTTAGCTGACAGATGTGCTAAGATACTTCAGAGAAAAAGGCCTCATAGTCTCTGGAGGAGAAAGGCAAGTCAATGCATAATTATAATAGTCTAGAAATAGGGACTAGAAGTGCAGACTTTCTGACTTTTCCACTTTGGCCTATTGCTAAGTTTCCTTGCATTTTTCATTTTCTTTCCCTCTCTCTCTATCTTCACTTTATGTCAAAGAAGAAAAACAACTGAAATGACTAAATGGAATAAACTACTCTTCTTTTTTCCTGTTATTTTTGATAAGGTCTTTAAAAAAAGGTTAACTCAGTTTCTGTTGTTTTAATTTAAACAAAGTATAGATAGAGCCAAATACATTTATATCACAATTAGCTAATATTTAGTAAAAGAATGTGCAAAGAGAGTTGAATTCCTGTTGAAGTAGAGATCCGGAACAATCATTCTTTCAGGCTTTGTCTGGACCCAACCTAATTCATGGTCTGCAAATGATTGGTTTTATCTGCTTTCACAAGACTGATGCAGTTATTTGTAGCAACATATATGCAGGTCTTCTCTGCAAGAACTTGAGATCTTCTCCATTGTAATGTGACTGTGATCATGGATTTTTCAGAAGAGCTATACTTAAAATGTTCTGCTCTGTTGATCCCTTAAGAATATCAAGGCTTGATCTGTTTTGGGTTTGGAATATTGCTAACTTGAGATACTAAGTGACTAGCTTTAGTTATCAGGTCAAGTGTCAGAGTTCTATAGAGTGATGGCAAAGCACCTATATGGAAACATTCTCCTAAATTATCCACGTAATTGCTATAACCTCTGGCTGCCTTTGTGCTGTTTACCACTCAGCAGCCTTCGTCTTTCCTGTTAGGACTCATTCCACTAGATGGTGCTAATATTTGCCATTGCAGCTCCAGCCCAGAGTAATTTAATAATAAATAGTGATTTATTCAATAAATTTTATTGTATACATATGAGCCAAACTCTGTAGGGTGTATAGGCCCTACCCTTGGGACGATACATTCACTGTGTACACAAATAACAAGGAAGCAAGTGAAAGAGGCCATAAGAGAGAGGCAATCTAATGAAGTGGTTCAACATGCTGATGCTGCATCCCGAGTGCTTGGGTTGGCATCCCAGCTTGTCCACTACTAATTTACCAGCTAAATTACTTAACCTATCTGTGCCTCAGCTTCTTCATCTGTAAAATGTGAATAATAATAGTATCTCCCTCATAGGGCTGCTAGGGAATTACATGAGCTAAATATGTAAAGCACTTAGCTCTGCAGCTGATATAAGTGTTGGCTCTTCATTCACCATAAGTGTTGGCTTTTCATTCCCCACTCCCAGTTGCTGGCGCGTAAGCCCAATGAAGGCAGTGAGCTTCATCTGGATTATTTTCTGATGGATCCCCAGGCAAATAGTAGGCATTCCTCTTGAATAGATATGTTGAATAATAAGGATGGTTTCGAGAGTGGGCTTAGGTAAATCTAGTAAAGTGTAGAACTATGGGTCTAACGGGAACTCATAAGCTTCTAGTTTAATTAGTTTCTTCTAGATTTCTGTCCTGCTCTTTCTAAAGAAGTATCTTCATCATTAAAGAATGTCATTTTTATAAAGTCTTCTTGAGAAAGTGTAATAATACAGAAGATGGTTTTCTCCATGTATTCTACTAGAGGGGAAGGAAAGCTCCCAGCGTGACCTTTCACCCGCTGGGGATATTTTATGGTGGGGGGACCTCCTGGTGATTGTTGTAGCCACTCCTCTGGCCTGCTTTTCCCCTGCTCTTTTTGTCTACATAGAATAGACATCTTGAAGGCAAATGTCAGGACTAGGAATAAGAAGAGCTTAATTTGTCAAATTGAGTACAGCTGTGTGTGAAACTGCAATTTGCATTTTAATGTCCTGCTTATTCCAGAAAAGTGGCATTTTACAGATTTTCTGTATTATTCATGAAATTCAGGGCTTTGTAGTTTAAAAATAAAAGTTCAGGTAATGACCGAGAATAAGGGAAGTTAAACTCTGTCAGTTTTTCTCACTTTTTTCTCGTCTCCCCGCTCTTCCATCCATTTAAGCATGTCTTATGTACCCCGATATCAGGAGCAAACACGCATGGGAACGTTAACCTAAGCGCCACGTCTGGCTGCCTCATTAGCTTCCAAGTTCCCAGGAGAATGTGTGTGGTATAAAAAAAATCACCGACCTGCATGGAGAAACGGGAACAGCTATCTAGCAAGTATCACAAGTGTTTTCCTGCTGATGAAATGGATGAACCATCCTTAGCCAGGTGGCATTTTGTTAATGCCCCATGGTGTTTATCCTGCTTGAGGGATGTGTGGGCGAATGCTAAGCAGAGATTAGGTATTAACCCGTCTGCCCTTCTAAATTATGTGTTTTTAATGAAAACACAGGTTGGTTCAGGTCAGAAGACAAACCTGGGCATAATGTGGTGAGGAAGTTTCCTCCCGGGAAATGTCCGGAATGAGAGTATTTAAGATGGAAGCCAGGTGGTGTGAAAGCACCTGGCAGAAAGGCTACATCCCTTTGGTCACATGAATTTAGGTGGGAAAGCACTCTCCAGGGGCAGACACATTCTGATGTGGGTTGCTCAGCCGGCAGCAGTGACTGCTTTCTGGCTCTCCTGAGAAGCGGTGCCGGAGGGGCCCAGGACTTGGCGGATTGCTGTGTTCTCTGCTCAGTCCTTGTCATCAGGCATTATGATGCAGTTTGAGGAGCAGTAAGAAATGTTTGGGAGTAAAATCAACACAGTTTTAAGAACTAAGTAAAGAATAAGAATGAATCACAGTGTTATTTAACATACATCACAAAATGGATGCTGTAGGTGGATCGCTGGAAGTTCAGTGCTGGTTCTTGGCTGAAGTGGCTGTTGCAACAAGGCACAACGTTAGGATTGATGCCGAGAAAATGTAGAGATGCTGTTTAGTTATTCAGATAATATTTACTTAGTGCCTATGTACAAGGTACTGAATCATGTACTATATGGAGGTGTGTGTGTGTGTGTGTGTGTGTGTTGGGGTGGGGTGGGAGACAGACAGATAGATGGGGGACGTCACATAGGTAACAAAGGAATCTGCATATGGGATTTAAAAATCCCATAGATAATACTTGGCTTTCACCAAGAAGACAATGTTCCAAGTATATGTCTCTGCCACTTCTTCAGTTTGATTATCTCAGTTAGATATTTAGGTCTGTCTGAAGGATCAAGCAGCTTTGATATTTCTAATGCCTCTGAGTGGTTTATGGGACAGATAAGTTTCTTGCTACAGTTCTCTGCATGTTTCATTCATTTGTACATCCAACTAACATTTATTTAATGACCGTCATAACAGCTCTTGTACTAGGATTTAGATTTAGTACTGAGCAAAGAAGAACATCATTCCTGCCCTGATGCACTTTATATTACTGAGGATTAAAGCAGGTAAGCAAAGTCCAGGGCAGCTGTTGCTGTGATGAGGAGATGCCCTAGGAATGCAGAACAGGGCACTTAGTGAGACTAGAGAGTCTTTCTGGAGGAAGTGGCATCCATGCTGATATCTAATGATGAGTAGGACTTAGCCCAAAAAAGACTATGGAATGTTCCAGGCAGAGAAGCAGCCTGTGCAATGGCTGGGAGCTTGTGTCTTTCCCAGATTGTTAAGAGCATGAATGGCTAACGAATGAACTGGGCAGTAATATAGAACTATATGTCCTAGTGCTAATGATGCTGAGTCAGATGGTCAGTTATTACATGTTCTGAATCAAGGTAAGGACTATCAGGCTTGATCCTGACTAACCATTTTGGAGAGTGGATTGGCTCCACAGAGGACCTAGTAGAAGAGGTGGTCAGGTCAGCACACATTAATCTCCATTCTTTAAGCAAACTTCTTGGCTTCCTTATACTCCTGATATTGGCTTAGTTGTGATCACTAATCCATTTATGATAATGGTGGGTGTATATTTTTATAAAACTAGGTATTGATAGAATTTGTTCTTATGGCTGCCTTTGAAGACAACCTATGTGCCAGGCAGGCACTGTACCAAGGTTTTTACAAACTTTCTTATTTAAACTCTGACAGCCTCTTTAAAGAGAGGAGCTGTTATTCTGTTATGCAAATGAGTACCAGAGGCTCCAAGAGGTGAAGATACCAGCTCTCAGGCCTGGAGGCTGAGCGCAGAACCCCAGTGCTTGAGCTTTAGAGAAAGAACAGCATGGAGATATTTAATATGTGATACAGGGTTATTAATGGATCTTTTCAAAGGTCTTTGTGATGAATTTTAAGGTAATGAAAGAATTTTAGAGGTTAGATAGTTATGTCTCCTGAGGTAGTTGGCAACATGATTGGAGAGTTTTGTGTGTGGTGTATTTTATGACAGATAACGCATAAAATGCTATATTGTTTTGCTTCATCTATTTACTAGGACTTGTCTTTGTAAGAATGTAATTAATCTTCATCTTTCTTTGTGAAATTGTATCATACCTGTCAGGAACTAAATTTTCTAGAAATCTTGCTTGAAGTTACAGAATAAAAATAATTATATAGTACTTTTTCCCTAAGAGTAGACCTAGTTGGAAAAATTCATATGAAGCACTATAGCTTAATGGCAAATGAGAAGAGACAATAAGAGAAAACTCAGGCAGAGGTGAGTTAGTGGGGGCTCCAAAATACAGCAGTAATGTCATGATTTTTGAAGCAGATGAGAAGGAGAGGCAAACATGAACCATTCAAATAATGGGGTAAAGAAAATACTGAGTAAATTTTAACATCAAATTAAAATGTAGGCTATTTCTGATAGTATTATGGAGGCACTAAATATTCTAAAAAGCCCTTCTAATGCAAAACGCTAAAAATGCCAGATAAAATTTGAACAATATGTATATAATTTTAATTGCATGACTGATTTGGCAAGAAAGAGGAGTCCTCAAAGGCCTAAATTTGCAGAGAAAGCACGCAGTTAAAGGTTAAAGCAGTGTGGAAGCTGGTGGCCTCTCGGGAATGGCTGCTGGTTTCTGGTTACCTAGAGCCTTGACTATAAAGGCTGCATTCTAGAGGTAAGAAATAAACCCAGGGGTTTTACAAAGTGGGGAGTGATATTGAAAGTCCCTCCCTAGGACCCTGGAAAGGGTCACCCAGTGGCGATTGAGGGGGTTCCTAGGGAATTAGCAGAGAAATTTGCCTGACACTGGGGAGTATGAAGTTTCCCTTGAGAATGTGTAACCATAAGCAGGCATTCTTGGGTTTGGGGTTGAGTTAATACTACTTCTGAGGCCCAGGAAAAACAAACACACAAAATCCAAACTAGAATTTGGTGTAAAGTGATCCTAGATTGACAACGCTGCCCCGCCTGGCAAAAATGGATACAAACTATAGAGAAACACCCACTTGATACAAGCCTAAGAATTCCCACAGTTAAGGTTCTAGTAAGCATGGGCTCACAACCACCAGATCATAAAACTCCTCAAGAAACCAGGTACTAGCAAAAACTGCACACAGCCCAATTGGATCTGCAGACCTCAGATATAATTATCAAATACTGAACATAAGATACCCACCTTTACTGCATTTAAAGAAATAAACCATGGAATCAAAAGTAGGAGCAAGGAACAAAATACTCAAAATGACCAGGCAGATTTGTAGAAAGGAGAAAAAAGGCTCCGGGGTGGGTGTTAGACAATGAACAAATCAACTCTTGGGTAGCCTTAGAAACATGGCATGGGGCAAGGAGTTACCTTGTTTTGGAGGATCTTGGTTGAGTCTAGTTGGCCATTTAAGGGTACTGTTATAGGTTTTTCAGAGTGCCTTTCCTCTGGAAGGATCCAGGCCATCTCATTCCTTGAGATACAGGAGAGGCGATGGGCCATGATTCTTAAGGAGGTAATTGCTCAAGGAAGTCAGGAATTCCAGAGGCTTTTCGGAGAGGTCTAGCTTCATCGTCATTGTCATTGTTGTTGTTGTCATCATCATCATCATCATTGTCATTATCTCTGTTAACACTTATTAAGCATGTACTATACTTGTTCATTGTGCCGAACACATAATATGGATTATTTAACCTTATTAAATAAGATTTTACTTTATATACCTTCATATATAATCCCTGTCATTAACCCCATGTTACAAATGAAGTAATGAACTCTAAGATTAAGTGGCTCACTCAGGCTTATGAGTTAGAAGTTGGGTATGAACCTAGTCACCCTGACTTCTGAGATCACATTTCTGAAATTTGGTTCCTCTGAAAGCTGGCAGCGTGGTATCCTGAGGAGTCTGGGGCATAGGGTACCTTGTCTCTTGCCTATGACTGTGGAATTGGAGGTTCTGTGGATCTAGCTAGGGCAGCATCTGGGAGCCTCTGCGGGATGAGGGAATGAGCAGTCCTCCCTGTATTTGTAATGTCCCTTTACTGACAGGAATCAGCCTTCCATTGGGGAAACAGAGCATAGCCAGAGGTCAATGCCTGGTCCTGGAGTCCATCCTGATCCAATCCAGGCAGAGAAATGAGAGTGCCAAGGTCAGGAGCCAAAGAAGAAAGTGACCAGAACAAGGAGCAGGGCTGGGGTGTAATTCTTGAGTAAGGTGCAGATTGGAGCTTAACCGCTGCCTGTACTCACTGGAGCCACAGGCAGGCTTATGCCAGGAACATTATAACGATCAAAAAACAGCAGAGACCGGGCTTTTTTTTTTCCCATGCAGAAAATCTGACACATGAATATTTCTTTAAGTTGATGGAGGAGGGACTTTCTGCTTATGAGAAAAATAAGAGAAGAGATCCTGTTAAATAACAAGACAAAATGTTTGAAGTAAGGACATTTGAGATAGGATTATATTCTTTCTGGTAAAAACACACATAATATTTTCTAGAGGAAGTATTTATTTTCTCAGATTCTTATCTTCAGTCAAAAGATGAATAGTTGCATTGTGCTGACTGTATATTACTCTTCTGATGTCTTGTGGATTTTCCATGGATTATGAAATCAGTTTTCTCATTGTTTTTAGAGGAAAATGTTTAAAGACTCTTTTTCTCTTTGAAATATATATTTAAAAGTAAAACTCCAAAAGTTGTGCCTCATTTGTTAGGGGTTTGGCTTAAATATCTTATTCTTAATATTCAGCTTTATAATGAATGAGTATGTACTAATAGAGAGATGTCCAATATGTAATATGTACAGTGAAGAGAAAAAAGCAAGTTGTAAAATACGTAGAGTATGATCTCATTTATGTGAAATGATTACATATTGACACATATGAATACAATATATGTAGAGAATATCTGGAAGAGTGCACTGTTATCAGTGATTACTTCTAAAGTGGTTTTGGAGATCTAGGGTGGAAATGGGGAAGGAGACTTTCACTTTAAAATTTATACCATTTTGTATTATTTGAAAATTTTGCTGTGGTTCATATATTACTTTCTAATATAAAAAGTGAAAAATATTTCAAAATTTTAGATTTCAAGCCATATATGTAAGAGAGATAAACCCTTACTTCTTGCAAGGGAGTTTTGTTTGTATTTTCTTCCTCAAACCAATGCAGTTGTTAGGACGGATAGGAAGTAAAGACATATGGAATCCTACAACGTTCTAGGCACTGAGCTATGTCTTTCTCTTGCTGGGACAAAACAAAACAAAACAAAACAAAACAAAACAAAACAAAACAACAGACCACTTCCCATAGTCCCATCAGATTTTCCTTCTTAAAAGGTTTACAAATGTAGGGAGTTTGGTTTTGTCATTCTCGATGACGGTTGGCCTTCATAGTGAATGTGGGTCTGTTCCATTTCCCTGTGGTGTGGTGCCTCTCTCTGTAAGTTGGCACTCCCTTGGCTTCTACATGTTTATTTCATCATTTATCACACATTTACAGATCTCTTATCATGTGCCACATACTGAATTCCATACTTGAATTTTAAAAATACAAGTAATACGCCTTTAGAAGTGTAATTTTTTGAGTGAGATAGGTAGATAATGTGATGTGACAAGTGTAATTACATTGAGTTTTAACTTAGCCTGAATGTAGGGCTGGAGGATGAAGAATAACTAATGGGAATGGAAGCTAACCAGGATAAGGGTTGGGATGTGGGGCACCCTAAGGAGAGAGGCCACTGTGTGGAGATAAAGTATGGAGGTGAAAGATAACACAGAATATGTGGCAGATGTTCATGTCACTCACCAATATTTCCATCTGTCCTCCTTCTAGTCATGTGATGGATTGATTTCTGCTGTTCTGTGGTTAGTCAAGGCTATACGGAAGTGACAGGTATTCTTTTTGGGTGGGAGCATTTTTCTGTAGGTGTGGGGTCTCCAGAAAACTCTTCCTCTGCCATGGGGTTTGTGGTAGTGTTCCTTGACACAGAGATATACTGCTTAGCCGTCACTAAGGAAGAAAGCTGGCCTGAAGCATTGCCTGGACTCATAGAAGTTGTGACATGAGTGAAAAATAAACATTTGTTGTGATCTTGGAGTTGTTTTTGATCAGAACATAACCCGGTTTCTTTGAATCGATACAGTATGCGAGAAACAAAAAGCAGGTAGAGGGAGGGAGTGGCCTGCAGTGAGGTGAGAACAAAAGGCTTGGGTAGGTCATGGAGGGCCTGTCTGTATCTTGCTGTTTCCTAACTGAGATAAAACTCTGATCACTTCCCAGAATCACATCAGATTTTATTCTTAGCAGGTTTAGAAATGTAGAGTATCATTTCGTCATTCCTGATGATGTTGGTTTCTCTTCCTCTGTTGGGTATATGGGAAAATATATTATTAAAATTAAGTTCACCTATTTCTTTTTACTTTTTTTTTTTTTTACTAGTATCATTAAATTACACATGTGGCTCAAATTATGTTTCTTTTGGAGAGTGCTGGTCTAAAATAAGTAATTGAAACAGATTCAAATAACAGGAGAAAGTGAATAGAAAGCATCGTTCTTATAAATGAGGAAAAAATGAAATTAAAAAGCTGTCAGAGATTCTTGAAAAATCTGCTTTCTACAGTCATGTCTCCACAGAGTCTCTTCTCCACAGAGCAGCCTGAGTGAGCATTATAAAACAGGTCAGGCCTTGTCTCCCTGCTCAGCCCTCCAGGTCTTCTTATCTCACCTAGAGTAAAACCCAAAGTCTCTAATGGCCTTCCAGGGCCCCCAAAGGTTTGATTCTTCATCACTTGGCAGATTGATTACTTAACGTCTTTCTTTATCCCTCATGCCGTGCTAGCCACTCTGACCCTTTTGCTGGTGTTTGAACATGGCCATTGCTGCTCTTGCATGTCGGATTCACTTTCTCTGCATCCTCATGTGCTCAGTCTCTCCACCTCTCTCGGGACTCTGCTCAGATAGGCATCCTCTCAACTTGATATCTCACCTCGCCCTGCTGCACCCTTCTCACTCTCTGTCCCTGTCCCCTTTTTAATTGCTCTACACAGCATGTTACACTGCCTGAAAAAAACATGTGTAACTATTTGTTTCCTTGCCTTTATCACCACTGTATATTCATTGCCTAGAACAGTAGTGGAACATAGTAGATCCTCAGTAAATATTTGTCAGACGAATGAATGAATGAAATAATTTTAAGTGAAGCAACCAAAAAAAAAAAAAAAAGAGGAAAACAGTTTGGAAGGAAAAATACCAAGATGTTAATAATAAGATCATTTCTTGAGTGATGAGAGTATGAATGATTTATTTTATTTTATTTTATTTTATTTTATTTATTTTATTTTATTTTTACTACCTACCTAGGCACATCCCCTCTTCTTCCTTGCTAACAGAACCTTATTTTGTTCAGGTACTTTCCATCTATACATGGTTATGTTTTACTAAACCACTCATGGTTTTGTCATATTTCTGTCTGTGAATAGGTATGTGATATATTTTTTTGCTGGTGAGCTGTGAACAGAGGGCTCCTGAGAAGGCCAGCTGGGAAAGGTTTCATTGCCTAAAAGAGATGCTTATAAAGAAACAGTTTGTCAAGAGTTGTACTGGATTTGGTTTATGTGCGATGCTTGGAATGTCCATAGGGCTGCTGAGTCCAAACACTGAGGATGATGGCAGGGGAAAACGGAAAGAAACCTGGTCCCTGATGATGTTGATGGGCTGACAAATGAACTATCTCAGAGCTGCCCTACTTTGTGACTTCATGTTTTGGGAGATAATAAATCATTCTCATTGCTAAGGCCATTTTGAGCTAGGTTTTCTGAAAAATTTTCCAGCTTAATGTACCTAACTTGATACTGTGGTATAACAAAATTCAAGTGAAACAGCCTCCAAATTATAAACCTGTCAGACAAAAGTACAGTAATCATAATAAGAGATGCTATTATAGAATAATATTTCCCCAAGGATTAGGCTAGAGACCCAATTAGCACAAAATAAGTGCACAGTACTGAAGGGAAAAATAACTTGAAAAAAGAAGAAATACCTTGAATTATCAATATAATTATATAAACTTGAATTATAAGTATAATACAGAAAAGTGGAAAAATAACTCCACTTTTCATATAATCTATGCTAATTCAGACATAGTTGGAGTCCTGAGTTTAATTCTGTAGTCACATTATAAGATCACTGACAGATTCTCCTGAAAACAAGGAAGATACATGGAACAACTATTATTTTTGCTGCCCATAATTGTCTCATAATCTGATTTTCATCGTGGAAATGGTCACTACCCCTGTTCTTACTCCATGTATTTTCGGTGGAGTGGATGCCGTCTACTCTGGGGTGTCACATAGAAAGGTCGTTTTTTTTCCTGGCCTGCATGATCGGTTCAGGGAGGGGCATATGAACCAATCAGAGCCAATAAAATGCAGTAAGGATTTTTCTGGGTGTGCTGGGAGAGAGCACACACATTTGAATTAGATTAAATCTTGCAAAATATTACTCTGGAGCTGTTGACAGCCATATAGCCACATATTGAGCGTGCGAAGGAAGCCATTTAGATGAGTACAGAAATCATTGTTGGATGGAACCTAGATTCTGATGACATCATTTGAACCCCTGGATCAAGACATTCCTGAAGCATAACCTCAACTTTTATTCATAAGCAGTTACATTTTTCTTTTTGCTTACTCTTGTTTGAGCTCAGGGTTCTGTCATCTCCAATGGAAATGACCTAATTGAAGATGTAAAACTATCATAAATGTCTGCAAGCATCTGAATAGTTGTCCTATGTTAGTATCTCTAAAGAATGACACCCATGGAAGGGAATCCATTAAAAGGCACACTTGTACTTGACATACTGTAGAACTTTTAAAGACATGGTGTTAGAGGAGGACATCAAGAGGATGGGACCACCAATTGACCAGAGAGCTGGAACTGGGTAATTGGAGGCTCCCAACTCCCACCCCATCTCTAGAATTCGTGCTCTGCCTGCCCTCCCCACTCCCAGGAGCTGCCCCAAGGACACAGCCTTGAGATAGTAATGTGATGATGAGACTCTCCAGACTGGGTAGATGACTAAACCCAGTTAAAGCCCACTGTGTGCATAACTGAACCCAGTTAAGGCCCCCTGTGTGTATAAATGAAGCTTCTATATAAACTTATGATTCTGGAAGGTGGGTGCAGAAATCTACTCATCTTGCAGCCACCCAAGATGTAAGTTTTCTTGCTATTTAAACTTGCCACCTACATATCTATAGTGGTCTGCATTTTTTTGGTCTCTCTCTCTCTCCACTAAGTATGGAGTGATTTCATATTGCATGCAGTAAGCTCCCAAGGAAGTTGCAGACTAACACTTGGCACTATCCCACAGTGTAGCTGGTTGCTTCAAGCAACTGTGACTTCTCAGTCAATGCATGAGTTTATTCAAAAGCAGGGAGTACTCTAAATGGGAATTTCTATATCGAATTAGAGTCAGGGCTTCTAAGTTTTTTCAACTACGCTTTTAATGGTTCTTCAATATAAAGGAAAATAGGGATTATACAAGAGCATGTATATGGATGTGCTTTGTAAATGATTAAGTAGAAATGTGTGTATTGGTTAAGAGGAGGCTCCGGAGTCAGGAAAACCCATGTTTAAAACCAGTTTTGAGCTTTATTAGCTGTGTGAAATTGAGAGAGTAAATTAGTCCCTCTGATCCTCGGTTTCCTCATTTGTAAAATGGTAGTAATACCTACCTTAGAGGGTTATAAGGACTGATTCCAATGCTGCAATAAGCATTTATCGCAGAACCTGGTGTGCTGTATGCTCAGTAAATGTTAGCTAGTATTTTTCAAATGCTATGAAAACATGAGGCAGACTTATTTTTGCTGTTGTTCTTTTAGCATAGTCATTCGGGGGATAAAAGGAAAGAAATATATGCCATATTTTATTAAGTTTACACAAAGCAGATTGGGTTTCTGGGTAAACACATGTGTAAAAAAGGAATATAACTTTTTCCCCATAAAAGTAGAAAGTTTTATCAGCTGCAGTTTTAGTTCCAGAAAAGTTTTGCTTTGGGGTAAAGGTATGTAAAAAGAAACTAAAGGTAAGAAGAGAAGACTAGAAGCAAGCCTCTGGATTCAAGTTATGGTGTTTTTTTTAATAGTTAATGTGCTAAAAGGGAAGGAAGAGGAGAAGAATAATCTCCAGCTCTTTTTGCATTTCCTAGAAGAGAAGGAAGACAC